>OY744521.1:129690787-129863287 GCA_963556195.1 Sepiola atlantica | reverse complement strand
TTACAGATAAATATCAAATTCAAATGTTAAAATCATCGAAGTGCACTGATTGGCAACACATTTGACGATTACTTTCATTATAAATTATCAGTATATTCTCCGAGTATATTCTCGGATGTTATTTCGAAGTGAATCTCATCATCAAATAAAATGTAGGACAATTTTTTGTCTTTGTCTTATTCTACTTCTCTCCGTATCTGTTGTTAGTGGATTAAAATTTAGCATGGAATATCACTTTCGTGATTGTAAGTTGAATTGTTCGGCTTTAATCTAATGTTAAAACATCTCAAGATTGCAAAATTTCAAAATATCATCAGAAAATATACTAATAAATATAAACACGTGATTTACTGTAATGTATTTTAAAATGTACATTGATAATGCTTTCACACATATATTATTACGCATTGATTCAATGTTTTGTAACAGACCATAGCATTTAATCTAAATGAATAAATGCGAAAGTTTTTCCACTTATTCGAACTATATTAACAGCCAAACGGTGTACGTTTATTTAAATCTATGATAAAACATGTTATTTACCTCCCCAGGAGGTTAGGCACAAGGTCAGTGTTATCTTACTCCAACAAGGTAAGATGTGACCCAAGGTCGGGTCGGGAAAGTGGGACTTTTAAAGCCAGCGCCCGAGAAGGTGAGCACTCTGGCCATTAAAAATTGCCTGGGAAGCCCCGTCGGCATTCCCCGGTAGGGGCGCCTCAGGCACTAAGCAATAAACTTACTCCTCCCCAAAGAGGGGAGGCAAAGCCTGGGAGGGTGGGCCTCCTAGAACTGCACAGGACAGACCCATAGACCGGCGTAAATCAAGCCCCGAAGGCCAAGACGATACCAGTCCATGGGGTGTATCAATCAATGATACAGCATAATATTTCGAAATGCCGTATATATAACAATTTGGAAACACCCGCAAACAGAGATAGATATTGCTAATTTGCATATTTATTTATAAACAGTATGTACTAAAAAAATATTCTGTAATATACATTTCTAATTTGTATTGTGATATAAACATATACTTATATATACGCAATAGTTTTGTCCAGAGTAACATTTTATAATTATTCAGAAAATTACTTAAAGCGATTTAATAAAAAATTGGATAACGTTTTCAAAACTTTCTTAGAATTTTCATTTCTTTTTCAAAACTTTTAGTTTACATGATCCAGTTTCTTTGTTTTTTGGAAATAGTTACAAGTCATTTTTGCTTTCCAGGAATTTATATCCGGTTACTATTGATTTATCGCTGATAACGACCATCTATGGAATTTTAGTGGCAATAAATCTCCACAATGTTTCAGTAAGTTTGCAGTTGTAGGAGGTTGGATGGTGCTCTTCTTCTTCTGCCTTTCCATGTTCCTTGACCCTTCAGTGGTATTTTATGTGATACCAACCGACGCTTATGCCACCATTTTGTGGATAGAGGGGGGAATTATGGGATTCTTGGCATTCTCACCTACATTGGATTATTATTATTATTATTATTATTATTATTATTATTATTATTATTATTATTATTATTATTATTCGCTGTAAGTTTTCATACAAGTCATTATATGTGAATTCTCACTGAAAACAACCCGTGTGGTTCCGTTTTAATCTGAGTGGAAACAAGTTTCCTCACATGTCAAGCATTCTTAGTCTCTTTCGATATCCGTTGCAAATTATTTTACGTTATCGCAACACTGTTTACCCTTGATTTCTCACTGGCAACAACCTTTAATCTTCTCTAGAATTAGAGTAGACAAAAGCCTCCCCCATATTTTAGCGCACCCCGCCCCCTTCAAATGGAGGTCTAGATAGTGTTCTCACTCCTTGGTGTTCTAATCCTCTTTGACACCTCATGGCCATTTTGTTCGATACCAGACGAGGCTAGTACCGCCACATGTGTGTGAGAGGTTGCGGCTATTCTGGGGGGGGGGGGCGGTTTATCCAGTTTTATTTACGGGATTAGTAAAACATCTGATGTCGCTGTAATTATACCCTTTGATCTTAGACAAAAAGACAACGGAAAGGTGAAAAATAATGTGTTAAACAAAGCAATCTTTAATGACTGAAAACAAAATCCTGAATAATCGGAAATATAATGTATTATGTTTAAATAATGGTGGGTAGTTTAGTATCGGTTCTGTTATCTAACTACCTTCTTCTTTTTAAGGGGGGGTAGAAGAATCTTCCCAGGTATTCCCTTATACTTTGGTGAGGGTGTAATGTAGTATATGTTCTGTTGTCATAAGATTATCTTGCAAGAGACTACCTTCTCCTTTTTCCTTTGGGGGGAGTTGTAGTGTAGTATTTGTTATGTTTTCATGATACCATACTCGCATACATTATCTCACACTTTGGGCAAGGGTGATGAGGATAGTGTTCGTTCATCATTATACTATCCTCTTAGCCATTGGCTTGTCCTTTAGAGGGTCACAGTAATGTATGTTCGTTCGCCATGATACCATCGTCTCAGCCAAGCAGAAATATGCCACCGGAAGGAATATATATTTGCTAGTTAATATATATAAGGCGTCCTCTCGGAAATATCTAAAGATTATTATACATTAGATTATAACAAATGCGTACTAATAGATACCAAATTCTCGTCCACGTATGCATGGAAACAAAGAGAATCAACATAGATTTTTTTAAATTTCGAGGCGGATGGTTTTTAATATATATATATATATATATATATATATATATATATATATATATATATACATACATATAATATGTTAAAAAATGGTTTTATAAAAAGCTTAGTTTTCATCTAAATATCCAAACTATGGTATGTGCGTACTATGTGCGTTTAAATTTTATTCGGCGTATTTATACTTTATCGTTTAACATCGATAGACACATACGTCAAAATTCATGCAAACAATTTCACTATTTATTTATATAAACATTTTCACAAATCATCATTGTTTAAGTTGAAACCTTTTTTTCTTTATTTATTTTAACTCCTCTTTTCACATTTTTCATCGAAGTTAATCTAGCGTCTTCGCTTCTTAACAATTATAAATATTTTAAACATGTTTGTCATTTGTACACGAAGATAATAACGCAGTTAAATTCTTAGGGATACTAACTAAATCCGTTATTGCAAAATTGGAATTAGTATAAGCTGATTTACTGCTGGATAATTCACAAATATGAAAAGGGAATGAAGAATATCAGCAGTGAAACATAAAATGGGTACCTTACGTTCACCATATATATATATATATATATATATATATATATATATATATATATATATATATATATATATATATAAACACCTATTATACGTTCTTTTTTTACTAAATTCATTCATATTATATGTACACTATACATATATATATATATATATACATATATAAATATATATATATATATATATATATATATATATATATATATATATATATGTATAGTGTACATATAATATGATGAATTTAGTAAAAAAGTACGTATAATAGATGTTTATTTCAATATACATTTATTTAATGTTGAACGCTTTATAGCTCAGGGTGTATGGGTGTCTAACCCATACACCCTGAACTGAATCACAGTAAAAACACGTAAGAAGCATTCATAAGATTGTATCGAATATATAAAAGCGGTTGGATACGACTTAATGAATAGGTCAGACGCGTTTTGTACTGTGTTGCAGCTTCTGTGTTAGTCTAACACATGAAACCCATAGTATGAAATGTTCAATCATGCAATAAATGTATAATATTGAAATAAACACACACACGCATAAATATATACATACACACACACACACATATATATATATATATATATATATGTGTGTGTGTGTGTGTGTGTGTGTGTGTGTGTGTGTGTGTGTGTGTGTGTGTGTGAAAACTTGAATGCCTACTAGTGAGAACTTGACTGCTTACTAGACACTGTCCTCGAATGTATAATGTTTCCCTGTACATAGGCTTGCCAGGAAAATCTCGCATGAATATATTTCCCCTCTACAAGTAAACCCTGATCAAATATTCAAAGTAACATAGTATACGAAGCCCAAATAAGATCCTCTCTATATGGCTTTCTGACACTGGGTCATACGAGGAATAGTTTACTTACTCCAAGTGATGTTGCCCCTGGTAACAGCACTAAGCTGGATACCCACCAGATTAGATGAATTTTTGTCTTGGAATCCAGCAAGACCAAGATACCACAAAAATGTATACTAATAGCATAGTTAACTGGTCAGTTAAGGAGATGAAAATTAATGTGTTTCACTTCTTTACCAACTCTACATTTGAGATGTAAATGCGAACTTTAATTGAACACTCGGATATCCATGTATCTCATATAGAGATAGAACTTATACTGAAGTAAAATGGAAAAAAATAGAAAGCGAGAGAAGAGAAAAAAAGAGATATAAAAAGAGGAAGAGAAGCTACATTCTGGTTGATTCGCGTACGGGAAGTGTTTAAAAATAACTTCTATATATTATTGTACTGATAATTACAGAACAAAAGCTGAGCACGAAGATAATAGTCTTGTATCGCACGAAGCCATACACGTACTCACACATACACACAACGACTCGAGAAATACTTGTGCTTTCTGACATCTATCTTGCAAATCGAAGACCAGTGCAAGATTTTGTCCCACGTCATGGATGGCAAGCAAACGATCCAGAAAATTGAGAACACGAGAAGAGTAAAAAACATAATTAAAAAGATAGAAATAAAGAAATGATCGCCAGAAGCAAAATTGTGCAAAGAAGAAAGAAATGGTTGGTGATCATGAGGGGGGAAATCAGGCAACATGTTAAACAATAGGTATGGCGGGAAAAAGGTGTGAAAGATGAGAAAGTCAGTGAAAATCGAGAGGTTAATTCCGAGTAGGAGAAGAGAAATTAGTGTCATTTCTTCAAGGCGACACTTTGACTCTACTGTTGCCCCCGGCGGCGGCGAGGTGGAAAGCAATCGTTTTGGGATAATTAGCTATTCGCCAGGTCATGCGAAGTGTCGATGTCCGAGGAAAGGAACGTTGAAGAGGATCATGGGAAATAGATAGCAAAATATAGCCTTAATGGACGGAAGGCAAAGGCTAGAAATAGAAAAAAGAAAATACAGACAGGTCAGGTGAGAGAATGGGAAAATTATTATGATTGAGAAATAAAAAAAAAACTTGTGGATTAAATGGCGTCGATGTTTGAGGTGAAGCGAAAGAAATGAGAGTTGGTTTGATTGACAACGCGATTGTGTCGTGTATAGAATACTGTAATATAGAATATGTATGAATATATATATATATATATATATATATATATATATATATATATATATATATATATATATATATATTTATATATATATATATATATATATATATATATATATATATATATATTAATATATATATATTATTTTTCTCACCCAAATCTTGGCTGGGCACTGTAGTGAGTAGTATTAACACAGCTGTCGCTGTAGCTATAATTCACGTTCTTTGAGCAGTCGAACACACTTATGTAGAGAGGAATATTTCACATTGATCGTCGGACTCAAACCGCGGAACCGGAGTTATATTTCAAACTCAAATTCCAACGTCTTTGTCTACACGGCTGTAGCCAATAACTTGGTAAATCAGCGAGAGATTAATCCTATTTAAAGGCAGCTGGCGTATATGGTTAAACTTTTTGAAAGAACATTGCACTGAAGCCACGATGACAGCAGTGTTAATACTACTCGCTAAAAAGCTCAGTCTATATTTTTGAGCGACAAATAATTAATTATAAATATTTTTTTATCTATATACATATACGTTTCATCATTACGGGAATCGTCAGTGTACAAAAGATTTTTTCACACCGGTCGCCGGGCTTAAACCCGAAACAAAAGTTATATTTCAAACTAAAATTCCAACGTTTTTTCCCACACAGCTGTTTCCAAGAACTCGGTAAATCACTGAAAGATTAATCCTACTTAAATATATGTTCTAATTCAACATTACAAGCTCTTCAAATGTAAGATTATTTCATAACATAAAGTTAACTATAGATTTATAGTGCGTGACTAGAGCTATTTTACAAAGTTTTAATTATTTTACCTTGAAAAATGATGATGAATGATATATGTTAGAAGAAAAATCTGTTTGCAATCAAGGCAAACAATTGTTTCGGCCAAAACCAAGGGTACGGTTTTCCAGAATTTTTTAAGTATTTCAAAATATTTAAAATATTTACAGATGTACGTTTTAAAGTGCGTTTTAAAATACATAACAATACGTTTGAAAATATGTTTAATAACACATCTAAAAAAAACTCGATTTGGGTATCGTCAGTGCCAAGTGCAAAAAGTGCAATAAGTAAAAACAATGAAAATACACATCAGACATTCCATCCGGAAGTATCAATCTTTCAAACCGCCATTTTTTCTTCGTTTTGACCTTGCATATAACTGTCAAATTTTTGATGTAGAATGGAAGACTTCCGGTCAATCTTTAGGCAGGAATTTGATTGTCAATTTATATATATATATATATATATATATATATATATATATATATATATATATATATATATATTGACAATAAATTACTGTCGATTTTTTCATTTTTCATTTTATTAGATCTTTTAAGATCTAATAAAATAACAACCTAGTTAGTCAATATTTTTCATTTTTCAGAACGTTCAACAAGATTTTAAATACCTCGATGGTAGAAATCAAAAATCAAAACAAAAAAAAAACATTAAATATATGCAACAAGGAAGTGTCGAATGTGTTCATTTTTCTTAACTTGACATTCCATTTTTATGAGTAAAGAAATAGAAATTAACTTAAATTTAATTTTAAAAAAATACATGAAAACAAATTCAAAAGCAGAATTATAGAAAAAAGTAAAAAGTTTGCAAAACACAATTAATTCCAATATTTAACAAGAACGGCGGAAACTTAGTCCCCAACCCAATATATAAATATATATATATATATATATATATATATATATATGTATATATATATATATATATATATATGTATATATATATATATGTATATATATATATATCATAAAATGGAATGCCTTAAAGACTGGATGTGTAGAAAAAGACAAAAGGAAAAGAAATTAAAGATCGGTATTCATACTAAAAACACATTTTTGTGTATAATTTTTAATTCTTTTATCTTTTTTTACACAAACATTACGTGAATCTGTTTTTATAACATTGATATCGTATAAAATTAAATTTAATAAATATCGAATATGCATAGCTCTGGCCTTATACTATGTAGCTATTATCATTACTTCATGTTGTAAAATTTATATTTGGATATATATTCTAAATACTAATAAATATACATATATATATATATATATATATATATATATATATATATATATGGATATATATATATTGATCAAGTTGAAGTATGTTTAAATGTGAACAAAAATCTAATGTTTGCAAGAGTGCTCAATACCAAGTAGAGCATTTGTAAAATTACATAAAACATATCATAGCCTTATGTCAATTAACTAACGTTTCGATACCATCGCATCTTGTCAAAGGCAGAACGAAAATAAAATCAATAGTGCAAATTTAGAGCCTTGCATTGGAAAACACCAGCTGAAGCCGGTTTTAAGAGAAAAGGAAAGGGACTAATAAGTGTGTTAGACAAAATGTTATGTTGGTCTAGTCCAGGTCAGCTATACGCTAGTCCATTAAGTTTGCACTAACGAACCTCAGCTTCGTCGCATATCTTTAGTCGGGTAACAATTAGTTCAACGCCTGTTAGGTCGAACAGGCATAGAGGGGGGTCACAAAATTAACAATCAACAGACAAATAAAGCGAGAAATAATATATATATATATTTCTATGAAACAACACTACGGAAGGCTGAGACAATTTATTACCTTCAATATTAATATGTTTAATGTAAGGATTATAATCGGAACGTCACTATTGTAAAATAAAATAGTCAATTAACAAACCTTATAAAATGAAGTTCATCAATTGACTACTTTTCCTTTAAGAAAATACTTATTCCTCGGAAGTTTTAAATTGTCTAAGCATTCCTAAACAATGTGTTTACCTAGTCTGCTCTAATTTTAGGAATACGAACATCAACTCTTATCTCGCTTTCTAAATTCCTGTGTAAATGAGGGTGTTGTATGTTATTCCATGTTGTCTATATACTTTTAAGTTGGTGTCTATAATCTGTACTGATGATGTTATCAGATAGTAATAATAAATATGCATGGTATCCGAAACGATCGTACACAATTCTATTGTTTGTTGATTTTTTTAACATAAATTGATTATGTAAAGGTGTTTACATACTATATATATATATATATAGAGAGAGAGAGAGAGAAAGAGAGAGAGGGAGAGAGGGAGAATAAAAAGAGAAGAAAAAGAGGGAGAAAGACTGATGTAGTTTATTAAAAGGGGATCAATAAAGTTTGGGAGAACATAATATATGTGTTGTGTGTAATACTATAGTGTGAAAATCTTACTTTAAACTAAAAAAGTACAATTTTTATTGCTCTGTCAGTTTATTGTTAACATCAGAAACATCAGCTAGTTTTATACGAAGCGACGGGACACTAATAGATTCTGCGAAAATTAGAAACAGAGACTACATCAACAAGTTCTAATAAAGAAAAAACAGGTATTATTGACATAAGTCTATCTTGTTTTCGCTTTTAACAATGAAAATTTTTTTTAAAATGGCGATAGTTGAATCAAAATAAATGTAACTGCAGAAATTAATTTTGCAATAACAAGTTGACCATTGGTTTGTTTTACCCACTTAGAAGTGAAGGGCGCCCAAATCTCTTTTAAACAAGGGGAGTGATGCTCATTGGCTGAAGCAAGAAATATATAGGAAGGAGTTAATAAAACCAAGGTGTCTTATTAGTTAGAAGATGGGTGCGCATGGCTTAACTATAGAAACATTAGTAGAATTTAAATCCATTTAATTAGCCTGGCAATCTTAATCGGGAATGAAACACAAACGTTTTCGTGTGGGTTACTGATCATAAGTATTTTATACTATTATAGATAAATGGATAAATAGATATGAATATAGATTCAAAATAAGAGTGTTAGGTTGATAGATGATGACTTTAATATTTGAGTTTTAATGTATTTCGTCAGTTAAATTTCTTCGCTTACCCAGTATATAAAAGATTGAAAAAAATATGTTGTTCTAGACATTTTTAACACTTCATTTCAATTGTATTTGTTTCGGCCGATATTCTTTTCGATATAAACTTTTGCATTGATCTAAAATTCTCAGTGAATGACTTTTATTACATAAAGAAGGCTCATATCTATCATTGTTTTTACTGTATCTTTTTATATAGTATTTATCAAGACACATTTTCCAGCTTTTCCATTAGGTTTGAAAGTCTGAGATTAAATATTTCAGGGTTTTTTTTTATAGATCAGTTCAAACATTTGTGTAAAAGAATTGGTTCGAAGGTTGGTTAGTTTGTTTCACTTCAATTTTGAATAGCATCTTCATCGTTAAACGCGTAGATTGGAAGTGTGCATCTTATTCTAGATGCGTCCAAGCATATCAATAACAGACTCTGTCCGTTGGTTGCTCATTCACGCTTAGGTTAGAAATAACATTTTATTTTATTTGTCACTCCTAAGTTTTAAATAGCATTTTCGTCGGTATATAACAGTTCAGTTCAAAATAGTATTTTTTATCGCAAACCGTACAGATTATATCAATAATACTTCTTCTTTTATACTTTTGGATAGGAGTTGCTGATATTTTTTGTTCTCAATGTGCCCATACAGAATACCCGAATTCATTAGTGTACCGTCGCTTCATATTACATTATTGTGTTTCTAGTATTAAAATAAACTCAAGTGTCTCACTTTAATATAATATTCGTCTTATTTTTATATTTATTTCATCAGTAACTATTATCATTTATAAGCCTCTTATGCATGGCATATTATTTTTACCATGTCTGCCCCTATGCATCCTTGCTTAGCTCTTACTCATCAATCCTCTTATAACCCGAGTAATTGAGGACAGTCAGTGACCTCAGATTAGTCGCTGTATTCCCTTAATAAATATCTGTACATTCGGCATAATTCGCAATTAGACTTGCTGACTCGAGATGGTCTTATAGTATATTTTTGCAAAACGACCCGGATTTTTTACACCGTCTGAAACCGCCGGTATCATCACTGTCTTATCGGTGTTACTATATACTATTACCGAAAACAAATATATTATACGTTGAATTAATCTATAAAATTTGTAAGGAGTTATAAATAAATATAAAAGACAACAAATGAACAGGTACGACCAGACTTTTTAACGCCAGTGCATGGAGCACAACTCGCATCTGATCTAAATGAAGTTGTCCCCATTATTTAATGTTTAAAAGGAGTACAAAATAGATCCACCCGTATAATTAAATAAATAAAAAAATAAAACAATAAATATATAAACAAAGAAATAAATTAAATAAAATAGAAATATAAAATAATAAATAACTAGTATAAAAAACAAATTAAAAGATAATACAAAAATTAAGACCATCAACTGAAAAATATTCATTGCATAATTATTTCCAACGGCCATCTTTTGCACGCTTTCAATTTGAGAATCCGCCTTGACCGCCATCTAAAAAAGAGGTTTTCCCCGAAATATTATTACACAGACGCAAACATCGAATGGTACTAAAGGCAAGTAAAATTTCTAATAAAATAAAAAATAAAAACAAAAAATTTATTTTACTTGTGTATTATCTTGCTTTCAATCCGCTTATATCCGATATATATCCACATTGAATCGCCTCCTATAAATCCTTATATACATATATTATGCTCTTAAAAACGTAATTGAGCTCTCTGGGTTTATGTTTCCCAAACTCTATAAGTCTCTCCTCCTTCTCTCTTTCTCTCTTTCTCTTTCTCTCTCACTCTCACTCAATTTTTCTAACTTCTATTTGGAATAGCATTTTCATCACTCAACGCGCAGATAGATATGTTAGATAATGGCCCTATGGGAATGGACGTATCTGTTGGAAATCGTTGGTTTGACTTGCGCGAATTAGCGCGGATGCAGTCGAGTGCAGAATAGGACCTGTTCTTACAGTCAGAGCTAACAGACGTGACAAGGTCACCGTGTGACGAGATCCCAGGGTCAGTGTGCACCTGCGAGAGGCTGTGACGTCACAGACCCTTGCGTGGGAAACAGAGGGATCCGTGACGTCACTCGTTCTTCATGAGAAGCGAGTTTCGTCAGTCTGGGTTTTGGAGGCGAACCTATTAGACATGATTTTGATGTAGTCGGCAATTTGATTTAAAGGAAATATTTCCCTAAGAAAATACAAGCGAGAGATATCATTTGCCCCAACTATGAATAGTTAAGAAAATAATTGTTAAGTAACTACGATAAAGTAGTGATTTTCTCTCTCTTTTTTTTTCTCTCTCTCTCTCGATATAGTGAATGACTCCCAGTTGATTAAATAACTAACGCTTGTAATAAAAATAATTAAATTTAAAGAAGAGTTTGTCTTCCGACCACATCGTGGAGTTTTTGTTGCAGACAACGGACGGCGTGGTTCACAGCAGAAAGGAAATAAGAAAGAATTCATCCACTAGACGACACGACTCTCTACACAGCGAGGGAGACATCTAAGGCATGCAAACAATATATGAACTATGTGATTTATGATGTTTTAAAAATGACGATTATTAAACGAGTAAAGCCACAGCCGTAGTGGGACTAGATACGAAACGTGTACTGCCGCGGTCCAAGCATGAGTAGCGATGCAACAGATAGCTCTAGTGTTAATGATGGCTGTCACTTTTTATTATAACTTGCTGATATTTTTTCTGTTTCTAATTTTCCCACCCAAAACATCCAAGTCCACTAGTGTACCATCGTTTCGCATTAAACTATCGTGTTTGTGATATTAACAACTGAACAGGCGTGACAATAAGTAGTGCTTCTGTTTTCTGCATGATGCCAGTCTTAGGCAATTTCTCTTTTCGGAGGACAGTTTAATATGTCCGTAGAGCCACGGGCAAGTCTATTTATGAGATCTGGTCTGACCTCTTGCACCCAAGAAGTAATATATGATTGGTTTCAATGTGACCGTTCAAATAAGCAGTTCTAGCAATTTACGATAAATATAAACCTATTTACACCCACAGAGTGTGATTCCCGCCTAAAAATGGCATTCTCTTCAACAAGCGTGAGCAGTTTCACTAAAACAAACGTCGCAAAAAGAAGAAAATACAGAAGCTTTATCGGAGAAATAATAAAAAGTCGTTATCATTATGTATTGTTTAACAAAGGTTTATTATTATTAATCAGGAGTAAAATAATATTTTGTGACCTTTATGAAAATATGAAGTATTTAATAGTTTAATTACCTCTGTCAAGGAGATTATTTTTGGTCTAACTTAGCACTGATTTGATTTTGATAAAGCTAGGTTAATAGTCACAGAAAGGTGAAGATCATTATTATTGCAAAAACATCGTTTTTATTCATCATATTGTAGCCAATGAAGTCTCGCATTTTTTACCTTGATCTTAAAATCATTTGTTATAACCTAATTTTTGACGAAATGTTAAGTTCAATTTTTCCAAATTTGATGTATGGTTCTGATTCTTTTTTATTACAATAATAGCTATGCAAAATAACAGCCTGTCCAGATAAATAGTTATTTTTAGTTTTCAACGTTTCCATTGCATAACTTAACAAATATGAAAACCTAAAGCTCAGATAAGACTTGTTCCATCGTTAAACTGTCTCACGACTGACTTATGTTCTTGCTTGTATATATTATTGGGTCAGCTAAAACAGACTTAAATGCGTAACAAATAAAATGAAACGTCGTCGTCGTCGTAAAAAATAAATTCTAGTCTTTAAACTATATATTTTCATTTATTTTAAAATGATGTTTGTTTGTATGTTTGTTTTTTTAACGACCTTTCAGCTGAGGTCAAACAATTTTTCCTTCCGAATCAAACAGCTTTTATAATGTTTCTTCTTTGTGAAGGTGTTTCTAGAGTGACGACGACGACGACGACGACGACGACGACGACGATTGCTACGATAAAAACAATTACTGGATTATTTTCTTCGTGCAAATTAAAAATAAAAATGTCTTCGTTTATTTTTAATGAAATATAATATTTACAATTTAAAAATTAATTAAGTAGAGAACAAATAAAAAAGATTGTTCCTGAGTTGACATTTCAAGAGTAAACATTTGAAATCTGATGCTTTACATAATGTAGGTAATTGTGTAAATAGGCGGTAATTTTGTAAACGAGTACTTCTACGGAGTGTGTTCTGACAAACTTACTTAATTTGCACGCGCTCAACTTAAATACCATCGAACAACCAGACGAGCAGCAAAATTCCACCCATTCAAAGATCCCCAAATTCCGGAACATTTTTTACACTCGTATCGTCTTTCCTCGAACTACTGGCCTTTGGAATCCCATCCTTGCTCTCTGTTTCCTCGACTACACCAACACGCAGAAATGTTAGTATAATGTGAACAAACATCTCGCTGCACAACTTCTCTACTTAGGATGCTCCTCTATAAATTTGGCCTCTAATTCACACTAGCTCCTTACGTCTTAGTGGCAATATGTCTGGTTTGGGGTGAATAAAAAAAATTTATATATATATCTTAAATATTTTATTGAGAAGTGAGTAAAAAACTGTGAAACATAGGAATTCAGAGAGTATTTTAGCTGAAAGTATCTTTTCGTTATTGTCTTTTTATTTATGTTATTTTGACTAATCTGAGGCATGGACTTGTGTGGTCCTGTGTGGAAAGAAACGAAATATTCCCATGATGTCGGCACTATTTTCACAGTAAATACGCCATTTTTGCTGAGAGATTCGTCCGTGTCTCCTTATATCTTGTTTCCCCTGCCCAAACAACCAACTGCGCAATGATGTATTACTCCTTCAAGTTCTGTTACTCCCATTGACCACAAACGCCTGATTATAAACCTCAAAAGCAATTATCCCTCAGAAATAAAATACATTAATCGATTCGTCCTTCCAAAAAAGCGATTCAAATAAACAGGAGTCTTAGTTTTCCACAAATGACATAAAATATTAACAAGTATGAGATATGGCATTTTACCAAAGCTGTCGTCAAGTAACAGACATGTTTTAACTTTGTACTCCGTTCGTCGTCACTTCAGTGGTATAGTTTTTAGAAACAATTAAAATGTGCAATAAATATAATGGCTAAATTATTTCATTATTAAATTGACTAATTAACCGTAACAATGTATTCAGTTACCTGCCTTGTTTTTTTTTTTATAAAAAATAATATAAGACCCTATTCTTAACTATTGCCCGATGATTTACTGCATTTTCTTAAATATTGAAAATTACAGAACTTTAAAAATAAATTTGTAAATAGCTTAACAGATAAAATATTTTCAAAAAAAGAAAAAGAACAAAAAGGAAAATATTGTCTATAAAACCGAAAATTTTGATTTAAAAAAATCATTTAATAAATATTTCATTTCTTTGACAAACTTTCGCGTCTAGTTATCTGGTTTCTAAATTTTTAAGTTTATCATTTTAACGACGTTTCTAACTGTAGTAACACTTATTATTTTCATTTATGTTAAAACCCAGACATTTTATGGCATCTTCTACTATCTGGTTGACAGCGATATAATTTTGTTTTTTTTCCATTAATTAAACCCTTATAAATTAACTTAAACCGTACTTCATTAAACGATATGTTAAAAAAATATGATTTACACATCTTTATACACAGAAACAAGGTTACAGCTTCTTGTTGTATCCTTCTTAGATCAAATGCTGATGTCTGAGAATACTCGGCTTTATTTTGTATATGAAGAATTTTCCTGTAAAAAGTAATCGAAATATTTGAAAAAGTGATAGTCGATGGGTGAAGGATCTGGCGAATATTGGGCTTCTTATGATGACCAATGATGTACACGTTGCACTTTCTGGTGTATCTCGTCGATTTAGCTGTAGGTGATTAGAATCCCCTCATATACACGCTAACGATCTTTATCAACTTTCTTTTGTGTGTCTAGAATTGGGGGAAATGTTCCAGAGTTTCATCTTGGATCGGCCGCTGAGCTGACCACTTTTACGAGTACGTAACAGTACATTCGAGTTTCCTAAGAGATTTGATGACAATTCAATCCAATGATTTATTTAGTTTTGATTGATTATTCGTGAGACGACTTAGATTTCCACAGCTGCTGGAAGTGGTCCAGAACTATCGGATAGTTTATGTCAAACTTTTACCAATAGTCAAACAGTTATGTCGTTATCAACTGCAGATGAACATTCATCATCTTCTTCATCTTCATAGTCGACATCGCCACGATGAATCTTTGACGAAGCTCAATATTCAAACTTTTAAATAGTTATTTGAAGATGTGTAATAGAGCTAAAAAAATAAATAAAATAGCAGATCAAAGATTTTTATACTGTGATTTCATGTCAGTTTCGAAGCAAAGACAAACTAACGCGTGTTTCTATGAGGATTCATAATCAACTTGAACAAATTCAGACAGTAAACAAAAAACTCCCGTCGTCAGATAATTGTTGTCTAATGAAAACCGTACACAATTAAAGTGAAACAAAATGCAAAAGTCTTCAAATTTCTTCGAAAACAACACTTAATATACAAAAAAGCAATGGCAAAATTCACACACTTCAAAAAAGATTTCAAATCACTCAGATTCAATGTTAGCTGTACTTTGCTTTGAAACTGAAATTAAATCACACTATGATACTACTTTGATCTGTCAATTTACATATATAGTTCCTAAGCAGGGAATCTATAGTAGCGCAATGGGTTGCACAATCCATAACAGCACTTTTTTCTGAACTGTCACTGCTTGAGTCCAGTTGCAAGGAGAAGTACAAGACGACTGGATGCAGTGCCGGAGTAAGCAATGAAATATAAGCTGGTTTTATTTGAAAGTTTACCTTCTCCTATTCCTCGTTATAAACAAAACCAGGGCTCGAGGATCTTGTCTACCTTGCATCATAACTGGAGGAAAGATATTTTACCCAAGGGTATCAGTGAAAATGATCCAGTAACACCAACTGGACTCGATCCCAGCACGACAATACTACAATCCGCACCTGTAACTAATACATCACGTTACTTAAAAATACACAAGATTGATGCCATGATATCATTGCGAAGAAAATATTTGTTAATTGTTTGTAAATATCCCCCTTTTTATTAAAATCCGTATCATAGGTTAATTTTTATATTTATTTACCATTAGCGAGACATGTGTCCCGGCGTTACCCAGGAAAACTGAGGTTTATCTCGTAAAGCAATTTTAGTAGTTGTGGCGTGAAGTTAAATGAATCCCTATGCTTGTTTTTACAAGCACTTCAACGGAATGTGTTCCGACGAACTCTCTGCACTTGTATCCCTCAACGTAAATACCCCGACCAACCCAAGAAGTAACAAAATCTCACCCCTTCAGTGTAAAGGTCCCTAGATGCTGGAAAACATTCATCTCTAATAGCATATTTCCTCGAACCGTAACGTGAACAAATATCTCTCTGCAAAACTCCCCACTTAGTATTACCCTTATAAATCTTACTGTTAATTCTCAGATGTAATATACCTTGTTTGGTGTAAATAGAAGTAAAAGAAAAGAAGAACTTCCTCCTCCTCTCAAAGAATTGTTTAACAGATCAAAGAAATATTTGAAGGGGAGGGCAAAATAAAAAGAAAACATATTTTGCAGGGAGGGGAGAAAAAATGAAAAGAAAAGATTGCTATACAATTGTTTGGGGGGATGGGGGAGAATACATTTTTATTTTTGTTTAAAAGTAATTATTACGAAAATGCCTATCCATATTTTTATGGTGATGTAGAATATATTTGTAATTGCTTTTTTAGCAATTAAGAAATAAGATGTAATTTTAATTATTTTGTATAGTTACTTGATGTTAATAAATCAGTAATTTAATGAATGTAAACTTCTAAGGAAATACAATAGGAGATTTTTTTAAATTCGAAGCAGAGCGAACATTGAAAATGTATGAGGCCAAAGACATATGATTAGATGAAATGATAGTATCTATTGAGCGTATGTAACGTGTATTTTTTTAGTTAATTTTAAATGGAAGACTATGAAGCAATGGGTATTTGTTTTAAGTTCAGTAATCTTAGAGAAATGTAGTCATTCCGCATATGTGTCAATGCTATGCACGTGACAGGTTATTACGGAAATGTGAACCCGTATCAAACCGTATTATTTTGTCAATCTTCTACGTAGAGGTTCTCTGCGAGAAGGAACAATGAACACGTTCGTCTTTTGGCTAGGAGCAAAGTGTAGTATCTGTTCTGATGCTGCACTTGAGGCATGTCCACGGTATGCAAAAGAAAAAGTTATTTCTAGACTGACACAATTTTCATTTTTGTTCCAATCCAGAGTGCCCCTTTTGGGGGAGCTTGATTTTCCCACATTAAAAACCGATCTCCTGGAGAGGAAAGTAAATAGGAACAACGAAAACGTGCGATTATCAGCTGTTGAACGTTTTATTTGTTTGGCTTGTTTATTTATATATTTATTTTTATCTCCCTCCACAGCAGTAAGATGTTACAGAAAGTCGGAAAGTAGGATTAAACGGCCAGCGCTTTAAAGGAAATGTACTCTGATCTAATAAAACATGCCTTGGCAGCCCAGTCGTCATTCCCCGGTATGAGCGTCTCAGGCGATTAGCAATAAAGCAACCCCTTCTCAAAGGGTGAGAAGTAAAAGCCTGGGAGGGTGGACCTCCTAGAACTGCACAGGACAGCACATCAACCGGCGGAATCAAGGCCCGAAAACCAAGACAGTACCGGTCTACAGAGGGAGCATCCATCAGAACAGATACTACACTCTGATCATAGCCAGAAGGCCGATAAAACGGGGGATTGAACAGTTTATCCAGTTAATAATTGGAATGTAGTTCAGATAATGTGGCCTCACATCAGTGAGAAGGGGTCTGATATCCCAAAAAACACCGTCAAGAAGAAGGCTCCGAAACGATGCGTATTTTCTCCGATAATTCGATATCATCTGAAGGCTGCAAGGAAATCTAGCACTAGTTAAAACTGTCGATGAAATACTGTAAAATACAAGCCTGCAGCGTAAGCTATTAATCGCAAACAACAACATATCATGTTGCCCGCTCGATCTATAGAGAGTTTCCGTTTGTGTTCCAGTAACAACTTTCATTCTATATGACATTAATAATAATTAATCAGGTAGTGTAAGAATTTATCTTGGTTTTAAAGTAATGTAATACTCAAATTTAGTTCCATTGATCGTTAAGAAAAACTTATTTCTTTTAACAATTATAAGAAACCTTTCAAACCAACGACTACCAGGGTTGATGGCACTCTTCCTGAGAGTTCAACGTTCAAACTCCTCGTTCTAACATTCACAGACACCATGAATTGGAAAAATACCTAGAAGATACTGCTGCAAAGAAGGCAGGGTCCATTTACCAGGCTAGAACTGTTTCACACATGCCTCTATTCTATTTATCTATAAAACCACCATTCACTTATGCATGGACTATTGTTGCCACATCTGGGCTGGTGCATCAACCACTAGTCTATCCCTGTTGAAAAGAGTGCAAAAGAGAGTATTTATTCTAATATGTCCCGCGTTGTCTACAAATCTTTATCCCCTGTCAACTCGCTGTATTGTTGTATCCCTGTGCATATTTTACAAATATATTCACAGAATGTACTCCAATGAACGTACTTCACTTGAACCCCCGCCGTGAACATCGCGATCAACTCGACTAACAGAAAAATCACGCACCTTCTTTATATAGGCCCCTAGATATCGAAAACTGTTCTACAACGGACCACTTACTTTGGAATTCTCTCCCTGCTCCATGTTTTCCCGACTGTACGAACATACATAAATTTAAATGTAATGTTACAAACATTTTTCTGAACGACTCCCCACTTAAGATGGCCAATTTAAATTTAGCCCCTAATCACAATAGCCCCTTACGTCTCAATATCAATATATCTGGTTTGGAGTGAAATAAAGTTTTAATAAGAATAAGTTTCGAAGCCGAGTGAACGCTGAAAAATGCGAAAGCACGAAGTCTAAAAAACAGTGGAAAAGGTCTTATATGTTGAGCGTACGTAGCACGGTGAATCGAGTAGTATGAGGAGGACTTGGAAGTGTGTTAGGGTTGTCTCCTCCTATTCCCTCGCTAACAATATTAAGCAAGTCTAAAACAGCTGAGGGGAGTAAATATAAAAATTTAAAGTAAAAACCGATTAAAAAAGATTGTTTTCTTATTCAGAACGCGAAAAGAATGACGAAAGAAATAAATTTATTTCACTTAGTTTATTAGTATATTTCGGTCATGTGTGAAACGTTTACTAGCCTGGTAAAGGGATCCCGCCTTCTTTGCTGCAGTATATTTAATGTATTTATTCCAATCCATGGTGCCTATTTTAAATAGAGGAAAATCTCAATTTGCTTTATATATATATATATATATATATATATATATATATATATATATATATATATATATATATATATATATATATATATATATATATATATAAGAGATGAAACACTGGGCCAAAAAGATATTGTTATGGTGCGTTTTATCGATCTGTGCGAATTAGTTATCATCCAACGTCAGAATACCACAAGAAGAAACTTTTAATAACTACAATCTATTATATTTACAAAAATTATTGCTATTATCATTATTATTATTATTATGATTATTGTTGTTGCTGTTGTTGTTGTTGTTGTTGTTGTTGTTATATATCTATATATAAAGCAAATCTTTCTTGTCTCTGTTAATTGTTTATACCCGAGTCAAACCAATGTCATATTTGGATTCAGCATATTTTACCTTTTTTAAATGATCACAGGTTGTGTTTCTATCGTAACAAGTTAAATAAAGGGTTTAGTTATTTACAGCCATTATATGCTGAGAACCATATTTCTAACGACATATTTTACTTAAAACGGATTGTTATAAATACACCAGTTGTACTCTTTACCCCATAAGTAGGCGAAATTGGAGAATCCATACCTTTCCCAAGTCTTATTAATTATATTTAACGTATTGGATAATCAGACATTTGTTGTTATTGTTATTTTATTATTTTGTTAACAGCATAAAACGGGTAATTTTCATAATTAAATACTTTTGCTAATTTCAAACTTGTAAAGGATTTTAAGGAAATTAATTCATTGTATAGTTACTGTAGTAATTGTAATAAATTTGCGACCTGCATTAATTTTAACAAAATCGGTCAGCGTTTTTACACCCAGGGCAGCACCGGGTTTGTATACGCAATAGAAATGCAAAAAGTAGACTTTATTTCTTACGTTTTTTTTTTTTAATTATTTCTTAATTTTTAAAACGAGAATTGACAATTTATTATAACGTTTTATTTTATTTTGTCAACTTTTCTTGCAATTTTCAAGTCGTTAATGTCCGACCAATTAACAAGTAATAAAGATAAAAGAAAAATGTATAAACCTCAAGTAGGATTTCAATCGTATCCCTTAATACTTGGGAGGTCTTCTTTTTTGATTCGCTGACAGTACCGCCTGGGCAGCGAAACTTGAAGCTTAAGTGGTTAGTCTCAATTCTCTTCGTCGTAAAAGCAGACTTAGCTTTATTTTTCTTCTCATCTGTAGCTTCTTCTCGCAAATGGTTGAATGCAGACGAACAAGAAACAAATAGGGTATTAAAAATCACGGTATTAATGATTCGTCTATTCGAGTTGTTTATTCGTTTGTTTTAGTTTTGGCTTTATTGGTTTTTTTTCCTTTATCTTGTCTAATTTAATAAATGACTTTATCTCTTAAAATTATTCTAGTTTATTCTTTTAATGAACAGCGTTCGAACATTTTGACGATTTTCTATTTAGTTCGTCGCCATTTTGTCTGCGCATCCACAAAGCTTGCGAGATTTTGCGAGATTAACAAACAAGCTGCCAGAGATTCGTCTCAGACATCTTGTTTACATGTCTGCTGATAAGATCACGGGACCGAAAATCTTCTGTATTCGGGAAAGTCAAAGAACAAAGAGTAGAGGAAAGAAAAAAGAAATGAATGAATTAGCTATCCTTCCTCCGTATCTCATGGGAGGTCTTGGAAGGGTTGCCAATGTTCCCCTCTCAACTCCGTCCATCTCAGTTTCCACTTTATATTTTCGCCATCTCTTCATCTGTGTACATACATACGGATGTAGGCTTCTATTTCGTAAAGGTCTTGAACAGACAATAACTTGATGGCGTGTGTGTTGTCGTTCATCAAATAAACAGATGAGAATCTATTGGAAAATCCTCAAGATGCGATTTCCTACAAATTTAATCTTGATAAGACAGGCGTAAATCTTGAATCTCCTCAAGTTGAGAATGATGTATTCATTCATATCTTTTACTTTCTATTAGAAGTTTATTGCTCGAATATTTCCAGTTGCCAGGGAATTTACTCGATTCTTACTAATTACTTAGTTGCGTCTAATATAACAAAAACATGTCAATTCTAACGCTGCGTCCATTCAATCTACCCGTTGTGGGATGAAGATACTATTCCAAACTTATATGTGACAGACCGATGAAGATGCTATTCCAAACCTAGGCTTGATGAAGAAAAGAAAATATAATTTTACAAAAGCTTCATATGTTAGATAACGAAAGCGTTATTTTGAATGGAAAGGTTTAGGTGGCACCTAGGTTGTCAAGGGTGACCTCAGAACGAAAGTCGTGGAAACAACGTAACTTCCAGATCGGTTATTTTCTGGGCGACACTTAAAGTAGAGAAGACGTGTCGAGGCACGGCCATCGTAAGTAAAGGAGGCCGGAGCGCTGAAAAATGACGTTATGCTATAAAGTAACAAACGAGAACTGTTGAAAAGTCAGACTATCGGCATTTTGACTCCTCCCTTCACTTAAAAATTAATCAAAATTCAGAAAATCCACAAATTGTAATGAAATTTTCCGTAATTATTAACTAATGATCAGGAAATATAATTAATTGATAATTTTATTAGAAATCTTAGTTCAAATGTATTATTTCGTGTAATTTGCGTAGGCTAGAACGCGCATATTAAATCAATACTGTATAATAAAATCGTGTTGTCATTAATTTTTGAATTTTTAAAACATAGAAATTTTTCTTTTGAAAAATAATTTGCCTTATTTAATATTCATTCTTTAAATAAGTTCATTATTTCCGGTCTACATCGAACGAAAAGACTAGTATCAGTTATTGTGCATGGAAGTATATATTGGTTTATAAAAACAGGATAAAGAAGACAAATCTCTATTCTTAGGCAGTTTTATTCTTCATATGAACATTTCATTATCATTAATTTTAGCTGAATTTTGTTTTGTTTTTTTTTATATTTTGATAAAAGTTTCCATCATTTCCGAAATAATTTTTTTTTTTTTTTAACTTAAAAGCAGATCAAACATAACTATAAATCAAGCATGAAAGATTGCGAATTTAGTAAAGTAACACAAAATCAATAATTTAAAATAATTAATTTATAGAATATTTATTGAAATTGAGTAAAATGTGTGTTCTGTTTTTGCAAAACGAACAGTTTATGTACAACACAGTAAAAATGTGAAATAAATTAAAATAGTCAGGGTTTGTTTGGTGAGTAGATCAAACTAATTAATCAGTCTTAAATTGAATTTATTCGTTAAATAAACTTCTAATTTATTTTTAAGACTTGAAATTCAAATTGTTATGCAATGCCTTAATCATTCGACGCCATGTTACATTTTTTTAATTTTCTTTCGTGCTTGACATCTATAAAAAGGAAATACATTTGAAAAAAGAAACAAGTTAACAATGATTTCCAAGTGAATGAATACTCCTATAAAAGTGAGTCTGCTTGCTCTTATTACTTGCTTTGATTACAGATGTGCGCATGCTCATTAAGTGTTTCGAGCAGTTTCCGGTCCTCATTGAGAGTTTTTTTTAATCCCTCTATAAATGACACTACCAGGAAAACTCGACTCAGTTGACAAACCTGGGTTATTACGATGGTTGTGGTCCAGGGCATAGTCGCTAATGAGGGGGGCACACAATTTAACAGGGTGTAGCGAGATGAGCTATGCGTCTATCGATTAGCATGTCCGTCTGTCTGTCTGTCTGTCTGTCTGTCTCTTTCTCTCTCTCCTTACGCGTACTAAGTAACCTGTCTTTCTGATTTTTCTGTGATCAATGAAGTTTTTTTTAAATAAACATCTGCGTCTGAGTGGTTAAATTAGCAAAGGATCCAGAACCTGGATTACCGATGAGTGTATAAGGGTTCACACACTCATCGCCAAGTGAAAATATAACAGATAGACAACAGAAAATCACATATTATACTAAAGCCGAGTTAATCAACATTTGTTTATCTAAAGCTTTCTACCTGAATATTTTGATCAGACAAAGTACCCAAAGTTCACAAGTAAGTTATGAATGGCATAAAACATTTCTAATTTATCTAATTAGCAACAATTGGGATCCATTTCTTCTCTAAGATGATGTCTATTACTTTCTCCCTTTTTAACCCTATCTCTTATTTCATACGCGCTATATTTTACTCTCACTTTTTAACATTCTGGGTTTATTAAAAAAAGGTTAATCAATGTCCCACCGCTTTGCTTCTTCGCCATTCTCTTCTTCCCCAGCACATAAGAAAAATTAATACTACTATCTTGTTTCGAAAAGATTATTATTAAATGCTCTATTTAAAAACGAGAATATTTTAAAGTCAGTCATTGCTTATATCCCCTTAAATATTTAGGAGTAAACCTAATTTATGAAACAATCTTTGATATTTTTCATGTACAAATTTAAACTTAATTTATTTATTATTTACGTGATAAATTTCGCGGATTCATGTAACACTCTTCGGTCTTTTCCCCTCACGTTCTACGGTAATGAAGAGAAGAAAATATAAGTTATACGATTTAAACTCATCGCTGATGACAGACAGGGAGAGAGAGACAGGGGGGACAATTTAAAAATGTTGCCATTTTATCTTTTTAAAACGTATAACTGGCTTTGCAAATAGATTTTATCGTGATTAAAACAATCTAACCGGAACTCAATGACAAACACAATGGGACATGTTTTCTAGTGTTATTTCAAATTAAGTCTAAATAAATTCAAAAATTAATATGAGGTAAATTTTTATTCAGAACGATTTTTGTGAAGAGACTGAACGTGGTTGGACGACCGTGTCGCTTGTAACCATTTCATGCATGATTTGTTACATAAATTTCACGTACATGATAAAACTTGTTCTTTACTTCAAGTTTAACTGACTTCCAAAAAGGCCCGTAATGCTTAATAATGGAGGAAAAACGTATTTCCTAATGTCCCTGACTTTTACTAAAACATATAACTGGTCAAATCAAAATGTATGATAATTTATGACAACTTTTCTATCCGTTGTTTTGGAATAACAGTATGCATTAAAGTGTTAAAATATGAAGATTTATTGAATCAAATTAAACGTGATTGACAGAACGAACATTCTGTCATATAGATACGAGAACGCATAATGTGCCTTGTTATTTTATGAAAGCTAAAGTTTTGCAACATATCAAATTTGATAAGTATATTAATTCAGTCTGTTTTATATATTAAGTAATTTGCTACTTACTTTTAGAATCCTCCGCATGACTGAAAATATTCTAAGCGACATTCATATATCTGTCCGGAATGTTGCGAAACTCATCAAGAATCTTGATTACAACAAGGTAAGTGGTGATGACAACATTCCAGTCATTATACTTAAGACTCTGCTAGTGAAACTTGTTCCAGTCATTTCAAAGTTATTTAATCGTTGCTCAAAAGGGAAATGCTTTTCATGCCATCTGAAGGTATTTAAAAATACTGGAGATCGGTTTCTGCATCTCAGTACGGACTGATCAATCCCCTAGGCGCCACGAGTTGACGTGGTTTGAATCTGTAATAAATCAAAATTCTATCAATCATCTCAGCAAAAGAAATATACTTAGTGACAAGCGATATGGATTTGTGAATCATTCTAATTTCTAGGACGATATATTTTGATATATCAAAGTTTTTCTGATAACGTTTGACACAATGGTTTGCTTCACAAGCTTACTAACTATGGAATATGTGGAAATCTCTTCTCAGCCATTTAATCGTTTTTCTGATATATTTATGAATATAGTTGTTGATAGGCTGATATCTTGAACTCATATAATCAACGTCTGTGTGCCTCAAGCATCCATAATTGGACCAACACTTTTCTTCATCAATGATCTTACGAATTATATTAGGAGATAATTTGTTGATATCCCTGCTTAAAGGTGGTTTGGTTGTTTTGTTTTACGGCACATCAACCCTTTTCAGGTTATTTAATGCCGAATGCAGTCATTTTGGTGAAAGTGTTTATGCTTCAAGTTCTTTATATCTTCAAGTATTTATTGATGGTGTTTGGTTTGGTTGTCTTGTTTTACGGCATATCAACCCTTTTCGGGTTATTAAATGCCGAATGCAGTCATTTTGGTGAAAGTTTTTATGCTTCAAGTTGTTTATATCTTCAAATATTTATTCATGGTGTTTAGTTTGGTTGTCTTGTTTTACGGCATATCAACCCTTTTCAGGTTATTTAATGCCGAATGCAGTCATTTTGGTGAAAGTTTTTATGCTTCAAGTTGTTTATATCTTCAAATATTTATTCATGGTGTTTAGTTTGGTTGTCTTGTTTTACGGCATATCAACCCTTTTCAGGTTATTTAATGTCGAATGCAGTCATTTTGGTGAAAGTTTTTATGCTTTAAGTTCTTTATATGTTCAAATATTTATTGATGGTGTTTTGTTTGGTTGTTAAATCTGTTTCTATTTAACCCATAGTTGGAACCCTAACAGGTACTACCACTCCGGGTCAGGGTGGACCTGGGAGCAATGGTAATTAAGAGGAGGCTCCACATTCCCCAAAGTCCGTAAGCTGGATCTCACCATCGGATGTAGTTTAAGGTCATATCCAGGACCGGGAGTAGGGTAGGAAAAATAAAATAAAAAAGGGGAGGGAGAAAGGGAGAGGGGCTGTTGTTTTTGTTTTTGGTTTTGTAGAACATAATTAAGTTTTACAAACAAAAAAAACAAAAACGTCAATGTAGGTGAATTTCGTCTCAGGGAGCCACAGGGCAGTCTGATCTGGTATCACCAGCCTGCTTAAAACACGACTGTCTATGGCAGTACTTCGAATATCATTGGTGATCAAAACCTTGCTAATTCTCTGTCTCCCAAACTGTGTAATGCGAAAAAGTGCCTTGTTACTTTTAACATATCTGAAACCGAGATTCTGCCCTTTCAACCCTAACACTCATTTGCCTCAGTTGAAATGAATTTCACTTGATGAAGCTCCTTCCTTTGATAAGCTCCGAGAACTGTTTTTTACACCAGACCTGAAATAAAAACTGACATCAAATCTGTTGCTGAAGTCGCTGGACAAATTGTACGATAATTCCAAAGAGTGGCTGACATCTAATGTAATCCCTTACATGAAAGTCAAATACAACGAAAGTATTGCTGCCACACCGAGAGAAGTGTTGTTGAGTGTACCCATTCATACCTTGGTAGAGTACAAAATCAATTTCGCAATCTAGTGGAGAGTGGTATCTTCTCTTCCCTACAGCTTCCTTCGCACAGCATAGACGTTGCTAGTCTTTATCGTTATTCCCATGGAAAGTGTTCGACTCAACTCAAATCTCTGGTTTCTTCCTGTAAAACATTCACAGCAAAAAACAACTTTTCTTGCTACCACCACTGTAAAATATTTATTTTCTGCTACTGTCTACATAAAAGCAAACGGAACTCTCATGGACATGGTTAATTCTCCAATAATTTCCAATCTTTGACACACATTGCCGAGGGGCTACTTTCCTGCAGACTCTAAGTAGTCTTCCTCAAGTTCAATGTCAACAAATACATGTAGATCCGTATTCTTAAGTAATCAAATTTTGTCAATTCCCTCCATCATTTTCAATCGTCTCATAGTACTGTTCATCATCCAACTGACAGTCTCGAACCTTTATACTCGAGAGGCCTAAACAAATGATGACTCATTAGTATAAAAAACTTCTAGCGGAAGAACTCCGATAAAGCACCTGTCTTTGTAAAATGGCAGGACATCTATACTATCTTCACGTTTCGTAAACGCTATTTAGTCACATTAATTAATTATCTTTTGAAAAGAAATGAGTATCTATTTTCACCTCATCAATAGGTTAAATAATAGTGTAGACGAGACACTTGAGGTTTCATAAGATAACAAACGTCTAGCATGAAGAAAACTCCGATAAAACATATGAGACCTGTGTTAAATAGTAGGCGAGTAGACACGCCAGTATATATATATATATATTTATATATATATATATATATATATATATATATATATATATATATATATATATATATATATATTGTTTAATTGAAAATCACAGGAAATGAAAGTTCAGTCAGTGTCAACTTGATGAACTCGACGTTAGTTTTTTTTCGACTGGGGAATTGATAGAAACGGGTGTGACGTCACATGACTCAATGAGAGTGTGAGTGAGATAATTCAGAGTTTCTTTAATGCACGAGAGGTATGAAAATGTAATTTTTAAAATGTCCTGATAAGATATTATTTAAAAGTGATTATCGACTTTTTCTGTCTCTACCCTACCCTACTGATTAATAATTTGGAACGAAGATCCCAGCGGATACACCTCTTTTGTCTTCCAACAAGTTTTGTCTTGACTTAGTCTTTTTTGAGGTACGAAAAAACTTATTTGTAGTCAGCGTTTCCCCAGTCTGGAAGAATCCATAGAAGGCGCGTACCGGAGCAAGCAGCTAACAACATAGGATTATGAAGTTTCATGTTTGACACAAAATTGAAACGAAACACCTAAAATGTATATCAATTAACAAGGCACGCATGGTACATTCATCACTTACCTGGTAGAGAGTGTTAGTCGTGTTCTTCAC
This sequence comes from Sepiola atlantica, assembly GCA_963556195.1. Lineage (NCBI taxonomy): Eukaryota > Metazoa > Mollusca > Cephalopoda > Sepiida > Sepiolidae > Sepiola > Sepiola atlantica. The sequence goes on along the minus strand of OY744521.1, from coordinate 129,835,291 downwards.
AACACACGATTCACTTATAGCATGTGTGTTTGTCATCTGATAATTCGTATTGTCATTCCTATGATCAGGGTAATGCTTTACTTTTGTCTCTTTGTATCCTTATGTGAGCTGCGGGTTTGTATTGATTTGAGGTTTCTGTAATTGTTCAACCTGATATTTCATTCCCCGCAATTATTTGTCATGAGAGAAAGAAAAAAAAGTGAAAAAGACAAATAAAAACGTCCATCAATTCTTTTTAATCCTTCGACAAATATCCAACTCAATATCAACCCATCCACACGCCTATCTTGGAAAAATCATTTTAAAAAATGCGAATCATCTTCTTCATCGCTTATTCGTTTATTCGTTCGAACTTCAATTCTTCAACTCTGAAGAGGGAATCTGTCTTAATTGGAGAGCTTGTCAATTTTGACATGCGTATTTTTTTGCGCGGGAAAACATTTTGTCTTGAAATCAGATTATTTTTCTTTGATTTATTAATATGCGTTTTAATTTTTTTTTTTAGAGAAAAGCAAATATTAATCAAAGTTGGAATAACTTTTTGATTTATTCAAGAACAGATAATTTGAAGAGTTTTCCATTGAATCTGCACATCTAGTAATGAAGAGTTTATTTCAAACGCAAGTGTGACAGACAGATACTACACTATGATCCAAGCCCGAAGGTCCAGAGAGTGTATTTTCACGTTAAACATGACAGAGGTAGCAGATAAAATTTTTAAAAATCAGTTTGTTTTGTATAGCGCCTTCGGCAATTCGGTTATGCATTTCAAATAAAAGGGTAGGGTGATAACGTATGGATAAAGCCTCTCACATAAATGTAAAAGCGAATCTAAAAAGGTTGACCTCAAAAGATATTTTACATTATTTGTGTGTAAGATTGATCATAAGTTTATCTTAAGTTTAACTTAAATACACTTCTGATGAAAGTTTGAAATAACATTTCCCTCGCTAAACGCGCAAATTAAGTGGACGCATCGTATTGTAGAAGCATTCAAGCATGTCTAAAAACTGCTTTGTCCGTTGTTGTATCTACAATAACTGTTTTAACTATCAATTTCTGTAGCTTATCATACATAAATGTTAATAGTATTTTCCTTAGTTATGCTGATTTGAAATAGTATTTTTATAACCAAACGCGCAGAGTCAATGGACGCATTTTATTCTATACGCGTCTAAGAATGTCTATTAGAAGCTTTTGATGTCCCCTCTTGTTTATTTGACAGATCAGGTTTAGCGGCATTAGATGAGCCAACGTTTGGGATTTTAAACGAAAGAACGTTCTTTTTTTTACTTTATTCCAACCTACACACGGTGTATTACCACTGGGATTTAAGGGGCTACTGTGATTAGAGGTGGGGGCAAATGCATAGGGGTCACCATAAGTGGGGAGTTAAGCAGAAAGATGTTTGTTAAGATTACATTTAGATATCATCAGGTTGGTGCAGTCGGAGAAACAGAAAGCAGGGATAGAGTTCAAAAAGGCAAGCAGTTCAGTGAAAAAACTATTAGAGTAGAAAGTTTTCCAGCATCTAGGGACATATGCAGTGAAGGGGTGTGATTTTGCTGCTACTCTGGTTCTTCGGGTATATTTACGTTGAGGAAGTACAAGTAAAGTAAGTTCGTTGGGGCACATTTTGTAGAATTGCTTGTAAAATAAACACAGGGATGCAACACTGCGGCGATGGGAAAGGGGCTGGAGCTTGGTAGACAGTGCAGGATCTATAAAGGTGGAGAATCTGTATTGTCTCTGTCCAAGAGGAAAAGACTAGTCTGTTGTGCATCAGCCAGTATGTGGCAACAATACTCCATGCATAGGAGAATTGTGGCTTTATAGAGATACAGGATATTAGCAGGTGTGAGAGGTTTACTAGCCCGGTAGAGAGATCCTCCTCCTTTGCAGCAGATTTGGCAGTATCTTCTATGTATTTATTTAAATGCATGTTGCCTGTGAACGTTAGACCGATGAGTTTGAACGTTGGATTCTCGTGGCAATTTCTCCCTGTGTGTGTGACGGACAAATTACTTATGTTATTCATTTATTTCGTTAATCTCGATTGTTTTCTATTAGGCTCACATGTGATCGCGTAGCCATCTTAAAATGTATTTCATATTTATCAAAAATTCAGTAAATATATGTTCAAATATTTTTATAATTCATATTACTTTTCAAAAAGATTTATTTTCTATAAACTTTTGAAAGTAAACTAATGTCAACTGTTCCTTTGTTTAATTAAACTGAAACTTTTACACTATCCGGACTAAAATTTGAATATAGAAAATATTTACATTTTATTTTTATTTCATATATAATCCATGCGATGTATCATATTTCTTTATTTACACGGGACAGACCACTAAAAGCCAATCCTAACGCGTGATATCGCAGTTTATAGGGGGCAGCACTCTTAGATTTAAAGAAATGTTTTGACTAAAATATTCATCATCAGTCGTACATTACTGCCGTGCATTCTACGTACGCCATGCGCTGACACAGACCTCACGATATTATTGTACTACTTTTGTTCAAACTGAAACATACCCATCTAAGTACTCTGTTTAATGTAATTTCAGAACATATCAGGTTATAAGAGACTATCTCCAAAACTCGTGTAAGACTTTGTGACTTATTTCTATCATGTGGACGTCCGGCGCGAACGAAGATCCCCATGATATTAGTGTAACATCTTTGGACGGAACAAGTACTACAGTTTGATTCTAGCCCGAATGTCAAAAAAGTATATTTTCACGTTCGACAAAACAGCGATATCTGATAGAATAAAACATTACGTTTTCTGCATTGCATCTTCGGCGATTAGAGATCCCAATTAAAAAAGTAGGGAGATGTTAATGAACTTCGAACATGGCGTATAAACAAGGAAGTGTTCACGTGGCACTACCTTAGCGATCATCATTATTCACCAAAGTAATTCAATTGTCATTATATAGAATGTTATTGCGTTCTTAAATCTTTGTATCAAATACGGTTGTATGCATAGATTGGACCGTTGAATTGCCTGTGTGTTCGTTTAAATTAGATTTGTTAAGAGCTGAAAGAGATATTCTGGGTGCCTGGGGGAGGCCATCGTTAAGCTTAACGATTACCTCGGTCGGAGATGGATTAATTGAGTTAAACATTATTCCTTATTGGAATGATTGCTACACGTTAATTGAGTTTACATTATTCCTTATTGCAATGATTGCTACGGAGTAATTGAGTTTACATTATTCCTTATTGGAATGATTGCTACAGGTTAATTGAGTTTACATTATTGCTTATTGCAATGATTGCTACGGAGTAATTGAGTTTATATTATTCCTTATTGGAATGATTGCAACAGGTTTATAAAGTTTACATTATTCCGTATTGGAATGATTTCTACGGAGTAAATGAGTTTACATTATTTCTTATTGGAATGATTGCAACGGATTAATTGAGTTTACATTATTCCTTATTGAAAGATTGCTACGAAGTAATTGAGTTTACATTATTTCTAATTAGAATGATTGCTACGAATTAATTGAGTTTACATTATTCTTTACTGGAAGATTGCTACGGAGTAATTGAGTTTACATTATTCCTTATTGGAATGATTGCTACAGATTAATTGAGTTAACATTATTCCTTATTGGAATGATTGCTACTGAGTAACCGAGTTTACATTATTTCTTATTGGAATGATTGTTGCAGATTAATTGAGTTTACAGTATTCCTTATTGGAATGAGTGCTACAGAGTAATTGAGTTGTCATTATTTCTTATTTGAATGGTTGCTATAGATTACTTGAGTTTACATTATCCATTATTGGAATGATTGCTACGGATTATTTTAGTTTACATTATTCTTTATTGTAATGATGGTTATGAATTAATTGAGTTTACATTAATCCTTATTGTAATAATTGTTACGGATTAATTGAGTTTATTTATTCCTTATTAGAATGATTGTAACGAATTAATTGAGTTTGCATTATTCTTTATTGGAATGATTGCTACGGATTAATTGAGTTTAGATTATTCTTTATTGGAATAATTATTATTATTTAATTGAGTTTACATGATTCCTTATTGCAATGATTGCTACAGAGTAATTGAGTTTACATTAATTCTTATTGTAATGATTGTTACGAATTAATTGAGTTTACATTTTTCCTTATTGGAATGATTGCTACGGATTACTTGAGTTTACATTATTCGTTATTTGAATGATTGTTACGAATTAATTTAGTTTACCATATTCTTTATTTGAATGATTTCTACGGATTAATTGAATTTACATTATTCTTTATTGGAATGACTGCTACGGATTAATTTAGTTCACATTATTCTTTATTGGAATGTTTGTTATGAATTAATTGAGTTTACATTATTACTTATTGGAATGATTGCTACAGATTAATTGAGTTTACATTAATCCTTATTGTAATGATTGTTACAAATAAACTGAGTTTACATTATTCCTTATTGGAATGATTGCTACGGATTAATTGAGTTTACTTTATTCTTTATTGGAATGAGTGCTACAGATTAATTGAGTTTACATTATTCCTTATTAGATAAATTGTTACGAATTAATTGAGTTTACATTATTTCTTATTGGAATGATTGCTACGGAGTAATTGAGTTTTCATTATTCCTTAAGTGAATGATTGCTACAGATTAATTGAGTTTACATTATTCCCGATTGCAATGATTGCTACGAAGTAACCAAGTTTACATCATTTCTTATTGGAATGATTGTTACAGATTAATTGAGTTTACATTATTTCTTATTGGAATGATTGCTACAGATTATTTGAGTTTACAGTATTCCTTATTGGAATGAGTGCTACGGATTACTTGAGTTTACATTATACCTTTGTTAGAATAATTGCTACGGATGATTTTAATTTTCATTATTATTTATTGGAATGAGTGCTACAGATTTATTGAGTTTACATTATTCCTTATTTAAATGATTGCTAAGGATTACTTGAGTTTACATTAGTCTTTATTGGAATGATTCTTTCGAATTAATTGAGTTTACATTACTCGTTATTAGATAGATTGTTTGGAATTAATTGAGTTTACATTATTAATTATTGGAATGATTGCTACGGATTGATTGAGATTACATTATTTATTATTGGAATAATTGTTATTAATTAATTTAGTTTACATTATTCCTTATTGGAATGATTGCTACAGATTAATTTAATTTACATTAACTCTTATTGTAATGATTGTTACGAATTAATTGAGTTTACATTATTCCGTATTGGAATGAACGCTACGGATTAATTGAGTTTACATTACTACTTATTAGATAAATTCTTAGGAATTAATTGAGTTTACATTATTTCTTATTAGGATGATTGTTACGGATTAATTTAGTTTACATTATTCTTTACTGGAAGATTGCTACGGAGTAATTAGGTTTACATTATTCCTTATCAGAATGATTGTTACGAATGAATTGAGTTTACATTATTTCTTATTGGAATGATTGCTACGGAGTAATTGAGTTTAAATTATTCCTGATAGGTATGGTTTCTACAGATTATTTAAGTTTACATTATTCCTTATTGGAATGAGTGCTACAGATTAATTGAGTTTAGATTATTCTTTATTGGAATGATGACGATGATTACTTGAGATTACATTATTCCTTATTAGAATAATTGCTACGGATTAATTGAATTTACATTATTTCTTATAAGAATAATTGCTACAGATTAATTGAGTTCACATTATTCCTTATTGCAATGATTGCTACGGAGTAATAAAGTTTACATCATTCTTTATTGGAATGATTACTACAGATTATTTGAGTTTACAGTATTCCTTATTAGAATAAGTGCTACAGATTAATTGGGTTTACATTATAGCTTATTGGGGTGATTGCTACGGATTAATTGAGTTTTCTTTATTGCTTATTAGGATAATTGCTAATGATTATTTGAGTTTACATTATTCTTTATTGGTATGATTGTTACGAATTAATTGAATTTACATTACTAGTTATTAGATGGATTATTTCAAATTAATTGAGTTTACATTATTTATTATTAGAATGATTGCTACGGATTAATTGGGTTTACATTATTCGTCATTGGAATAATTGTTATTAATTAATTGAGTTTACATTATTCCTTATTCGAATGATTCCTACAGATTAATTGAGTTTACATTAATCCTTATTGTAATGATTCTTACGAATTAATTTAGTTTACATTATTCTTTATTGGAATGAGTGTTATTAATTAATTGAGTTTACATTATTCTTTATTGGAATGATTGCTACGGATTAATTGAGTTTACATTATTCCTTATTGGAATGATTGCTACGGATTAATTGAGTTTACATTAACTTTTTATTGTAATGATTGTTACGAATTAATTGAGTTTACATTATTCTTTATTGGAATGATTGCTACGGATTAATTGAGTTTACATTCTTCCTTATTAGAATGATTGCTACGGATTAATTGAATTTACATTATTTCTGATTAGAATAATTGCTACGGGTTAATTGAGTTTACATTATTACTTATTGGAATGATTGCTACAGATTATTTGAGTTTACAGTATGCCTTATTGGAATGAGTGCTACAGATTTATTGAGTTTACATTATTACTTATTGGATTGATTGCGACGGATTACTTGAGTTTACATTATTCCTTATTGGAATGATTGCTACGGATTAATTGAGTTTACATTAACTTTCATTGTAATGATTGTTACGAATTAATTGAGTTTACATTTTTCTTTAATGGAATGATTGCTACGGATTAATTGAATTTACATTATTTCTTATTAGAAAGATTGCTACGGATTAATTGAATTTACATTATTTCTTATTAGAATAATTGCTACGGATTAATATAGTTTACATTATTCCTTATTGGAATGATTGCTACAGATTAATTGAGTTTACATTATTCTTTATTGGAATGATTGCTACAGATATATTGAGTTTACAGTATTTCTTATTGGAATGATTGCTACAGATTAATTGAGTTCACATTATTCCTTATTGCAATGATTGCTACGGAGTAACAAAGTTTACATCATTCTTTATTGGAATGATTACTACAGATTATTTGAGTTTACAGTATTCCTTATTAGAATGAGTGCTACAGCTTAATTGAGTTTACATGATTCCTTATTTGGGTGATTGCTACGGATTAATTGAGTTTTCTTTATTTCTTATTGGAATAATTGCTAATGATCATTTGAGTTTACATTATTCGTTATTGGAATGATTGTTACGAATTAATTGAGTTTACATTACTAGTTATTAGATGGATTGTTCTGGGTTAATTGAGTTTACATTATTCATTATTGGAATGATTGCTACGGATTAATTGAGTTTACATTATTCGTCATTGGAATAATTGTTATTAATTAATTGAGTTTACATTATTCCTTATTGGAATTATTGCTACAGATTAATTGAGTTTACATTATTCTTTATTGTAATGGTTGTTACAAATTAATTGAGTTTACATTATTCCTTATTGGAATGATTGCTACGGATTAATTGAGTTTACTTTATTCCTTATTAGAATGATTGTTACGAATTAATTGAGTTTACATTACTCCAGATTAGATGGAAAATGCTAGAAATGCAGAATGCTAGATTAGATGGAAAATGTTAGATTAGAAAATTCTGCTATGTCTGCCGCAAAGAATGTCGACTCGTTTCTTTCGACTTAGACAACTTCTCCCACCTGCCAGTATCCTATAACTTTATGAAGCCACTATTCACACGTGCATATAGTAGTGTTACTACATCTGGGCTGGTGCACCAACCATAAGCCTCTACCTCTGGAACAGGATGCAAAAAAATTCTTAATCTAATAAGTATGCCTGCCAAGACCCAGCCTTCTGTCGCATTGCCCTAGTGTTCTATCTATGTTTTTGTTTTACAAGTACTTCCACGGAATGTGCTCTAACGGACTTACTGCACTTTTACCACCTTAACGTTAATATTTCCGACTAACTTGACTGGCAACACAATTAGACCCCTTTCACTGTAAAGATCCGTAGATGCCGGATTATCTTCTACTCTAATAGCTTATCGGTTCGGACTGATCGCCTTTGGAATTTCCTCCCTGTTCCTTTGTTCCTCGACCTACAGACATGCAGAAATTTAAATGAAATATGAACAAAAATCTTGCTGACCATCTTCCCACCGAGATATCCCTTATATCACAGTAGCATTTTATGTTTCAGTAACAATATGCCTTGTTTGTGGTGAACATAAGTAAAGAAAAAGAAAAAGGTTTTGCAACACTAACTACTTTTAAGAACGAATTAAGTTTGAGTTCCCAGGTGTTACGGTGTTGTACATCACATAGTGGGAACAACAACTCCCAACAACTCAATAGTATTACTGTCCGCCAGATTGACAAAACCTGAAATATCTGTCAACTGTGGGAAGTAATTTGAAATGCAACGAATGATTGCTAGTATTATATACTTATTATATACCTGAGAAGTTTACCGTTTCATGCCCGCCACTTATATTTGTACACTGTATTCTGATTCACCATAGACAATTACATGTAAACACCCTTAACATCATTTTAGAGTTTAGAATGACACATCAGTTATGAAACATGGAGAATATCACGTGACTGGAATTAAATGGAAATAGCTCTTAACCTTTGGCCTGTATGTGACACAATGTGGGGATGTTTTCAGAAATGTATGCCTCCGGGGCATTCAAGGTCGGTAACAATTTCCTAATAACGATATCAGTCCTATCGGCGTTGCCTCAACATTGAATTGTTTCCCACATAAGTAAGGGAGACTCATGCAACAGATAATGTGCATGCCTCTTCTTCTACGCTGTAATTGGGGAGGTACTGCTTGATAAGATTGTCTCCTAAGACTGAGGGCATCATATTTGATTAGATTTATAAGAATTGTCGTACAGTTTAACAAATCAAACAACACTAAAAAAAATACTATATTTGGTACATATACCACGGGAGTGGTTCCCTGCTGACTGCAACTTGGTCGTCTTTAAATACAATGTCAAACAATACTTTGCATAACCCGTCCTGATAAGAATTCAAACGTTGTCCATTCCATTCATTATTTTCAACTGATTTATATGAATTACGTTTTATTTTACTTTGAATCACGGTTTTCAGTTTAAGCGACTTTACTCATCACTGATTAATAATTATAATGCTAACACGTTTACTTTGCCGCGTTATAGAAAACACAATTGCGTTATAAAACGCTTACTTCGGCTCGAATCTTCGAATTAACTTTTTTCGATTTTATTATTTTAATTTTCCGGTCTCACAGAAAGATAACCAACAAAATCGCGAAACCAAATTCATTTAGAATAATGTAATTGGACAGCTTCCGAAATTATTTCAATGTTTTTTTGTAGCAATGTTTAAATGCAGATGTATAAAATAGTAGCAAAAACAGTATTTTTTACGTAATGTTCAAATTAAGAACAGGAGTGAAAATTTCTATTGGCAGTTAAAAGATCGACTTAGAGCTACATATTATAATATGACGTCACAGACACATGCATGCTCATGTGTCTGTACAGAGAAAGTGTTATGATATAGATCCTTGAGTCAAGACATAGAAAATGTTATTATAATTCGAGGAAGAATATTCTTATGAATCCATAAGTGGAGAATGTACGTACACAGGTTGCAGTATTGATTTAGTTCGTGAAACAGGCAGATTTCGTATAATAATTATTAGGAATACGTACGTCCATGTGCCGAAGTGTCGCCATCTTAGTAAGGAAAGTCCATGTGCCGGTACGCCGGTATCTACAGGCTACGGCGAGTTTTGGTTGCTCACCAAGAAAAAAGTGTTGCTTGTGTTCAGAATAACCAAGGGTTCGTTAGACAACTTGACCCTCCCTCGATTAAGTAATTTGAAAGTGCGAACGTGATTCTTTTAAATAACATTTCTGAACAGGTGCCTGTCTCCTGAAAAGATTATTTCTGATTGGCTAAAGTTCGATATAGGGAACCAATCGAAATTGAATATTTGATCCAATCAGTACCAGTCAAGTAAATATCAAATAATTTAAAGCATTACTTCTCAGCAGTTGTTGTTTAAGCCACTACTACTGCTACATGTATATTGAGTATTTTTTCTTCATTGAAAGATTAAATGACATTATTGATTTAAAAAAAAGAACAGATGCCAAAAGAAGCATAATTAATAAATAAAAGATATAGTTCTTTCCTTGAAGCATTACTGGTAAACACTATGCAGCTTTTTCCTCATATAATGCTGTTTACAAAACTTACAACACGTTGGGGGCCGGAGCGGTGAAAGAGGAGATGAATAAAATAAATAAGTTGAGAAAAATAATAAAAGTGATACTCTCCTTCAATAAAATTTTTTTTTTTTTCTATGTATGTTTTACTCACTTTTGTATAGAGCCCGGAAGAGAGAGAATATATATTCTGATATTTCGGGGGTAACACTCTACTTTTCAAAGCAAATGTGTCTAGAAGGTATGCTATTCTTGTTGCGTTTTCATTTCTTCAAGGTTCTAAAGACAACCAACTTTCTATTACTTTTGAACAACATAAAAGACGGTTTCTTTCTCCTGCTGCTTCTTTACATTTTTATTTTTTATTTTTTCTACCTTTCATTAATATTAAAAAATATAAGAAAATGATACCTTGTTCTTGCTGCTTCTTCATTTTTTCCAATTATTCTTACCTTTCATTACTATTGAACAACATAAGAAAATGGTATCTTGCTCCTGCTGCTTCTTCTTTAAATTATGATGATAGTGTTACGATAAAAACACCGAATTTTGGTTAGCCACTTAACAATTTTAGGAGGATGGGACTTTTTTATCAGTTAGCCTTGTAACCCCTTCCCTCACTATTGCGCTCTTGAAAGGCTTACTTTTTGGCTTACCTGTATGTAGTTCAGGGATTGAACACTGGTAGTTGGATCACTTTCTGACTTGATTTATCTTGACTGATTCTACCTTCCTCTCCTTTTTTATTATTATGATTAGCTTCTTACGCCAAGTGGATTCATACGTTGCTGCTGACAAACGCCCGGACGCTGCAGTTACATATTAATGTGTATGTCGCCGAAAAGTTTCGATATGCGCATATAAATAGATAGCTAAATTTTGAATTCTAAAGTTGGTCAAACTCCGATATTATTTTCTATACCAACGCAACTCATAAACCATCAGACGTACAATTATCGATTTCTCGCTTTGACATCAACAAGAACAATTATTTACTCGCAGTCCTATCCTTTCTTACTTTTCTAGGTTTGTTTTTTTTCGAAAATTCGGCGAAACCTTCATAAAAACAAAATCCGGAACTTTCTCATTTCGTTTCATGCCACCATGTCGACTAAATCTTATGGCCACTCCTGTCTGCTTCCTTCAATTATTTCAATATTTGCGATAATTGTTCACCCAATTATTATATTGATCCAACCTAGACAGCACTTCCCTTGTATGGCTTATTACAATCTAAGAGGATAATTATGTTTAGCAATTATCGCTCTTTATATCATTAAATAATTTAAATTTTTTATTTCGTAATTAAATACATTATTTGATATTAACAAGTTATAATAAACAACAAACTTTATGCATTCTTAATTGACCCCACATTCCCATTCACTTAGATGTTCCGAGTTCAGATCTGTTTATGTGTAGATAGAGCCAAAGATCGGCAAAGTCTTACACTATTAGTCTGTTGAAAAGACTTTAAAATAAAATACGAGGTACTAGCCGAAGTACCCATCAACGCTGGGTTTCTTAACTCTTTCTCTTCTACACGTCAGTTCAAATGAAAAACATGTTTTAACACTTTAAATCGCAATCAGAAAAATGTTAAAGTGCATTATTAAGGTTTATCATGAGGATCGATATCGGCTAGGAAATAGCTGGAACGCTATAGCAAAAGAAAATAATGCCTTGTGTGAGTTTCGAACCCTGAATTATGGCATAAAATATTTGAACTGCCGACGAACACTTATCTCCAGAGCAACTGATCAAACGAAAATATTTTGTCTTTTTAATATATTTGTTGTTCGGTCGGCTAATAATATAAACTATTAAACTGGAAACGTAACGATAAAAATGTCGAAACATTTGCATCTAATGTTATTTTATGTACATTTAACTTTGAATGATATTTTTTAAAGAATGCTAAAGAACTTCCGACATTGATAAGGACATCGACTTGAGTGCTGATTCCAAATTTGCGATTAGTTTGACTCTTAGATTAACCGTTTAACTTTGATACTGTGATACACATAAGCCAACTTTGCTTTTTATATATAAATGTTTAAAAGCAACGGTACTGGTTTCAGTGTGTAATGTGTGAACTTGTCGAAAGCTGGTTGGCAGATTATTGCTAGTATATAAGTGTAATCTTAACACCCTGTAACGATTGCATTTTGTGCATCTGCTTTTGTTTGCCTTGTCTTCTTCACCACAACAATGTATCCGCTCACAAAGCCTGAAGCATCTGCCATTTCCTTGCTAAAAATCGCATCATAGTACGGGAACAATGTCGCTATTCACTTTATCTAGCTTCACCTGACATTTTTCCTATCCGCAAGCTCAATGGAATCATTACGGAACCTGTTTTAAGGACGTGGAGGTCACCAAGCTGGTTGTAACGAGAAAGCTGATGTGCACCCCAGAATAAACCGTTCAGAAGTGCATAGAAGCGTGACAGGCAGCGGAAGTGTATTAGACTCTAAAGGTTTAAAGGGAACACATTGTTGTTGTTGTTTTGTATGTAATTGAAATGATTTTTTAATGATACTAATCACGTTACTGTTCAGACACACCATGTCAACAAATTTAATTGAAGCTTATTTGGTTCGGAATATTTTAGATGAGGATTGATAATCTATATATTAATACGATAGCGTGTGTGTTCGTGTGTCACGCTTACATCAAACGCTCTGTGCATGCGTACCGTACCTAGATTTGGAAAAGTATTCAAGTCACCTAATTTTCCTAATCTTTTAAACTATTTCCCTTTGGCGCAACGGTTAGCGACGTCGGATTTTTGACGTCGGATCGACTGGTTTATAGTTCGATACGAACTAACCTCTACGATTGTTTTTTCTACATCGAAGGGGGTAGGAAGAGGACGATCGGAAAGACACATATTAATACGATAGCGTGTGTGTTATTTTGTGTTCACGCTTACATCAAAAGCAACGACCTTCTGAATCTGTGTATGCTTCTCATGAATTGGAGCCAAATTTAATTTAATCCAAAGCATTTACAAAGTAAGGTTTAGTCGTCGAAATATTACCGTCACTAGAAATATTGTATATAAAGAAGCTTTGTAAATTGTTTCATGTATTGTTCATTTTTTAAAATAAATATACAAGTCAAATCTTTTCATATTTTATTCAAACATGTATAGGTTAGGATCAAGATAATTAGTATTGAAAACATAATTAGTATTGAAAACATCATTTCGTGTAATTTACACGGGTCCCGCTAGTTTTTATTATTTGGATTATTCGGACTACGGTCCTCATCTTGAATGTTATTCTCACAACGATGTTACGTCCGACCTTCTTCAGGTGTGTCTTATCGAACTCGGGAATTTTTATGTCGAACTCGTGACGGAATTTCGAACAGAATCCTTTATTTAATCCCGGGGATAGTTCAACCAGAAGTTTACCAAAAGTTCAGTAGAAGTCTTAAATAACTCGCAATTGTATTCTTAGTATCGCTCGTACTAGGAATTGACACTTCAACTTTCAGAAGACTGTCGCTTAGAAATGATTTAACTTAGTACTTTTATCCGTTGTGCTACGGGTGCTTGCGGACTTCCGTACAGATTCCTGAGTCTAATATAAAGATTATTGAGTTAGACAGGACGCACCTGAAGAAGGTCGTAGTTTACATCAGTCGAAACGTTGCGAGAATAACATCTGAGATGAAAGAATAATTTAAATGATACAAATGAGTTTTCTTTCTGTAACGAATATTATATAACACGTCCTCACAACTTCATATCGAAAATAAAACACAATTATTGTTAATGAATGAAACTAAAAACCCATCATCAATTTATGAAACTTAAATAATTAAAACAACAAAACATACTATTTATAGCATTTCCGACTAACACAGTCACAGCAGTCTTACTTTGTCAATGAATAACTTCCAAAAACAGATTATGTCCAAAAATTTTCCATATGTGGAACATCTTACCATGCCACTGTTTCCCAGCTGACTACAACATGGTCGTTTTCGATGTTAACAAATACTTGCTGCGAGCCGTCCCTGTGAGTAATCAAATTCTGCCTATTACATGCATCCATTTTAATCCTCCCATAGGATTGTTGATCATCCAACTGACAATCATATTAACCTTTATCCTTGACTGGCTTTTACCCTTGTAAGTAATGACTCATTTGTATATTTTTTTAAAAGAGAACAATGACACTAACAAATATAGTTAGTGCTTTATTTTAGATAAATACTGAATGGATACCGCGTTAGTAGAAAATGCTTGACAAAAAAAAACATGGGGAATATGTGCCATAAAAACTTTGCTAGTGTGAACGTATAAAAAAAGACTCATAAAACGTTATTTTCGTCGACCGTTTTCCGTTGTATAAAACAGAATACACATCGTGAGCAAGTTAAACGAATATATCTCGATATAAATAATGATTTACCTATTGACAGAAATAGTTTCAGGATCTCTGTTTTTATTTCCCCCTCTTAAAATAGATTTAGTATTTATAAAATCTTACACGAGGACGCCCAAATCCAGATTTGAAATGAATCGCGCGAATTTCAAATCTCAAGAATTAAAAAGTTGTACTGCGCGACATATATTTTAATTTAAGACGCTGTCACTTGTTGGTATCGTATAAAAAATGGTGACCACCAGCAACATCTGCAATGACAACAAACAATAAGTCGTGTTGTTAGACAAAAAACGTAAATATCTTTCCATTATAATGGAATCAATTAAAGGAGGGTATAAGATTTAGGCACCATGCTGTCTGCGTAAATCTATTATTCGACCGGATTAGAACTTTAAGATAGTTTCGTAATGGGTCATTATCGAGGAAACACAATGGTCCCTTGTGAAAGGAGAATAATTGAATCTTAGAATCTACTACGCTTTCCTAATTATCCGTTAAAGGGGTCACGACTATAGAATGCTTTCCTTAAGAATCGAGAATAAAGAATTACATAAAACAAGTCTATCACACAAATAAAAATGCATGCAGTTAGAAAGTGGAATGAAGAACCTAACTTTACAAATAATAGACAAATCCTGACCCGTTGGATCAGTATGTGTTATATATTAATACATATATTTCTCCCCATCTTTCTCACTCTCTTTCTCTTCCTCCGCCTCTCTTACTTCCTATCTCTCTTTTCTCGCTCTCCTTGTTTTCTTTCTCCTTTTCTCGTACCACTCTCTTTCTTCCGCAAATTAGTTATACATCTCTTTCCGGGGACATAATTTAACACATCGTCGAATTGCATGTCGGTTAAGAGGTATTGGGGTATTGCCATTATTCAGTACTAGAAAAGGGCTTAGGGCTCTGTGTCATTCAGTTTTCTGACCAATGAGCGTTCAATGAGAAGTCATTAGTCCGATGATTATTTGACTGATAATTATTAAATTAATATCTGAAAAGAAATACATATATATATATATATATATATATATATATATATATATATATATATATATATATATATATATATATATATATATATATATATATAAGTATATAGTAAGTTATGAAAATATAATTATGGTAATTAAGCTGTGCATAGGTTTCCGCGTTTCATCCCCGTACAGAATTGTCTGGCTAAAATGCATTTTAGCCTGGCGATTCCTTACGAAAATGAAATGCGGAAGCTCTGTGCAGCTTAATTGCCACAAATATATTTTCATAACTTACTACTTAGCTCTACTCACGTATTGAGTCCTGTTGTAGTATTGTATATATGTAAATAACCATCTACTTGAACACAAAATCTATGAGTACTGGAAAGTCAAAGAGTGAGTACATCTTTTGGGGGCACCCTGTAGATAATGAAAACTTTTAATCAAGTCCGATACTTAGTAACTCTACTATAATTTCTTCATTGAAAATATCTAGTTCATTAAAACGACGGAGCTGATAGTTAGCGTCTGCATTCCGTATTTATTTTACGCTTTATGTGAAATATTTTATTAAGTTTCCAAAATTAAGACAACATTTTATTTTAATCACGTAATTATTTTTAATATTCTATTTCATATCGTTTATTTATAATTGCTAACTTTATTTTAACATAAAAAAACTCCTTCCCAAAACTCAATCCAAAAATTCTACATTTTCTAAATTCAGTCGTACTCGTTCGTAAATTAATAAAACAAAAATAAGCAGCAGCGGCTTAATCGATTTCTACACTTTTGAAATCATGTTCATGAGCATCATTATAACATCTGGGACAAATTAATATGGTCAGTAATAAAGGTACAATGTCCATGAAATGGAATTTTACAAGCAAACGTATTTATTTGTTTATTTTCTCTGTTACTGTGCAATACACAGCGACACTAGATATCAGACTTCTGGCGGACTCACAAGATGCTGCCAAGTCTGCGAAAAGAAGGTACTCTACTGGACTAGGAAACATCATATCTGCCAGTATCCTATATCTCTATAAAGCCACCGTTCGCCTGTGCATGGAGTAGTGTTGCTACATATGGGATGGTACACCAACCACTAGTCTCCCTCTCTTCGACAAGAAGCAAATAAGAGTCTCTAAGATAATAAGACCTGTGCTATCTATTCAGCTCCATCCTCTGTCACAATATGGCATCCATGTGTTTGTTTTACAAGTACTTCCACCAAACTTACTTCACCCGACAAGCAGCAAAATTCGAGCTTTCACTGTAGAGATCACCAAATGCCGGAAAAATTTCTAGTCTAATCGTTTCTTTTCTTCATGTCACTTGTGTTTGGAATTCCCTTTCTGCTCCCTGTTTTTCAGATATACCGGTTCAGGCCTCCGCTATCTCCGTGAGTTTATATGGCGTACTCACTATTGTGTTGTTGGCCGTGGCGAGGACAGCAAATCAATGCGCTTCTTCGTCTTTGTTAGCTAGACTACAACTTATCTAACGCTATGATTTTTATAGTAGGAATTATACGTCACTGCTGTCCGGAAATAATTGAGTGTAAGAAGGTGGTTATATGTAGAATAAAACATAAATGTGCATTCAAGAGACAGTCCGTACAACATAAAAAAACACAAGTTTTTGATTTCTGTTTTTTTTTTTTAATATATTTTTTTGTATTTACAGGATTGGAGTCTTCTTAGTAGGAAAACAAGATTTTTCTCTGCTTCATTGACGCTAGATATATTAGAATCAGTTTCACGCCTTCCTTCGACTTCAGTGGGCTTTCGACATAAAACAGACTTCTATTCCAAGCTTATAAGTTGTTTCTTGCGACGAAAAAGATGGGTGTGGATTCGCTTTACAGGTCTGCCTGACTATCTACTCAGCTCAACTAACTTTTACTATTCTCAACTTGTAACTCAACTGACAAATTCGCTTCGCACAACACTTTTTTAATCAAGTATCGTTACCTCGTATCGCACGGACGAATCCTCTCGTCGTGGCCAATACGCGTTCTTATTTGCTGTCGGCTTGGTTTCTCCACTTTCGACGGTTCTACCTAACTCGTACACAAAACAATATGTATTATATATCTCGAATACATTAAAATTCCTGTGCATGATGCTTTCTGATTCTCTCAGTACATTTATCCAAATGTGCACTAGTATATCTACTCGCCCTAAATCATTCGTAGGGCCCCCAACTTATTCTCACAACGTGACTAAAGATAACATATCCCTTATCTGCACTCATACCAATGAGAGAAGGGGATACTGAGTTCAATACCTGTCAATCATACCTATGTTACTTTTAAATGTGATAATCATTATGTCATTAACTTCCAAAACATAAAACTCTTAGTTATAGAAATAGAGCTCTATTAGTTAAGTGAATAAAGCATATGTTAGGTTAAGAGCGTCATCGTCTCTTTCATTTACATCCAATTATACCCAAGAAAGCTATCTTAAATTGCGTATTCACTCGTGACACATGTACGACTGACAATAATATCGAACTGGTGAAATAAATATTGACGTAGACTGATTACTCTGCGAGCCGTGTTCCAGTCGAGTGGAATTTATTAGACAATTTTCACTAGGAATATTAGCAATATTCGCGGAGGCCTCCAGTAAATATCTGATTCTAAAAGAAAAGAAATCCGAAGAAACCAATACCAAGAAAACTGAATAAAGCAATTCAATAAATCGTTCTTTACTGATTCACATGAATTGCTTGTTTTTACATAAAACCATTAACAAACCTATATAAGAGTCAGATACCTCCGAAACTGAAGTTCTGCTAACACATTCAGGCAGGTGCAGCTCATAGTACTCTTTTCTGCCTTGACAAAGTACAAAATTGCTAGTGAGAAATTATTTATTTTTCTTTACGTACAGTCACTTTCTTACAGAATACCCCTTGTAAGTCTTTCACTACTCTATCGTTATTTTTATGGTAAGTGCTCGACGGAACTACAATCTCAGTGTCCCCTATAAAAGTGTCACAGCAAGTACCCTCTGTGTATCTAATACCAAACGGAACTTAAACTTCCCATCCAATAACACGAGACTGCTCCCCTGCTTATTTCAACGTGGTCGTCTTCAATTCCAATGTCAACAAATACGTGACGAATCGTCCTCTTATGTAATAAAATTCTGCTCTTTTCAGTCATCGTTTCTAATCCTTTCACATTCTTGTTTATCGTCCAATTGACAATCGCATTAAACTTTATCCTCGAGTGAACTTTGGGCCTTGATAAGTGGTGACTCTAGAGAAAACGTAATCTTAGATAACTTGTTGCAAATAAGCGTTTTTTGTCGTAATCTGGAGAAGAATTAATGTCAAAATATCTTTTAAATGTTAGCTGAAAGAAACAGTAGGAAAATCTATAAACTGAGACGACGGAAATAAAATGGAATTTTAGTTATTTGATCGAATCTACCAGTAAATGGCTTCACGTGTAACGATACTAGAAATGTGAATGGTTTATTTATCAATTTGATCTTTGCTCACTTAAGTTATAGAAACGTCAAACCGCCGATATAAGGGCATCCGTTGTAATCCTATTGTCTGACACAACAGGTTGCGTGTAATCCTATTTTTGAAATGTAGGGTAGAAAGGCACTATTTTCCATCTCTGACACCCGTTCTGCCCCGAAGACACATATCGATAAGCGCATGTTGCTTCTTCCATCGACAAGATAATTAAGACACGTCTGAAGTTCTCTTATTGCAAAAAAAAAGAAGATACAAGCCCTTGATGGGAATCCAGTGATGTTATCTCTATAGCGCCTGATCATCACCAAAAACGCCGACGGCTACATCGAGAGGATGCTGTAAGAAAAATGTATGGTCGGCGCAAATTAGTTGTGTTTTGGAGATTTTCGTTTTTTGGTTTTGTAAAAGTCAGGAACCCATTATTGGCCCCTCTTTGCCTTGTTCACTCCCCGTCAACATGGATAATATCCTTTTGCCTACCTCAGGTTGTCTTCATACTTCTTGCCTTCTCTAGGAAACAAACATTAATTAAGACACTCGGCTCTTCTAATAACCCGACAGCCAATCCTTATTCCTTCGTATATCCGACATAGTTGCCTCTCTTTATCAGATACTCTGCCCCGCCCAAAGAACCTTTCTTCCATTTTTCGGCTTTTTCTCCATTTTATGTTCTATTTTTGACTATTTATTTATTTATTTATTGCCTTTTGGCGATTTTTCCCACCTCAGTCTTGTTGTCTTCTGTACGTTTTTTAATCTATTTGTCTTCTGTACTTTTAATCTATTTGTGCCTTTCTAAACCCCTCTTAGTTTCTTTTATGTATCTAAACATTATCTCTTCTTCTTTTCCTTGTTTTCTTATATTTTCTTTATTTTTGTTTTTTTAGATTTGTCCTCGCTCTTTCTGCCAATTAGTTTGTCACGCTTAAGTTTGAGAAAGATTTTTCTGTCACGCCTGTTATAAAAGGCGTATGGTCGCAAAAAACACAATTATTTAGATGTAAACAATGTGTTTAATTATAAACGAATACAAGATCATACGTATTATGTGTATTAATTATAAACGGATTACATCATATAATTCTTTTATGCTATTTTATGTTGAAATACAATACTTATTTAAACAATTCATTGTATATGGCTGATTGAATGCAAGTTGCTATTTTACCCATGAATGCAATGAAATTGATGGTTTCTACCTTTCCCGGTGGCATAAGTGCGTAATGGGTGACTTTTTTCATCAGCCAACCTTGTAACCTCTTTCTTTTCTATTGGGCCCTTGAAGGGGTTACCTTTCGGTTAGTCTGTTTGGAGTTCAGGAGATTGATCACTGGTGGTGAGGTTTCTTTCAGGTTTGGTGTGTCTAATAACTCACAGATAATAAATGTAGTTAAGTATCATTGGTAGATAGCTGAGTCATAGCAATTTTCTGATTTACAGTTTTCCGGGTAATATTACAGGAGACTGAACTCATGAGTAGCTCTTTGCGAGGCTTCTCTATCAACGCGCGCCGCGGGTCGGCGTATTCTCAAGTGCAATGTTGCGCATCAATATGTGTTCCTCCAGATATTTCCGTCGTGAATGACTTGGTCCTGTAACTGCCATACTACTGTTTCGGCTTTAGGTTCGAGTATTTTTCTCTCAATTTATAACCGTCAGTTAAAAGACTACTTTGTTTTGAAGTGATTCTACCTTCCTCTCCTGTTTTTTTTTTATTATGCAACTCAGTTACTTTTCGTTTTTTTCTCCTTACGCCACGTGGCTTCGTGCCTTGTTTGAAGCGACTTCTATTACAAAAATTAATACAATAGATTTGAACTCGGTATAATGATTTGCCCTTCTTTTGTGCCTTTTTGAACCCTGTTTCCAACTCCAACTGTTGCACACCTCTATATCGCATTTTATCACGAGAACACAACAAGTCATTATTTTCATCATTACCATCTATGTTCCGAGTCAGTAAGTAAAAACAGGGCTGTATATTTGGCCTTACTATTGAATAAGTTATGCTAAGTTAATATCTTAGCGGATCATTTACATGATAATTTCGTTGGAAAAACAACAATTCCCCATAGCTATTATATTCGTGTATTTAAACCAAAAACGGCATATTGACATTGAGATGTAAGAAGCTACTAATGTTGAGGCTAGATTTATAGGGAGTATTTTAGAGGGGGGTGCAACAAGATTTTTGTTCAAATTACAATTAAATTTCTGGATATTAGTAAAATAGGGGAAATAAGGAGTAGGGAGGGGATTCCAAAAGCGAGCGATCCGATGAAAAAAGCTATTAGAGTAAATAATCTTCCGGCATCTGAGGACTACCTTGAAAGAGCTGGATTTTGACGCAAGTCGAAGTTGTTCGCGGGAAATACGTTGAAGGGGTGCAAACACAGTAAGTTCATTGGAGCACATTCTGTGAAAGAACTTGCAAAACAAGCACATGAATGCAATGTTGCGACGATGGGACAAAGGTTTGAACGTAGTAGATAGTGCGCGACCTATTAGGTTACAGGCTCTTTTTGTACCCTGTCCAAATGGTTGGTGCACCAACCTAGATGTGGCAACAATACAAAGCAAAGTTATGAGTGAAATAAAGATTTGTAATCGTTCACAATGAATCGATCACATTGGAGATTGAATCTCAAAGTTGATATATTCGCTACGTAAAGTCACACTGATGAATCTTGAAAAGTTGAAACAGCTGTATGATGATGACTATATTCCAAATTTCAAATAATTGAATGATGGAACAGTACTATGAAAGGATTGAGAACTATGATTTATTTACAACACATGATAGATATTTGTTGAGATTTTACTTGAAAGCATCTAAATTTCGTATTTCACTACCTTAGAACAGAGATAATTAGCTAATGAAAATTGCGGTGTATTTCGGAAGGTTCTCTTACTAAAATAATTATTAGACAATATAAAATATGTAATCGATGTTATTTCTGACGAGTGGAGAAGTGTTTTCCTATTCCTTCTTGAGTCATTACCGACTCACTTAAGATTTATGTTCTCTTAGACTTTTCAATTTCGAAACTTGTTTAAATATTGTTTTAAATCTTTAAATATATATCCTAAAGCTCTATTTTTGTATAATGAATATTGATCTTCCATTTGGCATGTGGAAATCATTTTTGTATACTTAAAGCTAAATGGAATATCCTTATACAAATATAGTTGTAACTAAATAAATTTCGTTTTATATTTTTATGATTCTTTCTCTTTCTCTATCTCTCTCTCTCTCTCTCTCTCTCTCTCTCTATATATATATATATATATATATATATATATATATATATATATATATATATATATATATATATATATGTTTCTTTCCTTGAAGTTTCTCAGCTCTGTACTGTTATTCGAAAACACGGGTGCATACTTCGATTATTTAGTTAGATGGTGTATTTCTTACTACGGGTGCGCGTCTGTTCCCGCGAGAATATATGTCTAATATAGATAGATAGATAGATAGATAGATAGATAGATAGATAGATAGATAGATAGATAGATAGATAGATAGATAGATATATTTAGCCTGGTTGAGTGTTATTTAATCCTCCACGACGCGTCCACTTTGTCGGCAAAATCAGTTTGTCGTATGTACGTAGTACAGTAGTGATGTGGCAGCCGAAGTTTCCATCTTTCTCCTTCACCTAGTAGCTGCAATAATTTACATCCTAAAAGAAAAAGCCCCAACAACAGTGTTGTTAAAAATGTTATTCTCTCACGGCATTGTAACGTTTCATATAAGTTTCCTATCGACACCCCGCCGATGAAGTGGTAAAAAAAACTGAAACTTCGAAAACTTCGACCAAACGCAATTATCTTCTCTGTCAGAGAGAACGATTTTCCTTTACCCCTACGTGTCATTTCAAACTTTCCCCCATTAGTCAACTTCCTGTCACGCGTATCTCTCGTTCATTCTCTTATGTAATGTTAAAGATATCTTCAAATTTTTAAATCAAACTCTATTTTAACACATCGGCATTTAAATATTATTACATACACCGACAGAGAGACATAGATGTGTGTGTG
The DNA here is from genome assembly GCA_963556195.1 of Sepiola atlantica. Classification (NCBI taxonomy): domain Eukaryota; kingdom Metazoa; phylum Mollusca; class Cephalopoda; order Sepiida; family Sepiolidae; genus Sepiola; species Sepiola atlantica. The sequence continues at coordinate 129,812,102 of OY744521.1, read as the reverse complement.
TGTGGACACACGTAGAGATTATTTTGGCTAGAGATCCGATCTGGTGACCCGCTTACTGTTCGTCTTGTCCTCTGTAACTAAGCAACCCAACCGTTTCAAGTCCAGACGGTCGCAGACAAATAGGTTCTATTTTGGCAACTGGCGTCGCGCCAGATTTTAGCGATTATGACCGTCGAAAGGGAGCGGCGGTCATCGTTATGTGGTTGATATAATCCAAGCTAACATTTGAAATTTGCATTGCAGAACATTTAATCTTCTGGTAGGAATTTCTCTCGACTTTCTCCAGGATTAAAGTCTTACTCCGGGATGCGTCGAAGCAAACGTGCCTTCATAATATTACTGACGGGGAGAAACAACGGAGGTTCTAAAAGGTGTTAAGCTTTAGCCCATATCCGAATGAAAGCGTAAAACGGAACTTAAACTCCACACACACATACATGTTATTTTAGTTCCTGTCTAGCACGAAACTTTATAGATGATTTTTATGAGAGAATAAAGAAAACATCATATATTAAAATAAGTTAGAGAAATAAAAAAAAATATATGACAAAAAAATGCTCGTTTTTGAAGGTTTTGAATTTCAAATTTCTGCTCCCGAAAATCATCTGGTGTTATATCTATATATATATATATATATATATATATATATATATAGAGAGAGAGAGAGAGAGAGAGAGAGAGACAGAGAGAGACAGAGAGAGAGAGAGATTTTTCACTTATAAAATAGATCATTCAGTGAAGACCGGTGTTGTTCCAATAAAAACAAGCTCGATGATACTCGATTACAGAGTACAGAGCATTTATATGCGATGTTATGAAGGCTTACCAGAGAATTCCTTTCAGGACACCAATGATCACAATTGAAGATATTTTTTCTTGCAAATATTATTTATTCAAATTAAATGTTTTTTCCTACACGTGTTTCACTACTAAGCAGGTACTTGCTTGGCAGATCATCAGGGAAATTAAATGTCTGGAATAAAGGTTTCAACTGCCGACAATACACAATGTGGCCTTGCAATAGTTGAGGTCACTTAAAAAGAGAAGAGGAAAAAAATAAAAATAAAAGTTAAAATTAAAAAAAACAAGAAAGAACAACGATATATATATATTTTTTAATTGTTTTCCCTATCCTTTCCAGTCCATAACTTATCATTGTATGATATTGGTGTCCTTCTTGAAGTCTCTAAGTTTGTAATGTTGGATTCGTTTCTAGCCATGGTAAGTGCCTTTTCAAGTAAAGTAGAGGATATGTTTTTTTTAATGCATTTGGGACTGATTATTTGCTTGTTGGCTTGGTGGCAGAAATAATGCACGAGCTACTTTTCTAAGACATTTTCTAGGACTTGCTTTTTTTATCGTTGTTCTTTCGTGTTTTTACTGTTGAAACCCTTATTTCAGACATTTAATTTCCCTGATGATCTGCCAAGCAAGTACCTGCTTGGTAGTGAAACACGTGTAGGAAAAACATTTAATTTGAATAAATAATATTTTTAAGTAAAAATATCTTTAATGGTGATCATTGGTTTCCTGAAAGGAATGCTTTGGTAAGCCTTCATAAAATCGCATATATATATATATATATATATATATATATATATATATATATATATATATATATATATATATATATATATATATGAAGATGAAGTTCCGTGAAAACAGGATGGTGATGAGAGAAGTATTATAGCGTTTCGTGCATCACCATCTAACGTAAAACTCATACTCGGATCTTATTCCTTAACCAAACATCTGGCAAAAACCACACTGATACAATGCAATATATCACGCAACTGCAATTTTGGTTAAAGTAACTATTCATGTTTACTACATGTCATCCATATTTTAGTTTGTTTTCGTTTTTCTTCTCATCTTTCTTTCTCCTCTCCTTTCTCATTAAACGTCTTTGACACACTTTTTTCATTATTCTTTCATTTTTCAAATAGTGAAACACGTTCCAATGACATCCAGTTTTGTGTTCGTCTGTTTTTACTGTTATCGAATACACTAAAAATCTTCACTTTTTCTGAATACATTCGTTGATCCGAACGAAATCGGTAAAACCTCTCGTTTTTTATGATTTATTCCTGTATTTAAGTTGTTTTTCGTTTGTCTTTTCCACACACACACAAACACACATGAATATTATAACTCAGTAGAATACAAAATCTATGACAAAATGAATATTTTGTAGTCATGCCCCGAAAAATTCAACACTAATAATTTATTATCACTTTCACAGCAGTGAAAGAAATTGACAATTATATGACTCTCATCGCCAACACATAATTTTTTTTCAATACGATACAGGAAATATTTAATTGAATTGTCGAATAATTAATATTGTTTATTCCATTTTGTAATTTCTCTGGAATCACATCGAATCTTTGGATCGAAAAATGTTAAGATGCATTACACTTATAGCACGTGAGTTTTCCTACGCAGCAGCAACAACAACAACAACGACGACGACGACGACGACGACGACGACGACGACGACGACGACGACGACGATGATGATGATGATGATGATGATGATGATGATGATGATGATGATGATGATGATGATGATGATGATGGAAAAAAGAAAAGGAAGGAGAAAAAGAAAATAGTCATGGCATGGATTGACTACAAGAAAGCTTACGACAGAATCTTGAATGCATAAAAATGTACAAGATATTCGATAAGATTATTAAGAAAGCAATGGGAACTAAAAGCTGCAAGACAACACCCGATTGACATAAACATACAGAGAGGCATCTGTTAAATTATACTTTTTTTCAATAGGGTTACAGGTCGTTTAATCAACGTTTCTCGAAACACGAACGTTTAGAAATAACTCGAAAGTCCTTCGGAATAATACGAAAGTTTTTCGGGAGCGCTGGCCAAGGCTCGTCTCATAAAATCGATTTAAAGTTCTTAATATCTTTCACAGATGCATGAATAATTAACAGTTTGTAACAACGTCTCAACATTTTACACTTTCATAATCGTTCTTAACTTTTTTCTCGTAATCATATAAATGTATATAACCTTTATACTTTTTTTCTGCTCATTCTTTAAATTACATCAAAAACTTTTTTAAAACAACTTATTTTAAATTACTATTTTAAACACTGTTCTTTTTAAACATTTTTTTCTTTTTAATACTTTTCTTTTTAAAACATTTTTCCTTTTAAAGCATGGTACACTTTTTCTTTTTTTTAACTGTCACAGATATTTTTTTTTCTCTTTATCAAATTAGGACCCGAAAATGTCCCATTGTACACAAAAAGTTACCTTATCGCCTCCCCTCGTCAACTGGTCGTCGTCGATGTCTGTGCCGTGGGCTTCACCACGTCTCTGCCCGTGATCGGTCTGGTCGCTTTTGTTCTAACTTTTTGTCATGCAGGAGACAAAACTCGGAGACAGGTTTTTCTTAGAGAGAGATTCAATTCTTTTATTAATTTGTCTTGTGCTGTGGAGGGGTTTCAATCCATTCGTCTCGTTCTATTCGTCTCATTCATACCTTTCGTTGTGGGGTGCGACAGATGCATGGGGATATATGTCGGATCTCATTCGAGATCCAGACCATGACTTTTAGACCCTATTTTCATGTCCCAAAACTCCAGTTTTTGAGAAAAACAAATGACGTAACAGACACTTGCCTACGACAATCAACAATCGTTCCATATCTGACCTTCTCCGACCCGAGACTTTTTGTGTCGGTGCCGAATTTGTCACTTTGTTATGGTTTGACAAAATGATTCATACACAACAATCCCCTTCAGTGTATGTCAGCTTAACCCGCACTTATTGTCTCAACTGACGCCACTCATAATTCACAAAAGTTAATATAATCGTTTCCAAAAATATGGGGTCCCACCCATAATATAACACATCTTCCAAGGAGACTTTTTATAACCACTACTGTTTACTATAGCCATTATGCTACTCAACTGTATAGTCAGGAAATACGATGCTGTATATAAGTTTACAGACACAGAAAAAAGAATAAACCTCCTTATGTATATAGACAAGCTAAACCTCTTTGCAAAACAAACTAAAAAGAACTGTAAAAGCTGATAAACACGAGCAGAATCTTCGGCCAGGACATTCAAATGGAATTCGGAATGGAAAAGTGTGCATTGCTAGAGTTGAAAAGTGGAAAACTGAGATATCGCAGGGCAGAGAACTGCCAAACCATCAGGGAACGAGGTCGCTTGGCGAACATGATAACTATAAATATTTTTAATTTCTGGGAGCAAACTCCATCAAATCTACAGAAATGAAAGAAAAGATTGGAAAATAATACTTGAGAAGAACAACAAAACACTTAGAAACGAAATAATATAGGCAAAACAAAAACAGGACAGACACGACTGCGTGAGGAAAGCGGTACAGTGGGAAATTATGCTAACGACTGCACTTTGAGCACGCAGACAAATAGTATAGACACAAACCAAATACAGTGCTGGTAAACGGAAATAACAAAATCCTTAAGGGCATAGAGGTACAAACAAATTAACTCATCCAAGCAAGGAGACCGGACGTCGTAACAGTTGACAAGAAGGAAAGAAATTGAAAAATTGTAGGTTTTTCCGCAGACGACAAAGTAAAGATCAAAGAGAGTGAAAAACGAACCAATATAGAGAACATGCCAGAGAATTGACAGGAATATGGAATATGAAAAAGTCAATATAATACCAATACTCGTAGGAGCATCAAGATCAGTCTCGAAAAACTAGAAATAAAACTGAGAAATAGGAATCAAAGAGAAGATTGAGACTATACAACTGACGGCAATGATCAAAACAGCTGAAATCTTAAGGAGCATTGTTGAATGCGAAAACCAACCGACATAAACTATGAACACTAACAAACTACGTGGAAATTGAAACATAATTAACACAAAAGCATGGAAGGAACACCATGTGAACCCGAGACAACAGAAACTGCAAGATATCTTATGAAATGTGCCCTCCCCCACAATAAAAGAATAAAAGATGCCATCAGCCTTGGCTGATACCACATAAGATAGTCGTGAATGGTCAAGAAAAGATTGGAAAGAACGAGGTGAGAGAGAACAAACCAGACCTCCACTGGAAAAGTACAGAGAATACTGGGACCTAGGTGAGGATTATTTCCACCCAAATTCCAGAAAAGACCAATGGTTGTTGCCAGCGAGAAATCAATGGTAATCAGCTTTTTGATGTCGCAAAGTCATTTGCAATGGTTATCTTGAGATGTAGAAAGTACTGGAATCTGGAGAGACTCTAGGAAACACCACCAGGTATTATCAGTTAGCCATTACTGATGTGAGAACCCCTAATAAGTAACAATAATGATAATAATATAAGATATGTTCTAGGATTTGATTCAAAAACACTTTAATACAAATAAATGTTTCTACTCATTCGAAAAAAATACATTTTCTTGAACAAAATGTGAAAATATTCTCGAATAGGCTTCATCAGTTTATATTTCTCATCCCTCACAATCAAGCCAATGAAAATACAAAATACAACCGTGTTTATATCAAAGTTAGTCATTTAAGATACTTCAAGACTTTCTCAAGATGACTGATTTGAAGAAAAAAAGAAGTCAATATTTTTAAATATTGTGTGCGTCTATGACGTGAAAAGAATGTTTTGTTCTTTTTCCGAACGAATTAGAATACAAAATATGTGGTGTGTCCATGGCGTGAAAGGATGTGTTGTTTCGTTTTTAGCTAAACATAGATGTTAGTATTCAAATATGTTGTACGATTATGAAGTTGTGTAAATATTAGTATGTTCGATTGTTTTAAACTGCCACGCGTGAGGCAGTCAAAGTAAACGATCGTTTTTTGGTCTGAAGCCAGATCCGCAGGGTGCCTTGAGCTTCTTCTCGTTGCGATTAAATAGGCCTAGGTTGTTTGCTTCCAGTTCATTTCTTGTCTTCTTCTTTTTACATCAGGGGTTCACTGAAGTACTTGGTTAGCAAATCTCTCTAGACCAATCTTAAACTATATATATATTTATATATATATATATATATATATATATATATATATTAAGCAAGTTAAAATATACAGAAACCATCAAATATCTTTCAATAACTCGAAAACGAAAGATGACACCTTATTATCTATATATATATATATATATATATATATATAGTTAAATAAATTTTTCGTGGTACAAAATTTGATAACGGCGAGGAATACGGACGTTTGGGACATTTTTTGGAGGGTCGAATGAGATTAAACAAATATAAAAAAACGAGAGAAAACGATTAAAAAGAAATTAACATATATATATATATATATATATATATATATATATATATATATATATATATATATATATATATATATAGCTTCTGAAGGAAAACAATCGGGTACCTGTACCTAAATAGAGCGTCCTAAAGAAAACTTCAACTCTCACTCTACACAACCCAACATGTTTTCTTTGTTTTGATGAAAAAGTAGCCATTATTACGTTCCCTGATAGAGATAAACTGCGATATCAAAGAGATGAAATAGAGATTAGTTGTATACATTTCGAGACAGTTCACTCTGGATAAATATAACAAACATGAAAATTTGCCATAAAAATCTATAATGTAATCTTAATAAACATACTATCTCGTTTAACATAACAATAAGAACCTCACCAGCCAAGTATGCAACTAATATTATTATAATTGATTTACTGAGTGTAATTAATATTAAATTAAGTATTAAGCAAATAAGCTCATAGTTTATTTTAAATATAAAGTCCGCATACATGGTTGCACGGTGTAGAATATAGTAAGTAGATTAAACAAGATTATATTAAATAATAGAGCAAATAGATAAATAAATAAAAGCCGATTGTAAATTCCTATGAATACATAGAATAGCATACGCCTACGACAGTAGGTGGATCATATTCTTGAGGTCTCATTTCGTTTACTCGCGGCACGTTCAAAGCTTTGTCGCTAATTCAGTTCTGAATTTAATTTGATTCGTTTTTTTTGCACTTTGTAAGACTCCATGAAAGTTACATTTGACATAAAAATATTGAAATTTGGTCCAGTCGAATAAAGATACATTAAAATATGTAAGGACCAAAAAAAAGAGATTAACAGACCTGATCAGCTTAAACTTAATTTTTTGTTATATTTCAAAACCAATTTATATTTTCTTTATCTCATATGAGAGAAGATGATGGAAAAATTCATGAGGAATCTAATGGTGTTGGTCGCATTCTTCGGAAATTAGTAGTAAAAAAGATGCAAGGTAAAATGTCATGAAAATCCATGTCATTTACGCTCCCAATCAGCTTTAATTCAAAGTGGTGTCCTTATTTTAAAGAAAAATATAATTCATTAAACTTAAAAGATAGTAAATTGCACGAGGAAATCTAATGGTGTTGGTTCCATTCTACAAAAGTTTGTAGTTTAAAAAATGCAAGGTAAAATGTTATGAAAAAGAAAATTCACTAACGCTTCCGATCATGTTCAAATTAATTTAACTTTTTTTTATTTTAAGGGAACACTGTATTTTATTTTAGCTTAAATTATAGAAACATACAGGAGGAATTGAATAGTGAAAACGAATCCAAAAATATCAACAAGAAAGAATGATAGAAGAATTTGTTGGTGATAATTTGATTCCTATATGAAAACAATTAAAAAAATAATCACCGGTAAATTAACGAATAACAGAATAGTATTATTCTATTCCTAATTCATTGCATTACGATCAAAGGTTAAGATTAGTGTGGGTGCTGCTTCAAAAATGTGTTATCCATCGTTTTAATATTGTATAAAAAGAAAGCAAGCATATAAAAAAATTATACATAATTTATACATAAAACTGATTTTTTTTAACAAATTCTACTCCGAATATGAGACGAGATAAAAAAAAGAGATATGAATTATTTCAATTTATTTCCTTTGATGTGTTTCACATTTTATGTTTACAAATCAAACAATAACAATATTTGCTTGTTTTTGTTTTTTAAGACGTTTGTTTCAAAATTCGATTATTACAGTATTAGTGTAGATTAACACCCTCCGCCACCTCCCCAAAGTAAGATTCTACTTTCTATAAGCGATTACGTGTGAACACTCTAAAAATATTATCAAGAAAATAAAGCTATCAATTTATAATTTAGAGTGAGGGATCAGTTTCACATATAAAGTTCACGTAAAATGATAACTCATTTCTGGACATTTATAAGGTCAGTTAACCTTTTTTGCTTGTGAGAAATAAATTCTGTGCGTTTTTAGTGGGGTTTCAACTTTTTAGTGAGGTTTTACGACCTTGCTATTCGGACTTAGAGTTAGTGGTAAAAACATTGAGTTAATTGTCCTAATTTTGTCCCTTATTTTCGCGAAGTTTTTTAGAGTGTTCACACGCAATTGCATAAAAAAGTAGAATTAATATATCAATTTACAAATTTACAAATTTACCGATTTTACTTGTTATTCATTAAAAAATATTACAAATTAAAAAAAATGATTTAATTTTTTGATTATTCGGAGTATTCGGACTATTATTCTCGTCTTGTTTTTATTTTCACAAAGTTTTGGCCGAAACACAAGATTAAAACTTGGGAAACTGGACGGAATTTGTAATTAAACCCTTTATTTCATCCACAGGAGTTGAGTGTTCCTGTTCTGTCAGCCCTGACCCGGTAGAAGTACTAATTAATTAATTATTACGTTATTATTAGTTATTATTATTATTAGTTATTAGAAAGAATTGAACCTTTAACCCTTAGAAGATACTCCCTTAGAACTGATTGTTAATACAGGTCTTTATACGGTTGAAGGTTCAATCCGTACTTCAGGCGATAATAGTTTAGAATTGACACTTCTACTCAGTTATGGGTGGCAGAACGAGAACAATCTTCCCTCGTAGATTAAGTAAAAAGTTCAGTTTGAAATTCCATATAGGTTCCTGAGTTCGACATAAAGATTCCCAAGTTTGATAATATGCACATAAAGAAAGCCGAGGGTTACATCGGTTGAAACGTTGTGAAAATAATAAGCAATTACGGAATAGTAGTCCGAATAATACAAATTATCAATTCTCATCTTAAAAAAATTCGAAACATTATTTTATTGTTCAAACATTTTTTAACTAAAACGTTATAGTTAAATCCTATTTTAGTCACGTAAATGATTAAAACTAAAATTGGTTATTGCATTACTCTCAAGCATGTTTTGCGCGAAGGATAGTGTCAAAAAATGTATTTTGTTTTACAAGGACTTTAACTATTCGTCTTTATTTAATATACGGCTAAACTTTGTGATTTTTCGTCAACTAATAATGTTATTCAATGGTAAACATATAAGCACTCAATGTTCCCAGTTTTCGTCTTGATTTACCCACAAAGTGGACATTATTAGCATGATACGGTCCTGAATTCTACACTTTATCACATTCAAGAATATCATAGACGGTATATAAACACAACGCACGCAGAGTCCAAAGCAAACACTGCATTCCACCAGCATACCAAAAGTGGGAGATTCGTCGCTGTGGGGAGCGACAGTTCTACCCTGCCTTTGTGATGCTGGCCTGACTCACGCATACGCACAAGAAGCAAACAGAAAATAGATACAAATGTGAATCTCACAGCTCCATACATAGCTTTTTTACATAAATTTGTGAATGCATACCGACATTTAACTTAAGGACTATGTAATGTACACGTAAAAAGAAAGAATTAAAGAAAAACAAACGTATTATTTTTTATTAATCGATAATATTGAGCAGGAAAAACTGGAATTGCTACAGTTCTACAGTTCCTATACACGAGCCACCACTGATTGCGATATACAGATATAGTTTAGAAACGAACAAACATAATCCATTCGAACAACATGGCGAAGATAATCCAAACATCGTAACGTATTTTTCCAGGTTTTTAAATGACTATTTTAAACTAATGGTTATTTACTCCGTCCATATACTTACTCTAATTAGTTCTTCTTTCATTACAGAAAATAAGAAAAGGAGATTTAATTTCTTTGTCCAATCCACGCACATAATCATTTCATCATCTTTTACGTTGGCACATGGGATACTAATCATCTAATCCTAAAATATCAGGGTAATGTTTCAACGTCATTTTACTTGTGGGGTCTATGATTACACACTACATTATAACCGATCTTTAAACATTGAACGTGATAATTTGGGTCAGTTTAAATAAGACTCATAAAAATAGGCAATAAATATTTTCATACTCAACTGGACACCCTTTTCTTAGCAATTGGATAGTTTGGTGGTAAAGCTGAATTGTTTTGTTTTATCTGGATTTGAAGCATTTCCATTAACAATATTTTTATATTTCAAATAGTATTCAATAAAAAATAACTTTTTAAAATAAAAAATTGTTTGATGAATTGGGCAGCCTATATAATGGGAGGGAATGAGTCACTTGAGTGAACTTATTTCTCCAATATTTTAACTTATTTGTTGATAATTATGTTTAATATTATTGCAATGCCTGGTAAAAAAGTGGATTGCATGAAAAATGCGGACGCATGTAAAGAAATATTCTTAAATTAATAAACCTAGAACAAAGTAAAGAACAAGTTATTACACCTGGAAGATTAAAGGCCAATAAAACTTATTCTTAAGACTTCTTAAAATATTGCAGCTAAAGCCTAAATTGGGAAACAAAAATAGATTAAGTTTTATAATCTATTTTTGTTTCCCAACTTAGGCTTTAGCTGCAAAATTTTAAGAAGTCTTAAAAATAAAAATAATTATAAGTTAATTGTTTATTTTTAGTTTTATATGTATTGTTTTCTAAATTCAGACTTTAACTGCAATATTTTAAGTAGGTTTAAGAAGTTTTATTGTCCTTTACTTTTCCATGTGTAATGACTTGTTTTTTACTTTTCTAGTTTTAGTAATTTAAGAATATTTATTTACATGCGTCCGCATTTTTCTCTGTAATAATATTATCTTTAATAGAATCCGTTTCGCTTCCACTATAATATACGAATGCAAGGGTTAATAAATCATTTTTAGAATTGTTGGAATTTTCAATGTTGTTTTAATGTGCTATGTGGTTTGTCTAGTAATTACGTTAACTTACATGCATATTTTTCGTAATTATGTCATGTACTGTTTCATGTGCGTAATTGTCATATTTTATTTTTACAGAATTTATTTGCGTAGGTGTTGTCATTGGTATGTATGATTTTATTATTATTTGAAATGTGAATCTTGACAACTAATTTCCTGCTCCGATCAGATTAGCTTAATAATAAGTATAAATTTAATAGGTTTAATAGACACCAGTTGAAATCCCTAATGAAATAGTTTTAATATAAATTAAAATAATCAAACCTCAGTTAATTACAATTAATGGATAAATATAATAGAGTGAGTAGATGATTTAGATAATTGCATCGTCTGCTGTGAAGTAAAACAATTTGAGATAGGAAAAGAAAAATGCTTGTCGTATTTTTAAGGACTGCTTGTTATTATCTTATCCAGGGTTTGGTTTGGTTTGGTTTGGTTTTGTTTGGTTGTTTTGTTTTACGACATATCAACCCTTTTCGGGTTATTTAATGCCGAATCCAGTCATTTGGGTAAAAGTTGTCATGCTTCAACTTCTTTACATTTTGAAATATTTATTCATGATGTTTAGTTTAGTTGTTTTGTTTTACAGCATATCAACTGTTGTCGGGTTATTTAATGCCGAATCCAGTCATTTTGGTAAAGGTTTTTATGCTTCAAGTTTTGTATATCTTCAAATATTTATTCATTGTGTTTTGTTTGGTTGTTTTGTATACGAAAAATGTTGTTTTTGTTTTTGTTTTTTTGCTTTGCAGAACATGATTGGGTTTGGCTAAGGGAACGAAAAAATCAATAACATCAATGTTTAGTGCATTTTTGGTCAACAAGCCAGTATCTTCAGACAGCCTGATCTGATAGAACAAGGATATTAGAGTATTTAGAATTGATACATTAATATATGTGTATAATTGTCAGTGCAAGTGTGTCCGTATGTGTGGGTGCGACAGTAGATAATCTTCCCTGTAACTTGTATGTGTAAGTGATATTAAGTATACGGTGACAAGTTTTTTTTTAATTTTATTTTGAGGTGTGGTTTTAACTATGTCATGTTTCGACGCGCATATGTATATGAGAATACTAAGTGGTGATGAATGTATGTGCTTAATTGCGGGTGGGTCATCACTTATATGTACGAATATATGTTCTGTTTGTGCTGTAACTAGTAAGCCATGCCATGTTTTGCCGTTATATGTATGTTGGATTTGTCAGCGGTGATAAATTTATGTGCTTGTTTGCGGATGTGTCATCACATGTATGTACGGACATATATTTTGTTTAGCATGTATGTTGATGAAGTCTGTAGTTCTCTAATGTGTAAGTTTTAGAATATCATAGGGGGAGGGGCGACTTTGATTTGTCTATGTCGATGTTGGTGAATAGGTTGACACGCTTAAAAGTCTCCAACTCTTAACACCACAGCTATAATCTTCAGAAGAACGATGTTGTCGGTTGCTGCTACTCAGAGTAATATTTCTGATTTCATTTCGGACAATTTTATCTTTGTTTTCATAACCATTCAGTCCCGCGATGTGTGCTTAAGCACAGAACATGAATTAATTGGTGTATACTGTTTAAATGTTTATATAAATTTTATATATATATATATATATATATATATATATATATATATATATATATATATATATATATGATGGACTCTCCCGTCGATTTCGACGTATGAGTGCACCGCCATTGTAATTGCAAAGGTTGCGCAATCCTCCGACAACCGCTCTCTTGCTTGATTCCAATGGCAAGTAGTAATACAAGACGACTGGAAACAATGCCGAGATAAGCAGAGAGCACATACAGCACCTGGTATTCCCGCTTAACTTCGGTGATGTAACGGGAACCGGTGTGTCAACGTGATTGTGCCGTATATATATATATATATATATATATATATATATATATATATATGTGTGTGTGTGTGTGTGTGTGTGTGTGTGTGTGTGTGTGTGTGTACTAGCTAGATTTTCCGTCTCACTACTGCTTAGGATTAGACGTGATCAGTCTCTAAAACACATCCTCCATTGTATATATACCATAACGCTGTCTTTATTTCAAATATGTTGTTTTTTTCTCTTTATTTTATAAAAGTCGGTGCTGGTGCAGATTAGGACCCAAGCTTAAATCAACCTGGCGTCGTTAGCGCTAGGGTTAGCTTAAGCGTAAGTGTTAGGGTTAGGGTTAAGTTTAGCATGGGTCCTAATCTGCACCAGTACCAAAACATCACTCAATATAATTCCTTTTTAGAGGAGGAAACTGGTCGGCTGGCTTTTTTTACTTTTAATCATGAATGATAAAACATGTCTTCCCTTCATGCTTGCAGTAATAAAATGTTGTACTTCCAAAAACTCATTATATATATATATATATATATATATATATATATATATATATATATATATATATATATATATATATATATATATATATATATATATAAGGTGATAGAAACATGCTCACACAGAGAAGAGGAAAAGAAAGAGATATAGAGAAGAAAATACTGATAGAATTGATAATTAAATATTACTTGTCAGTAAAGATATTTTAATTTTCAATAATTTGTTTTTTTATTTCCATATTACGCACTCCTTCTAAACTAGGTTCAAATGTAAAAAAAAAACTTTGCTAGTGATTTTTTTGTGTTGTTTTGATTTTTGTTTTTAATTTTAACAGCCGAGTCGATAGATCAATGGATAAGAAGCGGCCGATAAGAACAGATCGATAATAAACAGACAGATCGTATCGATAAACGTGATGGTCTTATAGGCAAGAAGATACCAAAACTTATATAAATTAAAGTTTGATTAAAAGTTAAATAACAACTATCTTTTGTTACGATTGCCCTCATCAACGTTGTATATTTTCGTTTTTTCTTTTAACTTTATTATGTTTTCTTTAGAATACATGTGTTTGTTTTTTTACTAATGAATCACCACATATCAAGGCCAAAATTGCTCGAGGATAAAATGAAATGAGCGTCAGATGAGAGAATTGAGAATGATTGTAGGGATGGACAAAGTTAGAATACTTACAGGAACGGTTTATACAGGAATTTGTTGCTATTGGATTTGAAGATGTCGTAATCAACCAGGAAGCAGTCCCGTGTTTACGTTTTCCACAGACGGGAATCCATTGCGAAAAAGCTCTATTTGTAGAAATTCCGCCTAGATACATGAAGGAAGACGAGAAAGTGTTTTTTCGTTGTGGTAGAGAAACGAGTTCTTGCTGTAAATAACTCATAACGAGCATCTAGAATGTTGGGCTCATTCGAGAACCTTCCATAAAAATAAGGATAGAGTAGAGAGAGACTATTTTAAAAGAATGTGAGTGTTTTTCCTTAACCTTTTGACACTCGTTACTAGACGATACCATTATTAGTAAATATAGCAAGGACTACCATCATATAAAATAAACGGTGCAAAAAAGAGATTTTCTTTTCCATAAACTGGCTCTTAGAATACAGTTATATTACCATTATCAGTAAGAATCCAACGGTAGAGAGTTTCATTTTATTCACAGGTAGACACTTAACAATAAAGAACTTTTCCATGTGATTTTTTTCTTTAAATTTATCTCATCTTCGGGTATCTTAATTTTCTAATAAATATTGTTAAGTCTGATAGATTATGTCGCTTTCCTTTGAACAGACACCATTAGGTGGCATAACAGTTAGTTATGAAAGCGACGTTCGCCAGTAAATAAAGTTAAAGGCGCCAAGAAGAGCCGTTTTCTCCACATGTTGACTATTTAACCGCTTCTACTACTACTATGCAACCTTAGAAAGAATACACGAGTCAATAGTTTCATATATCAACACACATTTGTCAATGGATAGTCTAACTGAGTTTTTCTTCTTGTTATTTCGTTTTCTTTATTTTCTTAAAGATGTGTTGTCTCCCAGTTATTCCACAATCCGACACTGTCTACCGGGTACCTAGTCCGATATATACCTATGCCGGATGGCGCCGGTTTACTTTCGAATGACAAAGTGTCTAAGGAATTAAATTCATAGTCGCATGTCGATTCCGTTGGTATTTTTAGGGGGTAAAGTATATATGTGTTAGCATATACTATCAGTGCCTTTTTATTTTGCAGTCTCTTTAAAAGATTCAGCTCAATGATTGTCAATCAGTAACAACAGAGCATATATAAGTCAGATTCATTTTATACTATAATAACCATTGTTTTTTTTTCATTATTTTTATGTTCATTTTTTTGCACATTTACAAAAAAAATATAATATTTCTGTGAGATGTATTTTTACGGTCTGTTTCATTTGCCGCGAGCCAAACAACATTTTTATGTCATATCGTCTCTGCAACACTACAAAATCATCAGACAAAATTCACAAAGAGTAAAACATTCTTGGATTAAAATGTCTTGAAACAAACCAGTGGTTTATTTTTGGGCGAAAATAAAAACCGAAGAAAAGATCAAACTTACATGTGGGGAACCCCACTAGTACGCCATTTTAATTTTTTCAGTTCAGAGCTAGTACATCCTAAAAGTTGTGTGGACATTTATAAATTTTAATTCAGTAATATTCTTAAAATAGTTAATAAATTCTATAATTTATTTATAAAAATTCTAATTCACTTGAGAGTAATTTTTACTTTCCTAAAGTTACATCAGCTTTCAAATGCTTATTTAGGTCATTTTGATACGAAGTTAACTTCAGAGCTGATCTCTTTTAAGTTCATGTGTTGAGCTAGCTATATACATTCAGCCATCCATATCTATTAATATTGTTATACTTCGGTGTTTTGGTGGAAGATGTTTAGTATTTGTTTGTAAACCGTTTTAATTTACACTAAGATAAGGTTAATTGCCCAGATTTCATCACTTAAGTAGTAAGTTTCTATTTAATGCGAAACTAAAGGGGGAAGTTTATGCCTTACAACGAAAATAGTTTATATTTACCTAGACTTGAATCAAAACTTTGAAAAGATCTATTATATATTTATTTTTTTATTAAATGATGCTAATTACCTCATTATAAAGTATTATGAGTATTCAAAAGTACTTTTAAGGACATTTATACCTACAATTAATCGCCCCAAAGTTTTTAAAATCAAAAATAGAAAATAGTTTTCTGAAAACCTGTATACATGCTAGAGATTAAAGATCCGAACACAAAGATTTGCATGCCTAATTTGCACAACAATTTTAATCAGCTTATAATACATTGCTTTGATATTTTCTTGTCCTATATTTCCTATATATGCAATAGTTTCGTCAAGTGATTTAATAATAAAAAGGATAAAATACTAACTTTTCTTTAAATATTATTTTCTTTAATTTTTAAGGGAGGTTTTATAATGAAAACAATTAGTTATAAGCATTTTTTTTATTTTAACAGTACAACAAAAACTATGCACAGTAATATTTTTCTGATGAAATCCAAAAATGGAAAATTTTTAACTAATTTTAATTGTTAATTTAAGATTTGTCGATCACTTGCAAACTAAATGTTTATTTATTTATAAAGAAAGGACACATTTGTACTTATACAAACATTTTCAAAAGTATTATCAATTGTTTTACAATGAAATGTGAATTTCACAGCCATTTAAGTTCAGAAGTTCTCATTCAATAAAAAAAAATAATGTCACTAGTCATGCTTATTGCAGACACGTCAAACACAAATAAAATTCTGCGAATTCTCTTTATAAGATTGTGATTTTATACGATTATTCGATTTGTAGTTTTAAAATTACATTACAATTTATGATGTAGTACTAAATTAAAAGAATATTAGTCTATATTTCTTTTAATATTGATTCCTTCTTTAAAAGAATATTATTTGCTTACATATATTTTGCATATTTATATATATATATATATATATATATATATATATTAATTTTAAGTAAATAATATTATAGTATTTTTAAGAAAGATGATATATATATATATATATATATATATATATATATATATATATATGTATCGTCCTTACCTGTATTGTTTCTAATATTAAAGTAAACAAAATAAAATACGTTCTCTCAAAAAAAGAATCGATATTAAATTAAATCTTAATTAAGATTTATTACTATACCTTAAATTGGGTTATATTCTCCTTTTGGGGCTGGTGAATCTCTATCGCCTTTGAGAGTTATTGATAAGGTGTTGAAACGTATCTGTAATTTAATTAGTCCCACATTTTATTCTTGTCTGCTCTCTCTCTCTCCCTCTCTTTCTCTATCACAGACGTGGTTTTGCTTGTCTCAATCTTTTCTATAAATACTATTGTAGTGTGTGTTCTCTAAAATTGTCTGATCTATTTCCTGCTTCCTTTGTTTCAGTTCATTTGACTAGTTTGTTTCATGGTCTCCATCAATTCACTGTTTTGACAACTCATTTTAATATAGCTTCTAATACAAGTAGGTTCTTTAAAAAAATTGCAGACTTGTGAAGCACACTTCCTGTTGACTGTTTTACACAGGCTATACTTTATCAAAATTTAAAACTAATGGGCAAGACTGCTAGTGTCTGTGGTTCTCGCTTATACATTACTTTGTTAAATATACATTGAATTATTATTATTTAGTTTACTATTAATAAAATCAGGGAAAATAAATATAAATATAAAAAAGTATACATGAATATATTTTAAATTAATTCTTTTAAAGGTCTCCAGCTGAGAATGCCTCTAACAGGGCAGAGCATATATATATATATATATATATATATATATATATATGTTGTCAATTTCCTTACTCAAAAAGTGCCAATCTGCGCATAACATCGACCTGACTATACTTATCCTAATGTCTTCTAGAACTTGACGTGTTTTTCTGCCTTCACCGTGATTCGACCCTGCGGAGTTAATACCACCAAAATGAGAAAGAAGAAAAAGAAGAAAAAACTATATGACAGTCTCGCCTGAAAAAGTTGTTCTACAACGAAAGCTTACAAAAAATTTTAATAAATTATTTTTTCATTTGATCAGCCAGATTCTAAATGTGAAAGTATAGTAGAGATGTAACCGTTATTAGAAACGTTATATAGAAAAGTTACATTCGTTTAAAGATCTAAAAATATATATTCTTTGTCAAGGTCAAAAACTAGCCAACGATTAGTGTTAGATGGATAGATTCCAACCCAGAAAACAGCAATGTTTTCTTTTTTGTTAGAAACATCGCTCATGGAATGTAAGGACTAACGGACAAAATAAGGGAAGCGGTAGTTACGATGCTGCTGAAAGGGAAACCAAATTTTATTACTGTCTCGTTTATAATAAAAGGTTTAAAAAATACAGGACTGTTAAAATAAACAGAACGGTGGGTTGCAATTACATTAAATGAAGTTCTTTTTTATTTTACTACAAGCATACTTTACAACAGATGTGTATGTAGACATGCGTTAGGAAATGTATGTTTGACTACGTGGACAAAACAAAATCTAAGGAGAAAAAACGGTACTTCTTGAGATTAGGACCCGAGCTAACTTTGATCCCAACACACACCCTAACCCTAACCCGACATTCATCTACTTAACCGTAGCTAAGCATCCGATCACACATTGCTAGTTTCTAGCTTTCGATTAATATATAATATGGTACATGTTCCAATACAAGTTTAACGACATATCAAAACTACTGAAATTATTTAGATATTTTTTTTACCATTATCATAATTCAAAAGACTGACGAATGGTGGTCGAAATGTGTATTCAAGATGGCTGCCATCACTTATGGAAATTAGACTTATTTGTATATTTAGAAAATATATAGAATACCAAACAATAGTCATATGTATCAAAATTGTATATCCTCAATAGTGCACGTGCTGTTATTATCTTTAATATCGCATATCTCTCCAACTATGATATGAATAAAATATCTCCAGCCGTATTGGTTAAAGTCATATATCAATTAAAAGCAATTTATGACTCACTGAATGTAAATACGGTTTAAAGAGATATTATCGGATTCATAAAATTCATTTTGTCTGTGTAAGTGGCAGGCTAACTATACATGCATGCAAAGCAATAAAATATTTCCACGACTTTCAGACTTCAAAAGTCGCCTACCAGCCCAAACGAGAAGGGTTATCGCCGAATAAAAGTGGTGACCATCCCCGTCTAGCGAAGACACAATGATAATATATACGTAATTATGCCTTTGGCATATGCCTGTGTGCCTATAAGTATAGGCGGCATGTACGCGTGTGTATTGTCTGCGGGGCGACATTTCTCTCTGTACAGGTATCTGTTCATTTATATTATATAATTCCAAATGACTTTTATAGACTTTGAAAACTCCATAAATATGTCTATAACCGCATAAATATTTATCAAGGAAATTATTTTCATATTCAGGAATCACTAATTTAAATGTCCTTAATAAGTATCAACTCCTTTTCATATCTTCATATCTGTCGATCTATCTAGGCAAATCTTGGCTGTCAGTCTGTCGTCCAGTCTCTCATTATATGCGTCTCCTGTGATCGTTATGCTTTTGTGCGCATGCGTGGCTCGAAGCCAAATCTTAATTGAAGCCCGTTGACAACATATGTACACTTCAATAGGTTCGTTAAAGACAGACGTACTTCCTGGTGGCCGGCGCAACGATTTCAAGAACTAGTTTGATTCCAGATGAACGGCCACACACTGTGAGTGGAGGCCATGGGCCATGCCGAGACATAGATAATGTATATGCTATGCGAAACCTTAAAAACTAAAAATATGTCATAGTTTTCTGTTGAGTGGTGGCAATTAAACATTGTTTCATGACTATTTTCCTTTTTAAACACACACGCACGAACACATATACCCACTTGTATATATTAGATGTGTCTGAAAAGAAACGAGACTTGGTGAAAAGGAATAACGGGAATGTTTTTTCATCTAACATGTGATCATTGGCGTATATAACTGTCATCTAAGCCGTCTGCAAACATTGCATCTTTTTGTTTAAACCTCTTCCATTTCACTGCGAAAATGCACGTGGTTATACCATGAGAACCCGGTTGTTCGTAGCTGAGGTTAACATCCCTGTACTGACACAACTTTCCAATTTACCTGCCCTTGCTCCGGTTTCTGACAAAACTCAAAGGTATTTTCACAGGGACCCGTTTTGGAAGCATGGATGACATCAAATTTAGCATACGTACAAAGCTGAGTGTCACCCCTGAATAATCCTTCTAGCCGTGCATGATACAGAAGGATCGGAAATTGCATTAGACTCGATGAAGATTACTTTGAAATCAAAACCATGTAGTGTATTGTTTGAAATTACTATAAATTTCATGTTACACCAGTCGCGTTACTTTTCATACACACACACACACACACACATTACACGTTGATAATAACGTAAAAAAATGTTTTTTATAGCATTTCAAAAATTATGGCAAAACAAAACCGTAATATTTACAGGTCTTATCCCAATCAATGTATACATGTCTGTCGCCACTATTAAATATAATGGATATGCTAAATATACATATTATTGAATTATTTAATTTGCCTTAAGCCAGTGTTTGTGTCCATATTTCTATTAACACTATTCGATAAATGAACTTTAATATTTGTTTTAAAAAATACAAATAGAACATAAACGTGTGAAGAATGTACTAAGTATTCGAGTTGTAGAAATCCAGTTTTTGTTGCTATTTAAAGTGGTCTGATTTAAAAAGGATGATTTTTTTTTACATTTGAAAAATAAAAAATACCCGGTTTCGGATTTTTTGTATCAGGTTGGAAAGAAAGTAATGTCGTATTTGTCCAACACATTTATATCATCTGAAACATTTCCATTAGGGCATTTTTAATCTTTACAATAATGTCCTTCGTTTTCTATGACTTCTGTGCAACGATCAACTAGCTTCTTGATGCCTTTTTCAAAAATATTCTCTGATTTTTTAGAGAAAAACAAATTTAGGTTATTTTTGAGTTGGTCGTAATTTTCATAAATTTTATTGCTTAAGTGATGCTGCAACGACCGGAAAAGATGGTCGTCGGATAAAGCAATGTCAGGTGAATAAGGCGGATGAGAAAAAAACTTACTAATTGAAACTCATTAACTTTTTCTGAGTGAGTTTTGCTGTGTGAGGTTTCGCGTTATGCCGAAGCACTACACCCTTCCTATTAAGTAATTCTGATTGTTTTTTTGATAGAGCAATTCTTGGATCATCCAGCTGCAAACAATATATTACTGCTGTGATTGTTTGATTAGGCTATAGTAACTCATAATGAATCAGTCCTCTCATGTCCCACCATACAACGAGCACAACCTTCTTTGGGTGTAGTCCTTATTTTGGAACAGGCTGTGGACTTTGATTTCGGTCTAACCATTGGCTTTTGCGTTGGGTATTCTTGTAAAGAAACCATCTTTCATCTCCAGTCTCAATTCTTTGCAAAAATGGTTCTCGATGATTCCTGGAAAGCAAAGATGTGCAAACAGTGAATATTTGATTTCGTTGAGCGTCGGTCAAATCGTAGGGAACCCAGAGTCTAAGTTTTGAAACTTTTTTCTTAACTCGTGAAGGCATGAAATAATTGTCGTATGGGTTAGATATAATTGTTTGGCTCATTCTCTGCTAATTAACTTTGGATTGACCTCCACAGCGTCTTTAATGGCGTCTTCGTCAATTGATTTTGGCCTTTTCGAACGTCGCTGATCTGACAGGTTAAAGTCTCCAGAAGAAAATTTTGCAAACCACCGTTGACATTTTCGATCATTCAGAACATTTATCCCATAGACAGTTTCAATATTCCTTTCAGCTTCTACAGCTAAGTTTCCTTTTTTGAATTCATAGAGCATGCAATGTCTCAGATGCTCCTCGCTAATATCCATTTTTGACGGCAGAGACCGTTAAACTTAATGTTTTCCAACTAATTACTATAACTGAAAGGCAAAGCAAGATATTAAGACATCAATTCACAACAAAATCTAGAACTGTGTACAAATAAGGAGGCTGCAAAGTGATGAAGTAAAACAAATACGACATTACTTTCTTTCCAACCTGATAAATCAAGATTGATCATTGATATTATTTGTATTATTCGAACTACTGTTATTATCTTGGATGTTATTCTCACTACGTATAGGTCAATCTAACCTGCAACAGATATAAGTGCTAAGTAATAATCAGTTCTAATTGACAATCTTCTGAAGGTTGAAGCTTTAATCTTCAATACCAACGATACTAAGAATATAATTACGAAGTATTTAAGACTTTTAGCTTCTACGGAATGTGAGCAAGTAAACTTGGTGGATTAAGTAAAAGGTCCCGTTCAAAATTCCATACGGTTTGCTGAGTTCGAAATGCATATGCCCGAATTTGACGAGGCGCATCTAAAGACGATCGAGAATAACATCGTAAGAATAACATCAAAAATTAGAACAGCTGTTCGAATAATCAAAATAGTACACTAAAAATATCCTCATAGCAAACATAAAAACATATAAATCATCGATTTGAGTTAAATCTTACTTTTAGCTTTTCGGACGGTCTACTGTTCTTATAAAAAAATGCATTTTTTATTAAAATTAATTGAATATGAAACTTTTATGAAAGACATTTTCACCTAAGATTTACATACTTTTATGTTTTTCATGAGCCTATTTTTTGTATTTTTCAAATATGAAGAAAATCTTCATTTTGGATGAGAAATACACTTTATATACACAGATATATATATATATATATATATATATATTCACTCTTTATATATATAAAGAGTAAATGTATATATGCATATATGTATATATATATATATATATATATATGTATAAAGCGTGAATATATATATATATATTCACGCTTTATATATTTATATATATATACTCTATATGCATATATATATATATATATATATATATATATATATATATATATATATATTCGCTCTTTATGTATATAAATATATATATATATACAATTATTTATAAATAAATATTAATTAACTCATATACGCATGTTTTATGCTAAACCTTCAATTATTAGAATAGTAGGAGACAATCCCTGCAGGTCGCACGATTCGAACTCTAATACGAAAGTCATTTTTGATTCAGTAGTCGGAGCGTAAACCGTTGCGGCCAACACGCATTGCCGTGAAAATGGGAGAGTTAATCGACGTTTAAATGACAAATTCAGCGAGCATGTTTGCAAGCTGTTAAACAGAGCTCATTAGGCGAGGCCTAGAGTATTTCATAACGCTATAAATGACTGCTTGTCGTCAACCTACTATAAGTGCTTAACCTAACGACAGCTTTGAACTTTTTTCATAAATATATATTATTTTCGAATTGACCCATATACACATGTGTTTCATGCCAAACCTACAATCATCAATATAGGAGAAGACAATCCCTACAGTCGCACGATGCGAACCCCAATAGGAAAGTCATTATTTACCCAATAGTCGGAGGGTAAACCATTGCGGCCAATTGGTTAGAT
The DNA here is from genome assembly GCA_963556195.1 of Sepiola atlantica. Classification (NCBI taxonomy): domain Eukaryota; kingdom Metazoa; phylum Mollusca; class Cephalopoda; order Sepiida; family Sepiolidae; genus Sepiola; species Sepiola atlantica. The sequence goes on along the minus strand of OY744521.1, from coordinate 129,788,636 downwards.
TAGTAGAAAAATGTATTAAGCAGGACTTCTCAACTATAACTGAGGGTAGGCGGCGTAATTTGAACACTCGCCTACTTAAAAACTACGGTATCATTTTGTTTTAACTTGACCTTTTGTAACACCATATATATATATATATATATATATATATATATATATATATATATATATATATATAGTGGGTTAGCAACTTTATTTTCGTCGATTTTTCATTTTGAAATCTATTAATTTAAAATTTTGAAGCTATTTTATTTTCGAGAATATTTTTTTAATAATTTTTGTAGTCTAATTTTCTTTGTTTTCGACTTTATTTCTGTTAATTTTCAGTAATTTTCATATCATAAAAATGGGACATGAAGTAAAAAAAAATAACATTTTCGACATCTCCGTCTGTTTGCTTTTAATGTATTTTGCTTTCTGGTTTCTACATTATTTATTAATTAGTTGTTATACTTTATTAAACCTTTTTAATTTATTTTTTTAAACCGCAGGAACACAGATATATAAAGAAAGAAGGGGAGATCACTCTGGTAACAAATTGTCGCCTTTGTCATGATTTTCACATTGTTTCCTTTCTCATTTCGGCATGTGTAGAACAAAGATACGTATTACTGCACTGAATAGATTATAATAATCGTAAAATTTAACAGCAACGCTCAATGATTAATCCCCCGATTTCCTTTTCAAAACATTGCCAATTTGTTTCCATTCCAAATCCAACGGTTTATGCAAAATGGGTCACGCTCCATACAGATAATAAAAAATAGAAATTCATTGCAGCGATGTTTGATTATCGTGTAATCTCTGTAAGAACTGAAAATCTATGAGCGTCTTATTCTCCAAATCTCGCACTGTGGATTTTTTCCTATGGGAATATGCCAAGGACAATGCGTTCAAGTTTCATTCAAACAGCTTACCGAAGTTAAAAGAAACAACTATTTACTTTTTAAAGAAAATCCCTCAAGGGAAATGTAAATAGATAATAGAGAACATTGCATTGATCGAAAAGCCTGAACTGAATAAGAGGTGCCCGGATCAAACACAGAGGAAAGATGCGAAAATCAGCCAAGAACACGCCCTAATATAAATAGAACAAATAATCATTTATTTTTTTTTTACTATTTTGAACAATTTCAGGTATATACATGAGATATTACCTTAGATTGTAATTCATAAATGTTAATATGCTAGGGAAACAACTTATATACATTTAAAAACGTTATATAAATAAAATTTTGCTATTTAAACGGGTTTTTAAACGTGCACAGATATGGACATTGTTGAATATTTATATTCAGATCTAGGTTCTAAAATTTTAAATTGTAATTAATGTATTGAACTTTTGACAAATACTCAATATATATATATATATATATATATATATATATATATATATATATATATATATATATATATATATATATATACATATATAAACTAGCAAATATATGCTGCCTCCAGTCGCATATTTTTTGTTAGGCCGGAGCCTGATATCATGATGAACGAACTACATACATTGACCCACTCAACAGGAAGGGAACATGACTGAGAAGATTGTATGGCTAACGAACACTAAAACACAAAAAATAAATAAAGAGGAGTTAATGCCTGGGAGGAGGATATCATGACAACAGAATGAATAGTACACTACCTTGACCCCCTAAAAATGTAAAAAGTAATCCTGGGATAATAATATCGTGAGGAACGAACATATACTATAAATCTCCCCAAAGAGAAGGTAATGCCTAGGAGCAATGTATCACGAGGAATAAAAATATACTACACTAACACCTTTCAAAAAGGAGGAGGTAAAGCCTCGGAGGATTCCACCCACACTCCACAAAAAAGATGTGCCTATTCCTGGTCGGATGGTATCATGACAACAGAACAGATACTATAATGCCGCTTCAAAATAGAGAAGGTAATACCTGGGAGTATCACCTCATACAAGAAGAAGGTAATGCCTGCGAATATGCTTTGGCAAGTTTTATTGTACACGTAAAATACCAAAATCAAAAATGGGCTGAAAAATATAGTCGACATCTGTATGAACAAAGAGAAGTATGCTAGCTAAGGAAGAACGATAACTTCCTTTCATATTGTTTCATATTAATAAAAAAGACATGTTTATAACCTTAAGTTACCCTTCTTCCTTACCTAGCCTCTTACTCAACTTGTTTAAATGGCGACTATATTTTTCCGACCTAATTTTTATTTTGGTGTTTCACGTGTACGATGAAACTTAACATAACTTAGGATATTAATGTTTTTTGTATGGTTTCATTATGAGTAATGGCGAAACTTATTTTACACTAAATAATTTACGTGACTGAAATAGGAATTAACGCCAAATGAAAGCAAAATACACCTTTTTTCTAAAGAGTGGGAGTTCATTAAAAAGGTCAGCATGTCTGTTTTTTATATACTGTGGAGGCGAGAAATGTTGATAAACAATTTATTAAAAATTATAAGAAAACTTTACATTAAAAAAAGCTTACAATTTAAACAGAAAATCCAATTTTATCGGTTTGTATTTTAAGTAAAAGACGTTTTTATTTCAGACTTTATATATTTTTGACTCTATTTCGTAAATAAATCATGTCTTTCAAAAATAATAAGAAAAAAGAAAATCCGTCGTCGCTAGAGAAGGTGAAGAAAAGCAAATTTATTTTAAAGAGTCCAGAGCAGGTATCTAATTGCTTCCCACCGCAGCAATATGTGACACAAGGTCGGGGAAGAGTCAAGCCAGCGCCACTATAGGAAGATCACTCTGGCCTAGCAAAAATAGCCTGGGCAACCCCGTCGGCATTCCCCGGTCAGTGCGCTTCAGGCAGTAAGTAATGAACTTACTCCACCCCAAAGATGAGAGGCAAGACGTTTTTTGTAATTTATTCATTTTTTATTAAATTACTAGAACTAACTACTGTTAATAACGATATAACTATTGAAGATACACAGGCAAACTTAGTAATGAAATGGTAAATAGATAACAGCAATCATTAATTAATTATAGACAGTTAAAAAAATAAATTATGCAAATTAGACAGATATTTGAATGTCTGTATGGTGTATTTAGAACTATATATACCGTATTAGAAACCATCTTATTGTAGTAATGATTTAAGTACCATTAACTCGTTTTGAATGTTATATATGCGTGATAAATTTTTTTAAAAAACTTTCGCATTTGTTTATTTAGATATGTGTGTGCATCGGGGAAATATTTTCTTAAAGATATATTTTGCGAATCGTGTGATTGATTGTAGTATTAATAAAGCATTATTATTTGCATTAAAAGCATTTGGAGATGTAAAACCATCCCAGATGTGACAACAATACTCCATGCATAGGTGGATGATGTCTTTGCATAGATATAGGATAATGTCAGGTGTGAGAAGTTTACTAACACGGTAGAGGGAGCTTATCTTCTTTGAAGCAGCCTTGGCAATGTTTTTAATGTATTTTTCTAATTCATGTTATATGACCGTATAATATTATATGCGTATACATTAAAGTATAATTATATATATACATATTTTCGAGATATATATATATATATATATATATATATATATATATATATATATATATATATATTGGGTATTCAGATCTGTATGGCTAGGTTTCCTTCCTCTTATATATTATCAGCTTTTTATGCGTATTTTATTCCTATATAATTTATATGCTAACTACCATATCGCAGAATGATTATTTAGTGTAGTGCTTTAATAGTTGTAATAAATAATTAAGAATGGCTTCTCTTATTTTTGATTATCTTCTTTTTGGAGAACTCTTCTGCTACTACTAATCTTGTAAAATAGGGAACTACTAATGTATTACCACTCTATGCCGAATAAAGCTTTCCTACGTCTACTGCTGTTTCTGTTTCTTATTACAATTTTTTGCGACATATAGTAAGCATGGAGCAACTAATGCGCATACAACGGTTCGACGTGGAACCTGAGACTTCTAATTAAAAATCGCCGGACTCATTGGCAAGTGACGTTTGAAAACATTTTGCAAACATTACATGCAGAAAATCCACAGCGATAAATTAATAATCTCGGACTCCTAACCATCATATGTATATTTAAAAAAGAAGTAAGCTGACCAGACAATATCCAATCACTTGTGACGATAAAGAAACATTTGTCATGGACACACAAGTAGACACATGAAATTATTATGGATTGTACCACTGATGAAGAAGGTATTGAAACACTACACGCTACATACCGAAAACACAAAAGCGAAATATTTGTTGCGATACTTGCTCGCTACACGGCGACAACAAAACAGCAAATCCTTCAGAGTTGGCTATCACCGATGCTTCCACAGGTCGTAAATGCCACTTTTGTGGGTTAAGTCTACACCCTTGGTTTTTTTGTCCGGACAGAGATGCTAGGTGTCACGAGTGTGGGAAGTTGGGACATATTTCTAAGATTTGTAGGTCCATATTTTCTTTTGAACTAAAAAAATAAAATAATAATTTTTTTTAAAATTCTACCTCCTTCATGGTGACTACTATAACAGCTGCGTCTCCAGGGTCCCTTCTTGAAAAGTATAATGCGGATTAATGGCGTCTCTATTGATGCTCTAATTAGCACAGGCAGCTCTGATAATTATATTAATTCTAATATCGTAACAGCTTATAACTGGAATTTTTTCTTGTTTTACTTGTGTGTCCATGATAAATGTTTCTTTATCGTCACAAGTGATTGGATATTGTCTGGTAAGCTTATTTTTTAAAAATATTCCATATAAATCATCAACATGTTGATAATTAAAAACTTGTGTAGTGACGTTATAGTAGGGCACGATTTTCAGCATCATTCTCGTATTCAGATTTCTTTTGGAGGACACAAACCAACTTTTACCATTTGTGGCTTAACAGAAGCCAATGTTCAGTACCATCACTCTTCAATAATTTATATCAAGACTGCGATTGAATATAGGCTCATTTCACTTGACGATTAACAATTAATAAAACCCGAGATTACGGGAATATTTGGTGAAGGAATTATTGAAATAAGTGAGTCTCCGAAGAAAGCCCAAGTTGTAATAACATCTTACGAGAACCACAAAAAGAGCTGGTAATTGATTATGCTGAAATCATAAATAGTTTTACCCTACTGGATGCTTACCCACTACCGCGGATAGATGAAATCATAAGTGAAATTGCGAAATATAAAATGTACAACACACTAGACCTCAGAGGCGCCTATCAACCAGTGGATCGAGCCTACACAGCTTTTGGGGCAAATGGCCGCCTCTACCAGTTTAAAAGGATACCATTTGGAGTAACGAATAGTGTTGCCAGTTTTCAGCGAATCATGGGCAAAATAATTAGCGATGAAAGATTGGAGTGCACCTCTACCTACATTGAAACTGTAACGATATGTGGGCACAAGTATGCAGATCATATTCTGAAAATTCGTTTTTAGCGTAGACACTATGAATTTGTTAGGGTACACCGTGAGCAAAGGATCTGTCACCAGACCCAGATAGAATGAGGCCGTTGCTACAACTGCCAATCCCTAATAATATGCGTGCCCTAAAACGAGCTGTTTGTATGTTTTCACATTACTAATAGTGGATTTCTTCCTCTTCAAGCAAAATTCACCCATTGTTACAAACGGACAGTTTCATTTTCTATCACGCAGCAGTGGAGGCTTTTTAAAATATTAAAAAGTATATAGCCAACGCAGCAATTACAGCTATAGACCCCGCTATTCTTTCTGGTGGTGGAGACAGGTGCATCTGATTATGTAATTGCTGCTTCTTTAAGACAACCCAGACGCGCTGTCGTTTTTATTTTCAAGATCCTTGTCGTGTTCAGAACAATAAGACTCAGCAATTGAGAAAGGCTTATGCTATAGAGGGAGTACTCAGAAAGTGGAGACACTATTTTATCGGACGACATTTTAGACTAATTACTAGTCAAAAATCCGTCGCATTTATGTTCAACACCAGGACAACAAGCAAAATACAAAAATGATAACATAGCAACGTGGAAAATAGAACTCTCCTGTTTTTTTTCTTTTGATACAATCAACCGATCTGGTAAAGAGAATGCTGCAGTTGACGCATTATCGAAAGTATGTAGCTCGATACCAAATACGGATTAGCTTCGGATCTTACACAATGAACTGTGTCACCCAGGCATAACAAGAATGACACATGTGGTACGAATTAGAAATCTAACGTATTCGTCGGACGACGTAATAAGAATGATAAAATCAGGTAGAATATGTGCACAACGTAAACCACAGTTTTTCAGACCTAAAACCGGGACGCTGATAAAAGCGACTCAACCATTCGAGAGAATAAACATACATTTTAAGGATCACCTACCATCTAAAAATGTGAATCGTTACATTATAACAGTTATCGACGTATGTTCGCGATTCCTGTTCGCATTTCCTTGTCCGGACATAACTCGGTGATACAGTGTTTCTGCTCTTTATTTGCCATTTTGGGGGTTCCAGCCTACATCCATTCAGACTGTGGAGTCTTTTTTATGTCTGAGCAACTAGATAATTTCTTCATGAACGAGGAGTGACCACAAGCCGGACGACGCTTTATCACCCTCATGGTAATGCGTAATGTTAGCGTTATAATGCATAATATGGAATAGCATATCAGTAGCTCCCGCGAACCGCAAATTATCTACTAGGAAGATCTCCCTGAATCTCTGTACGCTATAAGGACGCTCCTTTGTACAGCCACAAATGCCACGCCTCACGAGAGGTTTCTTCTATTTAAACATGGAAGCTCGGGGGAAACTTCGCTTCCTTCATGGCTCTCGAAACCTGGAACGGTTCTCCTGAGACGTTTCGTCCGTCATAGTAAGAATGATCCCTTAACAAACAAAGTGGAACTGATCGAAACGAATCCACAGTATGCCTTGATGCAAAATGCTGATGGAAAAGAATCCACTGTTTCCCTTAGAGGCCTTGCACCTTCAGGGGATATACCTGCACTCAATATAGACCCCGATGAAGCGCCTACATCTCAAGACCGTTCAACCTGTCAGCATCGCATCATATGATTAATCTACGGACTTACTACAACCATCGGATACTGAGTCCATATCGTTTCTAGAAACCCAGGATCGTTCACTTGCTCCGAAACGATCTCATCCCCAAACCGATTCGGAGCCCCTGTTTTGAGAATCTCAACCACTTGCACACAGAAGGAGACTCAGGACGGAGAGAGAAAATCAATCCCAGCGTATCATCAGACCCGGAAACCCAGAGTCATGATTTACTCGCAATACCAGACTACCAAAGCGTTCCAACAGAACCAGCAAAAACCTGGCCGATAGAGTGACTTTGTCCCCTTGTGATTAAAATAAAATGGGAACAAATGTAATAAGTAATTTAGAGTGGCAAAAATTAAAAAAAAATACACATTTGTTGCAATTCTGTCTATTACTTCTATTAATTTTACTACTTGTTCGTTATGATACTACCCTCTCAAACCTAACCTCCTTCTTTATTATTGGGAGGAGGGGGTAATGTAGTATCTTTTCTTATGTCATGAGACCATCTTCCCAAGCATTATCTCCTGCTTGTGGGTTGTGTAGTATCTATTCTGCTATCATTATATCATCCTTCCCGGCATTACCCTTTCATTGGAGAAAGCATCGTAGTATATGTTCGTTCGTCATCATATAATTCTCAAGACTAGCCAGAAGAAATGTAGTGTCGGGCTTGGTCAACACGTTACAAAGACAAAGTCGTATTACATAATACTTTCACTATCGTATCAATATATAAAGAGTAGCTCGGAGTTTTAGTGACAACAAGTCTTCTAAATACTCTCTGCTTCTTTCGATAATCGTAGCAAATCACATTGCGTTCTCGCAACAGCTGCATAGTATTAGTTATTAGCGTATGACAACAGGTGGTTGTCCTTGGAATTTGATTGGTAATAAATTTTCTCAGCATTCCAGTATTCTCCGTGCCGTTCCAGAGGATGTCTGGATGCTGATCTCCCCTGGTTCTTTACACCCTCCCTTACGGTCATTTCCTGTGGTATCAACCGATGTTGGTGCTACCAAGTTTGTTTTAAATTTTGTTCTGTTTTATATATATATATATATATATATATATATATATATATATATATATATATATATACAGGTACTTTCTGTTCAGTAGTAGCTGTAGTAGTAGCAGTAGTATTTGTTAAATAGGAGTTTTCACAAGAGTAATTATCAGTGATTGTTCAATGCTCACTAACAATAACAAGTTGTGTTTTCTGGAGTCTGAATGACAACAAGTCTCCGCAGATTTCTGGCACTTTGCACGTCTTCGATAACAGTTTCAAATCATTTTGTGTTATCGATACAGCCGTTTACCATTATTTATTGCTAACAACGACAATTGGTCTTCTCTGAAATGTGAGTGGCCTTAAACTTCCACAAGGTCTCAGTACTCTCTACACCCGTTCCAATGGAGGTCAAGTTGACGCTCTTCCTCCTCGGTCTTTTACCCTCCTTGACCCTAACTACCATTTTGTGGTAATAGCAGAGGCTAGTGCCATCACGTTGTGCAGTTTCATTTCCCTTGGGTTCATTGGGTGGGGTTATTTTTATGTTTTTATTTCCTTTGCTATTGCAACTTGCAACTAGTTAACGTTTGTAGTTTATGTGGGTTGGTTCCCGCATTCGAGGAGTTTCTTTAAGATTTCAGCTGTTTTCATCATTTTTATTATAGTAGTAGTAGTAGTAGTAGTAGTAGTAGTAGTAGTAGTAGTAGTAGTAGTAGTACATTTTATTCGCTCTATATAACAAATGCGGCAGGACATGGACTCGTGATGGCTAAATATGTTGCAATATTACCGAGTAGTTTCGTAAACCAACATATACAAAGGAAATGCTCATTTCCAGAGCCATTGTCGTCGTTTTTTAAACGCACTTCATGACTTTTTTCTGTGAAATTGTTTCATCAATTTTTTATGTGTTTTTCAAAAGTCTCGACTTGATGAGATTTTTTGTTTATCTTTCCAATAAAATTGTGTATTCATTTTGCTTTCACTCTTCAATTTGTTTCCAACGGTTTTTCCTCTGATGACGGTCAGATGAAAGAGACACTCCCGCGGGAGAAATGAATAAAATAGAATGCTCTTAAGATGCGTCCATTCAATCTCCACGCTCAGCGATGGAAACTGAAGCGTGACAGACAAACGATAGTTCTATTTGAAATTTAAGCGTGACAGACGACGAAAGTGCGATGTAAACATAACTATGACAGACGGAGAGAGCGTGTTAGAAAGTTGATGAAACACATTTAACATAAGATGCGTCCGTTTTATTTGAGTCTTAAATCTAAATTCGGCTTTTAAAAAAGAGCATGTCAGACCGACCGACGGACTGAGTATCGCATACGTATGCTAGGACGAAAAAAGAATAAACCCATTTTTCATTAAGTTGTTCAATTTAGTGGTTTGTGTCTGACAAGATGTTCTCAAAGAACAAGAATCAAATTGAATTCGAGCTTGCATCGCTCTCCTAACCGTATTTTAAATAGAGTAAGTTAGACAAAATGGCAGTTGGTTATCAAAACAAAGTTCACACTAGTAGACTATTAGCCGAGTCTTTATGGGTTTGTTGCCCCGGGAAAGCCCACTGGAGATATATGCAGGATCCCTTTCCATGTCCGACAGTCTTTAGTCTAAATAAGATTTTTCGGATTTTGAAAATATAATTAAAATGCTTCCAAATTCATTTCAACTTTCCTATAAACAAAAATTAAATCAGTCTTTTAGTCAAGTTTTAAACAAAAGAATTAAATTGTTGACTTGTTTAAGAATAAGCCGAAATGTATTCTGGCTGTGAAAGATGTAAAAATAAATAACTGATTAATAATAAGACTAGTATCGTCCCCTCTTTTTCTACCCGCCCCTCTCTCTATCCCCCTCTCTCCATAAAACACATCTCTCTAACGACCTGTCACTGCTTATAATAAGTACCATTTCACACTAAACGTGGAGTGAAAAGAATCGATCTAAATGTCTTCCTTGACTAATTTTAATGATGTTATTAAGAGGTAAGTACATTTTTTAGAAAGTAATTGTAAGTAATATAGTAAGTAATATAGTGTGTATATCATCAGAGTTTTAAACGCATTTTTTTTTTAATGATAATTCAGGTAAAATAAGTTCTGGCTGAAATTAGAAGCCTTTTATTTAGACAACAGTTTGATAGAATGTGTTAAATAGAAAATGAACTTGCCCTAAGGAGTAATTCGAATCTATTCGTTACGACCACTAATTGCATTACATCATTTTCTTGGATTATAATATTCATGAAAGCAACATTGTAATTCAGTGTAAGTATATTTTAAAAAATCAAATTAGTATATCTTTTATTATGATATACAAGTAATACTGATAAGTAAATTGTTTAGCGTGCATCTAAAACTATATAATTCTCGCAGAAATGTAGAACATATTTTTATGAAGAACGTCAGAATAGTTGTTATGTGACGAAAACTGAAGGGAAATATATTTGATTAAAAAAGTATTATTTTAGGTTAGACAGAAAAAATGCTAGTCAGAATAAAATATTGATTAATCAGATCAATTGACATCGATGACAAACTCCGAAAATCCTTACTTATATATTAAAGATATTTATTTCATATATATATATATATATATATATATATATATATATATATTCCATGAAAATGCCAGTATACTTAAATCATATGCCCTTAATAGGGTTAAGATGAACATTCATATACACTAAACACTAAATTTACAAAAGCAAAGAAATTCCCAAATGTTTACACTTTTATTGTCATTAAGGGTATGCGAGCACAACAGGGCTATGTATTTTACTGGTAGAAATATTTCTTATTAAAAATATAAACATTGTTACTATTTTAGCACTGTTAATATAAGCATTGCCAATAAACATTTTAACTGGTATTTTACTTACCTTTATAGTATCCTTATCAATCACGCCTGAGTGGAACCATTATTCATACGACACAAGCGGCATTGTTATGTATTAAGGAAAATGAAGGTATTCTTGTTGTATATAAGTCAATTTTAAGTTTCACACTTTAATTTAATAGAATTAACAACTTTCACCATTTTTTTTTATATATAAACGATTTTTACTGTATTTTTCAACAATACAATACATTTTTTTACAATTCAGATTGAAGATCCGCAAACAAGAATTTTAAATTTTATAAATTAAAAAATGTGAACTGTAAACCTTGGTATTTTTCATTTCTCTGAAATTTTCGTTTTCTCTGAACTAAAAATAGTACTCTACGGCTCTAATATCACAAATATAGGCAACAGAATGGCACTTTATTTCGGTTCTTACTTTGTAACCTTGCCTAAGGGTTCAACACGTAGCCTACAGCCAAAGTCTAACTTCTTACTGGATCGACCTAGGCCCAGTCGATATTAGGTAGCTTCCCTAAGAACATCAGATCGATCAGAACGTTTGTCAATAAAAGAAGACGATGAGTTCCAGCCCAATTCCCTTCGGAAAAGCCTAAGAGATTTTGTATAAACGATTAATTCTTGTTCGATGTTTTGCGCTGAAGAAAAATTCCTACCAGTAAAATACATAGCCCTGTTGTGCTCGCATATCCTTAATGACAATAAAAGTGTAAAAATTTGGGAATTTCTTTGCTTTTGTAAATTTAGTGTTTAGGGTATATGAATATTCATCTTAACCCTATTAAGGGCATATGATTTCAGTATACTGGCATTTACAAAGAATAAAAAGTTCTTAGATTGAAATGTTTTGAAAAAATCTACACTATACAGTCGGTCATTTTTTTTTGGGGGGGGGGGGGGTGAAAACACATTTTTAAAAAAAAGAGAAAACTCATACGTGGGAAAACTCAGAAGTACGCCATTTTATTTTTTTTCAGTTCAGAGCTAGCACATCCTAAAAGTTCGTCGGACATTTATGAATTTTAATTTTATAATATTCCTTAAAATAGTTGATAAATTTTATTATTTACTTTTAAAAATTCGAATTCACTTCAGGGTAATTTTTATTTGCTTCAAGTTACGTCAATTCGCTTGCAAATGCCTATTTAGGTCATTTGAATTAGAAACTAAGTGCAAAGCTGATTTCTTTTAACTTCATTAAATTGGAGCTAGCTATATATATTCAGTAATCCATTCAAGCATTACTAACTTTGTTATACTTCGGAAGATGTTTAGTATTTATTTATACACCGTTTAAATAACACTAAAATAAGATTAATTGCCCAGATTACTTCACTTAAGTAGTAAGTTTATTTAATGCGAAACTAAGAAGGGAGTCGGTCCCTTTCAGACGAAAACAGTTTATTGTTAGCTAGACATGATCAAACTTCCGAAAGGAGATATTATATATTTATTATTTTCTATTAAATAATGCTGATTACCTCATTATAAACTACTTTTAAGGAAATTAATTCCTAAAATTAATTGTGATTACGTTTTACACTTAACTAATGTTGTGAGGAAAATAATGCCAAGCATCAATACCCATATTACCTTCCTACTTTATTGTATGCCTATATTTATATTGGAGTAATTGCATTTTTTAATTAATATTTATTCATTTACTTATATATTTTTTCTCAATATTTAGCATTAATTTGGCATTATATTTTGAATGTAAACTGTTTTATTGGTTCTTACTTCCTTCCTTATCTTAGTTTTCTTAGTTACCTTTACTTCACAAATTGTACAGTTAAAATTTAAAAAAATGTCTGCTGATTTTCTCATGATCTGGCTCTCCTACCATTTTCTTAGTTTAAGCTATGCCGTTTCGGTTATTTTTGTTGTATGTGATGTGTTCTATATTTAAATGTTTTATAGTAGAGTATTACAATTCCGTCATTAGGTTTACAGTTTCTTTTGGCCACATAATCTTATAATATTCCTCTACCTTAGATGTTTTCATATTTATGTTCATGAAAGGGTTAGTGTCACAGGTGTCTATATGGGTCTGTAACGGAATATGCAGTTCTATGTAGACAGTTCTTAACCACTTCCTATCTTTTATTTAATAAATTTTCCTTAGACATAACTATATTGTAGGATTCCAGAATACAGAGGTTACATCTCTTAGATTTGTTAGGTTTGTATTTCCCTGCTCTACCATACGTAGGCCATTTTAGGTTGTATTGTATATTTTTACTATTTAGTTTTCTTACATGTTAAACTAAAGTTGTAGGGCTTTTTTTAAATTTGAATTAGGTTCTTCGAACGAGTGTATATGGTTTCTAAATATGTCCTTTAAACTACATCCGTCGGCCAAATGTATGTTCTAATTTTGTTTTCTTCTATGACGTTACATTCATACACTATATCTAAGGTAGATCACTCATTGACATTTTGTAGTGTTGCAGAGACGATATTGACATAAAATTCTGTTTGGCTCACGGCAGAAAAACGGACCGTAAATAATACATATCACAGAAATGTTATGTTTTTTGTAAATGTGAAAAAATAAAAATGAAAATAAAAAATAAAACACATGGTTATTGGAATATAAAATAAAGCTGACTTGTATATGCTATGTTGTTATTGATTGACAATCATCGAGCTGAATCTTTTAAAGAGACTGTTTATTAAACGCACTGATAGTACATGCTAATACATATATTGTCATAATTAATATATATATATATATATATATATATATATATATATATATATATATATATATATATATATATATATATAAATATATATATATATATACATGGTAATTTTTTCAAACTTATGAACGGATCATTATGTAATTTGGACATATATTTAAAATATACTGTGAGTTACATTATTTTATTTGTAAATATCAAGCTTTTGGGGGTGCATATATATAAAGTTTTTTGTTTTTATTTATTTATATTTATGATCTGAATTTCAGAACATACATTTTCCGCAACTTATGAACTTTACCATTTAAGAGTGAGCCCAGCAAAAATCGAACCCGCTCTCAATTTTTGTTAAATAAGTTAGACACAAAAAATTTAATACATATAAGAATTGCTCTAAATCAATTTTTTAGTCGTATAAAATAATATTTTTTGAAAGGATCAGTAATCGTGCGCAAGCATCAATAATATGTATGTGCTTTGTAAAATCCTTTGCTATTGAACTTATAATGATTTATGGAATGTGTTTTTTTATGAAACAAGGTAAGTAACGTAGGCAATTATACTTATACTACATTTATTCTTTATAACCGTCCCTGAACACGTATTCCATATATATATATATATATATATATATATATATATATATATATACCTGTGAATTAACATCCCTGCACTGAAGATTGCGTAAGCATGTAACATCGATGTATGTAAGTAAAAATAATTAATATTTACTTTAAAAAATATAATTATTGCCCTCTTTACTAGGATTGTTGAACTCTGAGAGAATTTATGGCTTAAAAGCAAGATTCCGACCCCATTTGTTGTTGTAGAATCACTTTCAACTGCTCACTATAAGCGCTCGCCGATTTAGCGTTGAAAGATTTTAATCCCTCCTAATCGTCATGTGAATTCTCGCCTGCCGAGGGGAACAGTACCCGACTACAAATCATTGGTAATTTGTAAAAACTGAGTTCAAACCCTCCGACCGACATGAATTAACATCCCTACACTGAAGATTGCGTAAGTCTTAAAAGCCAAATAAGCAATGTGGGTTTTTTTTTTCAAAATATATCATTATTTTAAGAACTTGAATTTACGACAAACGTATTTCCTATTCATAAGTAATAGACATTTTTTTTATTTTTTTTTTTTGCTTCTTCTTGTGGCATATTGGTAATTAATAATAGAAGCCCGTCCGATGTTGTTGACGGTTGGGGTTCAATGTCGATATGTGAGGTTACGCGCTGGCTGCTTTTGTTGAAATAATGAAAATGTAGTCCCACTCTTAAAGCATCGTCGAAATGTTTATATGTTTAGAAGTTTAGAAAGCAAATTAAACAATGCGTTTTTTTTTCAAAATTTATCATTATTTTTAAAACTTTAATTTTCGACGTCAAGCGTCCTATTCATAAGTAATAGACTTTTTTCTTTTTTTTACTTCTTACTAGTGGCATATTGGTAAGCAGCTACCAGGAAATAAATAAAACAGTTTTTTTGTGAAGTGGTGTGAATCTGTTGTTCCTAGCATTTGACGTGGTTTAAATAAAATAGAAATATTTATACCATAGCTCTAGCCTAAAAATATTGAGCTATTGCAATTACTTTATGTTATAAAATTTATTTTTTAAATATAAAAACTTGTATTTGTATATATATATATATATATATATATATATATATGTATATGTATATTTGTGTGTGTGTGTGTGTGTGTATATATATACATATGTATGAACATTTAAATGACCACTTCTTTATTTATTTGTCGAAAATCCATATAACTTTACGAAACAGCTATTTTTCGGCATGGCATTTAACGTACTATCTTTATTCCTATATGGTCTGATAACTGTTAGATAACTAAAGTTTCTCGTTTGAACTGTATATTATATATCCTATATCTATGAGAGTGCTGGGTTTTTGGGGGGGTGGTGGGTGGGCTTTTTTCTGTAGTTTCTAAACACGATTTTTTGACTTCTGAAAAGTCACACGTACTAAAAATCCAATATATATATATATATATATATGCGTGTATGTGTGTGTGTGTGTGCGTGTGTGTGTATGTGTAATCTGTAAACAAAACGATTCCATACAGTTATATGGATTTCTTTTATAAATCAATGAAGAAATGGTCATTGGAATGTAGCACTCTATTGATTTTTTTCATATATTCTCTGTTGTTAAATTTTGAAAATCCATTGACCTTTGACCTTGAAAATTTGACTATTAATAATAAATATATAGATAAATTTAGTTTTATATATATTGTTATAATCTTCACATTTGCTCCCTCCTCCTACCGAAAGGACGAGGTGACTTTTGCGAGTTGAACTTTGGTAATTTACATCAGGAATATATTTTGGCGCCTTTTTTGAATACTTGCTGTGTCAGACAACCATCTTTTTTCTTCAGTTGAGATTTTTCGTGGAAGGGTCAGCCGTGTATCAACTCAATGAATGTTTCCCGATGAACTTTAAAAGCATCTTTTTATTAGTTGACCTATTCGAGCAATGCAATAGCATCCTGACAAGCGAATGTAATTAACATCGAATTTCCAAGAATTTCCAACTACGTGATAACCAGACTAAAAGTCTTCGAGTTACGCAGAACGCATCGTTCTGCAAGATGGATTCACAGTACCTGAGTTTCTTTGAATAAGGTAGGTGTTTATTTGTAACGGTTGCGTTCGGTCCCCCTCATCTGTGTGAGAAGGAATTCACAACATACATATATATATATATATATATATATATATATATATATATATATATATATATATATATATATATATATATGCGACCTGTGTCGATAATAATATTCTGTGCATATGTATGTGTGTGTGATGCTTTATTCCAATTTCTCTCAATAAATCCATAGGAGCATTGTACGTTTGTCGTTTCACTGAGTTTCACTGTCATTCTGGTAGATCTACAATATTAGAACGGGTACACATGTCACTGTGATATCAAACAAAAATGAATTGCCATCTCCCATTCAGTAACCAGACATTCGAGCGGAAGAATTAGCAACACCAAGGTTTAGTTCTCGCATCCGTAACCGGATGAAGTATCGGTATAAGAAACTGTCCAGATAGTGTATTTTTGTTAATGCATAGTATTCTGTAGGTATTTACATACCTCTCACCGTCGGTACAGTTTGAGAAACAGAGAGCAGGGAGGGAATTCCAAAGACAAGAAATCCAAGGAAAGAAGCTATTAGAGTAGAAATCTTGTTAGCATATATTATTAAAAGGATGGGATTTTGTTGCTAGTCGGCTTAATCGTTGGTATTTACGTTGAGGAGGTACAAGTGCACTAAGTTCATCGGAGCACACTTCCTAGAAGTACATGTAAAAAAGCACATGGATTCGACATTGCCACAATGTGAGAGGGGCTTGGTAGACAGTGCTGGAACTATAAGGTTTGAGACTAGTTGTTGGTGCACCAGACCTAATATTGCAATCACACTCCATGCTTAGGCGAATGGTGGCTTTGTTATTATATAGGATACTGGCAGGTGTGAGCAGTTTACTAGCGGACCTTATTCGCAGTAGACTTGGCAATATATCTTCTATGTATGTATTCCAATGCATGTTTCCTGTAAATGTTAGACTGTGGAGTTTTAATATTGGACTCTTAGGAAGGGTACTATCAGCCATTGCAATCGATGTTTGGAATGGTGTCTCATAAGCGTTAAAGAAATGATCTTTGTCTGGGTGGCATTCAATGTACCCATCTATTTCTGGTCCCATTCTACTACAGACTGGAACTCATATTCTAAAAACTCAACCATTGACTTAAATATGCGTGTGTTCGATTTATCCATCTGTCATTTATATGTAAGTAGGGTTTTGTTAAAAACACAGTATAACATAATTTGAATGTATTTTATATCTACAGCAAAAGCCTTTGTTGTCTTTTCCAAAGCTACAAGAATTGTGTAAATGATGTTATCCATTACCAGGTTTTAAAAATTTATTTGCCAAGTAGTTGTTTGTTCTTGCTAATGCACTTACATCGTTCTCAACAACCTTCTAATATCATTTTAATATTTGATGGAAGACATAACAGCGTTATCTTCTCTTAATGCACTCGTTGACTTCGGTGCCTGGTTTATTTCGTTTTGTTTTAAGCTGAGGGGAGATTTGTTATTGGTTAGTGCTTATAATCAGCTGACGACCTGATTGAGTCGCCGAGGAATTGACTGTCTATTTCAAATATATATTCCTATATGTTATGTCATGTTCAGCCAATTTATATATTTACATTATTTGTTTAGATAATTCCTGTATCCTTCGTGTCCACCTTCTCCATGTAACAAATACACTTGTATACGTCGTTTTGCTTTGCGTTAAAACACACACTATAACGTTGCATGGATGTTGCACAAAATTAGATTTGTGGCCGCGCTAATGCTTATGTCGTAATCAGATGTTACAAACTCAAGGTAATGTAGATGTCATTTTACTAACAAATTTCTAGCCATCAATCCAAAAGTTAGTGTCAAAGGCCTGTCAACTAATTTAATACATTATTTGGTCTTATTAAACATTTCGGAATTTAGCTTTTAATTATAATGCAAGATAAGAGAACACGAGTTAGTATATATGAGAAAGAAAGGGAGTTTATTAGCTGACAAAGAGGAAATAACAGTGAGTAGAAGCTATATGGTCTCTCTCTCTCTCTTTATCTATCTATCTTTATCTCCTTCTTTCTTTCCCTTTTTATCTCTTTCTATATTTATCTCTCTCCTAATCTCTATATTTCTCTTTTTCTCTTTCTCTCTCTTTTCCTCTCTTTCTCTTTATATTTGATTGTCTATCTTTCTGTCATTTACTCCTGCACAATTTTAATCATAGTGCAAGATTAGAAAAACGAGTTAGTATATATGAGGACGGAAGTGAGTTTATTAGTTTACATGAGAAAATGATAGTAAAGAGGTGTATAGTCTCTCTCTCTTACTCTCTCTCTCTCACTCTCGCTCTCTTCTCTCTATCTTTTGTCTCTCTCTTTTTATCTCTCTTTCTCTCTCTCTCCCTTTCTCTATTTCCCTATCTCTTTCTCTATCTTTATCTCTATATTTATATATTTCTCTTTATCTCTTTCATTCACTCACTCACTCCTACACACACAAACTCATTCTATTTGCCTGAACTTAGATGTGTAGCAAAGACGGACTTGGAATAATAAAATAAAAGGGTATACATTCTATTGTGTCCATGATTACTTGCGTCATCTTGATTGTGATAGTTTATACCGATGCATCATTTAATAGGGTATTGTAACCTGAGGTACCGTTCCGCATAACATAAGACAATAACATCCGTGTCGAGACAAATTTCATACACAACAACTACTCAAAATTATGTTCATATTGCCATTTGTAATTTATTCATTTTTCTTTCAGACAGAGAGAGAAAAAGAGAGTTTTCGGAATTGATGTTACAAAGATGGATACTTCTTTTTCCGGCAATTAACCCCAAACAAGACGTATTGTAAGTGAGACGTAAGTGAGACATTTATGAAAAACGTTTCCATAACATTTTGTGTAGACTCCCTACAATGTAGCCGCAACGTTATTTGTAAATATGTAATCTAGTTACATTACTTTTTAAACACCTATTAAATCTATTGTTGCGGACTAGTTGATCCATTGACTGCAGTAATACATAAAAAACAACATCACTAGCGTTTTTTACAATTTGATGATGAGATTTTACCTCGAAATATATTATGGAACACGGTTGTGCACATTAGATTACTGGCATAAGTGTAGACTGAATCAAGTAAGATTTACTAAATTAAATTTTAAAATCAAAACAATGTTGTCCTCTTTTTTGTCCTCTTTCTCAATACCATCTTTTCGCATTGTGATAGCCTCGTATGACCCTTGTATACACATATTACACAGAATGCTTCAAGAAAACAGCATCTTTTTATTAAATAAAAATTATAATCTATATTATTATCTTTTTAGGGTTGTGGTAGATTTGTTACAGGTTTGTGCTTGTAATCAGTTAGCGATCTGATTCCGTCGCCAGGCACTGGTTGTCTATTTCAAATATTTTTCCTATATGTTGTGCCACGCTTAGCCAATCAATTCTTATTATATATCTACATTATTTGTCCAGATAACTCTAGCTCCCTTTGTTCCCACCTTCTCCATAGGTCTAGCTAATAAAAAATAAGACGGAGATGTGAAACTTTCTATTAAAAAATGTTACATTACGTGGATGTTGTCAAAACAAAAAATGCCGTAATGCTTTTTTGTAGACTCCCCACAGCGTTGCCTGGTATCGTTGTAAATACATCGCCTAATGATGTAACATTAACTTTACTTTTTAAATCCCCACAACATTAAAAGAAAAGATATTAAAACAAATCTAAAAATAACGAAAACATTTAGAAACAAATAAACCTATTTTTACCGTTCAAATTCTGAGATTGTCAAAAAAAAATCACATAATTTAAAAATGGTGATCTGTAAAAAATGGATAATACATGAAAAAAATCTCCCTTTTGCTACAACGCAAAGTAAACAATGCTTTCTATGGACAACCCAGAATGCAACAGACCAATGATACATTTTAGTACTGACCCAATAACAAACCAGACACATTTTAACGAGATTGAACCGTATATAATACTTTCACCCCGATGACGTAAGCAATTCGAAGTGAAATATACTTCTGCTCTCCCATCAAAAACAACAAAAGTCAAACAATTGCAAAGTATGCGTTGCAATGTTTCATAGCCGACAAACTGATAGTTATTACACTTTTACTATTATTATTATAGTTTGCTTTACAATTCGATATGACATTACCGAGTTGACCTTTGATTTGAAGCAAAGGGGCGTAACTCGTCGTTTGCAGATCCACCTTCAAATGGCAACCATTTTGAAACAAGAAACATATGAACTTGGTCGTTATCAAAATATATCTTTTTTGTAAGATTTACTTAAAAAGAATGAATAAAACAACAAAATAAAGACGAAACAAAATCATGAACAATGCTTCTCTTGAAATGTATTTGTGTGTTGGATATTTCCGTTTAAATCTTGATGTGCTGATGTGGTGGATTCAGTTACAGTCTTTGTTGTCGGCTCTTGCTTGACAAATTCAGTAAATCGAATCTTTGTTTTCATGCCTTAATGTTACGTTTTATAGCTTCATTTTGTTTATACATATATATATATATATATTACGATAAATATTTTTTTAATTTCCTATCCACATACATATGTGTTTCAGACCTTTCTGGAAAATTATCAGTGTTAAGGATAATTGTTCTGCCGGTCAATTTCATATATTATAAAATTTATTTGGCAAGATAGTGCAAAGTGCAACAAGCTATGTAAAAGGACAGATAGAAAATGTTTACATCCACATAAAGTTTCAATGTTTGCTCAATGCCGCTTTAAACCTGGATATGGTAGTCATCATCAGGACCTCCTCTTACAGGTTGTTCCACGTAACAGAAACACGAACAGAATATGATGCTTTTCTTCTATTGGGCCGAAAGCGACGGCGGTAGATATATTTTTGCTGAGAACAGGGAAGAGAATTCATGATTTGGCATGAGAAAACATAAGTGAGAAGATGCTGCTATATAGTCTCCCTCTCTTTCTCTCTTTCTCTCTCTCTTTTTCTTTCTCTCTTCCCCCCACCCACAAACTTAAATATGTGGCAACGACTAGCCAACATAAATAAAAAGGCATGCAGTATTGTTTGTCCAAATGACACCCGTGCCGAGACAAGTTCCATACACAATAGGCTCGAAATTATGTTGATATTGCCATTTGTAATTTATTTATTTTCCTTTCAGACAGCAATTAGAATGGGATTTCCATATCTGCTGGCAGTACTGGTGTTATATAGATCGATGTGTTCAGTATAAGAAACTGTTCGATCTTGCGGCTTTATCAGGGTAAATCTTCGACAATAAATTGTTTCATATATTTATGAACAAGTTAGTGGAAGATAGGATTAGTGAGAATATAAATGGGATATCACACGGGTCCGATAACAACTATTGACTAACATATCCAAGATTGGTATAATTGCTGGTGGCACTACGCTCTATTGTCGACATGCGGGAAAATCGAACGGACACATCTCCAAGGAAAATGACCTCCAATATGTGGTGGAATGGGACTAACATGGATGATTACATTCAATGCGTCAAAAACAAAACTACTTTACTTTAACTACTATGAGAAACGTTTCCAACCACCGACTGTCACGGCTGATAGCACTCTTTTTCGAAAGTGCAACGTTCCAACTCATCGGCTTAACAGTCACATGCAATTCGAAGTAGAATAATTACATTGAAGCTACTGACAAGTTTGCTGCAAATAAGGTGGTCTCCCGCTACCGGGCTAGAATACTTCTCACACTTGCCACAATCTTTTATGTCTCCCTATTCGCCCATGCTTGGAGTATTGTTGCCTCAACTGGGCTGGTGCAACAACCACTAGTTTTTTTTATCTCTTACACAGGGTTCACAAAAGAGTTTCTAACCTAATAGAGCCAGCCTAAATGTGTTTGTTTTACAAATACATCCACAGAATGCACTTACTTCATTTGCACACCCACTTAACTAGCAGCAAAATCCCACCTTTCACTGAAAATCTTTCCACTAAAAAAAAGTGTATTTAGTTGGACCGCTTCTATTTTGAATCCCCACCTGCTCCCTGTTTTTTCTGACTGTACCACCATGCAGAAATTCAAATGAAATCTGAACAGACATCTTGCTGCACAATTCGCTACTAAGCATGTCCCTTTTAAATCTGTCCCCTAATCACTTACGTCTCAGTAGCAATGTTCCTTGTTTGGAGTGAATCAAATTAAAATTAAAATAAGCAAAGTGACAACCGTAACAAAGAAGAAGGATAAGTTAATTCATTTGATTTGAGAAGTAATTCGCGTGTGAGATCTGATATATACTATCTCCCTTTCTCTCCCTCCTCCCCCCTCTCTCTCTCTCTCCCTCTCCATCTCTCTGGAGAATGATTGGTTACATATTTTATTTATTGTTTGTTTCTTTGATATTTATTTGGTTAGTTTCATTCTTGAGAAATTACAAATGATATCACTAATGTTACTGTCACATTTTCCAACAATTTGACAAAGTGATCCCTAAGCTCTCACTGAAAATTACAATCATTGACAATACACTTAGCTTCATAAAGTATTATTACACATTATCAAACACTTATAAAGAGGAGGGTTAATCTTTCGAACGTACAGTGTTTTTCTTCTTCAGATTGGTAATAGATAGCGCTAATTGGTTCACTAATGAGAAACGCTTTTTTCGTCCCCCTCTCTCCGTTGCATCTCTATGGAAAACATCCTTTATTTCATCGAAAAAGGAAAATACATCATCCAACATGCCATTTACTCTAATCGCAAATTAAATATCTCAATCGAAAACCTTATTTTTATAAACATGTCCAATTTTGAATAACGTTGTCACGATCACTTTTCCAGCAATAAATTAATTTGTGAAATTGATCTGGAAAATCTAAAATCAAATTATTTTTTACATTTTCTTGTTTTACTGTAAATCAATAACGAACCCGTAAATGAATATTTATTAATAAATTCAATCCATATTTTTTAGATGCGTCTTTACATATCTAAATACATTGTGTCCGTCAAGCGGTTCGTCACACTTCGATTGATGGATACATCTTATTTCAGATGCGTCTAAGTATATTTAGATGCAGGTATTTAAAAACTGGCACATTTAGCATAATGATAAGAATGTTCGCTAATGGGGTTTGACAATCGACCTAGGATTCAAACCTTGTCTAACTCTATTGTCAAACTCGACAATAGGGTTAGACAAGGTTTGAATCCTAGGTCGATTCATACCAAAGACTTCAAAAATGGTACTTCATCCCTCTTTGCGAAACACTCAGCATTATAAGGTTACGAAATCCATGGGGATAGCTTGCTCTCGTTTGTGGATCAACGCTGGGAAAGGAGTGGCGCCCTTCCTTACATATCGATGTAGTAGCCAATGAAAAAGGAGCCTTCGGATCGCCATCGACTATGGTTAAAGACTTTAATTGTTTCTTTTTTTTGTATTTAAAAAAGTCAGAATCGAAAATGTCCACGTAATGTTAAAATCAAATATAAAGTGTAATTTTCCATTAGTAGTCGAGTTAAAGCTACATGTCAATGAAGTTATGTCACAGACATAAAGTCGTTAGTTAGACGTGGCAAATAAGCAGATCCGATATTTGTACAGTATCTGCTTATACATGTTTACCTTAAATATAAATAAAACAATTAGTTGGATTATTCGGACTACTGTTCTCGTTTTAGATTTTATGCTCACACGATTTCGGTCAATGTTACCTCGACCTTCTTCAAGTGTGTCTTGTCGAAATCGTAACTCTTTATGTCGAACTTAGACATTTGTACAGAATTTCGAACGAGATCCTTCATTTCATACACGGCGGTAGCTTGCAAGGATTCATAGCGGAAGGGATAAAGGTGCTAAGTTTAATCAGTTTTAAATGATAATCTTGTTGAAATTGAAGGTTCAATCCTCAGTACGGGCGATACTGAGAATACAATTACGAATTACTTAAAACGTCTAGCCGGTCATGGATGACTGAACGAGAGCAAGCTATCCCCGTGGATTCAATAAATTGCTCCGTTCGAAATTCCGTAGAGATTCTCGGGTACGACAAGAAGCACTCGTAGAATGGTCGAAACGTTGTGAGAAAAACATGCCAGATGAGAACAGTAGTTCGAATATTCTAAGTAATACAAATTATGCATCCTCATCTAAAAAATTCAAAAACATAACACTAAAAGATTGTTAAACTCCAAATGAATTGCTGCCCTTTTTGTTATTTGCTTAAGTAAGATGTTTATTAAAAGGAAGGTGCATAAACGAGAGAGAGTAAGAGGATGATAGAAAACGAATTACTGCGACGTGTCATCAAACCGACAAGTCTTAAGTTATCTACGTGAGAAGCCGTAATGCGGATAATCTGTTTGGATCGAAAACTCAGCTGTTGTAGTGCCACATCTCTATAAGTTGTTCAGCCCGTCTGTCGCTTAGTTACGGTTGAGCATTTAATAGCATGTTTATCCGTTACCCACATTGTTTCAAGAAGATTTGTTTGTCCGTTGTTCGGTCAAGCTAAAGTTGTAAATCGCCTGTTTGTCACGTGACACAGAGTTTGAGTGGATGCATCTTAAAAATAGCCGTATTTCTTTCATTCGTTTTGGCCTACCAAACCACTAACGCTTCACTAAACGACCTGCTTCCAAGAGCTGTTTTATCTGTTAACTTGAGTCTCCGGCGGCTGAAAAGCATCGACTTACAGTCCCTGCTTTTAATTGTTCCTATCAGTACTCGCTTTCTACTCCGGATATTAGAGTAGCAAGTTTTATTAGATATACTTATTGGTTGGTATAACGTGAAGGATAAAGAGGGAAAGGAGGAGGATTATCACCTGGTAATATCAGCAATCTATGCTCAACTCTAGATTGAGCTTAACAATCAACACAGAATGGCAGAAGTTCTTTAAGCAGATCCGAGAGCCTGACGTATCTGTTGACGATGTGAATTAAAGACTGATCTACCAAAGCTCTAATACTCTTCGATAATTTTCGGAATTCAGTTTTTGCCTTGTTGTATTGTTTCAGTGTATTGTTCGTACTGGTATTTTTAATGGAAGTCGCTCTTATTGGAATTTATTAATGTCCCCCTTACTGACTGGCTGCAGCCTTGTTCCTTAAGGGTCTCACAGATTGGCTGTCATGCATCCCAACCTCTACACCATTATGGGGTCACGTGAGTCAGCCCATAAAAACGCTTGCACGCTGTGTCACGGCTCTTTTCGACCCACCTTTTGAACCTGGTAGGACCGCGGCTGGATCCTTCTGAGACAAAGCCCTCGACGGCAGTCGCAGAGAGCCCCCACTCATTCCTGTTATCAACCATCTGACTACATTTCGACAGGAGCCAGAACGGGAGCGGGCGTACGTGCAATCTGTTACCTGAACTCCCACAAGATAAATTCGCGAAGCACGTTTTCGCTAACCTAAATTAACTTCCTCCTTTCTGAACCTTGAACTCACCATTTGTTGTATATATTTGCCCTCATGTTTTCTCACAAGTAAAACTGTTTTAAACTTATTTATTGTTGTTGTGTTCCTTCTCACAAAAGCTGTTGCCTTGTTTTTATTTTGCACTTAACTACATAATTGTTGCTGCATTCTCACGTGCGAGATTTTTTAACTTTCTTCCAGGAATATTTAATCCCAACATTCTAGACAAGGCTGGGAGTCATTTGATGTAAAGGGCTACATAGAACGAAAGGTGATTAACGCAAATACAGGAATTGCTTATTGATATTAGTCCAAAAAAGACAACGACTATAGTAGGGGGAAAACTGTAAGCAGGAAGAGAGTTCTACAAGAGCAGAATGATTGGAAAAAAGTTATTCGAATAGGAACATGTATTAGAAAGAGGTACCTAAACAGCAAAGTGATAAAGACCACTAGACCAACGAGCCAAGGGATCAGGAAAAAAGCAAACACTAGAGTTTACCATTTATTCGTTATCATTATTTTTTACCAATGAGTCACTACATATGAAAGCAAAAATCTACTCGAGGATAAGAGTTAATGAGATGGATGGATTATCAGTTTAATAATGAAGAATATTATGAGATGATTGAAAATGGTGAATGGAACGAACAAAATTTGCTTACATTATGATGGTTTATGATAAATATTTGTTGACATTGGAATTGAAGACAACGGTGTTTTAATCTGTAAGGAAAGCAGTCTCGTGGTAATGCATTTCAAATATTGGGAGTTTGGGAAATAAACTCTGTTCATGGAAATTCTGTTTGATGTTAAATATACGGGGGGGAAGAAAAGTTATTTTGTATTTGTTGGTTTTAGATCCGTATATCAAATGTCAGTGTTAGTTTTTTGTACTGTGTACTGACTTTTCGCGGTGTTATGACCTTTTGTTGCCACGAATGCGAATATGGCTCGGTATCTAACCGAAGATGATTGTTTTCATGTTGCAGAGGTTATTGATTCTATTGCAAATTGGATATTTTTATGGATTGTTCATATATTTATTTTTCAGTGCTTCGGATATGAATAGGTTTGCTTAATCTATAAAATCTGTCGATTGCATTTGCCGCACCAGCAATTTCAGATGGCGTATATCGAAAAAGGAGACGCTTGTGGAGTACAACAACGCTAACAGGTGCCTTCCAGTTACATATCCTAAACACAAGAAGACTGTTTTAAAACTGGAAAAGACCACGATAATCTTCTCATAATACGTGATTTTTTAACAATAAAGATTGATTTATTAATGTTAGAACTGTATGATGATCACAAGTCGCAAGGCTATCCTCTTGGCCTTGTGTCAATCATTTATAAAATAAATATTTAAATTAAATGTGCAGGACTTACATCTCTTTTTTTTTTAAATTAAGTACTACTAAAATTACAGTGACAAATAACAATTGAAATAACATTAAATCAAAATGTTGTATTATTAAAACTACGGAAAAAGATGTACATAAGTACTATTTTTATATAGGATTTGAAAAAGGGAAATCTAGCGGTTTTCTTGAGAATTGTGTTCCTATCTAAGGAGATTTTAAAATGTTGGTTAATAACACTGTGTCTACCTGTTGCTGCTATGCTTGATGCTGTACCCTCTCCCTCATACGTCGCGGAGTAAAGGAACAAGATTACAGATAAATTGTAAACAAATTTTGTAAAAAAATCAGTTTTTTCTAGAGAAAACAGACAAACATTTCTGCAAATGCCTATTCTGATTTCGATTACGGATTTCTAAGTTACACATAATTTCCACCATGGTATTGTGTCAATCTCTCTCTCTCTCTCTCTCTCTCTCTCTCTCTCTCTCTCTCTCTCTCTCTCTCTCTCTCTCTCTCTCTCTCTATCTATCTATCTATCTATCTATCTATCTCTCTCTCTCTATCTATCCCTCTCTCTCTCTATCCCTCTCTCTCTCTCTCTTTCTCTCTCTCTCTCTCTCTCTCTCTCTGTATATATATATATATATATATATATATGTATAATCTTTAAAAATTCTTGTTATCTCTATTGGATCTACTTGTTCTTTTCTTGGTCTTTTGGCTAAGATCAAAGTGTAGTATCTGTTCCGATGGATACTGCACCCCATAGACTGGTATTGTCTTGACCTTCGGGGTTTGATTCACGCCGGTCTATGGGTCGCCTCCCCTCTTTGGGGAGAAGTAAGTTTATTGCTTACTGCCTGAGACGCCCCTACCGGGAATGCCGACGGGACTTCCCAGGCAATTTTTAAACCCCACTTTCCCGACCCGACCTTGGGTCACATCTTACTTGTGGGAGTAAGATAAAAACTGGCCTTGTGCCTAACTGCTGGAGAGGACTAAATCAATACCCGTTCTTTCTCATTATCATGTTCTTCTCTTTTCTTCTCTTTCATTTACACACACACTTTTGTCACCCTCTGTTTCTCAATAGATTACTGCTACTCTGTCTTTCTCTCCGCACCTCTCTCTCACCCTCTCTTTCTCTCACATTCTCTCAACTCCGTTCTCCATGTCTAGGATCTTGTGTTTTACCAAGCCCAATTTCGTATGTACGTAAGGAGAATTAATTGCTTGCTAGGATCTAAATGATTGTTTAAACAATAAACATTTTCACCCAAACCAAATATTCTATTTTGTCGAGGGAAGAGAAGATTCTTGAAATGTTCATTTTCACCAATAAAAGACCGGGAAATATCACGAAGTCTCGAGTGATCTCAACAGCCGCGTCGCAATCGCTGACAAACGACGAGCAGCCATAAATCGTCAATACATTCTTAGTCGGCTGGACGCGCTGTTCGAGTCTCTCGCTTGCACCTGTTCACCATCGTCATTATAAATGTTCAACGCTAAAAAGTGAATGGTGAAAGGAGGGATTGGCCTCCATTTACAACTTTCCCCGATTTCTGTCTATAACAAGGAATTGGCTGAATCATAAAGATCTCTTTAAGAATATGTCTCTTTAGCGGAGAAACAGTTGGATGTCAATCACGTATCTTTAAACAATACTCGTCGCAAGACGGATTAAATTAATTCCACGATACGAACAGTTTAGTATCATTTTCATGTCTTTTTTACGAAGATTAAAATCAAGATATAATTATTCTGAATCGTATGTATGGATCTTATTTCAATTTTTATCAAAATCCATTACATGATTTTTATTTTAGAAAATGTCTCAAATGTAGTCTTACGGTGAAATTCAAATCCAGGTAAACTTGCTTCGTTGCTATTTAATAACTATGGATTAAATCCAATGCAAATCTGATATACACGAATTTTCAAATAGGAAGTTGTGCCCATATTATGCTCCCTGAAAAACTTTAAAATTCAACAAAGAAACTGACATTTGCAGAATATTTATAAACTGATGTCTAATCCCTATTAGTAAAATTTAACAAGAATCTTTTTTTTACTTTTTTCACCCAAAACAAGGCAAGTTGCCACTGTAGATGTAAGAGGCTACTGAAAATTAGGGTGTAAGTTTTGGTGGTCATCTTAAATTGGGAACTGTGTAGCAAGATGCTTGTTCACATTAGTTTTAAATTTCTTCATATATGTACGGTCGGGGAAACAGAGAGCAGGAAGTGAGTTCCAAAGGCCGACCGCTGGAGGAAAGAAGCTATTGGAGTGGAAGGTTCTATGACATCTGTGGACCTCCACAGTGACTGATGGGATCTGGCTGATTGTCGGGTTGGTCGAGTGTATTTACGTCGAAGGGGCACCCTAACAGCAAGTTCATCGGAGTACATTCCATTGAAGTACTTGTAAAACAAGCGCAATGGTGCAACATTGCAGCGATGGGACAGGGGCTAGAGCTTTTTTGATAGTGAAGGACCTATTAGATTAGGAATTTAATTTTACAAAGAGTTTCCACCCCTTTTTAACCGCTTTGCATAAAACTAAATTCAACTGAACATATCCTACATTTGAACCTCTTTAGCTGTGTCCCGAAATGTGTAATGATCGGTTAGTTAGTTTAGGAGTGAATTTTGTACATGCCAATATATGAACAGAAAAACTTACCCTACTTTATAAAAACAGAAATAGGTTTTATGTGTGCACGTGTGCGACAGAAAGAAGCTAATAGATTATTAATTTCTAATAAGCCTCTCGAAATGTTTTTTAACACAGTAGCATATAAAACTTTATAATTGCACAACGTTAAAAATCAAACCCATATTTTTAACTAAATTGATTATCAGACTGAACAAGTGTGTCGTTATCTTATCTGCATTTGAATACATAAACTAAATATGAAATTCCAATCATCAAGCGATTTTATTTGGCAATTAATTTTGATTGAATTTTTTTATGTTAGGTTTTGCTTTTCTGTTTAATGGCAAACATAAATTTGAGAGTGTTTTTAATGCCGAAGATCAATTCTTATTGTAAACGCTTTGTTTAATACGATTAAATGCACATAAATCGGTGGGATTATTCTACAGCTCCAGAAAGTACTTGGCTCCTAATAAAATCATATACCTGTATAAGAGTAATTTTTCTGTAATTCACTCATATTTAACCAATCTATTATCTGTTTGTCTTATTAAGATGTATGCATGTCCCAGAGAGAAGCTTAAGTTTGAAATCACAATAACATTTTTGAACGAATTTCTGTTCTGTTTATATTTTAAAATTTGAATAAAGGTTTTATTTAATTTTTAGAATATTCTTGACATTATTAGGGTTTTTTTCTGATCGAAGCTTGCGAGTAACTTTGGACGGTGCCACCTCATTCTCTTTTCCTATCAATGCTATTTTAGGTTCAACATTGTTACTTTTCTACATGAATGTTCAACATTGTTACTTCTCTACATGAATGCTATTCTAGGTTCAACATTGTTACTCCTCTATATGAATCTATTTTAGGTTCAACATTGTTACTTCTCTACATGAATCTATTTTAGGTTCAACATTGTTACTTCTCTACATGAATGCTATTCTAGGTTCAACATTGTTACTTCTCTACATGAATGCTATTTTAGGTTCAACATTGTTACTTCTCTACATAAATGCTATTCTAGGTTCAACATTGTTACTTCTCTACATGAATGATCTTCCAGAGAATATTATCCAGAAAATTAATATCTATGCTGATGATACCACTCTTTATTCTGGTGTTGTTCTCGCCCATCTCCCTAGGATCAGTTCAAATATGCAGCTAATCAAGAAGTTGACCTGGAATCAATTGGATATTCGAGTGCGAAATGGATTGTTTCGTTTAATCCGTTTTTATTCCTGAGATTCTCATAGATAGCTCTGCCATTGAGGGGAAATTGACTTTTACAATTCTTAGTCTTTCTCTCTCATCAATTTTTTCTTTGAGTTGATACATTAGATCCATTGCTCTTCCTGCTTCTTGTAATGTCGATTCTCTCTATCACCCCAAGCACTTTTTCACAGCTGAGACTAATCTTTATCTCTACAAATCTACTTTCAGATTATGTATGGAGTACTCTTGTCATATTTAGACTGCTGAATCTCTGGCCCATTCTTCATAAGGTGCAGAAACGTATCTGTAATTTGATTGGCCTCACCCTTTTTCTTCTCTACACCCTCTCTCTCACAGACGTGATGTTGCTAGTCTCAGTCTCTTCTATAAATACTAGTATGTCATGTGTTCTTCAAAATTGTCTGATCTATTCCCTGCTTCTTTTGTTCAAGATCGTTTGACTCGTTCGTCTAGTGGTCTCCATCAATTTGCTATTTTAATACCTCATTGTAATACAGCTTCCTATTCCAGTAGCTTATTTACAAGACCTGCACACTTGTTGAACTCTTTCTGCTGACTGTTTTCCTCCTACCTATAACTTTGATTTTTTCTAATACCAATAGTTATCTCCTGTATTTGCGATAATCATATTTCGTTCTTGTTAGCTCCTTACATCAAGTGGCTTCATGCCTAGTCTGTAGCGATTTCCATTAAAATAAAGTTCCTTTCAATGTTTGAAGATGTAACTTTTCTTTAGTACTGTGCATTCATGTGTATATGAGTAAATGAGAGAGATATCTTAATTTGGTGGGGGACAATAGGAGTAATTTTATATTCTTTTTCTTATTGATGAGTTTCGTTTCATTTATTTCAAATAGTGAATCTGAATTAAATTGTGAAGCTATAGCGAGCGGGCTAACCTAGCTAGCTAACAATAGTTGCGATGTTTTAGGTAAAAAAGGAGAAATTAATCAAAGTTTTTATTCAATTACTCCTCATCCTTCTTATATTTTTATTATTATATCAATTTTTGATATTTACGTTTGTACGTCTCATTGGAAATTGAATGATGTCATGAAAGGTCGCATCCACTTGAAACGAATGACACACATGAATATGTTTTACTGTTTCTGTTTATTTAAGATACGTTTTTATTCCGTTTGTTTTAATGTAATATCATTAAGGATTCAATGTTAATATCAGAAACGAAACATGAAGTAGTTAATTCTACATATAAAGTAAAGTCAGTGTTACTCGTTATTTTGGTAATCATTACAAGTTGTTACTAAAAATATGTTTCGTGAGGCATTAAAGACTAAAATTTAATTTCCAATCAATTTAATCGATTTTAATATTTAATCTGATCGACTATTTTTTGTTTTGATTGCTAATATCATAGACGGAGTCAGAGAAGTTAATCCTCCCACATTTCCGGGACTACTTCCGGCCACAAAACTCAACGGGTACTAATTTAATACAAATAACTTTTCGATATTCACCGTTAGTACTATTTACGGAATATCATTGAGTTAAAGCTTAAAATCATGATTACAATAATTTTTTTCGAAAATAATAATATATAAATGGACTAATCTTTAAAGAAACAAATTGGAATCAGTGTTTGGTCGGCGGAGATTACAACGAACAGTCCTTATTAAAATAAGTCATTTTATAGCACTTTTGTTATTTCATTACAAGAAAAAAAGATTCCACCTCGTGCTGGCTATCATAAAAACATACTCTAATATTGATTCGCTTGGGGTCAATATAGGCCAATTTAGTACATGTACAGGTTAGAAAAATACTTTTTGAATAAATACGAAAAGTATTTACAAAAATAAAAATTATTTTCCTACTTCTGAACATTTATTTTGCGCATTCGTGTTCTGTTTGGCAATCAACCAAATTTCGTTTCGTTCGATTTTTAGTTCTCTTTTTAGTAATTCACACGGATGAATTGTATTTGGTCATAGCTAGCTGTAACTACATAGCGTTGCCCGGGAGTTTTATATGTTCATTTTTGTATTGCTTTTATTCTGAAGTTTGTCCGATGGGGGAGGTATGAATTATTTTCGGTTTAATTATATTTCAGTCATATAGATTATTTGTAGCGGAATAAGTTTCGGCATTATTCCCAAACAACTATAAAATGAAAAATGTTAAGTCATTGCGAGTTAAATCGTACTCGCGAAACGCTAAAAGTTGCCAGGAAACATATAACTAAAAAAGTAGATTTTTCTTTTTCATACGTAGAAATATAGTTTAACAGAATAGATGTTATAGAAATAGGACTATTAAGAGTTGATTTAAATAACTTGAGAAATAAATCTTTTCAAAGACTCCGGGCAACACCGGGTAGAAAAAGCTAGTTAATTACTATAATGCGAATGTATAGACATTGTAGGATAAATAGATACACATCATATAACAAAACCCAGTATTTTGATAAGTATTATCAAATATTCCAACCAGATAAAAGAACATAGATATATTCAAAGTGATAACAAATAATTAGTATGTATCTCATGAAAACATTTTGTTTTATTGTTTTTCTAAACTCGTTTTTTTATCTGTCCGCATAGGACATGAGTTTATTTGCCTACTTAATCAAATTTGTCTCAAGGAATGATCTATAAGTAGTTTAGGCATGCAATAACAATATAATAATGACAGACTCGTACTGCTCGATTGCAGTACGCGTTGAACTGTCATGGTTATATTTATGGATGCTTATATTGATTGGTACACGTATATATTATCTCTATCTTCATTAAGTTAAGTATGTTTATATGTTTATTTATTTCTGTGTATAGGATCAACACCTAAACTAATTTACTGATTATTATGAATTTAATAACACGGCTGCTAGGCGTATAGGGTCCAAATGTGAGATATGTTTAGCGTAATTTAGTTTCATGTAAATGAAGGGAAAGAAAGTAGAAATCTTTACTGAAAATTCAAATGTTTCTGATTTTTTTGAAATGTTAATTGTTATTAAACATCAATTAATTAATATTCCCAAAGTGTGAGTTTATTTAGGGTATTTTAAAGGGTTTTAAGGATACATAATATGACAACCTCTAATTTGAAGATTTGCATTGACTTAGATCCATAGTCATGAGACACCAATCAAGCAACATTTCCTGAATTTAAATGTCTTCTTAAGACTCATGAAACTTTAAATTTTATGCATTTTCTAGAATCAAAATCATCTAATGGATTTTGATCAAAATCAAAATAAGCATTATAGGTTTAGTATTATTATATCTTGATTTTAATTTTAGTAATGGGACGTAACATTAGGACAAACTGTTCTGTTCATGGAATTCATTTTACTGGGACGGGTATTCTTCTGGAAAGTACAAAAATAATAAGATGGGGGTACTTACTATTTATTTTTTCTTTAAAATCTTATATAACAGCAAGTGTGGTATCGGCTGTGTGTTGTCCGGATAGTGATTAAGAACCATTTAATATTTCGGGAAAATCTTCCCTTTGTCAAAAATAGACACCAAAGAAAAAATCCGTCTCTGTGGAGAACTCACCAAAATGGATGCCGGAGAGTAGGGTTGGAACAAATCAGCCTCGTAGAGAATACAAATTGATAAATTTTAAATTTCCTAACAGTTTTTTTAATTCAAAAATAGGTGTGTGATATTAGATAAATTAATTGGGTATGTATGATTATTAATTAACTGTTTGTTTTAATAATATAGTTTTATTTCTTTCTCTGTGTTATTGTGTTACTTTCGTATTTTTCGTTTTGTTTTTAATATAAAGTAATTAATAATTATTCTCATTTTCTTTTTCTATTATTAATTTTCAATAAATTTTCATTTGTTATCATAAATTCAAGAAATATTATTAATAGTGTTTTTCCTTAAATAAATTTATCGAATTAATGTAATTAGTTACTAATTATAGGCACTTATATATTTAGTTTAGGCTTAATTGGATCTAGTAAGTTTTAGATTTTAATCGTAAGACTGAGCCGGTATAAGGGGCTTAACTGTGGCTGATACTAAATTAGGATATAAATGGAAATAAATTCATAGATTCAACAATAGAAGTCTGTGTATTAAATATTTATTCATATATATATATATATATATATATATATATATATATATATATGTATTATTATTTGTTTATTTTTTTTTTAAATATTTATTATTTAATTTTTTATTTATTGTATATTTATTTGTATACATTTTATATGTATTTAGATGTGAGATATATTATATATGTATTTTAGATTGGGAGCACATTGTTAAATAAATTAATTAATAATGCTAGATTATCCGTAATCGCTTAAAAAAGTAGAATCCCCCCCCCCCAAAAAAAAGAATAAACGCACAGAATTTATCTCCCAGGGTAAAATAACAATTTTTTGATTAACTGTTCTAAACCGCTAGAATGTTTCACAAATTGGAGCTCATTTTACGTTCAATTTATATGTGAAACTGATCCCCACTCTAAATTCTTAAATAATAGATTTTACTTTTTATTCAGGGTGTTCATACGTAATCTCCTAAAAAGTAGAATGTAATTTTTGTTTGGAGGGGTTATTTATCTGAGGGTGTAAATCTAGAACATAATAATACTCATATGTTCTTATATAGTAAAATAATATATTTAATTTCTACAACGATACATTAAAATATAAGTTTAAATATGAAACAAAATTAATAGAAAACATGTTAGTAATTAACTTTCTCTCATAAAAAATGTATTTAAAATAGTTTTTGAAATACACTTACCTTTTAATGTTGGACAATTTTCACTGTCTTTTACGTGTGTTGTAAACAGCTAGACTGACAAACGGTTTTTATGATATTAATAACCAATAATCATTTTTATTACCAGTCTTTCATTTTATTGCGTTCTATCTCCATCGCAACCTACCTTTTAATAAAAGGTTGTTTTACAACTAGACATGGAAAATCAAACTTAATGAAGAACTGACATCATTTATACCTTATTCAACTCAAGACCAAGCCTTTGAAAATGTCTAAAGTTTTTTGTCATACTTTTTGGCAACCCCTTTTAGATTTGCCGATGCTGGCTGGGTGACAAAAGTTCAATAGACAAATGCGCGTCATATTATTGTTTTAAAAAACATAAAAGCCCAACTGCATGAAATACATGAAGTTAAAACAAATTAAAAAACACTTTTCATATTTTTCTTGACAAAAATCTTTTATTTAATTTTTACACATATTTCAGAACCTTGAATATCAACTGCATTCTTTTAAAGATTACCTATTTAATTTATGGAAAGTTTCATTTTTATGTTTTTTGTACGCAAGTAAAATACATTTACATCGTATTTTGATGTTATTATGATCCATAGATTTTATATTTACTGAGAGTTTAAAAACAATTAATATTTCTAATTAGTACCAGCAATGTAAAATTAGGTTTGAAAAATTATGTTAAAAAAATCGTTTTTGAAATTAATCTCCAATTTTTCGGATTGCGATACTGATTCTGATACCACTAAAAGGTTCAGATGTTTCCAATTCGCGATTCCGATGAATCGTCCCAACACTAATATATATATATATATATATATATATATATATATATATATATATATATATATATATATATATATACAGAATCTGTGTATATTTGTCTGGATGTTTGCAAAAGGTCTTGCAGCAAAGTCTGAAACGACGGTGACTAGGGCATGGGTTAGCGATGACAACAATGTCAGTTACTCGCAGTAAATAGCATAGGCGCACATTATATCATTCATATCGACTAAAATACGATACACTCGTATAGCACGAAATGGAAATGAAAAAATATGATTTTGGTTGTCGTTTGATGACAATTAATTTCACATTCAATTTTTGAACACATTGTAGCGCTCTCAGTAGTCGATAATATAAGCAAATATATAAACATGATTTACTTACTTTCGTAGCGATAATGTACGGCTAAAATTTATGACTGTTGCTCAAGCGATCGAGTTTCAAATCTCTTTCACTCGTCATGTTTAGCCACACTGAAGAACCGAAATACGGTGACACAGCTGCATGTTTATGAATCTCTTCCATCTCTTTCTCGCTCTCTCGCTCTCTCCCTATATATATATATATATATATATATATATATATATATATATATATATATATATATACATGTACATATATATATGTATAAATATATATATATATATATATATATATATATATAGTGTGTGTGTGTGTGTGTGTGTGTATATGTGTGTGTGTGTGTGTGAAATAAGTAAATAGACTCATCATGGATTCTATTTAAACAGAATGACATTTAATCTAATACTGTAAGAGCTTAAAAGAGAATTATGGTTTTGCAATTTACCATTCAGCAGTAATTTAGACTGTTTTTTAGGATCTGCTTTCTTAAGTTTAGCAAACAGTCACTAGATATTACTATGATTTCAGGATACACAAGTTTTCCTTCTGTTGGGTATACCCAATATAGACCACTTCAACTTAGTTCCGTTACATACTTAGCCAGTGATGTAAGAGTTTTCTCGGATTCTGGATTAAGCCTATTTTTTAAAAGAGCACATGTCATTTCTGTATCTATCCTTAACGATTCGTTCAGTAGATCCAACATAAGTACGCGTATTACTCCCTGTAACTATGTTAGATTTATATGCTATGCCTGAGGCCATGCAACTACCTCCTAGAGGATAGTCATTAGCGTTTCTACAATTCCACTGATCCTTAGAACTACTGCTAACGGTATTAGTGCATGAACCTCTTCAGTCGCATATTGTATTTTAGCAGTTATAACCAATCATGGATAAATCCAGAGTTTAAGAGGTCGAAAAAGATCATTTAACCGTATTTTTTATTCATAAATGTATCTATTCTGCTTCCCCATGGAAATATTTTCTATAATACTATAAAATATGTTGCAATGTCAGTCAGAATATGCTTGCTATACGGGTGGTGAACCAAATAACGCTACGTCTCCTATTTTTCTTCCTAGTGGTATTATGGGTACTAGGTGCATAACTCTCCGATACTTAGTTTCGGTCATTTAGTAGCCCATTGTATATGTTAATTCCACTAACTCTATGTTTGCTTTTTCCCATAGCCTTATTATATAAAATCAAAGGCCTCTGCTACCTGTTTCATTAATTTCATTGTGTTTAGAATTGGTTCTGCTAAATTTTCTCGATATTCAGATCTAACCAGTGTTTATTTTTATTGAATAATGGTTCGGACAATTTTGTTATTCTATTAGAGATTGAACGGGCAATTGATTTTTTAAAAGTGGTGGGTGGTTAGGCTTATTATATATGTAGTTCAGCGTATGGTTCGGTTTACGGTAGTGTTCTTAAGTATTATAAACTAAATGTAAAGTATTATCCAAACATTCTACGATACAATAGTTTATATCTATAGATATTTATAAATCCTGTTTCTTAAAAGTTCATGCAGCATTTTTTTGTCTATCTAGAGTTCTCTCAATACAATTTACAAAAATAGGGCATCATCTCTATATAACCACAACAATCCCGGTATGTGGCTGTGTATTTCCCTTAAAATGTAGAGTCCTATCAGATCAGTCACTTGTGCCGAATCAAGGTGATATCGAAATTTTCTTCCCTATTCTTTTTACTCCATAATTTATCGTTATATGAAATTAGTGTTCTTCTAGCTAGTTTTATTATGTCAATTTCCAAATTAGTTTATATATATATATATATATATATATATATATATATATATGTCTGTGTGTGTGTGTGTGTGTGTGTGTGTGTGTGTGTGTGTGTGTGTGTGTGTGTGTGTGTGTGTGTGTGTGTGTGTGTGTGTGTGTGTGTGTGTGTGGTTTGGAACCATTCTGTCCTAGCATAGCCCAATTTCTAACTTTTCAGAACTTCTGTGGTGAAGTATGTGAATTATTTGTGCACAAATTGCCGCCATTGTTGTTTTGCTTCCAACTGTCTGAAAATAAGAATTGGAAAAAATAAAATAAAATAAACTGTATTTCCGAGTTTTGGCGCAAGCCGAGCGCTGTAGGCTGATCATCGCACTTTTACCAAATAGAAAAGGGGGAATGAAAGTGAAAACGTGAGCAAAGACAGAAGGAAGTAAGGTTAGAAGGAAGGAAGAGTAAGGAATAAAAGGAAATAAAGAGAAAACGAAAAAGAAATAGGAAGAAACGAGGGGAGGTAAAAAGGAAATAAGAGGAAGGGAAGACGAAGATGGAAGAAAACCGAAAAAATTCAAGAGAAAAGATGAAGGAGACAAATAAGAAATAGCTAAGAGAAGAATAAAGGAAAGAAAGAAGGAATGAACGAACAAAAGAAAATAGAACAGGGGGAGGGTTGAAATAAAGAATGAAATAAGGGAGAAAAAAGAAATGAATAAAGGAAGAAACGAAAGAAAAGAGAAAAGGGTGAAGGAAGGCAGGAAGGAAGGAAGGAAAATCAAAACAGAAGATGAAAAGATCGGTCATCTGAAAGCAAAAACCACGCTATTCGCTTATAAATACGAATGAAATTAAGATAAAAGAAAAGGGGTGAGGGAGGGAGAGGATCACACGATGTATACGAAGTTGTTAGTTATATACGCCGCATTCCCAAACTAATAAATCCTCGGCTCGCAATGCGTGATTCTCTGCAGTCCGAGGACGGGGTGTGGTCGGTTTTAGCGGTGGACGACATCTTTCTTAGTTTTTGTTTTTTTCGTTTTGTTGTTTTATTTATGTTTATATTTTTTTTGCTGATATTTTCTGATGTTTAGGTTGCGTTGAAAGCTAAACTAATTTCTTCCCGACTTTTTTTTTCTTCTGGAGTAGATAGGTTTAAAGGATGGAAGGAAACTGTGAGCCAATAATTGAAATGTAGAATCACAGTTTATAGTAATTGCTGATCTAAGTCACACTGTTCTTGTGTGTCTGACTGGAACGTTGAAAATAAGTTCACCAACAGAATTTGACTGTCTTAAGATCGGCTTCTTATAACATGGGATTCGCGAACTACAGACTATTTTTGTGGAGCTTGCTCCCACGAGAAAGACTTTTCTCATATTGAGACAATCAGTAGAATATTATGGCATTTGCCTGTAAGATTAATGCCAGTAAAATTAAGGATAAAAAAAACATGTGCTGGTGCTGTCACGTCCCGTCTATTCCTCGCTACTCTCTGCAGCTGCTGGTGCTTCATTCTATACTTTTTCAAAACGCTTGCCGCCTTCAAAAAACGCTTTTCTCCACCTTGATGTATCTACAGAAACCATTCCCATCCTCCAACATCAATTCCAAAGCACTTCAAGTTGTCTTTGAATCAATCTTTGAATCGCTTACGAGGTTTGTGCTGTGGGTGAGTATTCCCAGTTAGTTCCCCATAAATCATCTGCTTGGGCAGTCTGTCATTAGTAAGACAAATAAGATGATCAGCCCTACGAAGTCTGCGTTTAGCTATATGAGACTCGATACTTAGAACATCAGCTCGTTCCAACACTTTATGTCAGAGGTAAAGCTATCCCAACGGGTGTTAAGCAAGTACCTAAGTCAATTCTGCTTGAAACGCTCTAGCAGGCAAATATGAG
This sequence comes from Sepiola atlantica, assembly GCA_963556195.1. Taxonomy (NCBI): domain Eukaryota; kingdom Metazoa; phylum Mollusca; class Cephalopoda; order Sepiida; family Sepiolidae; genus Sepiola; species Sepiola atlantica. Next base: position 129,748,128 of record OY744521.1, on the reverse strand, counting down.
CTCGGTAAGTGGTCCATGTCTCACAAGCATATAACTAACTTGCCTCATACACAGGGATCTTAGTTTCCAGCCTGATATCATGTGGTGCTCACACACGCTTTTCCAAATGACCAAGAAACACACCAGTCTGTTTAATAGTCTATTTATCTCAGCATCTAACGACCCGTTACTCGAAATAACACTATCCAGATACATAGAACGATCCACCAAAGACAGTCCATGGGCTGGGGAAAACATAACCTTTGTTTCCCCCAGGCTTATTGTGAGACACATGCTTCTGCACGCCCATGCTAAGCGATCCATCATATCCTGCATACTATTCTGCGAGTGAGACACGATAACCACATCATCTCTATAGTGCAAATCGCGAACAACAGTCGAGAATATCCTTGACAAAGTCTTTAAATGCTGCAAGTTATACAGCCGCCCCGATGTTCGAAATCGAAGATACACACCGTAGGCACAGTTAGTGAACGCCAACGACAGTGTTACAGCAAAATAGATGGAAAAAACAGTAGGTGCAGGTATATCACCCTGCTTAACACCGTTGTCAACCGCAACGGGTTCAGAGAGTTGACACGTGCTTTCATATTGTCTTGCAGCTCACGAAGGAGCCTAACAAACTTAGGAGGACATCCTAACTTAGCACATACCTTTCACAGCGTATCCCGATTAACTGTATTGAACGCTTCTTCAGATACACAAAGACCTGATATAGGTCTAGACGATGTTCAATACACTTTTCCTGCATTTGATCGCCGTAAAGATAATATCAGTGGTACCCCTGTTTCTTCTAAACCCACACTGACTATCAGCAAGCATAAACGAACAGATGTAGGCGTTCAGGTCATTCAACAGGATTCAGGTAAATACCTTTCCCGTCACATTCAAAAGAGAGATGCCTCGTTTATTGCCGCACTCATCTTTCCTCCCTTTGTCCTTGTACAAGTAGACTATAATTTAATCACACCAACCTTAATAAATATGCCCGTGGAAGTAGATTTCAATTAACCCTTTAATTTGAACGGCCAATGGTCTTCCACCACAACGATGGACTAACACTTGTATACCATCTCCACCAGGTGATCCGCATCTTAACCCCTATTTAGCCTCTTCCAAGGGACAGAATCCATTTCGGCAATGATAGCCCTCTGAAGCTAGCTATCTATCACATCAGTACTGACTATCGACAGGTTAGTGAACCGATCAGTACAATGCTCTGTCCATCTATCAAGTAACTATGTGTCATCCTTGAATTTTAATGGGGTTACAATAGAATTTCTAGGGCCATAGACTGTCTTCATCAGGTCATGTATTGCTTTACTGTCCTTAGCATCAGACATTTTTAATATTAGAAGACTTCCTTCGTCCGTCAAAGTTCTTTCTGCAACTCTAAGTATGAATGTTCCGCGGACTTCATATCCTGAGGTGACAAGCCGCTATCAATCCGCCTTTTTCTGTAGCAGTTAAGCCATGTGCGAATTATTTTCATCAGACCAGTCTTGATACTTTCTCTTCGTTATCCCAAGAATATCTACTGCTTTTTCATAAACACACTTCTTAAAATACTCCCATTTACGATCAAACGATAGGCTATTCTGTATGTCTAGAGCAGTTTTCTCCTCCTTCAGTTTTACAACATTTATTCTACGAGGGCACTTGACGTTGCCGCCTAATTACAAACATAATGTCAGCACACACCAGACGATGATCTGTCCAGCACTTGGCCTTTCTTTTGACTCGAACCTTGCAGACGTCCTGTCAAACGAGTCGTGGATGCATACATGTGTTCTTATACTTTGGTTTCAGGTTGAAACACGTGTTAGTTATTACTAAATTCAGCTCTAAATACATTTGCAGTAAACGCAACCTGCTCGTATTCATACTTTCAACTCTATAACGTCCGAGTGGGCGCCATGTTTGATATTCTCTATCCTCCCTCGCATTGAAATCCCCCAGCAAGACAATTTTATCATCTCGCTGAGCAGTGAGGATAACTATTTTAAGATCTTCATAAAAGGATCCTATTAGCTGAGATGTTCTATCTAATGCAGGAGCATAAACAGAAATAAGAGTTGCATATCGCGGACCAGATAGAAGCTAACATGAGGTCATAATGCGCTCATTAAGACCACAAGGAAGATTCTTGAGTTTAAAAACAACCGATTTCTTAAAAGCAAACACTACTCGATGGTCGTTTCGTTCGCCTTCCTGTTTCTCGATCCTGTAAAATACATATGCCGAGCCCTCCTCTACACGACTACCCTTCTCCAAACATTCTTGTCTCTTGCAAGGCTGTTATATCAATGTGAAAGGTAACAGTTCTAGTCAAACAAGTTCTGTCTGTCTCTCCGGGCGCTCAGAACCATGACAATCAAGTAGGGTCATGACGTTTCAACAAGCCATTTTAAAATTAAATTTCGTATTACTCATTACATTGATCCCGCTAAGCGAGACAGTTAGTTTGGTATCTACATATGAATCACATATGCCAAAAGTACTAGCACAGTTACAGGAGTATAGTGATTAACGCCTGTGCGACACGACTCGCTGTGAACAAGGGCCAATTTGGCGTCGCAGTACTCGTGACGTGCACGTGAAGTTGGTTTGATTGGGAGAAGCTATGCGTTTCGCGAGGACAGTTGCGCGCTTTTAACACAAGTCCACGCTAGTACTTGGGTATATATATATATATATATATATATATATATATATATATATATATATATATATATATATTGTGATGTTTTTTTAGTGATCGAAAAATAAGCCGAGGTGAATAACGCCAAATATGTCCCTTTTAAATGTCCGTTGAAGACGCTAGGTCTCTCCGGTGATGGTCCAGTGTAAGTAACAAGTAAATAAAATAAATATTAAATTAAAATTTTAAACATAAATAAATTAATTAAAAATTTAAAATATTAAAAATTTAAAAATAAGGCCGAATAAGACGATACGAACGTGAAGTAAAGATCCTTCTGATGTTTTCAACGATATATATATATATATATATATATATATATATATATATATATATATATATATATATATATATATATATATATATATATATATATATATATATATATATTAAAATAGTAACGGAGGCTAACGTTAAAGACATAAAGGGGGCTATTGGTAGTCGAGAACGTATCGAGATTTAAAACTACAACCGTATAAGTGATTTGGAAACCCACACCTACCTACTAGACAGCATCCTCAGGTGCCTTCGGTCTCTATGTACAAAGTTTTGTCAGGATAACCTGACATAAGGATTCTTCACCCTACAAGTAAACCCTGAAAAATATTCAAAATAACATGGTATTCGAAGCCAAAATAATATTCACTTGATACGGTAATATACTGGCTCATACGAGTAATGGTGCATCTTCTCTTAGTACTGTTACCTCAAGTAACTTAGCGTGATACCCCACTAGACTAGATGAATTCTTGTCCTGGAACCCGGTAAGACCAAGTGACTACAAGAAAGATATACTATATCATAGTAGACTGGTAAATTGGGGGAAAGGAATATTAAGGTTCTTCACTTTTTTACTAACTCAACGTTTGAGAGATAATTTAATGGAACATCAGAGTACCTCTTATGGGTTAAAATCAATTCAATAATTGCATCGGTGTGTTGGATTAGAATTAAAAACTGATGCACTAACGAATGACTAAAGTGTTGATGTTAATTCTCCTGGTTACCAATTGTAAAAATTGTTATCGTATGCCCTACGTATATGGGATAGACTGAAAACAAAATGGCGTAAATGAAATGGGTAAGAGTTCAAATGTAACTATATATACAAATATCGTATTAGTGGAGAGTACTATGGTAAGTGATATCGTCAGCTCCTATTTGTAGAATTCCAAGCTCTTTATAAATAAGCTAATGGCGCGCTCTCTAGTAGTTGAAAATGTTTATATAAAGTATTGAGATATTACCTAGTTACAATCGCCAACTGTCAACTAGATAGTTGTAGGTTCGATCCCGGTTTGGGCTGGGTGCTTTTCCAGCCACACTGAACAGCTGTGATACATCGAAAATGTCTGTCTGTGAATGACTATTATTAGTGATATGTAGGTTATGTTAATATTGGTTTGTTGTAGTTTACCAAGATTATACGACATTCATACATTTGGAGAGAAACAGACAGAAGGTCAAAGACAAGAAAATTCCCTAGGAAGGCAATTGCGACACTTTCTATTTCTCTTGTTCTCTTTCATATGAATTTTCACAAGAAAGTAGATGAACTTTATTAAATTGTGTGTTGCTTTTCTTATTTCGTTTACGAGAAAGTATTATATTTCGTTTGGCCTCAGGCGATGTCGGTTCCCCGACTTAGCCCAGCCCGCACAAATGATAATGGAAGAAGTCATAAAGCATAACAATGTTTTATACTAACCTAATCTTTTGACATAGTAAACATAATTTTATTTTAGCTTAATATATTTAAATAAGCCAATATAATTTAAAGGTTTCGTTCGAAATAACTACGATATATAGAATGCTATTTTTGTATAGAAATATCGAAAGAAAAAAAGAGAAAGAAAACACATCTGATTGAGAAATAGAAAGGATAACAAGAAGAGCGGGATGTACATATATACGCCGGCAAATGTAAGTAAAAAATGAATTAATATTTATTTATAAATATTATGAAACGCCTTAAAGAAATTAAAGTTTAACACTGTTCATAGATATTAAAAACAAAATCACTTATCTATAAGCCAGATTCAGATAACGTTCGTTGAACCCTCCAGATTGTCTGCTCTTTACTGCCCGCTGTATTAAGGCACAAATAGAACTGAATTTCTTCTGTATCACGTGATGATTCCTCATGGCCATGTGGATAGAGCGAAGGTGTTGATTAAAATCACAATTTCGTATGGAGCTAGAAATGCAAAACAAATCTGAAGTGTCGGTCAATAAATACTGTTTGAAGCAAGTGTGAGTGTTAAAATACGAAACTATGATTATTTGGTATGAACCAGGTGTATTATTAAAATACCGAGAGAACGCAAATAGGTCACATTTTCAGAAGCTGTGTTATTTTTAACCGTCGTGAGATAAATAAAGGAACGTTATTCGTCATTATAAAAATATACTTTAAAAAATCGACGAATGCTTATTAAAATCGTATGTGAGCAGAAAGAAATGTACATATTTTTGTAATGCTTATTAGCTGCGAAAATGTAAACACGTTTTTTTAGAAATTGTTGCGAATAAATTTATATATATAGAGAGAGAGAGAGATAGAGAGAAAGATAGAGGGATAGAGAGAGTTAGAGAGGGGGGATAAGGTTAGAGAGAGAGAATGGACGGTAATAATAGAGAAATGTAAAGAAGAAAAGAAAACGTATTACATAAAATAACTCCGCACAAATAAAAGAAAATACCTAACGTAAAAAGTAAAAACACAAATGTTGAATTAATGTTAGATTTGGTATGGATAGTCTAAAGTAGAAACAATGAACTTGTGTTGTCTGTTAATTAAAGTAGTGTAAGGTTCGTAGAGAAACTGATATTACGTGCTTCCATTAAATTTGTATCAACAATTGAAAGTTGTCGAAATGAACACTGCAGTTCTTTTTACGCTGTAAGTATTTGGAAACAGATGTTTAAGCTTTAAAGGTGTTATGTATGAAATTGTCTAAGTGTTTAAGTTAAAAAAAAAAATGAAACACCTGAAACAAACGGAGAGTTGTATAGAAAATATACAAAGTTGATTCACTGAAAATATTGTAGCCAACATTTTTAATCACGGAACACTATAAGAAAGTATGTTCGTTAAATGTATTCAGTAAAAACCGGAATGAGTATAGATCTATACATAATAGTGAGAAATAACGTAATCCTATATTCTCGAAAATCAGCGGAATATGAGGGAGCTTCTATTAAATTTGTGCGGAATTTATTGTATTATGACAGATGATTACAAAATAATAAGGGTTTCGTTCTATAAAGTATCCGTTGTTTATTAGTTCCCGGTGTAGCCGAGGAGAGTAGTAGTAAAATATTAGATGGAAACATTTTCGCTACATTTCTATGGAGTATGTTTTAGGGAGAATTTACGATGGTGAGCTAAAAGCTATATATCGTGTTAGATGAAGAAAATAATCAGAAATTTATTAAAACACGCTCGAGTTAATAAGCTTAATATAGTAGTGAGTTTAGTAGCCGGTGATACATGTGGTTATTTTCTTACTCTTGTTGAAGGTACAGGGGAAAACGTTATAACTTTATATTGAAGATATAAAGAATAGTGAGATGATAAAGATAAAATATTATCTTTAAAATAATCCTATCAAGAAAAGACAATGTTCAATATACGAGATAGAGAAATTATGAGATGAAATGAATGATGCCAATCAAGACTGGAATAAAGATAATGTTTATAGAATCATCAAGTAGTTTAAACAAGGAATATTTCAATATTTTTTTCCTGAACACATTGATTGATATACTTGATATATCAATCAATAGATTTTGGAAAAATGGTTTATTGATATATTTCTTGTTTAAACTACTTGATACTTCGATAAATATTGTTCTTTTTCTAATTTTCATTTTCATCATACATTTCATTTCACACACACACACACACACACACATACACATATATATATATATATATATATATATATATATATATATATATATATATATATATATATACTAAACGGCGAAACGTGTTGTCGGCGCTGGCTTTTAATAGAGGTTTTGAGGAACTGAACCACTCCTATGATACATGGAAGAGTGTGAGTAACTGTGAAAAATTAAAATAAAGTCAGCGATAAACTTCCTTTTGTGTTTTTGAGTCTTCAGTGTGAAGCCAACATGTGAGGCAAGGAAGCTACAAAAATGTGAGAAGAATTCTTTAACGGACGGACAAGTAAGTTTTTCTCTATTTCTTATGTTAAGTGGTCCACTTACAAAGAAATGATTATAGTACATTTTTAAATCCTCACCATTAAACAACTCGAAACAGTCGAAAAGTGATACTTATCCTATACATGTAGCGTACCGAGTTCGAGCCCTGTTGGGGATTTAGCATAACATTCACTAATACAATGTAAGAATTTATAAAATAAGTAGATTGGTCGTCTACTTCGAGTAGCCATCTTGTCGGTGGTATTTTCTAAAAGCTTTCAAAGGGGGGGGGTATCCTTGCATAACAACCCAACAGTAAAATATGCACGTTTGCACAATATCATATACACTATTTTAGACGGCCTAATTATTTTGTTAACCGACTTTTATATAAATAGACCCGATATTTACGTCCTTTTTTTTTGTGAAAAAAGTAGATAATCGTTGTATGTTTTTTACAAAAAACTGTCTGTTTGGCATAATGGTGAGAGTCTTTGCTAATGGGTTGGGAGACTGGGGTTCTACCCTCAGCTGACTCATACCAAAGACTCAATAAATCAGTAGTTGAGGCCCACTTGCTAAACACTCAACATTATAAAGTGAAGTTTCAAGATAAGTGGAGTAATCCTGGTAAAAAGGAGTGATACCTTCACCTACACTTCGGTGTAGTAGCTAATGAAAATATCGTGTTTTACTTCTAATAATATTTGAGTATTTATTGGATGTTTTAGGGTTAGAATGGCTTTCATTTTGTGTTCTGTTCTGTATATTTGGGTACTTATTTGTATTTTCGATTAGCGGCGGGGTCATTTTTTCGATTACCTCTTTCGTTTTCTCTGTATTTTTCACCCTATTTCCAATAGAAAAGGGAATCTTATTTCTCAATCCTTTAGCGTCAAAGTCAGTCTGAATAATTTCTTCCCATTGAATCATTAATGACAACGCCTGAGAACTTCATCACTTTTTATCGTTGTTTGTATTTTTCACGGATTTCTGGCTGAAAAAATATTTGGCTCTGAGTTCGAATTGCGCGTCAAATTCTCTGTTTGGCAAAGCTGGTTTAAGTTTGAGCGAAAGAGAACTCTAAAGAAAGGGAAACGAAACAAAGGAAAAAAGTTTCCATTTCCAGAATTCTTACACATCTCTGCTATTTTAGGAAACGGTAAACATTCTTCTCTGTAATAATCTTGCTATTTTCCGCGCTTAATTAGCACAAACGTAACGTTGCCAATAAACATGCGCTAAAGCAAATAAGAATATTATTCATCCAAACACAACGCAGTTTTATTTTTACTAAGTTTACCCAAAACAATGTACAATTCCATTGATACGTAGGAGGCTACTGTGAGTTAGGAGAATCCTATATGGAGAGTTTTACAGCGAGATGCTTGTTCACATTAGTTTTATGTGTAAAATAAAACAGACGACAACTGATTTTTAAGTTAATTTAATTTCAAATCATTACCTAAGTTAGTAATTAACAAATGTGTATAGAGGAACAATTTGTAAAAATAACAATTAGACACAGCTCTACAAATCCTCTGCTGTAGTTATGTAATCATACAAACGTTTAAATGTTCATTATCTCTATCTATACAAAGTCAGGTATGTGTAAATGTGTATATATTTTTGTGTACATTATTCACCTCTGAACTAATTAACAGATTACTATGAACTTTAGAACACAGGTGTTAGGCGTAAGGGATCCAAATGTGAGCTATATTTAGTTAAATTGTGTTTTATGGAACGTGGATCAAATTCAAATAGCTCTGATTTTTGTAAAAGTTTAGCAATATGTATGAGACATCAATTAATAAATACTCTCCAAATTTCAAGTTCTATAGAGTATTTGAAAAGGGTTTTAGGAGGCATAATATAGGCACAAACCTCCATTTAGTAATCACTATTACATTTTATCAATAGTCATTATAAACAAATTAAGCCAGATTTCTCTGGATGTCAAGTTCTTCTTAAGACTTCTTCTAGAATCAAAATCATGTAAAAGATTATGATCAAAATTAGAATAAGGATACTAGACATAAGATTTAGTACCATTATATATTGATGTTGATCTTCTTAAGAGCACATAAAAGTTGTGCCAAGCTGTTCTCTTCGGAGAATTAATTTTACTCGTCCTAGGACGGGTATTCTTCTCGTTAATGTTAAATTTAATACTTACAGAATGCTGCAATAAATATTTATAACTGAGTAAAAATGCGATTAAAAATATTTTTATGAGGTTCAGATGAGAGAGAATAAGTTTATTGGGTTCTTCGATTTCCGGTTAACGCCCGGGGATGGGTCCCGCTAAATAAATGTAGAAGTGAATATTTGACTGGTACTTTTACTTATATTTCTTAAAAGATGTCATTTTTAGGAAGCCAGTTTCCCGCTTATAATAATGAATTGAAGAAAAGGGTCGTTAAAAAAATAACCAGATTGTGATTGTTTTTACAGAGACAAACCTACAAAAAATATAAATTAATCAGATTATATTTTTCCTTGCAATTTAATTTCAGTCAATTCAAATGTTTAACTTTTTAAAGACGCAAAACAATGCACGCGTTTTGGTGACGAAATAGATTAGATTAAAGCAATATAATAGAAGGAATACAAATGTAGACATATATAGTTCGTAGTTACGGGGCTGTTGTTACAAGAAGTCGTAGCATGGTGAGCCCGGGGATAAGCCGGGGTGTCCGGGAGCCACGGGTGCCAAATTCGTTTCGACTAGTTGCTTTGTCAATAGCTCAGTACCCACGCTGTGTATTCAGATCAGAAAAACTGTAATATTGATGTTGCTAGTCTGAAGCGTCTTGGGTAAGAATCTGTTGGCATTCCTTCTCTGCTTTGTTATAGAAAGTGTTCTCTGGATTCCATTGGACGAATAACGGATGAGTCTTCAAGCTGAAGGAAATGACTAAACAAGGACTGAACGGGACATTTGTGCCGTAGACAAAGTATAATTTATTTTTTAAATTCTATTTTATCAGCCAAGTGCTGCTCTTCGCAGCCAAGTCGAACGACTGCAGTCGGTGTTAATCTGCCAGACACGCGTCTATCGCATCCGGTAACAGCCGTAAAACTCAGTCCGTTGTATTCGACTGTCAAGTGCAAACCAAATCAGTCGGTTGTCATTCAAAAACACTACTTCCGTTACCAGCGAAATGGAGGGTGACACTTGTTTAACCTTTGAGAGCGTTCATAGCAAAAACAAAAACTGTCACAACTTGGATCGCGCTGACTGAGCTTATTATCTCCTAACCTCAATAACTCACCAACCCCTAAAGGTATTCCAAAATAATGCAGGCTGACACTGATAGAGCGTCACAAAAGGACTATAAATAATAGACGGATATTCTATGCAAAATCAATTTAGAGCCATTTTGTTACGTTTTCACTTACTGATGTATGTATAAACCCTTATACACACGTGCCGTCGTGTTTACTTGTCTGTGGATACAAAACCACTTAGACGCCGATACTAATTTATGGAAAGGGTAATTTAAAAAAGGAAAAAACAGTCACAGAAAACATCGGAAGGGCGGATCACTTATTCGCATTTAATTTTAAAATAAAAGACAAGGGATATAAGTATAAACGGTTTATTTTAATATTTTTTCAAATAATTAGTAAAAAGTCAAGGGCGTATATCATAGTTAGTATGAGTTACGATTTATGCTCATCACACGCTTACAACATTAATAAATTAATCTTTATTGTAAAAAAGTTATTGTATTATGAGAAGATCATCATGGTCGTTTTCAGTCTCAACCCAGTCTTCTTGTGTTTGGGATGTGTAACTGGTAAATATTTGTTGATGTTGGTGTACCCGAGAGGCGTCTCCTTTTTTCTCTATACGCTATGAGACAGTGCTTGTTTATGAATAAATTCTTCAGATTTGACGAAAAAAAACGCTAGACGCTAGATCCAAATGTTACAAGCTAATTACCAAACGAACTCTCCAACTCTAGCAGGAAAGTCGCTAAATTGGCAACACTGGGAACAACATTGGTGACCACCGGATTGGAACAACCTCTCTATTAACCTGATCTTGCTCTTTGTGACTTTTTTTCTCCAAGTTCAATGTGGTCGTCAAGGTGACTTGTTCTGAAGGCTTGGAGAAAATTAATATTGTATTAACGACCTAAAATGATACGGCATAATCACATTGTTGCTGTTATTATATCACCGAAGTTAAACTACGTTCAGCCTGGTCAGTACACGATAGGCGACTATTTGGGGATACTAAGCATCGTGTATCAGCTACTCTTATCGAGATAAACATGCCGCATCAGAACTTTCTTTTCCCGATAGTGCACATGTTAATACCTTTCTCATCTTTTTATTGTGACATTCTTGTATGATTGGTTGAGCAACCAAAATACACTGATTATTCCCCCGGTTAGTTGAGAAACAAACATCTTATTTCAGGATGAGTAATTATCACGTTACATAAAATAGATGCGATGGGGTGAGTAGAAGACTATAATAGAAGTGACTGAACGAGAGGGGCGTCGTCGGGTCCGGAGACAAACTAACTCATCGACAGGATGAAAAGAAATGCTTATGATTATTATGACGAAGTAAAACTTTTAATTAAATTATAAATGAAACCACCCTTTGCACCCTTGTCGCTGTTCATATTTGTGACAATCTATTATAAATATGGACCACGAGGAAGGAAACAAATTTCCAAAGAAAACAATGTAGAATCCGATATGAAGAACGGACACCAAAAAAGAATATAAAAATGTGAACAAATAGTTAATCAGGATTGCGACGAAGAGAAAATGCCAGAAAAACAATTTAGGATACAAGATGATGATGAATAATCAGGGAAGAACAAACAATGCTATGAAAATAAACCAACATCGAATATGCGTTGAGATGAGGCCATTAAGTTGGCGGGTTTAACGCGGGGAATGCTATTTTGAACTGAAGTGTGACAGACCAAATGAATTTTTCATGGAACATTAAGCGTGACAGACCGACGAAAATAAAATGTAAGCGTGACAGACCAACGAAATTGTTATGTCAAAATTAAGCGTGGCATACATACGTAAATTTGATTTTAAACTTGAGCGTGATGGATCAACGAAAATTTTATTTAAAATTATATGTGACAGACCAACGAGAATGTTATTTCAAAATTAAGCCTAACAGACCAACGGAAATTTTATTTAAGACTTACGTATGACACACCGACGGAAATTTTATTTCGAAGTTAAGCCTGACAGACCAACGGAAATTTTATTAGAACTTAATCGTGACAGAACAACAGAAACTCACTGGTCGTCGATAGAGATATAAGTGGACGCATCTAAAATAAGTTGCGTCTATTGAATCAACGCAAAAAATGTGTGACTGCCTTACGGACAAAGCCTCTCGCAGAGATACGAAGACGCATCTAAACACGTCGACAGAAAAACAATCTGTGATCGGAGAAAAAGAAGGCAGAAGAGGGAAAGGCTTAATCCAAGGTTAGCTAAGGTTAACAGAAAGATTGGCACATACAAAAGGCGAACAAACATGTCATGAGATAATTGAAAGCGTGTATCGGTCCCCTTTAGGGCTAGGGATGTTTTCGCCTCTCAGGGGGCTAGGGTTGATAATGCGCTTCGAATTCCGTTCTCTGCATCGGGATGTTGGATATCCGTGTAATAAGACAACGACAACCATTTTAACTTAAATTTGTATACTTCATCTATATAATGATACGAACAGGCAATTTCATGTTCAGGCGTACGTTACCACTCTCCACCCACTTTTAAACGATGGGATCGCCAGATCACCGAAGATGCAATGCGATAAAAAAATATATATATATATAAAAGTTCATCTGATTGCGTTGAACGTAAACCTTTAACTTAAATACACTTTGCCTTCGGGCTAAGATCAAAGTATAGTATATGTTGTGTCCTAAGATAGTAAAATAATATCGTGGGGGTCGGCGTTCCCGCCGGACGTCAATAAAATGAAATTATGTCACAAACTTCTACAAATGTTTTGGATATAAACCCTCATAAATAGAAAGGTGGTATAATAATATCACGGGTCTACTTTTGTCGCCAGATGTCCATAGAATTGAAATATTATTAATAATGCAGCAGATGAAGGATACACTTGTGGAATTTCCACAGGTCCCACAAGTTTACATACGTTTCATAGGCAAGAGTTGCTTTTTGCTCGATTATCCCCATGGAAGTATGAGCGCCACCTATCTAGGACCTTATATTAGTACACCCTCTCACGAAGGTCTGACCACCAACTGACTATATCATTTCATACATCTATTATCTCTAGTCATATGACTAAAATTAACCAATAGGATAGCTACCTTGCATTAGAATAGCGTGAGCTAAACATTGTCGATCACAATCAAATAACCTTCTGCATTTAATTTCAAAACCAGATTATCATAAATAATACGTGACAATGATTTTGATATATCAATATGATATCGATAAAAGCTTTTTCATTTAGCACCAAACTGCTGAATATTCTCTTCTCCGTAATCGTTTTGGTGGTTTTATATGACAGTGTGATCCCTGTGTACAACTGTGTATTGGTCGCCATCTTGGGTTTCAGTCATCGTCGTGCCTTAATGCTACGAACCATCATCGGTCGGCTTGTTGGTTGCTTCATAATTTCATAGAGACTTTAGTTATCATGACTTCATCCAAAGAAGAGTGGGAAAGAGCGCACGGATACGACCAAATGTTTGCTTTGTGATTTTTGCACAGCGATTTAACTGATTCTATCAAAATCTCTTTGAATTAACACTTGATCTAGTTTGACCAATTACAGATTTGAATAACCTAGTGTTTATTATTACACAAACCTTCGGATTTATAATATCTCCGGTCTTTGCGAAACTTGGATATTTGTTTCCAAGAACATAAACTTTTTCAAGTTTTTGACAACAATATACGATTACAATTCGACATACAAATACGATCGTCCTCTGGTAACGAGGAGGATGGTCCGAATTATCAACCTACCTCTAAACATGAATTTATTTTAAAGTGGGCCGAGTATTATAGAGAACATCACCCATTCTCTCCACCGAGTATTATAGTGGGTGTTTCCTTCTCCTATACAACCTGCATTAACAAATGCTTGAGAACCTAATCCACCTTGGTGTTTTGTTTTACTCATGCCTGGGTAAAGGAAACATGGATTCATATCTTGCTCAAATGATATTAGTGAAAACGACTCAATAACTCAAACAAAACTCGTACACAGTGGGCGACGATCCACATCCACTTCCTATGTCCAAGTAACGAAATAAAGAAAACACAAGCAGACACGATTAAGTGCTTACACAACGAAGCCATCGACGGCTGTTATCTCAGATCGAATGTGTGTGTCCTTCTCTATTCGTGTATAAAGCCATAAAAATGCTATATCAAACTTAAGCGTGACAGACCAATGTAAATTTTATTTTAAACTTAAGCGTGGCAAACCAACACAATATGTATTTAAAACTTAAGCGTGACAGACCAATGTAAATTTTATTTTAAACTTAAGCGTGACAGACCAATGTAAATTTTATTTTAAACTTAAGCGTGGCAAACCAACACAATATGTATTTAAAACTTAAGCGTGACAGACCAATCTATATTTTATTTCAAACTTAAGTGTGACAGACCACCAGTAGTTTTATTTTAAACATAAGTGTGACAAACCAACAGAAAATGTATTTAAAACTTAAACGTGATAGACCAATATAAATTTTATTTTAAACTTGAACGTGGCAGACGAACAGAAGTTTTATTTCAAACTTAAGCGTAACAGAGCAGCGGAAATGTTATTTTAAACTTAACTGTGACAGACCAAATGAAGATTTTGTTTAAAACTCAAGCGTGACAGACAAAAAGAAGTTTTATTTCAACCTTAAGCATGACAGACTAACGGAAATCTGTGAGTCCTCTTTTTGATACATACTCGAAAATATAGTTAGGCTATTAAATTGTTAATAGCCTTAACTACTTATTAATTACACCTTGCAAACGATACGCGATATTTTTTAACGTTTACCTTCATGTAGTTCTTAATTGTTTTTGTCCTGGGTATGACATGAAATTACATCCAATGCTTAAGCCTCAAGCTTTGAGAAGTGTGTAGTAGTCACCATCAATGTCAGGTCCCATCTAATATTAAAGGCATTAAATGATCCGAAAAATTTTGATAAACAGTAAAACCAAAACCAATAAAATAATGTTTCTCTTCTAAATACCTCATAGAAATGTTGATTAAAAACATGTTAACTTTTGTTTGGTGTATTGGCATATCAACCCATTTTGGATCACAATATTCTAACATATTTACCTGGGGGCGTGTTCATGGCTTATCCAATAATATTGCAGTAAAAGAGAATGTAATACACAAGAATTAATTGTTCTTCAGAATTGTCTGATCTATTCTCTGCTTTCTTCGTTCCGGGTCGTTTGACTCGTCAATCTAGTGGTCTTTATCAGTTCACTGTTCATGTACCTCGTTATAATACATATTTCTATTCCAGTAGTTTCTTTCCAAGAACTGCATATTGTGGAACCATTTTACTGCTGACTGTTTTCCTCCTACCTATAGCTAGGGTCTTTTCGAGACTAAGGTCAATTTGCATTTCCTATCTTTACGTTCTTTCGTTGTTTTTGTTCCTTACAACAAGTGGCTCCATGCCTCGTCTAGAGCGACTTTCATAAAAAATTCCAACTTAGCTTAACAAATTACACTGTCTACGTCACTATCTATTACACGAAATCTCCTCACGTTACATTTAGAAACATTTCAATGACGAATAATCCTCACTAAGTTTAGAGATTCCCTAGGTATAAAGAAATAAACTATAGAAATATTTTTAGAACCTTTTTTATTTGCTGAAATGTTGAAAAGCACAACAACAAACAGATAAAAAAGAATATAAACTTTTGTGTTTTGGTTCCATTGTTTCGGCAAAATCCAGACCCTTTTTGTTACATAATGTCTAAGCACAATAGTTTTTGTGAACAGTTTTTGTCATATACGATTAGTTACACAACTATTAATAGTTTTGTGTTGTTTTTATGTTTTTGTAATTGATTTGCATTGAATCAAATATGAAGCAAAGAAAATGCAAAACGAATGATCAGATGTTTCGACTTTCTTAGATTTCTTTTTTAACTAATTCCTCTGACTTGAAGCAATGTCCTTTCTTTAACGTTCAAAATCAAGTAAATTTATTTCATATTCATGAGATAATTTTACTCGCGAATATGTTTTTTGGATAATTCAGGATATAAATGATTGTTATTCTCTAAAGGTTTTGTCCTACTCTTGTCTCGTTAACGGACATAGGGGTGTTAAATCTTATTGTTTAAATTTTATTACGTCTGGTTTATTTACTTCTCCGATTTGCATGGACGACATTTTGAGAATCTGTTAGTGTATTATAATATTAGTCTTTAAAAAACTTTATAAAAGTAATTCATTGTAAAAAATAAATTAACGTTTGACAAATGTCCCGCTTTTCTAGCGACCACTCTGTATTTAGATGCACTTGATGACATGGGTCGAAGTGTGCAATGGATATCGACCCAGACTAAGAGAAGGGTAAAATTTATTTCCTTCAGAACTATAACGCAATGCCATTTGTGAAAAGAATGAACCCTGGTAGCGATGGGTGAAATAGCAACTTACATTTAATGAATAATTTACAATAACCAATGCGTTCGTATTACATTTCTCAAAATAGTTTAAATGCCGTAAAACAGATAATAAAGCAAATCAATTAAACATTCTAAATAGTTACGGCATCAAATATCTTCAATAATGTATGCAATAAAACTAAGACGTTCCTTAATATAGGCTTGACGAAGGGGTGAATGATGTGTTGGCATTCTGTCAATCGCAATCAATGCTCACACGGCTAAATATCGATTACAATTGTATTGAATCTGTTTTTAAATATTTTTTGTAATTTTTTCCATCGCAATCTTGCTATTTAACAATATTGAAGTATGTTAATTTATATAAATTTGCAATATTTATCTTTAGTATATAACCAATTCACGAATTGTTAATAAATTTATGATAAAAAATTGTATATCATAACGAATATTTTTATTATATATTTTTTTTAAATTCTACGTAATAATGTATATCTTTATTATAAAAGAGTTTTTTTAATTTTTCGTAATAATGAATATCTTTATTATAAAAGAGTTTTTTAATTTTTGTAATAATGAATATCTTTATTATAAAAGATTTTTTTAATTTTTGTAATAATGAATATCTTTATTAGAAAAATAATTTCTGTTTTCTTTTTTTTTTAACATAGTCCACCCCAAACAAGGCAGGCCGCCACTGTAGACGTTAGGGGCTACTGAGAAAAAAGAAATGGGGAGAAGATAGGGGGCGGTCAACCTAGACTGGGATCTGCGCAGCGAGATGTCTGTTTACATTAGTTTTAAACTTCTGCATGTCTGTACTGTCGGGGAAACAGGGGGCAGGAAGGGAGTTCCAGAGGCCAGCAGTACGAGGAAAGAAGCTATTTGAGTAGAAGGCTCTCCGACATCTGGGGACCTCCACAGTGAATTAATGAGATTTAGTTGATTGTCGAGTTAGTCTAGTGAATTTTCGTCGAGGGGGCACCAGAGTAGCCAATTCATCGGAGCATAATCCATTGAAGTATTTGTAAAACAAGCACAAGGATGCCACATTGCGGCGATGGGACAGAGGCTGGAGCTTGGTTGACAGTGAGGGACCTATTAGGTTGGCGATTCTTTTTTGGACCTTGTCAAGGAGGGAGAGACTAGTAGATGATGCGCCAGCCCAGATGTGACAACAATACTCCATGCATGGGCGGATGGTGGCTTTGTAGAGATACAGTATAATGCTAGGTGTGAGGAGTTTACTAGCACGGTAGAGGGAGCCAACTTTCTTTGCGACAGCCTTGGCAATGTCTTCAATGTATTTGTTCCAATTCATGTTACCTGTGAAGGTTAAGCCGATGAGTTTGAATGATGAACTACTAACGTATTTTTAAAATGCGTACTCTTTAATAACAAATATCACGTCAATTGTAGAATAAGGACCGTTTGAGTTTGTTTATATTCTGAATAAATGTGGGTTAGAATGGATCGTTAGTTTAAACGATACTTTTGTCTGGATATAAAATACGAATATATTTTATAAGGTATATAAAATGCGAGCTTTAATGTTAAATTCTGATACGTCTTCTTAAAGAAAATAGAAGAATTTTTGCTATTGAAGAAATATCAATCTATGTTTTAACTTATTCATTTTTGTTTTTAAATTCGGTAAATTACGATAAATAAATTGTGTAAAAAGGATGTTAAAAGTTCATTTTGTGTTTAATCAAATTTTAAAACATTTAAAATATTTTAGTCCAAGAAATATAGAAGACTTTAAAAAGAAAATTAAATTTAATGCCAGTGTTTAAAAAAAAAGTATGTTATTTTTACTGACCTTCTTAAGAAATAAAAATAAAGAACGCTTACGTGATATTTTAAACTGCGAGAAGAAGAATAAGAAGAAGAAGAAGAAGAAGAAGAAGGGGAAGAAGGAGAAGAAGAATAGTAGTAGTAGTAGTAGTAGTAGTAGTAGTAGTAGTAGTAGTAGTAGTAATAGTAGTAATGATGACGACGACGACAACAACAACAATAACAACAACAATAATAATAATAATAATAATAATAATAACAATCATAATCATAACAATCATAACAATGATGACGATGATGACGATGATGATGACGATGATGACGATGATGATGACGATGACGACGATGATGATGATGATGATGATGATGATGATGATGATGATGATGATGATGATGATGATGATGATGTATGAATGAATGAATGAATGAATGAATGAATGAATTCAATTTATAAAAAAATCTTATTTATAATCACAAGGTTAATGTCAGAATTCAAATCCAGTAAAGTTAATTTAATTATTTTAAAACTGTTCTTTAAATGATACTCAAAAGCTTTGAAAGTTCTCAGTTGCACTATAAGGAGCGTTTGATTTTTTTCGTAAATTTAGCAAAAAACTTCTGAAAAAAATAAGTGTGTCACTTAAATTATATTTCTTTGTTATTAAATAAAATTCTAATTTACTTTTTAAAGTTTTGTGTATAGAACTTTAATTCAATGTTTTAATCGCGGGTGGATATTTCTTTATTGTGAGTTTTTCTTGCATTCTTGATAGATTTTATTCACTAAAAAAACTTTCGATACAAAAATAAACTTTAAACATTACTTTTACATTAAGGTTTTAACAATTTAAACAGCAAAACTGAAGAAGTAAAAACATGATGTTTAATGGTAATTTCCCGTTTTATTCTTTTGAGCAAATGAAATGATAAGAATAATATTAATAGTGTCGAGGTTTCTTGTAAATTAAGTTTTAAAAATCTGATCAAATGTTTGGTTTTATGATAGACTGTTTCTTCTTAATGTGAGCGAATTAAATTAAAAATACTTTTATTTGGCGAAAAATTATCCCTTTTATTTTATTTTATGAATAAATGAAACATGAAATTTTCGGTATTATTGTAGATTGACACTGTTATGATTGAGAGGGTAATGTTCCCGGACTATAAACGTGCAAAGTTGAATCAAGCAATATTGCATGCAAAGACAGAGTAATAATTAATAAACAAAATGAAGTAGTTTAAATAACGTTTATTGAACGTATGTGTACGTGGAATGATGAAGTGTGTGATGTATGCATGTGTGTCGATGGAAAAACAGTTCTTGAAAAGGTATAAAAAGAAATGAATCCGGCGTGTGGAAAGTCTTTGAAAGCCGTACACAAAGAAAATGAGTTGAGAACTCTTACCGTTGTTTGACCACGTGTGTTGGTAGTTGTTATGCTGGGACCAGTTCAAGAGAAAAGCGTGAGACAAAGCGCTAGTGTATTAGCGTCGTTCTGCCGAGGCCAATCGACCAGAAGAGAAAAGTGAAACGGAACGCTAGTGTCAGCGTACTTCTGTCGAGGCTGGTGAAGAAGAGATGGATTTTCCGTTTGTAACGGTTTTTATAGTCAGAAGGGCAGATAACTCTGGTGTCGCTTTACAGTGCCACCTGTCGGTGAAAAAGCGACACCTACCGGCAAACCGGTGTAGTTATGTTTTGAAAGGAGGAGGTAACTGCTACAAGGACCCCCCCCAGATTGAAAAATATTGAAAATATTAATCAATATGTACAGTTGTAGATGAGAAGCATTCTTTGTGGGTATGTCTGTTTTGCTGTTGAAGATTAGAAAAAGTAGTGTGCACGCTACTTATTTCTGTTTCTGCATCTGTATTGAATGATTGATCGCAAGTGCGTCTGCGGAATTGAGTGTTTGTAACGCATGTGGATCTGCGTGTTGTTTGCATGCAATTGGGTCTGCATCAAGTTTAAGCGAATTTGCACTTGTTGGTGGCGTTGATCATGTTGATTAGTCTGCGTGATGCGGAGCTGATGAACGAACGTTGAATTGTCAGTGTTGTCCGGGAATGTTTGGTGCTTGGGTCTGCGCGGTTGTTGATGAGTGAGCACAAGTGGGTCTGTGCGGTGTTGATGAGCGAGCACAAGTGAATCTGTGCAGTGTTGATGAGTGAGCACAAGTGAGTCTGTGCAGTTGTTGATGAATGAGCACAAGTGAGTCTGTGCAGTTGTTGATGAATGAGCACAAGTGAGTCTGTGCAGTTGTTGATGAATGAGCACAAATGAATCTATGCAGTTGTTGATGAATGAGCACAAGTGAGTCTGTGCAGTGGTTGATGAATGAGCACAAGTGAGTCTGTGCAGTTGTTGATGAATGAGCACAAGTGGGTCTGTGCAGTTGTTGATGAATAAGCACAAGTGAGTCTGTGCAGTTGTTGATGAATGCAGTTAAAATCCAGAGTTAGGCTTCGTTCATAGAGCTGTATATCTCTTTAAGGTTGAGGGAGTGTATATAGCTTAACGAAAATAACCTTTTTTTTTTTTTTTTTTTAGTTCTTGTACGAAATTAATTACTCTGCCCCATACAACAAAGCTTGCACGTCGGGTCACCAATTGTTATGATTGAGAGGGTGATGTTCCCGGACTATAAACGTGCAAAGTTTAATCAAGCAATGTTGCATGCAAAGACAGAGTAATAATTAATAAACAAAATGAAGTAGTTTAAATAACGTTTATTGAACGTATGTGTACGTGGAATGATGAAGTGTGTGATGTATGCATGTGTGTCGATGGAAAAACAGTTCTTGAAAAGGTATAAGAAGAAATGAATCCGGCGTGTGGAAAGTCTTTGAAAGCCGTACACAAAGAAAATGAGTTGAGAACTCTTACCGTTGTTTGACCACGTGTGTTGGTAGTTGTTATGCTGGGACCAGTTCAAGAGAAAAGCGTGAGACGAAGCGCTAGTGTATTAGCGTCGTTCTGCCGAGGCCAATCGACCAGAAGAGAAAAGTAAAACGGAACGCTAGTGTCAGCGTACTTCTGTCGAGGCTGATGAAGAAGATATGGATTTTCCGTTTGCAACGGTTTTTATAGTCAGAAGGGCAGATAACTCTGGTGTCGCTTTACAGTGCCACCTGTCGGTGAAAAAGCGACACCTACCGGCAAACCGGTGTAGTTATGTTTTGAAAGGAGGAGGTAACTGCTACAACACCATCAGCTAAATCACCATTCCCTCCCACAAACAAAAGCTAGGTTCTACTTTTTTAGGCGATTACATGCAAACACACTGAAAAACTTGTCAGAAAGAAGAATTGATTTAGAATTTAGAGTAGGTTATCAGTTTCGCATATATGTTTAACGTAAAATTATCCCCAATTTGCGGTCCATTCTAGCGGTTTATGGCAGTTAAACAATTTTTTATGGGATTTTACTTTATCAAGTGATCACGTGCGGTTTTACCATCTTGTCGCTCGGACTTAGGGTTATTAATAAAAATATTTTAGCTAATTGCTCTAAAAAACTAAAATTGCTCGGAAATAAGGAGATAATTTATATAAAACACTGATTGTTCACTCTAAATTCTTAACCCTTAAATGCTTTAATTTTGATATTGGTTTGACAAAAGTGAAAAACGTTTTATATGGATAATATAAAGTAGTATAAATGATTTTTGTTAAAAAGAATATTTATTGAATAAAAATAAATGGTGTTTCAAATATGCAACAAATCGCATAAAATTTTACAAGTATATCAAAACACTACAATATATGCATCTAAATAATCACAATACACTAAAAAATCATAAAATAATTTTTACTTGCGATTATAATGACGAGGCAGATAACACACTGATGATATTCGCCCGTGACATCGAAGATACTGATTACCTATTTAGCGGGTGTGCTGATGCAACATCATGCTAATACCTACTCACACTTGCCAACTAGCTCGTCGCAGATGTGAAACAAGTTGCAGTTTCACACATTTTCGTTGAATATTATATTAATTAGGCTTTTTGTTGGAATGTGTCATATTTGAAACAAAAAGCATTTTAAGATTAAATATTGTTTTTGGTATAAAATATTTCAAAAAGAGTTTATATGCAATAAAAGAGAGATATCAAGCCAATCAATTAATTTAATTTTATTCTTATTTTTATTTCTCGTCCTTTCCCATTTTTTCTATATATATTTCTGTACCTATCTGACTGTCACCTTCATTCTTTTGTTCATATTCTGGTTTTTGTATGTTAATCATTATGAATATTTTTTCTTCAAAATGGCGAATATCTGCTTCCTGTCTTCATTCTTAAACCTTTGCGCTGTAATTTTTTCATATCGGAGTTGGACAGATCTGCTATATTAAGGATGATAATAGGGATTGAACTATTCCTGGTGGGCTCTTTTGATGCGTATGAATATTGTTGCATATTCGATATATTTTTCCAAATATGCAAATCAGTTAAGTTTCATTTGCATAATTGATGTTGGCCATCAGGAATAATGTGGTCAATCAATTCAGCTACCTTTCGAAGCATGCCATATATATATATATATATATATATATATATATATATATATATATATATATGGACGGAGAGAGAGAATAGGAAAAAGAGAAATAAATGAATGTGAAAAATATATGAATGTTTATATTTTTTATTTCTTATTTGCTAACGTATAGGAATACAAAATGTCTGAGAAAAATGTCTTAAAAAACAGGATTTTCGGCCGCTTGTATCAGTGTAATTACAGGTGTGTGTGTGTGTATACGGTTGGTGGTGATAACAGGGGGAAAGAGTATAGCCAGTAAGATGAATAAATGTTTACATGTGACTAGTAAATATACATAGACACATATATATATATATATATATATATATATATATATATATATATATATATATATATATATATATATATATATTTAAATATATATATAGGTGTGTGAAAATATATGAGTTTGCATATACTCATTCTTTTATTTATATATCAACCTTTTAAAAGTGAAAGGTCGTTGATTGTTACCATACAACCACGAAGCATATATAAATAAATCACATTTTGCTACATACCAAAGCCAAAGATTTTATTCATTAGCTATTGTGTTTTCTCTTTTTTTAAGATCATGACTATTATCAAGGGATCCTGTTTTAAAGGGGTTGGGGCTTTAAGATTGCTATGATGGTGTAACTAAGGAACATCCCAAGAGAATTTTATCCAACGGTTCAAAGAAGCGTGGGCAATAAAATTTTGGAAAGTGTCTCATGCTCGAGGGGTTATGTAGGTTGAAGAAGAAAACATGAACTTTGTTGCAAAATTTGGTATATTCAGACTACTGTTCTCATCTGGTGTGTTTTTATCACAACGTGCCCGCCGATGTAACACCCGACCTTCTTCTGGTGTACCTTGTCGAACTCAGGAATATTTCTGTCAAACTCGGGAATCTGGACGGAAGTTCGAACGGAACTCTTCTTTAAATCCACGGAGGTAGTATGCTCTCCTTCCATCTGCCATGACTGGGAAGATGTCTTCAGTAATTCGCAATTCTTCATATCGTCCGCACTGAAGATTGAACCATCAAACTTCAGATGACTGTCACTTAGAACTGAATTGTATTTAGTACTATATCCACTGCGCCACGGATCCTTGCGTGGCGCAGTGGATATAATACTAAGTAAAAGTAAGTAAAATGACATATACATTTACATGCGACAAAAAAGTGCATCCAAAAAACTATGTCATGATTACACGGGTATGCAAATTAATGTTAAAAATTGGAATCTTTTTTTTTAATTCATCAGCTTATTAAAATTGTGGGAACAAGACATATTATTAACTCTATCATTCATTAATAGCAATTCAATTATTACATTAATAACTAACTATAATCTAGTCCGATTGAACTACTAAATTTCATAGTTGACGCCCGTTTTCACTGTGGTTTATAAAAATTAAATAGCCTATTTATTAGTTAGCTCAAAGCTTAATTCAACAGAGTGATTTAGGAATTCAAGTAACATTAGTTGTATACTTAGCCGGGGTTGTTTTAATTGTTATGTTATACTGGAAAGTACATTATAGTTTCCTTTTGGAATATTATAGTCATAACGTCTGACCGACAAGCCTTTAAAATAAGAAAAACATAAAAAATAGATAAATAACAAAAAATAAATAACAAAATATACATTTAAAATCTAATATAAATATAAAGAACATTCTATGCCGTTTGAATTGGGTTTTTTATTGGTTAATCATGTGGTCAGTTTCAGAAAGTGATATTTTTCCTTTCACTTCCTGCTGCCATAAGATAGACTACTGCAAACCAAAACCTTTCTCTAACTACCGATGACTCTGACCGAACTATGTCTGCAAATGTGTAGCCTAATAACATTTGTATATATATAAATAAAACTTATACCTAATATATATATATATATATATATATATATATATATATATATATATAGTTATTGTTTCTTTCGCTTTCTCACTCCCTTTCTCTTCCCTCTCTTTCGCGACTATCTCATCCCCGCTCTTTTCGCATTAATTTACATTTTTGTGATTTTTTTATATCAGTTAATCTTTATGAATAATTTTTCTTCAACAAGATGAATATTTGCTTCACGCCTGCATTCTTAATGGCTTCCAAAATTATTTTTACTTTTTACCAAGCTTATATTGATAAATCAATACACAAATACAAACACACACACACACACACACACATATATATATATATATATATATATATATATATATATATATATATATATATGTGTGTGTGTGTGTGTGTGTGTGTGTGTGTGTGTGTGTGTGGGCGTGTTTCTGTACCCTCAACAATGGCGCATCGTTTGCCAAATTCTTCGATTGAAATATGAAGACATTTCTCTAAAATAAAACTATTTTAATAATCCATTAAAGATTGTCAGCATCGTCAAAACAAGAATACGCACATAAAATACAACTTATTTGCCACGAATATTAAAAAATGTCATATATTAAGAGATTGAAGTGAAACAATCTCCGTGCAGAACATCATAAATCATTTAAATAGAAAGTAAACTTCTTCTGAAAGATCCGAAACACATTTTATTCAGACAGACAAAAAGATGCAACACGCATCTAAATGCGTGTCGAATCTTTTTGTCTGTCCGTCCCACAGGCGTGAGTATATGTCGACAGATTAGTAAAAATAAAATTAGTCGTAAAGAATCGCTTTTTTAAGACAAGATATACCTTTTCTCGTCTTAGAAACCATTATTCTAGTCTGTATGACCATTACGCAGGCGATTCAATATATCTAAAGCAAAGCTTTCTGTATATGTGTCCGTCCACGTATCATTTATCAGTAGTTCATTACAGAACAAAACAATGAAATATTTGAAAGTTGCAGATCCCTGTGGGTGTTTTATTTCCGTTTTAAATGGTACAAAGTTGGTTTAAAACGGCCAAACAATGAGCAACCAAAAATATTAATAAATAAAGAAGTTTTACTTTCGTAAACGAATTGTAGTTGTACAATTCCACATAAATGCTGCTATATTTCAGTTTGATCTCCTTCTGACTCGACTCTTATTCTCGCTTGGCTACTGTATCCTCCTCTTCTACCACCAGCCTTTCCCTACATGGCAACGGAAACATGCTTGTTTTACTTTTTGCCAAATTAATTGAATTGAATTGAATTGAACATAAATAGACAGAATTAGGGATTTATATCATTCTGAAATATAATAATACCCAGGCAACGCTGGGTAAATCTTACAGTTCGAAATTTCTAACAGAAATAAGAGCCATGCATGCGCTTTGACTGATTAAAAATTTTAATTCTCACATGGCAGTCGAAGCTTCATGTTCGGTAAAATCTCATTTTCGTGGTCCTCTCTTACCACTGAATCAACATTTTAAATGTATAAAGTCTATATATAAAGCAAATATGTGTGCATGTGTGTCCGTCCACGAATCAAATATCAATGGTTTATTTCAAGCACAACAAAACAATGAAATGTTTTAAATCAGCAGGTTCCTGGGGATGCTTTAGTCTCGTTTGAAATGATTTAAAGTTTGTTTTGTAGCAGCCACCATGCTGGTCCTTCAGATGAAAGGGTGAGGGTAGCGCCGTGTGTCGTTCATCGGGGATTAAACCCAGAACGTTCTGCTTACAAGATATACTCTTGTTATTTTTGTGCGATGACACTAGTTCACTTATGCAAATGAACATTGTTTTGCATGGACGAATTCTCGTTGAAATAAAAAGAGTATAATCTTTCCTCTTAGAGACTCGGTAAAATTGTGTGGACCATGTCGAGTGTTCAACGGGAGAAAGAGAGAAAGAAATTGAGTTGGCGTCATTTCAGTCTGTTACTCGCTTTAGGAGATTCGTGTTCTTTTGAGAGTTGGAGTCGTCGTGTTTTGGAGAATTGTTATTGCCAATTCGAGAGTCAGTTATTTATTTATTTATTTATTTTTATTTTGTGTGCGCGTTTTCGATTACATGTTTTTACTATTATGACTAGTAAATATAATCGTTCTCTGGTCGTAAATTTTTTGTTAATTATTAGATATTTTTTTAACTGAGTAAATAATAATTTAAACACATTTTAACTGCATCAAAGGGTTTATAAAATTTGATAAATAGAAGGCAGTTATAAACTGGAGGTTATGTAACATAATTTTACCGATGACACTAACCACCTATTTTGAAGAAAATACAAATGTAAACAAATATAATCTTTCATTATTTCGTTTAATCGGACTACTGTTCTCATCTTGGATTTTATTCTTACAACGTTTCGGCCGATGTAACCTCCGATATTCTTCAGGTGCGTAGTGTCGAGAGAGGTAACTTGCAACGGATAAAAATACTAAGTAATAATCAGTTCTAACTGACAGTCTTTTGGAGGTCGAAGGTTTAATCCTCCGTGTGAACGATACTAAGAAAACAATTACGAATGACTTAAGACATCTGCACTGTCATGACTGAATGAACGAGAGCAATTTACCCATGTGAACTAAATAAATGGTTCCGTTTAAAATTCCGTTCAGATTCCCGAGTTTGACATAAAGATTTCCGAGTTCGACAAGACGCACCTGAAGAAGGTCGGAAGTTACATCAACCGAAACGTTGTGAGAATGACAACCAATATTAGAACAGTCGTCCGAATAATCCAAATATCAGGTTGGAAAGAACGTAATGTCGTTTTTTTCCAACACATTTATTTAATCTGAAACATTCACATTGGGGCATTTTTAATCTTTACAATAATTTCCCTCATTTTCTATGACTTCTGTCCAACGATCAACTAGCTTCTTGATGCTTTCTTCAAAAGATTTCTCTGAATTTTTAGAGAAAAACAAATTTAGGTCATTTTTGAGTTGGTCGTCATTTTCATAAATGTTATTGTTTTAGTGATGCTTCAGCGATCGGAAAAGATGGTAGTCGGATTGAGCTATGTCAGGTGAATAGGCGGATGAGGAAAACACTTCCTAATTAAAACTCATGAACTTTTTCCTGGAGTAGTTTTGCTGTGTTAGGTTTCGCATTATCATGCTGAAACATTACACCCTTCCTATTGAGTAATGCTGGTCGTTTTTATTTTTTTATGGAGCAATTCTTAGATCATCCAGCTGCGACAATATTTTACTGCTGTGATTGTTTGATTAGGCTATAGTAACTCATAATGAATCAGTCCTCTCATGTCCCACCATAAACAGAGCATAACCTTCATTGGGTGTAATCCTTGTTTTGAAACAGGCTGTGGACTTTGCTTTCGGTCTAACCCTTGTTTTTTTTCGTTGGATATTCTTGTAAAGAACACATTTTTCATCTCCAGTCCCAATTCTTTGCAAAAATGGTTCTCGATGATTCCTGGAAAGCAAAGATGTGCAAACAGTGAATATTTGATTTCGTTGAGCGTAGGTCAAATCGTGGGGAACCAAGAGTCCAACTGCTAGTTTAACTTTGGATTGGCCTCCACAGCATCTTTAATGGCGTCTTTATCAATTGATTTTGGCCTTCCCGAACGTCGCTGATTTGACAGGTTAAAGTCTTCAGAAGTAAATTATGCAAACTACCGTTGACATGTTCGATCAATCAAAACATTTATCCCATAGACAGTTCCAATATTCCTTGTAGATTCTGCGGCGGAGTTTCCTTTTTTGAATTCATAGCGCATACAAAGTCTCAGATGTTCCTCACTAATATCCATTTGTTGACGGCTGAGAACGTTAAACTTGATATTTTCTTACTAATTACTACATCTGAAAGGCAAAGCAAGATATTAAGACACCAATTCACAAAAAATCTAGAACTATGTACAACTTAGGAGGCTGCAAAGTAATGAAGTAAAAAATACGACATTACTTTTTTTTCCAACCTGATATTTGGCTTTTAAATTCGTTTCTGCTAATTTGCCCGCAAAATTTGCGTATTGTTGTTTATTCTCTATTATCAAATAATCCAGATTTTGCCTAGATTTTTTCAGGATGTCTTTAGTACCAATTATCTTTAAAGAGATGACGCATTTTTGTGACTTTAGAAAGTTCCACCATATTTCAAACAGTTTACTTATCCTAAAATCATTTTGATCATGAAATCACCACAAATGTTCTGTCTTCTAGATCTCCCGTGGGCGTTCACTTATGGTTTAAACAGCGAAAGTGTAGCCAGACAGTCCGAAACTGTGGCCAGACTTGACCACATATGAATTCATCAATTTGCAGGCAAGATTTATGTATTGATTTATTATGACTCTTTTAATATTGCTTATTAAAATCAATAATTCCATTTTAACTTCTAATGAACAGACAAAAGTTTATATATCTAGTTATCCACAGAAACGTGTTTCGTCGCCTCTACGACGCGTCAGTGCGGCTAGATTTAGTGATATGATATTCGAAAGCGGAAATCTAGTGTCTGGGTCAGGCGCTCTACCAATTGAGCCAACTACTTGCTAGAGTTAGTGATATATATATATATATATATATATATATATATATATATATATATATATACACGTACACCTATACTTAAGTATCTACAATCCTACAAAATATGATATCATTTCCATGAAGAGACTTTCTATCCAAGAATTTCCGATCTGTGAAATACATTACCACAGAACTGCTTCCCTGCACACTACAATATGGCTTCATTTAAATCTAATGTAAAAAAACAACTGTTATAAACAGTCCTCATAAGTAATCAAATGTTATACATTCTATTCATCATTTTCAATCCTATCATAATATTCTTGATATAATGACAATCCATCTCATTAACCTTAACCTTCGAATGGCTTATAGCCTTGATAAGTGATGACTCATGAGTAAATAAAAATAGAATATACAGTTAAAAAGCTTGTAAATATTTTCACAGTTCAGCATTTAGAATGTCCTTTTAAATTCATTCTTTTACCATTGTTTCTGAATTCATCTAGTTGATTCTTCAAAGTATCTTAATAGATCTATTTAAATTTCATTAATGTGTTCGAAATATATATTACACTATTAGAAAAAATATAATAGTTAAGTAGATTTACTTATTTAAATCCTTTTTTCTAATAAGTGATCAGTGCGAGTAGAGATATTAATAAACTGTTTTCAATTTTTAGAAAAATGTGAAGGTCTCAATCAGATTCCTCGCAATGCTTCGCTTTAATTAAGTAGCTAAACATTAGCGTAGTTTTATATTTGAGATATTTTATTCAGTTTGTTAGTTTAGTCACCTTTTTGTACGTTTCCTGGGATATAATTGATCGCTGATATATTGAAGTTGGCTAAGATTAAAAAGAAAGAAACAGCAGTTTATTCTAGCTTACTATTTCGTCCATAATTGCGAGCGAGAATGTTACTTCAATTTAAGATATGATCATTCATTTACAAAATAAATAAATGACGACAACGCCGAGTGACCTTCTTTAGTTAGAATGCAGAGAGAGAGACATTAAATGAACTTGATGTATCTTGAAAACCTGTTGGACATTTCGACATCACTTATCTTCCAATTTATAATGAATCCAGGGCAGGTCTAACTTGATACTTTCTTGCTTTTGACCACAACTAAAATCCCTACTTTTTAACAGAGAAACATATTTGACTTGATCACATTTCTCATGTAAGCGTTTTCCTTCTCCTAGATGAGTTAACCTATCAAATCTCGAAGGCCTAGTTTGGCCTAATATCTCACATAATTCTGTGGATAAAGTGCAACTTCCTTACAGAAAAACGTGCGTAGTATTACAAAAGTAAAATAACAGGCTACAAACTTGTGAATCTTGCTAGTTTCCAAATACAAACCAACGTCCTTATCGGACTCATGTCATGTCGATAGTGTAGCGGAAAGGGGCCTTCCTTTCGAATCACACGTGCATAAGTCACCTTCTTTTTATTAAACACAAAGAGCGACGAGGTTCGGCCCATCAGGTCTCCGCATAAAACCACGATCTCTTTAAAACAAAAGCAAGAATAGATGATCTTAAGATCCGTCCGTTCAATCTGCACGTTTTACAATTGAAATTCTTGTTTCAATCTGAAACTAAAGAGACCGACAGACAGACAGACAAACGGATAGCGTATCGCATAGAGATTTGTGGACGCATCTACGAATTCCATTTCAAATTTATGCATAGTAAATTGAAGAAAATTATCTTTGAAACATAAGAGTAACGGACCGTATACAATACTATTTCAGCTTTAAGCGTAAAAGACTGATGACAGTTTTATTACAAACTTAAACAGTCGAGGCAATAGACGGACAGAGGGTCTTATAGACATGATTGGACTAATTAAAAATAAGTTGTTTGTAGAAAACCTGCGGTCTTAACGATGAAAATGCTATTTTAAACTGGGGCGTGACAGAACAAAGAAAATATTATTCTAAACGTAAGTGTGACAGGACAACCAAAATGTTATTTTGAACTGCTATCTGACAGACAAAAAAATACTATTTCCGACCTAAGCGTTACAGACCATAGAAAATACTATTTCAAACTTAAGTCTGACAGATCAACCAAAAAGTTATTTTAAACTTAAGAGATACAGACTGAAAAATACTATTTTTGACTTAAACGTTAGAGACATATAAAAATGTTATCTTAAACTTTAGCGTAACAGACAAAGGAGCATGTTATTTCAATCATAAGCTTCACATAAAAACGGAGGGGGTCGGGCCGACGGACAGGGCCTTTTATAGAGATGCTTGGACGCATCTATAGTAAGATGGGTTCATTCAATCGGCGAGTTTAACGATAAAAGTGCTATTTAAAAACTGTTACGTGACCGACCGATGGACACCCTATCGTAGGGATGCGAAAATGCTTCGACGCATCTAAAATAACTAGCGTACATAAAATCTGCGCGTTTAGCGGTAAAAATGCTATTTGAAACCGATGGACAGAAGGACCGACAAAGTTTATCGCGGACATTCGAGGACGCATCCTAATAAAAAAGGGGGAAAAGTGCTTCAGGTTGTCAAAGTTATTTGTTGATGGAATCAGAATGTTCAAGTTGAGATTTCTTGAAAGCCGTTCAGACATAGCGCAAATCACCCGCGAAACCAAAATCCGGTCGTTTGAGGAAGGGGATGTGTCTAACCATCTCACACCCACCAACGCACATACTTCAACACCCATTCCTTTTTATTTCCATTTCGCCTCTTTTTTTTCTTTTCAAAGAACATGAGAGATTAAGTTTGATGAAATTGAACGATAAGAAAAGTGAGTATTTGTTTGATGTAATAAGGGGAAAGCGAAAAGAGCTGGTCCATCCTATTTCGCTAAGTAGAATATAATGGGTCCGGCGTTTAGAA
Organism: Sepiola atlantica; assembly: GCA_963556195.1. Lineage (NCBI taxonomy): Eukaryota > Metazoa > Mollusca > Cephalopoda > Sepiida > Sepiolidae > Sepiola > Sepiola atlantica. Next base: position 129,716,000 of record OY744521.1, on the reverse strand, counting down.
GCACTCTCTACGGCGTTTCAGGGGGCAAAATCTCATAAACGTTGTTGACCTCCACACCTACCCTCGAGGAGACTCGAAGTCGAGGCTCTCAGGCATAAATTGCCGAAATTTGACTTAGAGAGACGAGGAAAACTCGATTTTATTCCTGGTTTTAGAGACAGTAAAAACGTTTCACACGGTCTTTCAATGGATCAAGTTAAGGCGAGCACTCAATTAAATAGATTTAGTTGACAGTGATAAAAAATAAGAAAATAAATCGAACAAAAGAAGAAGAAGAAAAAAAGGAGAATAATCAGAAGAAGAAGAAGAAGACGATAGCTGGTTCCGAAGCAAAAGAAGATTATATATGACATTCACAGACGTACTCTTCAGTGTTAATAAACTAGGAATTTCAATCATACAAACCACATCTAAAAATATAAAACAAACAAACAACACCTCCGTAAACAATCCATATCCAACGCCGGTATATACACCATCCCATGTAATAATTGTCATCAAATATACATAGGGGAAACTCAACGTGAACTAAGAAGAAGGCTCGGTGAACACAAGAGATACATTAAAAATAGCAACTCCCTAAACGCACTTTTCTCCCACGTTGCACAACACAACCACTCATTGAATTTTAAACAGGCTGAAATCATTAAATGCATATAAAATAAATCAAGACGCAGCATTCATCACAAAATCCAACACCATCAAACAAGGAAATGGTGTCTATAATTTATCTCCGTTAATTAGTAAACTCATTATGGTGGAACAAAAATTAATATCAGAGCCTGTATAACCATCCCATACCACATTTTCTATTAATAAATATACACAAATAACTAAAACATCGGAATAAATAAAGAGGCTTACACATAAATCAATAAACTAGTTAGATATCATTTCCATCTCTTCTCACACTTATATATACATATTGCATATGCATACACTTTTTATGCTCATAATTATGTTAATGATATTTGTTTAATTAATAATACACTAATGATTAAATAGATGGGAAAAAATAAATACATTCACAAATAAATTAAGAAACTAATGAATATTATTTCCTTGTTTTTTTTTACTTATATTCACATATTGAATATACATACACTTATATAATCATAAATATTTTAATAATTATTAATCAATTAATATTGCACAAATAATCAACTAAATAAATATAAATAAAGACATTCACACATAAATAAATAAACGAGTTATATAATTTCCAACTCTCTTTTACACATATTTCCACATATTGCAAAACAATTATTGATTAATTAATGAGGCACAAATAAAGTAATTAAATAAATAGGAATAAATAATACATTCACACTTGAATAAACAGACTAAACGCTCCTACATCCACTATTGGCAAAGCTCAGCTTTGACATATTTTGACCAAGACATGCTCGCTAACCTAAAAATAGATATGGGAATAAATAACTCCAAGCTGTCACCCCATTTACTCTTTTCCCCTTGAACTATATAGACTGCTGCTGATAACGGATTAACTTAAATTGCGGTTTTCATTTTTTTACTTTCTCATCCACAGCCATGACGAAACTCGGACACTTTGAGTTAAATCAAAATTAATGACTGTATGATTTTTCTGCATTTTTCTTCATCATTTTTCTTCATTCATGAGAAAGTCTACAATAAAGACGAAAAATTGATGAATACATAAATAATATAGTTTTGGGATTATCTTTTTCATTTTCCATATATATATATATATATATATATATATATATATATATATATATATATATATATATATATTATTTAAATAAATTAATAATTTTCATATCCATAGAGATATATACATGTTTCGTGTAACCTAAACACTAATCAGTATGGATTATGAAACTGTACCACCGGGCGAACGATTCGAACTCTGGATGCGAATATCTTGAATCCAAGCTTCTTAACACAGGGAGGTGACAGTGTCTAAGTGGTTAACGACACGGACTGACAACTTGTGTGTGCCAAGTTCGAATCCAAAAACCCTTTCACTGAGGATGTTGGCAACCTTCACGCGGTCCTTCATGTAAGTAACCGATGCCTTTGATAGAAAGAATTCTAACCAGAAAGTTATCGGAAAACCCAACGCCAATAATAGAATCATCTGATTCATACGAAATTAATGAATGACCACAGGGCCGTCGTGACAACCCCACTACAAATGCGAGAAAAATAAGGTTTTTTCTAATTTTTATTTATAAACACAAATAATGAGAAACATACAGTGTTCAATCTATCTAAAAAGACAGAACTCGCAACGTTTCTAAATTATAATCTCAATTTAATCTCTCTCAAAGTGCTCGACTTTACGGTGTTAATAATTATTTTTTAATAAAAAAATATTTGTAATAAACAATATTTGTTTCGTGTTATCTAAACAATCATCGGTATTGATTATGAAACTATATCGAATAGTTCGAACACTTGTTTGAATATCTCGAATCTCAGCTTCTCACCCCGATACCGTCGTGATAATCTCACTTCAAATTTCGAGAGAAATAGGTGTGTGTATATATGTTTATCTATTTTATGTATAAGATTCACATCTAAATTAATCAATTGATTAATATGAATTTTGGAGCAAAACTGCTAAGTGTAAGGATGGGTAATATGGGCTATATCTGTTTTAATTGTGCTTTATGCAAAGTGGGTAACGAGGGATTGAAGCCCTACGTGAGAATTCAGAGACTTCAGATTTCTTTTGAATTCTAACAATAGGTAGTAGATATAAATTAATAAATATTTCGCAAATGTTGATTTCTTTAGGATATTTTACACGGTTTTTAGGGGAAATAATATAGGCTCAACCACTCATTGGAAAATTGAAATATTACAGCTTTGCATTTAATTTGATTATTTGACACCAATTAAGAAATGATTCGGCCTTGGCCGGGTATTCTCTCTCTCTCTCTCTCTCTCTCTCTCTCTATCTCTCTCTCTCTCTCTCTCTCTCTCTCAGTATATATATATATATAAACTTAGACGTAAACAAAAAATATGACATAATCATTTTGAGTATAGTTCCAGAAATTCAACATCAACATATTTATGCGTACGATTGTTTCTTAGACCATTTTATTGATTAACAAGCACAATATACAAACTTCATCACAGTTATAAACCAACAAAGTTAATCAACACTACTTGATTATTAAAATAACATGTTATTGGCAGGAAAAAGGGGGAAATCAGTATTTGCAGTGCTAACTATTTGTTTTTATTTAAATAATGCAGTAGTGTTGATTGATTTTAATTGGTGTATAAATGTGATAAACTTTATATTTTGTTCTGGTGACGACCTTTTTTAATCAATAAATATGGTCTCAGAAACGATTGTACCAATAAATACGTTGATGTTGAATTCCTAGAATTGATATACTCAAAAAGAGTGTGTTATGATTTAAGTTTACTTCTAAATTGTTATATAATTGCTCTGGTTGAGTCAAAGTTATATTCATATAGATGATTTGTGTACCTGCAGTATTTATGTATTTCTGATGAACCGAGCTTTGATTACCCTTGATTCCATATATCTTTAAAGTGTCATCTGTTCTTTGTCTGTTTTAAATATTTCCAAAGTTTAAGTATTTGACTTTACTTATTTTATGGATATATATCTATATATCAATCTCTCTCTCTCTCTTTCTCTCTCTCTCTCTCTATATATATATATATATATGTATATATATATATATATATATATATATATATAATGGTAATAATCCAGGTAAAACATATCCACAGGGTGGTAATCCAGAGAATTTTAACCGGGTTTATAAAAAGTGCTCAATATCAAAATAGAGCTTTATATATGATAATTTTATTTACACAGACATGTACAAAATCTGCGACACTGGCATGTCGATGTTATCGATCAACAGAAACTATACACTAAGATCTCATCAGGCAGAGTTAGAATCCGATCTTAACCTCATATCATATTTGGAGAGAACCAATAGTCCGAATCAGGATCGGAGGGGAATTAGCTGATCAATTTGCCATAGTTTTGATTTGTCTCTCAAGTACTTTCAGCCCCATCCGGGGCCATCTTCAGGGAAATGAGGTTAATATATATATATATATATATATATATATATATATATATATATATATATATATATATATATACCTGTTTTTTTGTCCGTAGTCTTCTTTCTGGAATTAAAGGAGCCAACATTCATAGAGGGAGCACCTGCCTATCATGACACTCAGATCTTTCTTCTGAGTCCAATGGCATTTATTTGTATTTATAGACATTTATCATTGTTTAGTGTTTGTGGCAACACACGATTCAGGCTTAGTTTACCTGTAATCCTGTCACAGGGATAGTGTTTCTCTCATTTTAATCATGTTCAAAGTGCACTATCACACATACATGAAGACAGATTTACGAAAAAAAAATATATATGAATAAAATAAAATAAATAAATGAAAATAAAAATATATATAAAATAAAATAAAATAATAAACAAGTAAATAAATAGATAAACAAAAAAAATAATTAATAAAAATAAAAAATAATTATATATATATATATGTTATCTAATTACATAGTATAAGTTTTCTAGGATACTCTTAAATAAGAAAAGACGATAGATTCCCCTCTTATGTTTGTCTAATTAATTGATGCAAAGTTATCAAACGTTCGGTCGAAATTATAAAAATAACGTTAAATTGTGTTCTCTAACGTGACTAGCTACTTTTTGGGGAGGGGGGTTCAATAACGCTTAACTCAAATTAAAAGCAAAAATATTATCTCCCGAGCCTCGAAGTTAAATCTCAGAAGCTTCTTATTGGTTAACATTAAAATTCACAATAAATATAACATTTGTATATTTACTAAAAATACGTCTTCAATTCATACGCTCGAGACTTTAAATGTTTATCGGCTCTTGAAAAGTAACGGTAAATTTTGTTCTCTAACGTGACTAGCTACTTTTTAGGGAGGGGGCGATTTCAACTACGTCGAACTTAAACAAAAAACAAAAATATTATCTCCCGACACCCGAAGCGAAATCTCAGAACCCTCCCACTAGTCATCATTAAAATTCACAAAAAATACAACATTTGTATATCTACCAAAAAGACGTCCTCAACTGACACGATCGAGACCCCAAATGCTCATCGGCTCCCGAAAAACAACGGTAAATTCTGTTCTCCAACACGATCAGCCACTTCTCGGACTTCAACCACGTTCAACTCAAACAAAAAGCAAAAACACCATCTCCCGATCCCCGAAGCGAAATCTGAGAAGCCTTCCACTAGTTTACACACAAAATTCACAACAAATACATTCGTATACCCACCAAAAAGACGTCTTCAATTGATACGCACGAAACTTCAAATGTGTATCGGCTCATGAAAAACAACGGTAAACCCTGTTCTCCAAAGCGACTAGCCACCTCTTGGGGGTGGGGGGCGACCTCAACCACGTTCAACTCAAACAAAAAGCAAAAATACCATTTCCCGACCCCCCGAAGTGAAATCTCCGAAGCCCCTACTGGTTAACACTAAAATTCACAACAAATACAACATTTGTAGATCCACCAAAAAGACGTCCTCAACTGACACGCTCGAGACTCTAAATGTTTATCGGCTCCCGAAAAACAACGGCAAATTCTGCTCTTCAACGTGACCAGCCACTCCTTGGGTACTTCAATCACGTTAACCTCAAACAAATACCAAAAATATTATCTCCCGACCCCCGAAGTGAAATCTCAGAAGCTTCTTATTCGTTAACATTAAATTCACAATAAATATAGCATTTGTATATCTACCAAAAAGACACCTTCAATTGATACGCTCAAGACTTTAAATGTTTATCGGCTTCCGAAAAATAACCGTAAATTCTGTTCTCAAACGTGACCAGCTACTTTTTGGGGAGGGGGCAATTTCAATTACGTTCAACAAAAAGCAAAAACACCATCTCCCGACTCCCGAAGCGAAATCTCAGAAGCCTCCGACTAGTTAACACTAAAATTCACAATAAATACAACATTTGTATATCCACCAAAAAGAATTTTTTTTACCATAACTATCATTACCATTATTATTATGTTTACTCACTATGAGTTCTCACACAGGCCCTCATTAGTGATTGCTCACTGATAATCACCAGTGGTGTTCTCAGTAGTCTGTATTACAACAATTCTCCCCAGATTTCTAGTGCTCTCCACCTCTTTCGATAACTACTGCGAATGAATTTGCGTTATCACAACAGACGCTTACCATCGATTTCTCGTTGACAACAACCATTGGCCTTCTCTGGGATTTGGATGGCAATAAGCCTCTCCAATGTTCCAGCGGAAGTCTGGTTAGTGTAATCCTTCCTCGGTCTTTTCATCTTCCTTGATCCTTCATGACTGTTTTGTGTGGTATAAGCCGGGGCTAGTGCAATCACTTTTTTAGTGGGGGGGGGAGCAGTTCATAACATTTCTTGCAGTTGTTGTTCCTTGGGTTTTTGTGGTGCTCTTTATGTAGTTTTTTTTTCTTCCTATTGCATCTTGCATCTGATTGGTCTTCGTAGCTTATGTGGAAAGGTTTCCTTAAAGTGTCAGCTGTTTTATCATTGCTGTCCGTTGTATGGTCTCAGTCTGCCCCTTGATTCCAATTTATTCCAGTCTTTCCCCTATGTGCTTCGGTGCTGTTCCTAATGCTCCTACGATTATTGGTATTCATAATCTATATCTCTTTCAAATCTCTGGCGAGTTCAGTGTATTTGCTTCGTTTTTCTGTCTTCTTGGTCTTTACCCTGTGGTCGGCTGGGACGGCAAAATCTATGATTTAGCAGGGTTTCTTTTTTCTTGTTGACTATTATGACATTCGATCTCCTTGCTTGTATGAGTTTATATGTTTGTACTTCCATATCCCAAAGGAGTTTGTGTTTTTCGTTTTCGAGTACTGTTTCTGGTTTATGTTTGTACCACTTGTCAGAATATTCGAAATGCATTTGTTTGCACATCTCCCAGTGTACTGCTTTCTCTACGCAGTCATGCCTATTTTTGTATTTTTGGGGGGGCTAGTTTTGGGCATTCACCTGTTATGTGATTTACTGTTTCGTCTCTTTGTCCGCACAATCTGCATTTACTGTCTTCCTTGGTTGTATCTATTTTAGCTTTAATGTAGTTGTTCCTAATCGCATTGTTTTGTGCAGCCGTCATTAGTGATTCTGTTTCTATGTTCAGGTGTCTTTTTCTCGGCCATGTCCAACTATTTTCATCCGTCTCTTTTCTTGTCATTGTTATAAAACGTCCGTGTAATTGTTTTTCTTCACACTTTTCTTTTCTTGTCTGTCTGTTTCTCGTTTCGGTGCTTCCTAATTTGTTCGTTGGGGCGGTGTCTCTTGCTGCGATGATTAACCTTTTTGTGTTTTTGTTTATGTATTTCTCAAGTGTCGTCTACACGCTCTTCTATACTTACCAGCCCTATTTTTCCGCTTCGTTTCTCTTCACACAGAGTCTGTCTGTCTATATTGTATTTTGGATGTAGTGCGTTGTGCATGGCTATTAATTTTCTAGCCATCTGGCCAAGGGTCCTGAGTTATCATTTTGTCCAGCTTATGAATGGTCCATAGTATCTTATTAGTGATACTGTCCATGTATTTATTCATTTTATTAGGTTTCTGCTATATAATTTTGTGTCTAAGAGCTTCTCAGATATTATTTTGAAATATTCTCTTTCATTTCTGTTGATTTGATGGTGTCTGCTTCAAGGAATCCCAAATATGTATAGCTGTCTTGTTCGCCTAGCGCCCTAATCTGCTCTTGGTTGGGTAGTTTCACGCCCTCAGTCGTCTCCAGTTTTATCTTTTTTATATCTAGCAGTACACACTTTTCCATCCCGAATTCCATTTGAATGTCCTGACTAAATATTCTGGTCGTATTTATCAGCTTTTCCAGTTCCTTTTTGCTATTTGCAAATAACTTTAGGTCGTACATGTACATGAGGGTGTTTATTCTTTGTTATGTGCCTGTGAACTTGTATCCGGCATTACATTTCCTGAGTGTGTAGTTTAGTGGCATCATTGCTATAGTAAACAGTAGCGGTGAAAGGTAGTCTCCTTGAAAAATGTATCTCTGTATTTTAATCTGCAGGTGTTGTCCTCCAGCTGTCAGTTCTAATCTCATTGTTCCCATTGCTTTCTTGATGAGATTATTATTATTATTATTATTATTATTATTATTATTATTATCATTATTATTATTATTATTATTAAGAATAATAAGAATAATGATATAATTATTATTTTTATTATCAAATTTATAAAAATTCTTACCATAATTTTTATTATTACTATTATTATTATTATAATTATTATTACTATAATTATTATTATCATCGTCATCGTCATCATCATATTTATTATTATTATTATTATTATCATTATTATCATCATCATTGTTATTATTAGCATTCTTTTTTATCACTATTATTGTTATTGCTACTACTACTATCAGTAGTAGTAGTGGTAGTAGCAGTATTATTATTACCATCATTATTATTAGTAGTAGTGTTGCATTAGCTTATTTTTTATCAATATAAAAGGATATACGTTGCAATTATTAATTATTATATCTCGGACTGACGACACCTCGAGACCGACGCTTCCTGCAACATTTTAAACGAAAGTCGAAATGACAAGAAAGTCTTTTTGGAAGCATACAAAAGTCCTTTTTCAGGACTCGTCTCATAAAATCGATCCAAAGTTCTTAATATCTTTTTAAACATGTATGAATAATTAACAGTTTTTAACGTCTCAACATTTTACATTTTCATAATCATTAAACACTTTTTCTTTTTAAACAACTTATTTTAATATATTTTCTCTTTAAAACATCTTATATTAAACATTGTTCATTTTAAAACATCTTTTCTTTTTTAAGCATCTTTTCTTTCTAAACATTTCTTTTTATGCATTGTTCTATTTTAACATGGTACACTTTTTCTTTCTCTTTTCAACACGTAACAGACTTTCTTTTCACCTTCAAATTAGGACCCGAAAATGTTATACACAAAAAGTTACCTTACAGTTTGTTTCTTCGTTCACTTGTCGTGATCGTACTCTGTGCCGTAGTTCCATTACGTCTCTTGCCGTGATCGATTCTGGTGGTATTTGTTCTGTGGACAAATTTGTTCTTAGGCAGGAGACAAAACTTGGAGACAGATTTTGTTTCCTAGAGAGAGATTCGATTCTTTTATTCGATGTATTGGTTGTGGACGGGATTTCCATCCAGTCGTCTCTGCTATGCGTCTCATTCATCCTTTCCGTTGTGGGGATCGACGGTTCCATGGGGATACATGTCGGATCTTATTCGAGATACGACGAGCGGCTACATCGTGGACTTGTCGCTCTCACTTCCAAAGCGTTCCCTTTTCAAAACTTTAGTTTCCGAGAAAACAAATAACGTAGCAGACACTTTCTCGCGTCGGCTAATCAGACACGACATTAACAATCGTACCATATCTGACCTTTTCTGACCCGAGATTCCCTGTGTCGGCGGCGAATTTGTAACTTTGGTATGGTCTGACAAAACTGATTGACTCATAACAATCCCCTCTAGTGTATGTCAGCTAAACCCCAGTCATAATCCATACTAGCAAACTTAATCGTTTCCAAAGATATGGGGCCCCTCCATAATATGACAGTAGTAGTAGTAGAAGTATTATTATTACTATTATTATTATTATTATCATTATTAGTGTGTTACCTTCTCATTTAAATTATTTTATAATCTGATCCGTATTCTCCTATTTCATTCGTTCATTCGTCAACCATTAATATAACTATAAATACTATTATTACTATTATTACAATTATAATTATTAGTATCGATATTATTATTATTAGTAGTAGTAGTATTAGTACTTTTTATCACAGTTTGCTGCTATTACCATCTTCATATCATGTTAGTTAACTTTAGTGATTTTTTTATTAATGTAGAACCCAATTGTTACCTGTCCTCGGCCTAAATAAATTAAAGAAATTAACAAATTAATAACAATAATATGAGATCAAAAATAAAACTTAGAATAAAAAAACAGTCAAAAACTAAAACAAATGAAAAGAAAATAAGAAAAAACAAGATTAGATCTGAATAATTTAACACTCACACCACTACTGCCCACCAAGATTTAAACCAGACTAGAGATGTGCGTTCCTATCCATCGAAGCATCAAGCTGATATTGACACGTCGTGCCAGCTACCAACACATATCCAGACATGACGTATGAGTTTTTTACTTTATTTTCCCCTTCCCCATTTTCCCCTTTTTTTCTTCTCTTATCGCCCCCATTCCTTCTTTTCTTTTTTCTCCATCCTCAACGAGCTTATTCTGTATTTGATTTTATTCATATTTTATTTTATATTATATTTGATTTTCAACGGTCTCAAATCTAACAATGTGACTTCCTAAATTTTAAATTTTCTTTTTCTTTTTCTTTTGTTTTCTCTACTATTTGATTCTTCCCAAATATGATCATAGGTAAGGATCGGATTTTACTTCTGTCTGATGATATCTCAGTTTCTAACAGCTGTTGATCGATAACATCGACATGCCAGTGTCGCAGATTCTGTACATGTGTGCATAAATAAAAATAAAAATAATCATATATATATATATATATATATATATATATATATATATATATATATATGGGGGTTTATTTACCTTACAGTCGTACTCGCGAACGTTTGTTACTGTCTTGCAAAGTATAATAAGGCGATCTAACTACACAATATGAATATGGGGATGTTGTTAGAGACTCATTTGATCATAATCATCTCGAAATATATATATATATATATATATATATATATATATTAATCATGTAGTTCGCACAGTGCTAACATTAATTTGCTTTTCATAATCAAGAAAATCACAAAATATTAAAAATATTGTAAGCCATTTTATTTTTAGTAACAATATACATGCAGATTTGGAACCTTTAATAAGCGCAGTAAACCCCGAAATACTTCAAAACAAACGAAAATGTATTTCGATGATAAAACGTTCGTTTAAATAGACATTATACACCTGAAGTTATGGAAATTAAAGGCTTTAATTATGTGAGTGTCTTAAAATTATCAAGTGTGCTCTATATGTTGGTTCGTTTAATATTAAAATTACAGATAAGAAGTTAAAGGGTACATAAACTGGCGGTGAAACCCTTACAAATATAAAATGACAACCTGCATTGGAAGAGGACCATCCATACCAAATTCGAAGTTCGTAGTTCCAATAACCTAAATAAAGTTAACTGTCAGTCAGGAAAGAATCATAAAGGACATATAAAGAGTGATATACGACAAAAAAACAGTCTGTCCAAGAATAGATTCCGATAAAAGTAGAAATGTGCCTGAAATATTCGAGATAAGCTGTCGAGATTCGGGCAAACAACAAAATCACTTATTCATCAAAACCGATCTAAAAATAATGAAAGAACATAAAGAGCACCGATGACGTCAATAGATAAGGAAAATAAAGATGCGAAAATAATAGACGCTTGGCTCAGCTTCTGTTTTGAAACATTAAATAGTGTGATTGCCGATTAGAATCATTCGTTTTTTTCTTGAATGAAATAATTTCCGAAATGTCTTGAAGACTGATTTAGTTTGTCCCTCAGAGTTAAGTTATGGTTAATGAAATAAGGGAATGTTAAATAGCATACGTATTAAAAAAATAATGTTTTACGAAATGATTTTATAACTGAATGCTAAAAAGTAAGTCACATATTTCTAGGGAATCGTAAAAGTTCTGATTGATAAAATTCGATTACTAAAGTTCGATTGATAATGTGCGATTGATAATGTGCGATTGATAATGTGGGATGGACATTTTTGTTGATTAAATTAGTTCAAAACAATGGAACAAAACTGCAAAGTTTGTGACAAGGTAAAGAAAATTAGTTTACGTCAGAAAATATTGTCTGTATGCCAAGGGTTAGTTTAGTTGATGAAAAGAAATATGATTTCGAGAACTACCTCATTAGTACATAAATACAGTGACGTACAAAATGTATCCAGAAAAAAGTTATAACTTAAGGTGGGGAAATGTGGTAGATGCGATGAAACAAGGAAAACATGTGAGAAAATGTGGAGATTAGATGGGAATAACATGAAAGATATAGAAGGAAACTATCAGCCTTTATTTCTTTTAATCTATCTATTTATCTATCTATTTATCTGCTTGCGAGGATAATGAATTAATGTTTATAACTATGAGGTGTACTCTGCTTAAAGATAGGTGAGATGATCCAACGACTTTACCTCGAACAGAAATTAAGTTGTGATTTCGTTTCGAATACGCATGCCTAGTCGATAATAATTTTGTGCCTCTCCCCCCTGAATTTGATGTTTGTATTTAATGTCGAAACACAATTATAAATTGAACACAGATTTCTTTTTAACCATTAACCGGCAAGTCGGTACATTTCCCAAAAGTATTGGTGCGTTAATGACCACAATAGAGCCGGTAGGATTTGAACTCGGCATCGCGGATTCTATATGCGGCTAGGGTATTAATAAAGCTAATTGCAAAATACAACACCGTGTTAGACTGACTGCAGGCTCATATCAGAAACTGGTTGACGGAGTGTTTTGCAAATGAGATTTTAATACAATCATCTAAAATCAAAGTATACGAAGGTCTTATGTAACCCGAACTTTCTTCATATATGTGAGGCATATTTTTCTTGCAGAAGAGACAGCCTAGCATTATTAAGTCCTCTTACATTCGCATCCTACGACGACTACATCAGCTACACTATGATAGAAATGTACAATATTGCAGCAGACAAAGGCGACGATTGTGCAACCTTATAGGGTTATATCAAATGTGTTTAATGTCCTATTGTTTACTATTATCATGAAATGAAAGACAAACAATAATAAAAAGTTCAGTAGAATTTTAAAAATGAAGAATACAAGTAGTTTGAAAAAAACAAAGAAAGAAACAAACAAAAAAACATTTGGTGGCCTTAAAGCTCCGAGGAAAATAACACGAAAAGAAGGTAATTAACAAGAAATTGTAACAACAGAAAGTACAGAAGTAATGGCTTGACAGTGGCTAGTTCATCAGTTCGCTTCTTTTCTCACTTCTACTGATTAGTCATTACGACTCTATTGATAGAATCACGAAGAGTCCATATAGTAGCAAATAGGGGAAGTCATCGTAACAGCAAAAGGAGAGAATATATGGTTTTTTATGATTCCAAAACGAAAGAAAGAAAGAATTGAAAAAATGTTGATTTAAATGACGAAAATAAAGGGGCCAAAACAAATGGAAAACTGAAAAAATAAATTATATTTTACACACTAAGAAATGTGTGTGTGTTGTTGGGCATATCAATCGTCGCTTGGGTTATTTAATGCCGAAACAGTATATATGTTCTGTATATATGTCTATATGTATATATGTATATGTATGTATATATATATATATATAATTGTATTATATCTCTTACCTTCTTCCTCTCTCGCTCTCTCTCTCTCTCTATATATATATATATGTGTATATATATATATATATATATATATATATATATATATATATATATATATATATATATAACATCTTTTGTAATATGTTACCAAAAATCCAAGCAGAGTGCACGATTAATTTTAATTGCGCGATTTGTGAGGGTGTCACCGCGTACAAGCTTGGTGCATGTTTGTTTTCTCACGGTCACAATGACAGGGTGACGAGAGATGAGGACATAGGTTAAACACAAAGGCAATCTGAGTGCAGTTATGGGATTCGTTGAAAGGTCAGGGCTCTGACGTCACGGATCTCTGGTGAGATATTGAGTTTTACAAATGAGTCAGGAGTTTGGTAACGAGCTAGGCGGTCAACTTTCTCGGTGGGTCCTGAGTTGGGTTAGAAACGGCCCCGGACGAATCGAGTATGTAATTCGTGATAAGGACTGTACCTCTTGGAGATCCAGCAATAATGTCCCTGGTATCGTCGAATTTCCCCAGCAAACAGATTGAATGAATGAGGATTCGAAGCGAATGGAAATCCCCCCCACAGTGAATAAATGATTTAAACTCTCTGAAGAAAATCCGTCTCTGCGTTTCTCTTCTGCCTGCTGATAAGATTTGTCCACAGGTGGAATAGCGTCAACATCGGCCACAGCCAAGGAGACACCACGAAACCGACGGTATCAATCGGCGATCACGGCGAGACGACGAACGAACATGTAAGGTAACTTCTTTTGTGTGTAACTGTGTTCAATGAGTGGGTGGACAGTTTAAAGGCTTAAAAGTTGTCTGTTTAAAAATGACTCTTAAAAACATGTGTTTGAAATTGACTATTGAAAATGCCTATGAGAAGTGCCTTACAGAAACTGTATTATTAAAAAGAGTTAGAAACCGCTATTAATCCTCTCGTGAACTTTTCGTGTGTTTCGGTCACGAGAGGATGTAATTCAAATTGTTCGAGTGGTTTCAGAGAACTGCCTCAGTCGGGCAGGATTAGTGGCTAAAGTAATAATAATGATAAATCCCCTCTGTGGTTCTCGTGACGTTTAATATTTAAGGGGTTATGTAACAATAGTACCCAGGCGCGATGCTACTCTGCTCGACGAGATGGACCCGTACATTTTGTTAGATCATCCATCTAGGAGACGGAAACTTTAATATAAAACCTGCGCTTTACATTGTCTCTCCGTTATCTTGCTTCAGCTTCGTAGAAGGAGAGGCTGCTCTGCGTGGCGTACAAGCGCACATCATTGCCATCTACATGTACTAATATTCTTTACAAGACCCACGGCGATAAAGAAATGACAACGTGTACGGCTGTTCATATCAGCAAGACGTGTAAAAATAAGTCGACCCTGCCGAGCCATTTGCGTGATCACAACCGGGCATTGCAATCTTGTAAGGGTGGCCTTCTTCTGTACAGAAGTAGAAATCATAATGTATACGATATTTTTGCAGATTAGTTTGTTTTGTAACACTTTGTCTGTAAACTATAGATTCTGTTTAACGCATAACAGACACTACCATTCAGAGTGGGAATGGACCGGGAATAGTAGTAACTAAGGAGTAACTCCACACTCTCTAAAGTTTCGAAATTCGTGCCTCACCACTCGATATATGTGTTTTGTCATAGTTAGGAGAGTTAGTGGGCTTTTGAATAGTTGATGAGGTTGAGAAATAGAATAGGCATAACAAATTTATAAGGGTTTGGAAAAATAGATTTCGGGGTTAATTCTAATACCTTGCTCAAGGGGTCTCAACACAAATTAGATTGAAACGATCGGTGGGACTATTAAGAGATGTTAAGAAAACACTAAATAAATGAAATGAACAAGGATAAAACGAACTCGAAACGAATTCGTAAAAACAAAAGAAGGAAAGACAGAAAAGACAAAAAGAAAGAAGAAAAAGGTTTAGAAAGAAATAAAATAAACAGCGAAAATCGAAAAATATAAAAATATAAAAAGAAGAGATGCAAGCAAAACGTGTTTATCTCTGATTGTGTATATGTATTTGTTGACATGTGAATGTGTATGAATGTTTATGAATGTGTATGAATGCGTATGAATGTGTATGCCTCTATTGTAGCATATGAGAGCATGGTTCTGTGTATGTGAGTCTATGTGTGCATACTTGTGGATGTCAGTCATTGTGTTCGTCTGTGTATCTTTGTTATAATATAATCAGAAAATAACCTGAATGGTTGATTGGTTATTGTGTTTTCTCATATAATAGGAGCTCAGATTTTAATGCATCATCTGAATCGTTGGAAAATAACATTAGATTATATATATATATATATATATATATATATATATATATATATATATATATGCAAGATAAAAATAAACATTGTTTCTATTATTCCTCATATATATATATATATATATATGTGTGTGTGTGGGGGGGGGTACACATGTATTTATGTGTATGGGCGTGTGTGTGTGTGTGTGTGTGTGGTGTGTGTGTGTGTGTGTGTGTGTGTGTGTGTGTGTGTGTGTGTGTGTGTGTGTGTGTGTGTGTGTGTGTGTGTGTGTGTGTGTGTGTGTAAAAACTACACTGTTATTAAGTTAGTCTTATCCTGAAAACAGCCTCTGGCATTGGAAAATATGAAGACATTATATAAGAATAACAAACAACACGAAACCATAAGAATTTTTCTTAACGTGTATCTCATTTTTAATTGAGTTGCTTCAGAAAAGAAAAAACAAGTATTTATATTGAAGGTGTTTTTTTAAAGTGATTTTAGATTAAATAAACTCGCCTTTTAGTGAGTAAGGAAATTAAGAACGAGTGATTGAAAACGAGGGTGACTGAAGAAAAAAAACACGATCAAGAAAGTAAATGAGTTTGTTGGTAATCACACAATAAGAGTAGGAAGGGGAAAGGCAGAAAGAATGAAAGAATGGATCGATTAAGAAGGCCATGTAACGATAGAACGAAACGTTTGTGAAGTTGAGGACGCAAAATGAAAAGAGAAACGAATCAAACGAGAGAAAGAATGTCATGATAGAAAACGAATAAGATATAGAAAATAGAAAACGAAAAGCAAGAAACAAATGGAAAATTGAATAGAAAATGAATTTATTAATGCATGGCGAAATAGAAATATGAAAAGAAATGCAGAAGAATAATGTTGAGATAAAGAAAGCTTAAGATGAGATAAACAAAGAAATAAATTGTTGAAGATCACAGAAAATTAAGAAATTTTAGTGACGGTAATAGAAAGAACTAAGACATTTTGCTGAGGATCACAAAAAGAAAGAAATGTTGCTAGAGATGACACAAAGAAAGAAATTTTGCTGAAGATCGCAAGAATAAAATAATTTTTACTGAATATCACTGAAAGAACTATATTTTGCGAAAGATTACAGAAAAAAAAATTTCGGTGAAACTCGCAGAAAGAACAACGACATTTTGCTGAATGTTACAAAAAGAAGGAAAGACAATTTGTTGAATATCACAGAGAAAGAATGAAAATATTTTTTCTTTAATATTCCCGAAAAATTGACATTTTGCAGAAGATTAGAGAAACAATGAAACAAATTTTGCGAATATCACAATAAGACAAAATAAAATTTGATTGGATATCACAGAAGATAAAAGAATATTTTGCTAAGAATCACAAAAAGAGAACGAATGCATAATTCAATAAATTAACGAGTAAAAGATAGAAAGAAATATTAAGGAAAGAGAAATAAGTGAAAGAGCATGCAAATGAAGATGAAATATTTGTGAAAGAAAGAAAATACGATGCAGATTACTGAAAAGTCCTTTATCAATTTCCGTTTAACCGGAAATGCGTGACAAAAGAAAACCGTTTCGATTTAATTTGTACTTTTGTGCTATTCTTTAGTTTGGTGCCATTATTTTCCTATGGAATTTAACACTTCCTCAGAAAAAGTGAAGATTTTTTATTTATTGAATAACAGCAAAATATAAGAGAAAGTTAAAATACGCACAACGGTATTTTTTAGACATGTGAGTAACTATTTGAAAAATAATGCAGCACGTGCGACAAAGACGTTTAAATGGGAAAACGGGTGAGAAATCTACAGAAAAAAAAGCAGAAAATGAAAATAATCAAATAGAAACAGACTCAAACTACGTCGTCACATACCATCTAAGGAAACTTCTTCCTCCCTAGCCGGCATTTACAAAATAAAATGTGCTTGATGTCCGATGTTTTATATCGGCAAGACGGCCAGAAATATAAAATCCCGCATTTACCAACATAAAGTGGAATTCTAAAACAGCAATCCACTAACGCACATACACAGGAACACATTTATCTACAATTTTACTTTACAAACTGAACCCTCCTCCAGATAGAATCCTTTCTCCCACGCAGCAGGTGCGTCGAAAATCCCGTAATCATTCTCCAATCACAATCAAACGTAAAACTCAGACTCGGATCTTATTCCTTAACAAAAAAATTGTCAAAAATTCCACTCAAATATTCCAATATCCTTTGCCACTGCATAACAAACTTCGATCCCAGTAAAATTACCACTTATTGTTTGCTGCATTTAATTAATGTTTCCATTTGTTTCTTTATTTTTCTTTCTCTTCCCTTTTCATATTTTTACGGTTTTGTCGCACGCGCTGTAGAATTTTTCTGAAGACATTCGTTGATCCGTACGAAACCGATAAATATCTCGTTTTTCTGATGATTCCTTCCAGTGTTTAATTTGTTTTCCCTTGTGTCTGTTTAATACATTTTGTCTCCCGAGCATTTCATTTTATGATATTTCGTGTGTTTGTCTTATCCTCTCACACACACACACATATATATATATATTCCCAGTTTTCTTCTTCCTCTTTCTTTACTCTTTACGTAGAGTTGGTCAATGCCATCCTTTGGGTTTAGTGCATTGTGCGTGGTCATAGATTTTTAGGTATTTTGGTCTTAGTGTATGAAGTCTTCTTTTTTCCAGCCTATAAATGGTCCAGTATATGATACTAGAGATACCTTCTCGGTGTTAATTCTTTTCATCATGTCTCTACTAAATAACTTAGATTCTAAGAGTTTTCGTATTCTTGTCCGGTATTCTTTTCTAGTCACCTTTTTTATTTCTCTTGATTTGATGATGTCTACCTTCAGAATTCTCAGATATGTGTATGCATTATGTTCGCAAAATGCCCTCATTTCCTTATGGTTAAATAGTTAGATGTCCTTCGCTGTCTCATGCTTTCCACTTTTAATCTCTCGTAGTGCACATTTTTTCACTCTGAATTCAATTCGACTATCCTGGCTAAATATTCTGGTTGTGTTTATCAGCTTTTCTAGTGAATTTTTGTTTTTTGAAAATAGTTTCAGGACATCCATATACATCATGTGGTCTATTCTTTACCTGTCCTTATGAATTTCATCCATCATGACACATTGCTTTATTTATAAGATTGATAATTTTGTCAATGGGCTTGTACATCCTTAAGCACGCAATTATCCATACTTGGGATTCTATCGTATGCTTTCTTGTATTCAATCCATCCCATGGATGTTCTTTCTTTTCGTTTTTACCTCCATTAGGATATTTTTTATCTATGTATAACAGGTCACGTGTCCCTCTTTTTGGCATCCTTTCTCTTTCTCGGGGAGTAGTCTACCATTATTAAGAGAGTGGTAGATCTGTTCTCTAAATTGTTCCGTAAGATTTCCGGTTTTTTTGGTAAGCAGGTTAATAGTATGTGGTTGCTTTGGATCGGTCCCTGCTTGGTATCGTGTTATATTAACGTACCTCTTTCTTTGGTCATCTAATCTGGAATATCTGTCTTGTGTATACATCTTCTCAGTTGTCGTGTTATCTGTAGGGTCGAGAATTTTTAAACTGGTATGCATGTACTCTACCGTGGCCTAGTGATTTCTAGTTTGCCAGTCTTGTTAAAGTTACCTTCAGTGTTTTTCATTAATTTCAATGTTTGTTTCTCATTCAATGCCATGACGGTCTTCTTTCATGTTTTTCAGCTCTTGAATGTTATCTTGTGCTCTTGTCGATTTTCCCACTTATTTCAGTAGAAGTGTTTTTCTGTCATTTCCAGTTATTCTGTTTTTGTTTCCCTTTCGTTTACGTTTTGATAAAACTGACTTTCACTGTTTCCAAAGGTCTTTTTTGTGTGTATCGTCTCAGGATTCTCTCTTTTGCTAGTATCTTTTGTTTGATATCTTCATGTTTCTTGATTAATTTTTCTTCTTTATTATCAGTCATATGTCCACTCTTAAATCGTATTCTGTTCTTATTCACCTTATCTACCGCTTTAGCTTTTTTAGTTTGTGTTTCTGGATTTGCAATCCGATTTCCAATCCGAGCTTTGTTAATCCATTCTTTTGGTGAGGTTTTGTTTCTATGTTTAGTCTTGTAATAACTAATGTAGCCCTTGCATAAATTAGGTTGTTTAGTTATGTGATAATATCTGTTAAAGAAATATTGGAGTAGTCAGTTCACTTTTTTGTTTCTATTTTTAATTTCTTTCATTCTTTGTTCCCTATAGATGGAAGTTATAACTTCACATATAGAAGTCAAACAAGAAATATATCAAATGTGTATTATTTAAAACGACACATATATCCAATCAATACGGGAAACAGAAGCTCATATTATGCCATTTAACAGTACTCTATTTATAAGATCAATACTGATAAAGTAATCAATATATCTTATAATACAGCAGATTATAATATTCAAATATAGAATGAGCAAAGTCGAAAATATAAATAAAATTATAATAATAGTGACAATACAAAATACATAATAATACATAAAAAAATGAAATAAAGTAAAGGTTACAACAAAGATAAATTTAAATAATTAGAAGAGAAAAATCTACAATAGTCAAATAAAAATATGCAACGGAATAAATTTTAAAATTATAACAATAAAAGATTTTTTTAAATAAATAAAAATAATGAGAAAACATAAGAAATAATTTTAAAAGAAATAGTTAAGTCTTTTAGAAAATATATTATATATCTATATTAATAAATACATATATGTATATATATATATATATATATATATATATATATATATATAATATTATTTTTTTGGTTTTTTAATATTGTTACCCACGTACGACGTCGTTTCTAGCTTATGGCTCTGATCAGCCCAGGTAAATAACAATCTCAAACGGTCATAGGGCGCGAACCTCGTTCACAGATACATCTGGCCACGAAGGATTGTCACGTAATAACGGAAAATTTAAGTGATGTTTAAACTGAAAGCGGCGAGTGTTGACACACACACACACACACACATATATATATATATATATATATATATATATATATATATATATATATAAGCGGAGTTTGAATTACCTACTAGACACTACCCTCGAGTGGCTTCTGTCTCTCTGTAGAAGGGTTTGTCAGGACAACCTGATATGAGTATACTTCCCCTACAAGTAAACCCTGACCAAATATTCAAAATAACATAGTATTCGCAGCACATATAAGATCTGGCTGATACGAGAAATAGTGCACCTTCTCCTAGTGACGTTAACTGAAGTAACAACACGTAGCTGGATACTCCACCAGACTACATGAATTCTTGTCCTGTAATCCGGTAAAACCAAGAGACCACAATGAACATATAGTAAAAGATAATACGGGAGAGGAAAGTTAATGTTCTTAACTTCTTTACTCACTCAACGTTTGTCAGGTAAAGGAGAACTTTAATGGAATATTCGATTATTTATGTATCTCATATAGAGATCAAGTGTTAGCCCGAAGCCCCTTGATTTCTGAGATTAATAAAACATCAAAACAAAAGTGATTGCAACACACCAAAGAAAAAGTAATTAATATTAAAAAGCAAATACAAGAATTAAAGTAAGAAGCAATTTATTCTTTGATTAAACATCTTTTAAAGGTTCACGTCAAATATCAAGTCAATAAAGGGATAAATATACAAAAAATGTAGGTATTAACAAGATACAGGGGTAACGTTTAAAATTAAATATTTTTCATAGTGTAAAAGTTAATAGATAAATATCAAACCAATGGGTAGGTTTCATGGAGTATATCCAGGAATTGTAATCCAAAAAGGGTCAAATAGATCTTAATTCAATCAAAACATGTCAGAATCAAACTGCGAATAACTTCATACGAGGAAATTCAAATTCAAAATGAAATAAATTAAGAAATTAACGGTTTTTACCAAAAGAGAAGTAACTCTAGTTTAATTAATTTTTGTATTGAGATTTGATTTAACAATCCAAGGGGAGATAACCAATTCACATATAGAAATATACATACGCATGTGGACACATACACATATACATATATATATGTGCATATATATATATGTACATATATATATTCACGTCTTTTGAAAAAAATAAAAAATCAGAAATTTAAAAAATTTAAATACATATATATATATACATATCTTAAAAAGCTGACATCATAAGAAATATATATATATATATATATATATATATATATATATATATATATATATATATATATACTCATATACATACTTCAATAGGAAACGTAAAAGGTAAATAAATGTATAATTTAAATTATATAGGTTACACTAATTATTTAAGATGAAGACCATAGAATTTAAAAATATAGGAACAACTATAATTTTAAAGGAATCAAAAATAAAAATTGAAATACAATATTTATCCATGCGTGTCTCTAATACAGGATTAAAGAGGAATGTTTATAGATAAATCAAATAAATTATTTAAAATAAAATAAAAATTAAAACATATACATAAATTTAAATATGTAAGATTCTAATTAGCCGAAAAGAAAAGGAATATGGATTACAGGGAAAGCATATCACTAGTTAAAAACGTACCAATATTTAAGGTAGGTGGAAAGGAATTGTCACTATATAGGTAAGTATTTAAAAGTTTACAAATATAATTTTACAAGATCCAAGAAATTAAGGAGAGGGATATATAAGGATAGGAGAGTGGAAATACTTAGAACATAAAATAAAGATATGATGGTTAAGAAATCAACACAATTTAAATTATAATTAACAGTTTAATTAGTAAATGATACTTCTTGTAAAGAATTTAATTAAATTCTGACAAAATAGTTATTACAAATTAATAGATTTGGGTAAATTTGTAGTTATTGAAGATTAGTCTAGGTATGCAATTTATACTATATAAATACACGAACATATCAAAGAAATTATAGAGGTTTTTTTTAAACTTATAAGACTTATTAAATCCAACATAAGTAAAAGAAAAGGCCAGGAAATACATAGGAACAGCAAAAACGGAGAACAGCTATATAAGATGGGCATAATTCATATCTATATTAAGCAAAAGTATATTAACACAAGGTATAACCTTAGAAATCAAATTATAGAGGATATCACTGAACCTTAGGTAACATAAAGAGAATGGGAAAATAGGGGCAGTTTTTAGTGACCAAATAATCATTAAAAAACTTTAAAGTTGTTATATTTGTACCAGATTTTATATAAGAAATTAAATAATGTTTTATCTTTATTATTTAGTAAAGAACCATTATATTTAATGATTAAACGGGTTTCATCGTTGCACAATGTCCAGTATTTGTCCAAGGATTTATATGATCTCCATTTTTTTAATCAATTGCCATTTGAGTTTAGAGCATATATTTTTATCTTTAAGATCTCAAATATGAGAAGCCACAGATGTGTATTTGGAAACGTGTCTGTTATTAAATATATAAATGTGTCTAGAGATTCTATTTTTTAATACGAAAGCCGTTGAACCTATGTGCAATGCACAATAATACAAAATAAAATGTTAAAAATTGTTTTAGAAACGATCGTACGCCCAATATTCGTTGTGTTTGAATTCTTGGAAGTGTTAACAAATCTCTATGTACCTCTCAATGCGCTGATTCACTATATACATCCAATGGAACTATGGAGATAGAACCTTCTTTACATATATAGTAAGGCGTCTGAATGAGGTCAGGGTTATAGGCTTATTCGGAATTTTCATACGAGGAGATCTATCTGCTTAAAAGGCAGAGTACGCCATCAGATTGAGTGAAGAAGACTGCAGGTATAAGCAAGCGTACACGTCGAGCGACACTGAGAGTGTAAACGTTGCTAGTCAGCGGTTAAAAGTGTAATTATAAAGAGAATGTGGTGAAGAATACATTAACAGAAATGGCTGAAAAAAAAACAGAATATTGTTGTCATATGAAGACATAAGAAAATGAACCAGACAAAAATCGTACTACCTTATCAAAATATAGATAGGAAGTGAATAGTATTGGCATCAATAATAATATTAATTGGGAAATCTGAAAGTATAAATAGTTAAGAATGAATTGTGTGAAATATTAAATGATAAACTTCTAAAATCAAATTTAATTACTGAACAAAAAACAGGAATTTATAACCGAATGAAGACATCTAAAAATATTTACTTTATTATTCAAATTGTGATTAAACGAAAATAATAATTAAATTCAGTAAATAATATCAAAATAAACAAAAAAATAAAAAAATATTTAGTATTTACTCGTATTTACCACATGATTTTTAAATAAATTGCAAATAAAAAAAAATATATGACGATTTTTGTACTTAATATTTCGCATTTTTAATTAATAAATCAGATTGAGTAAGGATTCTGACGGTCGGGTGTTCAGTGAAACTGCAGTAATGTGTGACAAGAAGATACATTCATTATTCATACATATATATGATATAAATCTCAACTGTGAAAATATTCTCATGTCAGATTGGCTTTATTAAATTCGTACGATGTGTCGGAATAATTGATGCCTTCTGAAATATGTAAAAAAGAAGAGAAGAAAATGTTCTTATCCGCTGACAACATTATAAATTCATAAGGATTAACTTAGGCAAAACCGGAAAATAAGAAAAGGAGGGAAAATAAAAAGAAAACATAAAACAAAATTAAAGGAAGAAAGAAAAGAAAAAGGAATAACAGAATAATATATTTTATATGTAAAGCTGTCTCCAAATAAATAACATATTCATTCTCTTGACTTTTACATATGGTAAGAAGGTATAAGTTATACCGAAACTTTACATGAATTTAATAAATCCTATTTCATATATTTCGTCCACTCATCTTTTATATTCTACTGTGTGATATTCTCCTCTCTATTTATATATATATATATATATATATATATATATATATATATATATATATATATATAAATTATAAATATTTGTTTTTATCTAAATACGTATACGTTTCATCTTTTCGAGAACGTCAGTGTGGAAAATAATTATTCATGACGGTCACCGGACTCGAACTCTGGCACCCGTCATTTTTCAAACTCAAATTTCGACGTCTTATATATAGTTAATTTCGAATTAAATGGAAACTTACTACTTAAGTGAAGTAATATGTGCAATTAATCTTATTGTAGTGTTAATTTAAACGGTTTACAAATAAATATTAAATATCCTGCACCAAAACACCGAAGTATAACAATCTTAGTAATGCTTAAATGGATGGCTGAATATATATAGCTAGCTCCAAATTGATGAAGTTAAAAGAGATCAGCCTTGCACTTAGTTTCGTATTGAAATAACCTCAATAGGAATTTGATGTAACTTTAAGCAAGTAAAAATTACCCTTAAGTGAATTCGACTTTTTATAAATAAATGATAGAATTTATTAACTATTTTAAGGAATATTACTGAATTAAATGTTATAAATGTTCGCACAACTTTTACCATGTTCTGAACTGAAAAATTCAAAGTGGC
>OY744521.1:129675787-129688287 GCA_963556195.1 Sepiola atlantica | reverse complement strand
AGATAGATAGAGATGATAGATAGATAGAGGGAAAAGGAAAAGATAGTTAGAGAAAAAGGGGGAGAAACAGATAGATAGATAGATAGATAGATAGATAGATATATTTAGAGATAAAGAGATACATATAGATAAAGAGATAGATAGATACAGATGCATTGAGAGATGGATAGATAAATAGATAGGTAGATAAAGAGATATAAAGATAGAGAAAGAAGGTTAGAGATATAGATAGAAAAAGAGAGATAAATAGTTTTAGAAAGATATAGATAGATAGATAGATAGATAGATAGATAGATAGATAGATGTTCGAATGTACGTATGTCCGTGGGTTTTGAAATCCAATTTTTACCAGTCGGCTCCGATATATAACTCGATTGTGCAATGTTTGCCATCTCCATTCAAATGTTATTTGCTAATATACAGATGATTCGACGCAGACGATCTGATTGTCATTTTGTTGTTATTGTTTTATTTTCTGCTACAAAAAAAACCGGCCATTTTGTTTTTCTTCTTCTCAATGTGTTATTCTTGTGGCGCTAAAATCATTTACTGAAAATACATTGCAAATACAGAAGAAGCGCCAAATATATTTTGTTCGCAATCCACCTCAATCTCCGTTCCAAATTCAATCTGTGATTATATATGGTCACGTGGTTTCTTGTTTTGCACTGGTGACTTTCCTAAACTTAATCGGTAAATGAAAATGTAAATATTCCTTCAAAACACTTTGGTAACGTATAATGCATTCTTTAGTTATAATTTTGAAAGCAAACATCTTTCTTTTAAATCATTAAAACCAAGGTATGTGAATGCATATATATATATATATATATATATATATATATATATATATATATATATATATATATATATATATATCAACTTATGTGCATCTATATCATAGGGTATGTCAGTTGTAAGTTGTTCTGTCACGTTCAAGTACGAAATAGAATTTTCTTTGGTCGTAATTAAATAAAGGGTTCCGTTGAAAATTATGTACAGATTCCCGAGATCGACAGAAAGATTTCCGTGTTCGACAATTTTAGTTACATTATTCGGGCGATTTTTCTCATCTTGGATGTCATTATCACAACATTTCGGCCGATGTAACCTTGAACCGAAACGGTGTATTAATGACATCCAAGATGAGAACAGTATTCCTAATAATCCAAATATTAGAAAGTAGAAGTCAGTACGTTTTTAAGCCCTACTTGAATTTGTATGTGTAGTGTAGTCGGTATTTCGTCTGAAGATGTTCACATCAAACATATCTCCCTTCGAGTCAAACGCCTTGAAGAGATTTTGAAACTACCACCATTCAGTGACTTTTTGCGCCAAATCAATGACTCAAAAAGAAAAATGAATGTTTAGATTTTTTAGCATCAATGAATCTAAAATTGAAACATACGCCGCGTGTATATAAAACGTAAGCAAATGTTGACATTTCCTTTTTTTTTTCATTTTTACTTGTAACAAAAGTAGTTAGCTTTTAAACTTTCAAGTTGCTCTTTTCACAATAAGTAATGTTGAGATGAATTTACTAATAATAGATGCTCAATGCTTGGCAATTGATGACATCTTTATTAGTTAACAAATAGATTGCCAGGTTATCTATTTTTCATAAAACTGTGTATTTTATTGAAGTAATTATCTATTGGTGTACTGGTTCTAGATAAATAGATTAAATGCGTCTCGGAATTAATTTGGATTATTTGGACTGCTGTTTAAATCTTAGTTCTTATTTTTATAACGTGTTGCCTGATGTAGCCTCCAACTTTCTATAAACCCGAACTCATCTTTCTGAAATTTAGAAAAGGTATTATATTCATAGAAGTTAGCATCATAAACTATATATATATATATATATATATATATATATATATATATATATATATATATATATATATCAGAAGATCAGAACAACATCGGTTAATTTTAATTTTAAGAATCGAAATATCGTCAGAGGGTCATATAACGTGCGAACCGGCATTTTATCCGAGGAGATAGACATAAACAGAGGCTGAAGAGAGTTTGGTAAAAAGGCTTATTTTATGTCCCCTTTGTTAGGATTTGAAACCGGCAGCACCGATGTTGTTCTGATCTTCTGTAATACATAATATTAATTAATATTACGCTCTTATTTTTTATTTTTCTTAATAATCGAGCACTCTGCTGGGGTTCTCTCCTACAAACCTCACCTCGATATATATATATATATATATATATATATATATATATATATATATATATATATATATATATATATATATATATATATATTATGGTGCCGTACCTGTACGAAGAACAAATGGATTCGTCCATCCATGATAAAATGCGATAAGCATTCCAACTTACTGTCTTCTTCCACCCAAGTTCTATACTGGCAGTCCAGAATATCACTTCTTGTATATATATTCTTTTTCTTCAATAATATATCTTTGTTCCTGTAACCCCGTGTTTCCGTGTCTTTATTTCGGCCCCTATAGAGTCAGAACAATATATATATATATATATATATATATATATATATATATATATATATATATATATTTGTACAGAAAATTAGTACAACATCAGTGGCGTTGGTTTCAAGATCAGAAGGACTTACCCATCCGGCTCTCTTCAGCTTATATTGTCACCTGTTACAGAAATGTGAATTCACATATCACTCTCGTGTGGATACGTTATTTGCTTTGGAGTGTATATTTGTTTCAAATTTGTGTTAGGGGGAAGAAATGTGAGACTACAAAGTTTAATAAAGTTCGAAAAAAAGGGGAAGGTAAAATGTAACAGTTAAAATTTAAAATTTTAAAATTTTAAAAATATCTCTATACAAGTCCGGTGATTCAATGTTTATTAAGAGTGTATATTAGGCCTTTAAATGTTTTGAAAGGTTAACTTGGTGTCATCTAGAAAGTGCTACGGAGAGAATGTGTGTTTAAGGGTTAAACTTTCGAAAGAATAAAAAATAAATAAAGCGAAGTCTTGATAGAGATGATGCATTTTTCGCTATCAATGCTCGCCCTAGGATATACGATGATAGGTCTTTATGCATTTTTCCAAAGATTATTCTCTTTCAATCACAGTAGATCCTGAGAAGAAAATTTCTAATTTCCTGGGCACTACATTAAACCTGAATACTGAAGCGTATATCCTCTACCATCAACCAACGCTGACTTTATTATACGCCCAGAAAAATCTAACCATCCTCACTCAATAAAAACATCAATTGTCCCTGCAGTATCAGATAAGATTTCAAGACTATAAACTCACATTAGATCAGTCCTCGTTATTTTACAATAGTACTTTAGCAAATTCAGAATCCTCAAAAAAATATCATATAACCAGAAAACATAAATACCTCCAATAATACGAATATTATAACATACAATATGACATTAAGATCATATACGCCTAAAAATGAAAATCAAAAATAGAAATAATAATAATAATAATAATAATAATAATAATAATAATAATAATAATAATAATAATAATAATAATAATAATAATAATAATAATATGACATATACATAAGATTAACAACTCTAATATAAATTTTTATATTCTACCAACCAATATCTTTGTGAGCCCTTACTTAATTCCTCAACAAACTCCTGTAGACCTATTAGACGAAGGAAAACGTTATGGTTTTACACCCCCTACAGCTATAACGTTAAAACAAGTATACGTAAGGAATTCTATAAAATAATTAAGAAATCATTTAAATACCCACACAAATATAATTCCATATTAAATAAAAAGAATATGATAAACATTTCTTACTCTACAATGCTTAATCTAGCAAAATTAATCTTTACTTCTAACGATAGTAAACTTAAACCCAGCTACTATCCTCAGTATCAATTCCCCAACATAACTGTAATTGCCAGGATAAACAAAGCTGCCCCTTACAAAATAATACTGTGAAAGTAAAAATCCTTTCTTGAACACTAACACCCCTGATTTACTAAACTCGATTAGTTCTTCCAATACTTTTCAATTACTCCTATCCGTCCCTTCACAAACAATTACTCTTAAACTTGTAACTCCTGCGAATACTCCTGATTTATAATTCGAAACTAATACATCGCTATCGAAGAAATAAAATCAAGTTAATCTGGAAGAAACCCCTACTATTCCCAAAATATTGGCCCTTTCAATATCAATTCTACTAACGACAATAACAGCTCTAACAATATTTCCCCCGAATAGCACATCTACCAATCCTACTTCTAAGTTTAACACACACACACACACACACACACACACACACACACACACACACACACACACATATATATATATATATATATATATATAAAGAGAGATTCGACTGCGACTCGCATCAAAGTACGCATAAGTTCGGTTAACAACTATGATAAGAGGAACCCTATATCTTCAACAATCTTATCAAGAAACTTAAGTCTGAAATAATGCCCTACACATTGATTTTGTCAATTATTAAAAAATATCAATCTAATGCCAACCGGGTTCTAAAACCCTTCTATTATGCACTTCCGATGCAGTAATGACAATGCGATCAAGACCCCTTTTAATAAATAAAAACAAATACATATATCCCAATGGAGGCATAGAAGATACAGATATGACTAGTTTTTCACTCCTACCCAAAACACTCCACCCTCTCATTTATAATTCCTAAATAAAATAAGCTTTTTCGCATGTTGTACCCTTCGCTATTCCTTTGTTTAAGCTACTCTAGTTTTTTTTTCACTTTTCATTTACAACATTTATCTAATCATTTTTTTCTATGAGCTCTTTCTTTATCTATAACTATTTTTACAAATACATTACCTCTTTGATTATTAGTCTTAATAATTATTTTCCTTATCTATATTATTAAGTAGGTCATTTTTGGAAACATTGTCTCTATTTTCCTATTTTTCTACTCTCTCCCTTATTTCTTTCCCATCTGTACGTTTTAATACCACATCTCTAATATCGAATTTAAAGAATAATTATATATTCAGTGAACCTAATCATCCCTAATATTCAGATTTGATGTGTGCGGTCAAAAGTGCTAGACTTAAAGCGATATGCGGATATGACGTCACGTGGAAACAGAGCGAGAGAAAATGATTATATTTTTAAAACAGACTGCTGTTGAACCTTGAAGCGGACAATAGCTTAATAAGATGCCGTAAAACTAAAAATAATGAGAATCGCATGCGGCGATGAGCGCCGATGTGTCTGTCTGTCTGTCTGTCTGTCTGTCTGTCTGTCTGTCTGTCTGTCTGTTTGTCTGTCTGTCTGTCTGACTACTTGTCTATCACTTTATCCATCTATGTGTATATCTATCTATAGTTAAAATAGGAATATAAGTGTCTCTCTACTTCGTAATTAAGTATAGATTGTACTGGTAACATTTTTAACATTTTTCTCTAAATAAACATTCATTCCGAATCTCTGTCTTTACTTAATTCTTCTTTTTTATATGCACAACAAAGTTATACTAACTCGCGCTCTAGCCACACGAAACGACAATACGACTAGAAAGAGAAACAAACACAAAAAATAGCACGGCCACGACGAGAAAGAACGAAACGGCACGAAACGAAACGGACACGGAAAAAAGAAACAACAAAGAAACTGCACAACAAAGGACAACGGAACACAAAAGCATATATTTACATAAAGAAAAGAAGGAAATTAAAAGGACAACGCAACTCGCATATTCGACAGACAGCGAATAGAAAGTAATGAAAAAAGGCGCAACGCAACACCATTTTCGGCTTTGAAGTGGAAAGTAAAAAGGGCGATGTAACTCATCCCCATCAGGTACTAGCTGGCCAGTGACCTCAACAAGGGTGCGTTTAGAACTGGGTGTCATGAAAACAACGTGAAATTTCGAAGGAAAAGAAAAAAGAAAAAAGAGAAAAGAAAGAAGTCGCATAATAATTTTAAAAAAAACAATGACAGGGGGCAGGGAAGGAGTGGAGAGAAGAGAGAGAAATGTATAAAGACAACGAATACGGAAGTTAATTTTGAAGTTGTATACATTGTGATTTAACTGTACTGTTAGAGAGAGAAAATGATATTAACGTAAAAGACGAAAGACCTTTGGATTTTAATTTTATCAGAAGTGGAACCATTCAAAGAAAGAAAGAAAGAAAGAAAGAAAGAAGAATGAATATTTCTTGTAACTGTTGATAGCAGAATTATTGATTGAACTTATTTAGAAGAAAAACTAAAGAGAAAGGAAAAAATACAAAGAGAATGAAAGGACAGATTAGGTAATGAAAAAATATTTTTTAAATAGGATGATATGCCATCCTGTCGGCTGTCCTTGGTGAGTTAAGGCGAATTACTTTTTAATTGGTTTAGAAACAGACTTAGAAGGGATTAAAAAGAAAGAAAAAAGACAGAAAGAAAGAACAATATATAACTTTAATAAAAACATAAACGCTGGTACACACACATGTATGCACACAAAGGAAGGTCATTGTTCATAAGGTGATGATATGCCGTTGGAAGCGGCGATTTTTTTCTGTTTTTATGATGCTGTAATGGGAAGATCTGTGTGTGGGTGAAGGAGAAAAAGATAGAGATAGACGAGATATTGAGGGGTGACTTAATTATTTTAATGTTGTTTTTCAGGGTAGACAGACATGAATGCAGAAGCAATTTTAAAAAAAATACTTAACGTAGAAATTTGTGAGAGACGTTTTTTATTAAGTGTAGTTACAACGTGTTTTTTTTGTTTTGTTTTTTTTCAATTTTCATATCTTTTGTTTTTTTCTGAGAATAGAGCATCCAACCGGATTCCAAACATTCACCCGCTATTTACGACACTCTAGCCGAGAGATCTTTTTTATTATTCTAACCGCCCCTTTAACGGCAATCGTTTGTATCTCTCTTGCACTTGGTTTACCGAGTATGTTCGCCAGATAGTTTTTGAAATTGTTTTTCATGAGTCCAGTTGCTCCTATAATTACTGGAATAGTATCAGTTGTGAATTACTTTGTGTGAAGAATGATAGAGCGAGAAAGGGGGGGTAAATGGCTTAAAAAGGGTAGAGACAGATGACAGAGTTAATTATGGGGTTCTGTTTGACATGCCATGTTTTGTGGTTATTTAAAGTAAATATGTGGTTTTTTTAGTGTTGAGAAACGGTTTGGTTGCTTTGTGTTGAGAGAGAAAAAGAGGGAGAGAAGGAAGACAGTGTGGAAATGTCTAATCGTTTTATTTTCATATTTTAAACATGGTATCTGTACGAATTGTGTAAACTGTTGCCAGGTTGGTATTCTGTTAAAAAAAGGGTTTTGTCACTTTGTAGATTATTCAACTTGTCAGCTTTGTCAAAAAAAGGTTGTGTAATTTTGTAATTTTTTGTATAAGAATCCACAGAGAGGTGTTCTTATAGATTTGTTAACTAATGTCAAGTATGGCGTTAAAATCTGGTATTTTGTTGTACTTTTGACTAAGGAGAGAGATATTTTTTTATTATTTAAACAAATAAGTTTTTTGTATAATTATTCGAAAAACAACAGCTAAGGAAGGATTCATTGAGTGATTAAAATCGTGGTCAGCCGAATAATAGATTCAGGTTATAAGGTGTGACAAGTGAGAGATATGTTGTTTTTGACGGTAAGAATTGTTGAGGTCAATCGGGGTTCATTAAAACCCTGACTGATAGCTGTATTTTTTTATAAATCTTGCGATGTCTCATAATATGGGCGGCTCGAAGGAACTAAAAGAATATAAATCTGACATTTAGTCACCGTATTAGGTTTTATTTAAGAAAAATGGCTACTTTCTTTTTGATTACTAACCTTATCACATGAAGAGGGTAGCCATTATTGGATAAAGCATTTGCAATATTTTTTTATTTCTTCGTCAAATTTTAATTTTGAACAAATCATAAAGGCTCTGTGTGTTAGGATCCAAATTAAATTTAACTTTCGCTTGCCTAGACAAAATGAATCCCAGCAAATATACAATCCTGTGAACGATAAATTGATGTAAGGTAACAGAATGAAGTTTTCGTTACTAGTACATCTGGGAAAGCTAGAGACGAATTACACTCTACTTCATAAGTATACTTTAATGTGGGATGTATTTTGTTCACTAAGAAGAAGAATGTATTTGTTCCTGTTTGATTGTTGAAGAGGCAAAATGTGTCGTCTACATATCGACAGTAGACTAACGGTTTCATGGGTTCATATAGTAATTTATTCTCATAGAAACACACAGAAATGTTCGCGATCGTTGGTCTCAAGACTGAGCCCATAGAAACACCATCTATTTGCCTATACATTACATCGTTAAAACTGAATTCAACATATGTAGTGGCAACTTTTATTAGCTCAACGAACGTGCTTTCAGGAATGGAAGGGGCTGATAAATGGCTACGATAAATGACTACGATATAAAAAGTCGGCACAGGTATCTATTTTTCCTAAAAAGGGACACAAGTAAATACGTTACTAATATCATAAGAGCATATAAACTTAATAGCAACTTTGGACGCTGAAATGAAATTTGCAAAAAAAGATTATTAGGTAAATCGAAAAAAATAAAAAAGGTAAAATCAAGCAGTGAATTCTGTTAAGTTAAACAATGTTTGGATAAATGAAAGAATGCTATCAAAGTACAGAATATATATATATATATATATATATATATATAGGGTGAGTCAGAATGCACGCAAATTATAAATTCTTTATTAAATGTATATTAAATCATATTAAATGAAACTAAATATAATCAAAAGAAAGTCGAGTTAATGGGGGTGTAGCATTACAACAAATGTTCAATAATACCGCCTTCTTCTTCAATCACCAGCTCTGCACGTTTCACCAAATTATTCACTGCACGCCCAAGTTCATCACAAGAAATTTTATTTACCTCTGAAATGAGTCGATCTTTGAGCTCATTAAGATAGGCCGAAATTGATGGAATACACGGGCCTTCAGAATGCTCCAATATAAAAGTCCAGTGGGTTGAGATAAGGCGACCGTAGTGGCCATGATGTTGCGTATCCTCGGCTAGAAAGACTCCTCATTTAACGCTTTCTCTGTAACTTAGGAATCAGATAATCGCGAAGCAGAGCATATAATTCACTCAATCAATTGTCGAGTCGAAGAAAAATTGTTACAATCGATATTCAGCACTAAATTCTATCCACACACACAACTTTTCTGGATGTAGACGTATGGATAAGATTGCTTTTGGATTTACAAAGCTCCAAATTACACAGTTGTGGCGGTTAACCAAACTGTCAAGCGAGAAATAATCCTCGTCTAACCACAGTACATCTTATAACACCAACTGATATTCCATAACCCAATTTGCGAAAGCAAGTGGTTGTGGTTTGTCTGCATCATCGATAGATTGGACTAGGCTGATGTGGTAAGGCTGCATACCTTGGTAATGAAGAATCTGTGTAACACTGCGTTGATGAATGCCTGTGAGTTTAGCTACACCTTTTGAACTTGCATGGCCAAGTGGATTAGTTGACTGTAAGCTTGTGACTGCCTTTACAACAGCACCCACACGATTTTCTTCCAGTGACGGCCTGTCGCTTGATGATAAATCATGGAGTGCTTTTGTGCTCTTGAATTTTTTCATCAATCGTGTCAGAGTAAATAAATGAAATAGATTATTTCGCATGGCTTTTATCTGTTTGTATGCTCTTATTGTTGCAGATGCATTTTCATTATTCTTATAATATAATTTTACTAGATCCAGTCTTGTTTCCCAATCAAGTGGCATTATGTAACTAATGACCTATAAAGTATTAAAAATATTAATTATAAAAACGTCATGCATATATCTATAACATATATAAAAGTATAGTTAACTAATATGTAATTGGTGAAATAATTTTGAACAATATAAATTTGCGTGCATTTTATGCTCACTCTATATAATATATATATATATATATATATATATATATATATATATATATATATATATATATATATTGAAGAGTTCAAATGCAAAACGCGATAAATGCAATTCCTAAAATTGCGATATAATCGCTACATAAAGTGTTGCATTTCAACATTCTATCAGATCTCCAAATAATGCGATATCGGCTTAATTTTTCTTTGATTTCACATCAAATATATATTTACCAGGAGGAAATATTCTACATTATAGAGAATATTTCTTAGTCTTCTGATATGTGTAACTAAAGGCCTCAATGGGGGAGGCAATTTGGTTATTTGGTGGGGACGTCGTGTTTCATCGTTTTGCTATTTTTTTTCATTATCATTAATATTATTTTCAGATAGAGTTAGTTAAACAAAGTGGGTGTTTGTTAGATGTCAGAAAAGAAAGTTCACGCAAGTATGTGATCCCATCGTGGCCTGGGGAGTAACTCAGTGTTGTATTCTGGATGACTCGGAACCAATGTGATCCGATCAATGTGATCCAACTGTTTGGCGGGGTGGATCTTGGGACAATATGTCACAACATGTGCACGTATATGCAATGTCTCGTCTTGTTATCGCCAGTGAGTAATCATCGTTTGACAATAGTCACTGTTGTCTGCTTCTGGGACTGGCGGACTGGCGGACTGGCGGACTGGCGGACTGGCTGGCTGGCTGGCTGGCTGGCTGGCTGGCTGGCTGGCTGTTTGGTCGGGACCATCATGCTGCAAATCAAACATTATGTAATAATGGAACAAATCATTTTTAATATAAAAACATCATTTATTTTTGCCGAAGAACATATTTAAAACTCGAGGGTTCGGCTGAGTTCTCACGAGCATGTCAAGAACGCGTCTTCCTCAATCAGATTTCAAAAGCACGTCTCTTTTTCGCTTGTCGTGGAGAAGCGACAGGAGAAAGAAATTGATAAAGAGGGGAGAGGGAGAGAGAGAAAAGGAGAGAGACAGAGGGAGAGATGAATAGAGAGAAAGAGGGAATACAGTCGTCATCGGTTTTTCAACAAACCTCGGTGACAGTTTTTTTTTACCTCTTGAACCTGGCTGGTGTCTCCAACATTATTGATATTTTAGTCGACTTCGGATTACACCGAATACCCCGATCAGTGAGCTGACATTTTTAGTGCAACGAATTTATTTTATTTGCAACTCAAGTCTGGCGCAATGGTTACGAATATAACAGGGAGCACTTAGCTCCCCAAAAGGTTACGCATTGTGCCGAAAGTAGACTATTAGACAAGTATTTAGCTATGATATTTGGGCTCATTAATATATATATATATATATATATATATATATATATATATATATATATATATGTATGTTTAATATAATCATATATATTTAATATATATATATAAAAAATATATATATACAGAGAGCTATAGATGTACAATTAATTCATTACTGTTTCATACAGCATTGTTTACACACAATGTTTTGAACAATAAGTGTGTGTTATTCGTCCACCTGAGAAAACTCAAGTAGTACTGCTATATATATATATATATATATGTATATATATGTATATATATATATATGTATATATATATATGTATATATATATGTATATATATATATGTATATATGTATATATATATATGTATATGTATATGTATATATATGTATATATATATATATGTATGTATATATATATGTATATATATATATATGTATGTGTATATATATGTATATATATATATATGTATGTGTATATATATGTATATATATATATGTATATATATATGTATATATATATATATATGTATATATATATGTATATATATATGTATATATATATGTATATATATATGTATATATATATATATATATATATATATATGGGGGCACATCATCATATTGGAAAATATTTTACGATTTTCTGACCCTCCATAAATCGTTTTCCGTAAATTATTCAGATGCGAGCAGAATTATTCACGGGACAGAAATTGAATTTACGTTTGTTTCCCAAAAAAAAGACAAAACTATATACGGCATTAGGTATGCCACAACAGAAACCAATCAGTCAAGGGGGTCGGGGGAATGTCTGTGATGCATCCACATGTACACGCTTACACACTCGCACACACAACCATTCAAAAATTATACTCATGCATAAATAAGTTCATCAAAATACGCACGGACATATAGAGAAACACATATAGAAGTGCAAATGGGTGTATCTGAAGAGAACATTTACAGATCACACGAATACGTATTCATGCACCGACATATGAGTTCTTGCTGTGAATGTTCTACAAGGGCAGGGATTAGTGCCCAGTCGTGCATCGACCATGAACATAACAATAGAAAGAGAGAGACAGAGAGGGAGAGAGAGAGACTAGCAACATCTCTTTTGTGTGAAAGAAGTTGTAGAAAAGAGAAGTAATTCCTCACTAGATTGCAATTTGAGCGTTGTACTCTCAAGACTCCGAACAGCACCTTTTCAGATATGGCAGCAGTACACCATCTTAGGTCGTATCTGGATAAAAAAAATTTTTAACATAGTTCACCCCAAACAAGGCAGGCCGCCACTGTAGACGTAAGGGATTACTGAGAAAATAAGGGAGAAGGTTGGGTG
>OY744521.1:129500787-129670787 GCA_963556195.1 Sepiola atlantica | reverse complement strand
CTTTTTTTAAGGAAGGATGTAATCATATTAAATATTTGTCCAGTAATACCATATGAGAGCAGTTTTAGGAGAAGCCGTTCATGCCAGATCTTGTCAAAGGCCTTGGATATATCAAGCGCTACCGCCCTAGCTTCACCTGCCTTGTCTAGTGTATGATATATAGTGTTAGGATATCTGCGGTAGATCGTAATTGTCTAAATCCGTATTGATGATCAGAAAAAAGTTAGGCATTAACTAGGTGCCGGACTATCGCTAGATTGATTAATGATTCAAAGAGTTTATCAAAGTTCGGGAGTAGATCGGGAATTGGGCGGTAGTTTAAAGGATCAGTTCTATCTCCAGAATATTTGAAGACTGGTACCACAGAAGCAATTTTCCAACTATCATGAAAACAAGAATTAGCCAGGCATTTGTTGTATAGTTTATTACTATTACTGGTATAACATCAGGCCCACAGGTTTTAGTGGTGCCAAGGTGTTTTATGATCTCTCTGACCTGAGATGGGTTGATGACCAGGTTCTCAAGGGTAGCTTCAGTCCGCAATGGGAATTTAGGGAGGGGTGGTTTGCTGAGTCCAAAGGTGAGTTTAAGGTGAAACGCTGGGCAAGTAGTTCAGCCTTATCAGTTGCCGTGCAAACAACATCGTTGTGATTTGATAGCAAGGGAATTGTCGATTGTCCATTGTTCATCACATTATTATAGATTTTCCAGAAATCACGAGTACCTAGTTTATGTGACTGAATGCGTTTTTTTGGTTATCTCTGTATACCTTCTCTTTGCTTCATCTATCACGACTTTGCAATCATTTGTTGCCTCTATAAATTACTGTTTATTCGCAGTTGACTTATAGCGGCCGAATTTCCGGAATGCCTTCTGCCTCTAAGCAATAGCAGCTGCACATTCTGAGGTGAACCATTCAGGAGAGTGGAGTTTGCTGAAGAATTTTCGCGTGTGGACATAAACATCAATGTCTGCTTTGACCCATTCAGTTAGCTCATTTGCACACTGATCAGCAGTGAGTGATAAGGTTTCACCTCATGGGGCGTCGCTGATGTGATCTCTGACAGATTCAAAGTCAGCTTGCTCATAGTTTCTCGTCGTTTTGAGCAACGGCTCTTCAGCTTTTGGACGAGCTTTTAAGGTGATAAGTATCATTACCACAACGTGATCAGAGTTTCAAAGCGGGCTATGAGCATTCACCACACAAGCCTCGGGTAGTGAGGTAAAGAACAGGTCGAGAAGTAAGGCTTGCTGTTCCGCACGATCAGGAAAGCAGATCGGAAAAGTGACAGTCTGCGAGAGGTCGTGAGCTGAGGAGAAATTAAGCGTAGAGTTCCCAGATGCATCAGAAACGCTGGGAAATCCACACCAGTCACGGTGGTGGGCATTAAAATTCCCAAATACATGTACTTGGGCATTCGAGTCGAGTGAGAGTGCTCTATCTAAGCTTTCAGTCCTGGGTCGAAGGAGAACGGTATAAGAAATATAAGTAACTAACTCTGTGATGTAACGTCAATCTAAAGTACATGTAGACTTGGTCATCTGATCCTAAGCTATGTTCTCTAGCCAACGAGAGGGTGTTCCGAACATAAACTCCTAGCCCATGCATATATCTGTCAGAGTCCTTACGGTAGAGTGGAAGGAATCAGTCATGTCACAGTGGTGAGAGGAGATTGAAGATTGAAGATTTGTTTCACTTAGTGCTAGGATATCCGGGGAGTTTGTCAGGAGAAAAGTTTCCAAGTCGTTAATGTTGGATATTTGTGACTGTGAGCCTCAAGGGTGGAGGCAAAAATGTTTTTGTTGGGTGTTTGATTAAGGTTTAGTTTTTTTCTATTTTGTAAATTTATGTTTGTTTTGAGATGGAGTGGAGAGGGCAAAGTGGGTGCTTGTTTGGTGCAATAAGCTCACACAACCAGTCCATTAGTCGTGATTTTGTCCATGGGGTTGTGACCTCGGGAAAGCCCACAGGGGATAACTGTAGGGTCCCTTTTCCATGCCCGACATGACACGTACATTTACCCACGATATTATACAACTGTTGATGGAGCAGTCGT
This sequence comes from Sepiola atlantica, assembly GCA_963556195.1. Taxonomy (NCBI): domain Eukaryota; kingdom Metazoa; phylum Mollusca; class Cephalopoda; order Sepiida; family Sepiolidae; genus Sepiola; species Sepiola atlantica. The sequence goes on along the minus strand of OY744521.1, from coordinate 129,668,730 downwards.
TCTTAGCGCTACCTAAGAGTTTGGGCTCCTAACTACCAGTCGGAAACAACAGCCAGACAAGCTGTCTGATCTGTACCCTCAACCTGTCAGAACAAGAGCGAAACCAGACTAGTCATGTAAGACTTAGTGACGTAAAAACTTTCCCCAAGTTACCCAGATAGAGAGAAAGAGAGACGGCGTTCATTGTCCTAGTCAGGAAACAAGGCCAAGCACTAGGTGATTTTAGTGCTTGTACATCTACACCTTGCTAATAGACAGAGAAGGAGTGCGAAGGCCGGGCGATTGATCATTAAATTGAATAGTGCCTTATCATATTGATTAAAGAACTATTGTGCTGATGAAATATTCATATAATTATCAATTTGCTACCCTGCTTTGGATGTGATAATAAATTGAAATTTCGGAAACATATATTGTTGGTGTTTTATTTTTTGCTACATGAGCATAACAGAATATTAAATATGAAATAAAAATGTTGTATTCTACTGAGTTATAACATACAAACTCAGATCTAGTTCACCATTATATAACAACTACTGCGAATAGTAGATCTATTTAGACGATGCGGGTATTTTTTTACTTGAGCGAAAAATAATACATTTTTATGTTAAAAGATGTAAAAAACATTACTGAATCGTAGAAGCGAATGTAAGCTATATACTTTCTTCTAAGTAACAGGTTTGCTAGTTCAAATATTAAGACATCCGACACCAGTTGGGCACGGTTGGTAGTCTATGTTTAGAATCTCGGAATCGATGCGCTCGTTATGTCTAGCTACGCTGATGAGTTGTGAGACGACGAAACAGCTATCGCTTGATGACTATATTTCATAATTCCTCTTCATCCAAATTAGTCGAGCTAGATTTTTAGTTTTTCTTCATTGTTACTTCAGAAACCAATGATTGTCATATGTTGTTTTCCACATTGAAACGTTTTAAAGCAGAATTCATTCGTGTGAAAGGCGCGATCCAATCCAATTGAATTCCATCCTTTTATCTTTGCTCAATGATATAAGCTTCTTTTTTTGACGAAACGTTAAATCAAATTTCAGTTTTATCTGGTGTTTTGTTTTGTTCCTGACAATCTGTTGCCATTGTTTGATCGTTGCCTCCACTTTACATCCATATATTGTTTTCCTCTCATCCATTAAATGCGTGGAAAATATCTTGATCTCAAATTGTTTGAAAGATAGAGGTTGAATTGACAAAATCTATTTTTCTGTTAAATAAAACTATTTCATAGAAATGTACTAAATTAAGCGGAAAGCAGCCTTGGAATGCCGGACGTATGTTGTAGAAGCGGGTTTAAAGCTACTACTGTTACTATTACTACTACTACTATTACTACTACTACTACTACTACTACTACTACTAATAATAATAATAATAATAATGATGATGATGATGATGATGATGATGATGATGATGATGATGATGATGTTATAATTGTCAACAAGAAGGAAAAATCCTGCCAAATTGTGGATTTTGTCCGTTCCAGCAACCACAGAGTGAAGATCATAGACAGCAAAAAACGAAGCAAATACACGGAACTTGCCAGAGAATTGAAACGGATATGGAGCATGAAGAAAGTCAATATAATACCAATAATCGTAGTGGCACTAGGAACAGTTCCCCAAAAAAGCTGGAAAAAATACTCGGAGTAATTGGAATCAAAGGGATCATTGAGACCATAAAAAGGACGGCAATGATAAAAGCAGCTACTATCTTAACGAAAATCCTTGAATGCAGAAACCAACATGCATAAGCTACGAACGGTAACTAGTCACATGGATATTACAACAGGAGAAAACAAAACCACAGGAAGAAAACCACCACATGAAACTAAGGAACAGAAACTGCAAGAAAGTTCATAAGCTGTCCCAAAAAATAAAGTGATTACATCAGCCTCGGCTGATACCTCACAAAATAGTCGTGAAGGTTCAAAAAGGATTGAAAGACCTAGGAGGGAGAGCACTAACTAGACTTCCACTAGAAGAGTGCGGAACTTGGGGGGGGGGCTTATTGTCACCCAAATCTCAGGGGAGACCAATGGTTATCGAAAATAGGTGGAGTTTACTGGAAATCTCCGGAGGCTTGTTGTTACTCAGACTCCATCAAATATTACATTGACAAAACTGCAGAAATACCGATATGCTGATTGTGTAATGAAAGGGAAGAAATATCAGCACAATATTGCATCTGAATGGCCAATGCTAGTACAACATCAGTATAAAAAAATGGATATACGACAAATCGCTCAGGTACTACACTGGAATATATTCAAACTTTATGAATTGAACCACAATGAGAAGTGGTATGAGCATAAACCAGAAGTGGTACAAAAGAACGACAATGTCAAACTTCTTTGGGGCATGCACATACAGACGAATAAGGTTCTTGAACATTCAAAACCCGACTTAATTATTCTAAAAAAAACAATAAAACTTTCTTAATCATTGATATAGTCTGCCTCTTCGATACCAGAGTGTAGGAGAAAGAACACGAAAAAATAAATAAATATCAAGATCTAAAATGGGAATTAGTTACACTATGGACATTTAAAGAAGTAAAAGTGATTCCCGTTGTAATTAGAACGCTTGGAACCAAAATGGCTGAAACAGATTGACGAGACAATTTCTTTTCCAACTCTGCAAAAGGCTTGCCTGTTAGGAACAGCGAAAGTGCTATGGTGCAGCTTGAATGTTTAAAGTCAAGAGAATGGACTTGAGTTCAAAAAAGAAAACTCCAACTAAAAACATACAAAAGTTGAGACTACTATAGAAATAATAATAATAATAATAATAATAATAATAATAATAATAATAATAATAATAATAATAATAATAATAATAATAAACGAAAGGGGAAGAGGACTGGTAAGTATAGAAGACTCAAAAAAAGAGCTGGAGAAATACATAACTCAGAACACGGAAAGGCTAATCACCGCAGCAAATGACACCGTTACAACGTCCAACTCGGGAATCAGCGAAACCATAAATCAAATAACAAGAACAGAAAAGTGTGCAGAAAAAAACTACATGGACGCTTCATCAGACTGACAAGAGAAGAAACCAACGTAAATAGCTGGGCATGGCTAAGAAAAAGAACACTTGAACAGAGAAATGGGATCTTTACTGATGGCTGCACATAACAATGCGATTAGGACAAACTACATTAAAGCAAAAATAGATAAAACCAAAGAAGACAGTAAATGCAGACTGTGTGGACGAAGAGACGAAATAGTAAATCATATAATAAGTGAATGTAGCAAACTAGCCCAAAAAGAATACAAGAACAGACATGACTGTGTTAGGAAAACAGTACACTGAAAACTGTGCCGACAATTGAATTTCGAATACGCAGACAAATGGTGCAAACATAAACTAAGAAACAGTACTGGAAACCGAAAAACACAAAATCCTCTGGGATATGGAGATACAAACAGACGAACTCATACAACCAAGGAGACCAGATGTTATAATAATCAACAAGAAGGAAAAATCTTGCAAAATCGTAGACTTCGCCGTTTTAGCAGACACAGAGTGAAGATTAAAGAGACGGAAAAACGAAGCAAATACACGGACCTAGCGACAGAACTGAAAGGAATATGGAGCATGGAAATGTAAGTATAATACCAATAATAGTAGGAGCACTAGGAACAATCTAAAAAAAACTGGAAAAAAGACTGGGAGAAATTGGAATCAAAGAAATCATTGAAACCATACAAAAGACGACAATGATCAAAACAGCTGCAATCTTAAGGAAAATCCTCGAATGCGGAAACTAACCGCATAAGCTACGAAGGGTAACCAGTCACATGGAATTTACAAAAGGAAGAAAACAAATCCACACGAAGAACACCACATCGCAAACCAGAGAACAGAAAATGCAAGAAAGATCACTTTATAAGCTCCCCCCAATAAATTACACCGGCTACAGATGACACCACACAAAAATGAACCCATGTACAGAAATTGGAGAAAAAAAACTCATAAGATCTCCTCCCCCAATCTCCCCCTTACCTTTCCCCTCCCCACTCCTAAAAAATGGTTCTGAATTAAGCTTACACCACACAAAATATTTGTAGAGGGTCAAAGAGGATGAGAAGACCGAGGAGGGACAGCACAAACAAGACTTCCACTGGAAGAGTGCGGACAGTGCTGATACCTTAGATAGGCTTATTGCTACCGAAACCCCAGAGAGGACAAATTGTCCTTACTAACGAGAAATCAATGATAAGCGACTGTTGCGATATCGCAAATTATTTGTGGTGGTTATCAAAAAGAGATGGAGAATACTGTAAATCCGGGGAGACTTGTTCTCACTCAGACTCCAGGGAATACCACTGGTTGTTGTCGGTGAGCAATTACTGATGATGATCTGTGTAAGAACTCTTAGTGAGTACAAATAATAATAATAATAATAATTATTATTATTATTATTATTATTATTATTATTATTATCTATCATTAATGGAGATTTAGTATATGTCTGTCTGAAGCAGAAACTCTATCATTATTTTTATTAACGTACAAACTTTTTACTATACAATTCTAGACTAATGTACTATCTTTCAGTGTTCAATTCAGGGGGGGTAGTGTAGTATACGTTTTACTGGCATGATACCATCCTCCAAGGCATTACACTCTATCTTTTTTATTGAGTGTTGTAGTTTAGTATCTGTTCTGTAGTCATGAAACCATCGTCCCAGGCATTACATCTTCTTTTGAGGGGTAGTGGAGTATATGTCTGTTTGTCATGATTATTCCTTCCATCCATTACCTCTTCCTTTTTTGGGGGTCGCCCTTACTCTCCCCGTTGCCGTAGCAAAATTGTAACAATCTCTCTCTTCACCTGTCGGCCTTTCATCCCTAACTCGCTCACCTCCGTCTCCCCTGCGGCTATCCCTCTCCCGGGGCAAAAGTGTAACATATTTCTATTAAAAGTACTGTATCTGTCTTCTTCGATGTATATTTAAGTTATCGTTTAAAAAATAAGTCTTAGTTGTATGGGACCGAGCCATCAACCTCTCGGTCTTAATTCTGTATCGCTAACCGTCGCGCTAAACAAAGAGAGTATTAAATCTGACGAAAATTAGTTCACTTGGACGCTTTTAGAATTCGTGTTTTTTTTTTCACGGCGCGCATGCGCAAAACGTACAGGCGACGAAAAAACGAAGCAATTCGATGAACGACGTGGCAGATTTTTTTCGGTTCTACGTGAAGGAATTAATGTTTTTTTTTCGAGTTTTGCATATTATACGATTAAAAGATGGACGATTTCGAAAATGTCAACTTTGTGAGTATCTGTTGCGTATATTTCAAGTTTTAGCTGGACATACAAACATACATACATGCACACAGACAACTGCTCTTTATATTATAGAATATGTCTGATCTTATTTGTACTTTTCAAACATAGAAATAACCTTGAACTGCTGTGTCTTTTATACAGTACTTAATATGTTCTCTCGTCGATGAGTGAAGGAGAAATTCTAATACACTACGGCAATTTTATTTTTATTTTTGTTTGAGAAAATGTATTTTTCCTAAAAATAAAAACTGAGTTTGTGTCTAATTCTGCCTTCGTGGGGAGGCAAGTAAATCGGAACCATATCAATGGTAAAAGTGTCGAATAGTTAACAGTCGAGAAATCGTTAAGATAAAGTAAAGAAATGCCTTATATCAATCGGCTAACATTGAAATAGAGGGAAGAGTTTAACTAAAGGTTAATTTTAAATTGGAGATAATCCATATCCTCGGATTGGGACAAAAATAAAAATTGCTGCAATCTAGATTGATTTTTTTCTCCTAAGTTAGTATTTCAGCTAAACTGCAGGAGTACCGAGAAAAATAGTAAGTATAAAATTTATAACAGTTTAAAATAAATTATATTTTAAAGAAACCGAAAAGTAAGAAATATATACATCAAGTATTTAATAAATAAAAAATAAAATTAAAATAATCCTGTTTTTGTTTTTAAAATGGTTGCAATTATTTTATTTTAGTACGTTACAAATACATTATTGTGTTTGGTAGCGGCGAGAGGCGGCGATAAAAAGTGCCACCACATTTTTGCTAAGCGTTCATATTGTGTTTTTGTGATTTTTTTTGACAATTTATACGGAAGGAAGTTTTGAAATACGTTATTTTTTACATATATATAAGTGAGAAAGTATATAACAAAATGAATGGTAAATGTTATCGTATTTGATGGAAATTTGAATTATTATGTTTACCTTTCACGTAAATAATGGTATTGTTAAGGCATAAATAGAAATATTAAAACTGTGAGTATTGTCTTATGAAAAGAAGTCTATTTAAAATTATATTAGCGAAAATTGAAAAGTCTATTGTCCAAAACTGTACTTACCTGTCAGCATGGGTGTTGACGAATGTGTTCGTTTAAAGAGAATGCGTTTATTGAATAACGTGTTAATAACATGCAGCCAGAATTTCAGAATAGAAATTTCAGACTTATGGATCGGGCGGTGCAGTGAAATTTTTCCCCTCAATAAACAAAACTCAAGGTGTCGATGTGACGAGTGTGATAGAGAGGGATAATCATAGCTACCCTCTCTTTCGAAGATGTTTTTTATGAAAGGTGGAAATTTCGGAATAATTTTAATGTTTTTTGTTAGAAATGGAAATGTAATTCTCGCGAAACATGCATTAGGCATTGCTGTTGGTGGTGAGGTGAAATTTTGAGCCTGTCACAGCGGAAAACAGTCTACTTTATATATATATATATATATATATATATATATATATATATATATATATATATATATATATATATATATATATAAACTCATGAATTAAGAACTATTGGACAGATGTTTACCAGATTTGGCATGAAGACTTCCATTGGCCTAAAAGCTGTACTGGTCAAAAGTGTAATAACTAGTGCAGATGTTATTGCTATTACTATTACTACTAATAGTTATAGTAAAAACTATTGGCCAAATTCAATCACATTTGGCATGAAGAACTATTGATATAAATAGGGTACCGAAACAATTCGTACGGTTGACAAAATTAAATACTGGTCAACAAATTTGTCCTTGAAATTTACAAAACGAAAATTAGAAACCTAAACATGTTTCTGAATTTTTTAGATGAGGATTGATAATTTGTATAATTTGGATTATTTGGACTACTGTTCCTACCTTCAGTGTTATTCTCACATGGTTTCGGCCGACTATCACTTAGAACTTAATTTTACTTAGTACTATATCCACTTGGCCACGGATCCGTGATAGTCATCTGAAAGTGTATGGTTCAATCCTCGGTGCGGGGGATACGAAGAATTGGGAATTACTGAAGACTTCTCCCAGTCACAGCTTACGAAACGAGGGCATGCTAAATAAAAGGTTTCGTTCAAAATTCCGTCCAGATTCCAGAGTTTGACAGAAATATTCCCGAGTTGGAAAAGATACACCACGAGAAGGCCGGATGTTACAGTGGCCGAAACGTTGCGAGAATAATATTCAAGATTAGAACAGTTGTCCGAATAATCCAAATTATACAAATCTAAACATATATTAAATAAATGACCGTAAATTAGTTGTGTCTCACTTAATTTTCTGGAACTGTCAAACGTATCACCGATAATGGTGAAATAAAAGTATGCCTCAATTTAGCACATGTAGCCTAATGGTTATAATGTTCGCTAATGGGCTAGGAGACCTGGGTTTAATCTTTGGTCGAGTCATACAAAAGATTCAAATATGGTACTTTATTCCTCCTTGCTAAACACCCGACATTATAAAGTGACAGATCAAAGTTTAGTGGACTTATTTTGGGAAATTGGGTGGCTCCTCGATCTATACATCGGTGGAGTAGCTAATAGAAAGGAAGAGTTCGGGATGCCCCTGACTATGATTGACCATTTACTGTTTTACAGCAAATATACGGCCAATTCTAACCCGGTAAATATTCTCATGTTTTGCCTCTTAAGCCACACATATCAAATGAAGAATAAATAATTCGGATAAAAAATAGATAACAGAATTGTCGATCACTTATGCCATATGGCTGCTCTGAAACTTTTTACCAAAGACAACAAGATTTAATAATTGTAAAATGTTTCAGCGATCAGTATGAGCTTCGAATTAGATAAATGCGCCATGGCAACATTCAATAAGAGTAAAATTACAGAAACACATCTTCATTTGGGCACAATAATTATGGAACTTAAGCAACAAGAAATGCATAGATATCGTGATGTCAGAAAAGGAGATTGAATAAACTGTATTCAAATTAAATACTAAGTACGACATAAATATGTACGTATGGGATTGAGCACAGAAACTTGCAAAAACGAATTGCAGTCATAAACTCTCTGACCCAATTCATTTATTTCTTATGAATCAGACGATTCTGACCCAGTAAATACTATAGATAAATAATGCCTAACAGCATAACGCACAAACATAAAATATTACTTTGAAATGTATTACTACTCAGTGGCTAAAGCAGTTGCCTATCAAATCTAGGATGGTTTATGATAGTATATACCTGGTATACATTGCTATCTGTGAATTAGCTTATATGATAATTTGATTCTTCGAAATTTGAATAGTAGCACAAGAGACTCGACTACGAATAAGTTGACATTTGTAAACCGGGTTTGAGCCTTCCAACTGACGTGAATTAATATCACTACACTTGAGATTACGTAAGCATGAAACATCGATGTCTGTAAGTAATAATAATTAATATTTATTAAATATATATATATAAATGCGAAATTTTCCATCTATCCTAACAATATAGTAAGGATATATGGAAACTTTCACATCAAAACACGTTAGGATTAGTTAATTCTAAGGATATTAGAATATATTTAAATACCCTATATATAGACATCTCCAACTCACTCAAACAAATATCGATTCTGCTAATTTGCATATGTATTCATTTTTAAGTTTTTAATAAATTAATATTATGTAATATACTTTTCTAGTTTGTATTCTCAAATTTTCTTCTACATACGCAATTGTTTTATCGATAGTACTATTATTATAATTCAAATTAAATAAGATAAAGAAATTTTATTTTAAAAAATGATAGCGTTTAAAAACTTATTTAGAAATTCATTTTCAAGGGAGATAATTTACTTCCGGCTTTAGTAAAGTGTCAAATATCGCTGAGATGTCGAGAACAGATACTACACTTTGAGCTTATCCAAAGGTCACGGAACCATAAAAAATATGGTTTGTGACTAGGTATCTTAAATTTTTTTAAAACAAAAAAATTATAAAATTTTAATATATTTTAATATAAGGTGTAGTGTAGTATCGGTTCTGTTGTCATAAGACTGTTCTTCCAGGAATTACCTCCTCCGTTTTATGGTGTGTAAGGAGGAATCCTCTCAGAATTTTAAAAAAATCCTCAAGGCTCAATTTAGACAGGAAATCTTTTAAGGGGGTAATGTAGTATCGGTTCTGTTCTCATAAGACCGTCCACGCAAGAATGACGTCCCATTTTTAATCAAAAAGCCAAAGAGTTAACATGTTATTAGTGATGATGATGATGATGATGATGATGATGATGATGATGATGATGATGATGATGATGATGATGATGATGAATTAAAAATTTGTCATAGAAAAGAAATAAACCGCATCTAATCTTTTTAAATTACAAAAAAAAAGTATTTTTCTTAAATACGTATTTTTATTTTTTTTATATAATAAAGGTGAAAAATACAAAGTACTTATTTCGAATTACTCAGTAATATAAAAGTGAATAATTTGACCAATCGACGTTCCACCCTTATGTTTATTCATTTATTCTATAACCAGTTTTAATGTGTAATTCATTTTAATTTTTTATGCTGAAGCAAAATAAAATTTATCGATGTTGAATATCTTAAAGACCATATCAATTAACCTTTTTGTTGTTTTTCTTAAAAAACAAAATTTGACGATGTTTATGCACAGTGTATTTCCCCCATATTGGAATATATCAAATAACACTACGACAATCATTTTTTGTATTTCCTCTAAATTAACAAAATGTCAAATGAAAATTTCTTCTTTAGTTTCTGTAAAGAAGACTACAGCGTCAGTAATTGCCACCCGAAGGACGGGTAGTTTTTACTAGTATATATATAAACATTAGAACAGTCTACGCGAGTTAATCAGGGTTTCGATGTTAGTACACTTCCGCGAAAATGTAATATCAGCTAAATATTAAATTGTTCGAAGAGAAATCAGACACAATAAAATTGCACAGCTCAAAAAAAACATGCATTATATACACACACCACACAATAACCAGAAAACCTCCCTATCCTTATACGACCAGCGTGCGCTCAGACAGTACACATGCTCGAATCGATAAACGGCAAGATCAACTAGATTCGCACATACTATTTTTATAAAGCTCTACATTATATTGAGCACGTTTGAACAAATATTGATTCTAAGCTTATTTTATCAATATATTTGAACTTAATAATTTGATATATATATATATATATATATATATATATATATATATATATATATATATATATATATATATTATACTTCAGTGTAAGTTCTTAGATATCAAGGGACCCCTTCCCGGGGCTTACACTTGATCTCTATATAAGATACATAGATATCAGAGTGTTCCATTAAAGTTCTTCACTTCTCAAACGCTGAGTTAGTAAAGAAGTGAAGAACATTAATGTCCCTCTCTCCAATTGACCAGTTAACTATGTTATAATACCTCCTTCTTGTAGTCTCTTGGTCTTACCGGATTCCAGGACACAATCATCTAGTCTAGTGGAGTATCCAGCTTAGTGTTATTACTCGCAGCTATATCAATTGGGAAATGTGCACTATTCCTCGTATAGGCCAGTGTAGAAGAGTCATACTGTGGAGATTATATTTGGGCTTCGAATACAATGTTATTTTGAATATTTAGTCAGTGTTTACATACAAACTCCTGTACAGACAGACCTTAGACACTCGAGAACAGTGTCTAGTATGTATTCAAACTTTCTCCAGTAGGCATTCAAACTTTCTCCAGTAGGCATATATATATATATATATATATATATATATATATATATATATATATATATATATATATATATATATATACTGTTGTCATATTTGGGCTGGTGAATCTTGGTCCCATTTGAGTTTTTTAGATAAGGTGCAGAAACGTACTTGTCATTTAATTGGCTTCACTCTTTTTTCTTCTTTGCACCCTTTCTCTCACAGACATGAAGTTGCTAGTCTCAGTTTTTCTAAAAATACTATTATGGCACGTGTTCTTCAGAATTGTGTAATCTATTCTATGCTTCCTTTGTTCCAGCTCGTTCGACTCGTTGGTCTAGTGGTCTCCATCAATTCTGCTGTTTTGATACCTTATTGTAATACACCTTCATATTCCAGTAGCTTCTTTCCAATAACTGCTAAAAGGCTTGTGGCTCTCTCTTCCTGCTGACTTTTTCCCTCTATCTATAGCCTTGGGGTTTTTTCAAGACTAAGGTCAATAGGCATCTCCTATCTTTGCTATAATCATATTTCGTTCTTGTTAGCTCCTTACATCAAGTGGCTTTATGCCTTGTCTTGAGCGATTTCCATAAATATATGTGCGTGTACATGTGTTTGTGTGTGCATGTGCATGTACGTGTGCGTGTGTGTGTGTGCGTGCGTAAAGGAAATCTCCTACACTAATGAACGGATCAGTATAAAATTTGAAATATATATTCTAAAGAATACAATCAGTAACATAGGCACATTATTTTGTTTGTAAATGTTAACATTTAGGGTTATATATATATATATATATATATATATATATATATATATATATATATATATATATATATATATATATATATATATATATAAAGCTTTTTTATTTTTATTTATTTTTGCATGAACTCAAACTGATCGTTATGAATTTTTGAATATATATTCTCGGCAACCTGGTGAGTAACATGGACACATTACTTTTTTGTGTAAACTTTGTCCTCTACATCCGGTCTCAAAACCTTTAAAATAGGTTATATACAAAAAAATTAATAGAGAAAAGAATTGCTCTACATCTAATTTTGAGTTATATTAAGTAATACATTCTTAAAAATACCAGTGCACGCGCGTGTACATCAATAATATGTATGTGCTAGGTAAAATTCTAAACTATTGAACTTATAATTAAGAACTATGGATTACGGTAATCACTTTAACAGCAGTTTCTCACCATTTTTTTCCTCTTCTATATGGATTGCCATAGACCTAATTGAGGATCCCCATCTATCTCGGTTTTAATTTACAATCAAAGTGATCCTTCTTCTAGACAGGTATCTAAGAGTAATGAACTTACTCAGCCCGAATAAAACTAGTTTACGGTGACCTGACTCATCTTTCACCCATTCTGTCTGTTCCAAATATGTATGTCACGAGAAGAAGAGGTGCTAGATATAGATGCCAGAGGCATTTTGATACGCTTATCGCTTGGAATATTTAAACAGCTGACAGGAGTTTATTCTAAACAGACATCTAGATAATAACAGCTTCAGCATTAAGTTTAGATTCGAGAATCGAACCGGGAACGACTGGGTCAAAATCAATAAACCAAACCATGGACACATATAAACACGTATGTATGCATCTATACACAGGCATTTATATAAACACATATGAATACATATATAGAAAAGGAGAGAGTTTTAATTACCTACTAGACACTATCCTCGACTGTATTCAGTCTCTCTGTACATGATTTTGTCAGAACAACCTGACAGAGGGATACTTCACCCTACAAGTAAACTCTGCTCAAATATTCAAAATAACATTGTATTCGAAGCCTAAATAAGATCCCATCGACACAGCTATACACTGGCTCATACGAGGAAGGATGCACCTTCACATAGTTATGTTACCTCAAGTAACAGCACTTAGTTGGATACTCCACCAGACTAGATGAATTCTTGTCCTGGAATCCGGTAAGACAATGAGACAAAAAGGAAGCTATACTATAACATAGTTAACTTGTCAATTGTGTAAAGGAAAATTAATGGTCTGCACGTATATACTAACTCCACATCTCTGAGAGCTAAATAAAAAACTGACAAAAGAAGAGAAACACGCACCCACACACTCATCCATTCATACACAAGCACGTTTAAGGAAAACTTTAATTGAATAGTCGAATATCTGTATTTCATGTAGAGATCAAGTGTTAGACCCAGGAAGGAGCCTCTTAATTTCTGAGAACTTCGACTGAAGTAAAATGAAACAAAAAAGAAAAAGAGATATTAATATAATGAGAGAGTTGTAATGCCTACGAGACACCATCCTTGTATATCTTCGGTATTTCTGTACAGGGGTGAGTTAAGATACTCTGACATGATGGTACTTTGCCCTACAAGTAAATTCTGACCAAATAATAAGAATAATATTCGAAGTCCAAATAAGGTCCCCTCGGCGTGGCTACACACTGGCTCATATAAGGAATGATGCACCTTCTCCTTGTGATGCTACCTCAATTAACAGCATCCTCTGCCAGACCCCATGATTTCGTGTCCTCAAATCCGGCTTAACCAAGAACCAAAAAGAACACAATTAAGATAAACTATGAAATAGTAAAGTGATTAATTGGAAGAAAGAAAAATTAATATTTTTCACTGCTTTACTAACTCCAGATCTCTGAGAGCTATATAAAGTAAACTGACAAAAAAACACGCACGCACTCATCCATTCATATATAGACCCTGTGTCTAGCATTCCTGGGTGTTATAACTTGGGTTGAATGGACACACATACACAGTTAGCGTTTAATCCTAAGACAAAACACTAGATACATACATACATACATACATACATACATACATATATAAATTATATATATAAATTCCCGAAACAGTTTTTCATGGTAAACAACTGATGATCCCTTAAAATAGTGTTAGAAATAAACTAATATAATAACTGTAAAAAATAAATTGACTTACATGAGTGATTTTCCACTGAAAGACTTGGGACTATAAGTTTTGTTGTTTATTTTTTTTTTTTTTTAAATATAGTTTTAATTGTTGAGAAACTTCCGTGACTATATATATATATATATATATATATATATATATATATATATATATAAACAATATTTTCAAATCAACCCGTGTTCACATGTGTTTCATGCCAAATCTGGAATCATCAAGATAAAAGGAAACAATTCCTGCCAGTCACACGGTTCGAACCCCAATACGAAAGTCATATTTGACTCAGTAGTCGAGACGCGTACCGATGTGTCCACCTCGCATGTCGGTAGTAATGGGAGAGTAAATTAACATCTAAATGGCAAAGTCAGCGGCCTAGATTATTGCATTAAGCTATAAATAACGATATGTTTTTAACTTACTTACAGTGCTCAATCTAGCGAGAGCTTTATTAATCCATATAAACATGTGTTTCATGCCAAACCTGCAATCATAAGTTTGGGAGGAGACAACTGCTGCCGGTCACACGGTTCGAACTCCAATACGAAAGTAGTGGGAGAGTAAATTAACGTCTAAATAGAAAATTCAGCGCCCATATCAGATAGTCGTCAAGAGTACTCAATTAGCGGGTCCTATATATATATATATATATATATATATATATATAAATATTTGTTATTGTTTATTATCTATGTACGTGTACGTTTCGTCCTTTTTAATCTGGACTCTTCAGCATGAGATATGACTATTAACTACCGGTCATGCGATTCGAAACCCTGGACTACAAGTGTTTTTCAACTCAAATCCGACGTTTTAACCGCTCGGCCAATTTTAAATAGCTGATAAACAATGATAATTTTAACACTTTTGTCGGCGGCTTAACGTCAAGGCATTCTATATTTTTTTAAGGGGAGGAACAATGCATTATAAAGCAAGTGACGTCATGCTGTGTTAATACTACCATTACAGTGCTCTACTTTTTCGAGGAGCGACATATATATATATATATATATATATATATATATATATATATATATATATATATATATATATATATAATATCTCGGTAAGTTTCACCTTATTTTTAACAACAACAAACAAGCGCCCCATAGGTCAAGGTAAAAATTTGCCTGTCAGGGCTGTAATTTCGGCTTAAGTTTTCGGCTTCAAGGGCGACAACTCACGTCCTTGGTATATTACACTGGCCTAATGACTTTATATTTGGTTTCAGCTTCGTAAGTAGTTGCACGACAGAGTCAACGACAAACACCTCGCAGAATAGGGAGACAGTCAAATGCTGTGTACTAATTATGAACATGAAACTCAAATAAAATGTGTATACGAATGTTCGTCAAATTCAAAGAACTTTTAATTTTAAGCGAATAGATAGAAATAGAGACAATAATAAAATGTGTATAAAAGTTTTTTTCTATGTTAAATGTGGGTTTTATTCAAAGGAATGTAGAGTAAAAGAAAATCAGATTAGCGGACGCCTTTTTTAATCGAAGATTTGAAAGACAATAATATAATAAAATGTTCATGAGGTCACGTGACTAGCGATTAAAAGAGCGACTGACGTCATAGCTGAGTTTTAATAATCGCGTGATGACGGCGTTCATTATTCCCCACCCCCTTTTTGTCCTCTTTCGTTGCGGTTGTTTTAAAGAATGCAATCCAATTATTTGTTCTATTATGAAAACAAATATTGTTGCTGTCTCTCTTCTGCCAGTCAAATTCTTTATGGAGCAAGTAAAATATGATTAGAAAATATTATTTTTGCGTTAGCCGGAGAAAATTAGAAAGAAAGAAAAGTAAGAAAGTAATAAAAAAAGAAGAACGAAAGGGCGTAAAAAATCAAATTTAAATAAAATTAATGATGGGGAGAGAGAGTGAGAAAGAAAGAAAGAAAAATGAATGAATGAATGAATGAATGAAGGAAGGAAGGAATGAATCAATCAATCAAAGAAAGAAGCCGGAAAGGCTGAATAAATAATAGAAGATTGAAAGAGAAAAAAGAAGAGAAACGCCAAGGAAAGAAAAGAAAACAGAAATAAGTGAGAGAGAAATAAAAACAAGAAAAGCAGAATAAAGGAAAGGGGAAGGAAGAGGGAAAGAAAAATAACAAAAGAGAAAATTTAAATAAAATAAATGAAATAATGAAGGAAGGAATGCGAAAGAGATAAAACATGTTTAAAGAAAGAAAGAAAGCAAATAAAAACTACAAAGAACTAAGGAAACAGCATTAAATAGAAAAGTTAAATAAACAAAAGAAGAAAGGAAAGAAAGAAAGGAGTCAACCGAAAAAAAGAATAAATATGAAGCTAATTAAGAGGTAGTAGGATGGGAAAATAAGAAGGTGAAACGAAAGTCCCAGAAAACTAATACAAAAACGATATTTTGGTGGGTAAGAGATGCATTAATAGAGAAAAAAGAGGAACATTTTTTAACAAAAAATAAACGCGATAGAAAAGGAAGGAAAAAAGCGAAGCGAGAGAAGAGGTTTTGTTGTCAAAATGGCGGCCATTTTGTCTTGTCTGGAATGCCGGAAGTAGATTTGATTACGATCATGTAACAGATCAGGTTGTAATTGCAAAACCTTGAACTTGTCATAAACCGCTTCTTAAATTCACGGCCTGTTCTCTACTCTCTACCAACTCGTCACCTTCCCACCACAGTAATAATTAAAAAAAGATAATTACGACAACGAAGATCAAAGTCTAACAATTTTTCGTACACTACTACACTACGCACACACATACATGCACGCAGATATATGTGTATATATATATATATATATATATATGTGTGTGTGTGTGTGTGTGTGTGTGTATGGGTGTGTATGGGTGTGTATGTTGAATGTATATAAGGAAAGCACACATAGAAAACCGTCTTGAAACACACACGCATAGTGGGAGAGTCTTTTGTTTTTGATCAATAAGAATAGAGACATCGAGTGGCTGGTGTCGTATTTTTATTGTTGTTTTTTATTGAATTCACAAGAACGTGGCTGCTATCCATGGCCGGATGTTCGGTGTTTTTCTTGGTGATAATCTCAATATGTTGAAGTGTCATTCAAAATCCTAGATTTAATTACTCGCGTTAATCGGTAAGAACGAGAGAGAACATGACTAAAGCTATTGCACACATACAAACAAGCTTTGCAGGTCGTTGTTATAGATAGATAGATAGATAGATAGATAGAGAGAGAGAGAGAGAGAGAGAGAGAGAGAGCGAGAGAGAGAAACTGACCATTACAAACTGAACTATACAAAAATACTAACTTTTATTAACTATGCTTTTTTAACGTTTTATTATTATTTTTTCAAATATGGTGTTTTTAGAAATTTATAGCATGTACGTTTTAATTTTCCGTTTTACAGTTTATAAAACATCCCTTAACGATTAAAACAAAAGTTAAGGGCGTATTAGAAATGCATTAGCGAGTAAAAAATTATTGTATATCATTCAGTTTTGTCACGATAGATAGATAGATAGATAGATAGATAGATAGATAGACGTAGGTAAGATATTTATCATTCTAATATCTACTAACGATTTTCTTTCGATGAAACACACCAACCAGTGGATAATTAATTCCTGAAAAATGATGTCCTCATGCTTTTTCGGCCGTCTACGATATTTATTTCTAAGGTTAACTAAGATAATGTAAGTGGAATAACGCCTATTCTGACTTGAAAATTAAAATAAGACTTATCTCTCTTTTCCAGATCTACATTAATAAAATTATGTGACCAATTCTCGTGTTTCTGTATATGTGTGTTTCTCGCCTTTACGTGACTTAGATATGATATTGTTTTTAAAATTTACTATTATTCTAATATTTATTGAAATAGAAATAACTAACATTTTATCCGTTTCTGTAAATAACTTGAAAAATTGGAAAACAATAAAAAAAAATTAAACTAAAATAACAATTATAAGCTTGCTTCATTACTGGACGTCAGTCACTGGGGTTCAGTTTCGAATCTCGTTTGGTTTAGCCCCGGTTGACCTAACGACTAAACATCTCTCTCTCTCTCTCTCTCTCTCTCTCTCTCTCTATCTATCTATCTATCTATCTATCTCTATTTATCTATCTATCTATCTATCTATCTAAATTGATAAAAAAGTGAGTGACCTACCAAAAAGTATTCACTCACTTTTTTATCAACTGATTTTTTGTTTTGGACTTCATTCTGATGTATCCTCTCATACCTTAGATTTCGATATTTGCTATCTTGATTCTATCGGATTATAACTCTATGCTCAACTTATTGCTGATTGATCCCCAGCATAATTGCATGGACAAATTGTCTCTTCTACCCAGCTTTCATTGAAGATGTCTTTTGTTTCCAACATTTATATTTTCAAATATGTGCTACCAGTAGTACATTATTTTACTGATTTTTCTCCTCTGATAAAAAGAGATTATCTTTGAAAATCCATAGTTTAAGGAAAGAACCGTTTTTTTTATATTCCTTGCTTGAATATCCGATTAGTTTATAAATATTGTAATTTAACCAATTTTTATTTTCATCATCTTTTTTTTATTTTTAAATATATATCTATAATCTTGGTAAAACTTGTGTTCATAAGAGTTAATCTTACTGTGTTTATATAATTTTGTTTCCATCCTAACAACTTGACCGGACAAGACTAAGCCAAAATAAGACTATAGCCGAAACATGTCTGTTTATACTCCTGATGATGATTACCTGGAGATCCAGGGGGTCGTAGCACTTAAACTGTAGTAATAGACTTCAAACTATGTTTGGGAAATATATTGATTTCTTATTACAAGTGACACATCATTGATCTCCTATATTCTTTAAATTATATTTATATTATTTATAATGCAATAGACATATATATATATGTGTGTGTGTGTGTGTGTGTGTGTGTGTATGTGTGTCAGTGAATGCATGTGCGGTGTAATTTCCTTCTTCTGTCTCGAGAGGCAGTTGAGAACTTCTGAAAAGATTTTATAGTGACGTAAGAGTTGTGTAATCTCTAACTGCATAATTCGTGGTCTGGTATTGTAAGTCTAGTGTCATGAAGAAATCTAAGATGAACGGTTTAAGCAGAGAAAATTAGTGTTATATTTTTCGTTTTCAGTCTCCCAGACTCTTTGTGCTATCCAAGGCTTGATTATCCAGTCTACTTTACGATGTATCCTATACTTGGAGGGAAACTATAAAATACACGTATAACAAGGACCCTTTCAGAAGTTCTCCATTGCCTCTCGAGACAAAAGAAGGTAAATACACACACACACACACACAGGCATTAACATATACACTGACACATACATATTCATACATTATCTAATGGCCATGAGAAGAAAGTGACTTCACAACCCTGACGGAATTTGAACACGGTATATCAAGCCTTAATAAATGTCCAACACCGCGTGACATGTGTCTATAAATATCTCTATACTTACGGATTTTATTGAGTAGAACCTGTTACAGATGTTCGTACAAATAAAAGGAATTATACGAAAAGAATTGTAGCAGCATTCAATATCACAGAGACGGGCCATTTCATGATTCTTGGAGAACATTCTATCTCGCAAAGAAATCAACAAAGAAAAAGAAAATGCTCCAGTACTTCTCGTAAACGGATACGTTTCTTATTTTGTTATATTTTTTGGAAAAGGCCTATCAGGTGTATTCGAGGGTGATGTATTGAGAGATACATTTTTAGAACAAAAATAGTTATATTTTGTTTCAGAATCTCATCTTTATGAACGAAATAAAAAATGTCTTCAAACTTATCGTTTACAAATCGTATGTCTACAAAACAAAGAACCCCGCATTGAATAATCCACAAGAACGGATGTGCAATAAAGAAACCAAGCCAATTCGGGAATGATTGATTGTGTTTGCTGGGGACAATCAAGTGAAAAAGAATTTCTAATAGGCGGAATGAAGGATAAATAAATGAAATAAATATGAATTAAAAATGAATACAAACATTTTTACAAGAAAACAAGAGAAAATTCAAGAAACTTTGGAAAAAAACATTTTTGTATCTGTGTTTGTTTGTTTGTTTGTTTTATTTTCAACAAATAATTCAATTACGACCACCATGAAAAGGTCGGAATACGATAGACTTTTTGGCGACTATAAGAAAAACTTGATATGCAATCAAAACAGAGCTTAAAGTTGTATAAATATTATTTCCAATAAAAAGAAAAGAACCTGTTACACTTTCTTTTCCTTTATGACTTTCGTTTCTTATGGCCTTTTAAAACTAAGTCAAGAAATACATGACTTTGAAAAGTTAAAGTTTACAGAACTTGGTGCGCGGGTTAAAACTTCATAGTGTAGTATCTGTTCTGATGCTACAATTCATATTTTTTGTCCTCGGTCTAGACTTGGACAATTTAAATTTTTGTTACAATCCAGAAGCCTACTTTTGAGAGGTGGATTTTTCTCAGATTAAAACAAGACGCTTCAAAGAGAAAGGTTATCACACGCCAACACATGGACATATGACTGATCATTTCTGTCTGAAATTATTTCATCTTTGATCTAGTAATTGTTTAGTATTTAAAAAAGGAAACCAATGAGTTTGTTTATGTTGTTTTCATGGTTGGAAATCTCATAGTGATTTGAAAGTAAAACTGTAAAAAATAACTCATAGACTAAACTTCAATATGGTTAACGAACTTGTCTTGATAGAAAAGGCTTAAATAAAAAAGTGCATAGGCTACTAAACTCACCACTATATTACGCTTATTCACTCGAGCGTGTTTTAGAAAATGTGTTATTATTTTTCTCAAGGTAACGTAAATATTACTTTTTAGCCCATCATCTTTGACTCTCCTCAAAACATACTCCATATAAGGTGTAGCAAAATCTTTTCCCGCTTACACTTCAGTACTGAAATTCTCCTCATCGACACCTGGAAGAAATAAACGTCGTCTACTTTTCAAAAAAGTGTCCATTAGTATTTACTATTTGGCTACTATAAATTTATTACATGATACAAAATATTACGAACACATTCAGTTGATTTTCGAGAATATCGGATTACGTTATTTCTACCTATTACGTATCCAGTTATACTTATTCCGTTTTTTATAGGATGCAATTAAGAACATAGTTCATTACAGTGTTTCATGATTTAACATAGAGACAACACTTTCTTCAGCGACTCGACTTCCGAATTCCATTTTTGGACATTTTATGTGTTTGGCTCTCTCTAATTTTGTGTTGATGCAGAGCGAGGCACGTACCAGACGGTGGTCACTTCCAGTGTTGAATCTGTTGAGGACTTAGACATCTGAAAAGTTGTGTAGTTTATTAGTTAGTATGTAATCGATTTCATTCTTTGTCGTGCTGTTTGGAGAAATCCAAGTCCAGCGTCTGCTAAACTTCTTCTTAAAGAATGTGTTCATAATGTCTTTCACAGAAATGAATACGAGCATCTCTTTTGGTATTTCGTTTTCCCAGATCAAACTAACCAGTACTTGGCCTCTCCCAACTTTAGTGTTAAAGTCACCCATAACTTTAGTGTTGTTTGTTATAAGGTCATCAATTTCCTCTGTGTGGCTGGTGGTTGGGAGGTATGCCTGTATAATGCTAGGATGATATATGGCACTGATTTTCATGGTAATTTGAGCTACTCTATCAGACTTGCTTTTGAAACTGATAACATTGCCTGTGATGTTCTTGTGTATTACAAAGCCAACGCCACGGTGACAGGTGTCTCCACTTTTGTAGTATAAGCTATGGCCATTTCGTTGAGTTATGCAGCCCATTCGTCTCACACAATTTTTTTTTTAACATTGTTAAACTTCTGCTTACGAATGAGAAGGGGGACTATGGGCCTGATATTTTAAATTCAAGGTTATTATGAAGTAATTTGCAAAGAAATCAATGTAATATGTAATACATTAACTTTTGTGAATATCATTATTTCTTTTCGAACACATATTTGTTTTCATTGTTTCATTTTTCCAAGCCTTAAATCAAAGTTTACCAGGCTGGAACTTTAATTTGGGATGTACATGTGGTTCAAAGTAGAAATAAGTCTCTGCAATATTACAAGTATGAGATCACACTTAAAATTTAAAATTAAAACAAATGTTACCTTTAGATAGTTGTTTGTATAAAGAATTCACCTTAACTTACTTGAAAAAAATTACCAAAGGTATGTTTAAAACAGTTATTTAATATTACCATCAGAAAAATAACATTCTGTTAGATACGGATTGAATTGATTTGAAACCTTCACTTTCTTTTCCTGTTAGCTTCTCTTCCTCACTTTGAATTAAAATGTATAAGACTGTTTACAGTTTATCTTTCTCCCTCGCCCTATGTAGAGAAAAGTTAAAAAGTTAAGTACAGAAATGTTCATTAATCTCTTCTTTTAGAAGCAAGTTTTAATATATTGTTGTCTTTTTTCTTTTTTCTCTATTGCGGAGTAGGAAAATTTTCTGACTACTTTCTTCCTTTATTAATCAGTAATAAACTACAAAATCTGGAAAACATGTATCTAGTAGTTAGAAACGAGTACGTAATGAGTTTTCGACCAATGTTACTATTTATACCTTTGTTGGGTCGAAATAAACTGGGTTATCTCTCTTGTATTTATTCTAGGCTAACGTTAAAGAATGCATACTCCTGTATGGAAGTTAAAAAAACGCGTCCTGCCTATGTATGAGAAATTCAGAACAATACTGTATCTTTCTGGCGCTTATTTCAAAGCGCACGGACGATTCGTCCAAGTTCCACTTTAAAGCATGCATTCCTAAATCCTAGCAGGCTTTGTCTGTAAATTACGTGTAGAAGTCGCATAGACTCCAAGAAACGAACAAAACATTCACTTAATTATTGCTCACGCCTTTTCTCAATCTTTCGATTCCGAAAACATTCGTTCTTTCTTATTCCATTTACGCAGTTCGTATGCCTGTTATTATTCTTTTTTAATTATATTGTGCACTACGTAACATGTTCTGTTACTCCCTTAACGATTGATTCGACAAATGTTACATAGCCACCACTCCTACCTTGACCGCGGCAGTTCTCTTAAACCACTTAAACAACTGGTTACAGTCCCAAAAAGGTGTTTGTTGCATAACTTAGATTTTCTCCTTTGCCGTGTAGAGGGTTGGCCGTGTCGTCTAGTGGATGAATTCTTTCTTCCGTGAACCACGCCGTCCGTTGTCTGCAACAAAAGCCTCATGACGCACTCCGAAGACAAACTATTCTTTAAATTTTCAACTTTTTATTTCAAGCGTTAGTTATCAAATCAAATGGGAGATTCACTACGTCGAGAGAGAGCAAATTACTACTTTATCGTAGCTAGTTAACAATTATTTTCTAATCACTCGTGGAGGGGGGAAGAGATCTACGCTTGAATCCTCTTAGGGAAACATTTTCTTAGAGAAATATTTCCCTTATCTGTTGTAAATTACATTTTTAACAATCACGTCTCCTCGGTTTGCTTCCGAAAACCATACTAACGAAACTCGCTTCTCACGAAGCACGAGTGACGCCACGGATCCTCTGTTTCCAACGCAAGGCCCGCGACGTAACAGAGCCTCTCGCAAGTGAAGACTGACCCTTGATCTGGGGTCTCGTCACACGGTAACCTTGTCGCGTCTGTTAGCTCTGACTGTGTGAACAGGCCCTAATCTGCACTCGACTGCACCCGCGTTAATTCGCACAAGTCAAACCAACGATTCCCAACAGATACGTCCATTCCCATAGGGCCATTATCCAACACAAACTGTTTATCTGTAAGTAAACGTATATGTGTGTAAATCCAACTGTTTCTTCACTATAATACTTATCTCTTTCTTATCACACACGTGTACGTTAGCCACGTAAAATCGCAATCACCTGTGCGGGGAAAGATACACCCGGACAGGTGTATCGCTAAAAAACAAAATGCAAGAATATAAAGTATATTTATCTTAATAGCTGTGCGAATGTCTCGCGCATTTATTATAGATAAATATAATCCATAATCTAACTCTCTCTCACAAACTCTCTCTCTCTTTCTCTCTCTCTCTCTCTCTCTCTCTCTATATATATATATATATATATATATATATACATATATATTTCTCGTTCACATCCACAGTTACTCTAATACACAATAATTAAATATTTTCGTGATAGTCAGCTAGCGTGTACCAGTCTCCATTAGGCCTGTAGTATCGGTGATGAGGCTTGTCGCAAAGTTCAGAATTAATTCCCCTTGCGCTACGTCTTCACTTAAAATGCCACTATTGAAGTCCACTCTTTCTAGGTTAGTCGCTTCGACAAATTACAAGAAAGTCTCCGGTTTTATATCTTTCGCAATGTGATCGGCACATAATAATCGTCGTTCTTTATCGATTAATCTACATTTATTTATCTCGCATTCAAATAATAGATACTATATATATATATATATATATATATATATATATATATATATATATATATATATATTTATATGCTCTCTCTCGTCGCATATTATTGCAAGCCTGTGAAAATGATATCATACTGAACGAACATATTCTACATTGAGCCCCCCAAAGGAAGATATATTACTGAGAGCATTAGTAGTTTGAAGAACACACCCTGGAAAAAAGGAGGAGTTCATGCCTTTGAGGATTATATCATGACAACAGAACAGATAGTTCACTACCCCTACCCCAAACGAAGAAGATAATCATGGTATCGTGAGGAAGATACAAATACTATACTGCCTCTAAAAAGAGGTAATACCTGGGATGATTGTCCTCATAAAAGGAGTAAGTAATGCCTGTGAGTATGGTATCATGTAAACAGAATAGATAATACCCCCATCGTCCGACCTAAAAACAAACAAAGAAGGTAGTCCCTGGGAAGATCGTTTTATGACACCATGCATAGATATTGCATTACCCCCTCCCCAAAAGGAGGATGTAATACCTGGAGGATGGCCCCACCCCCTTAAAAAGGAGAAGACAGTCTTGTGACAACAGAACCGATGTAACCCCATTAAAATATAATACTATGAAAGTGACAATGGTACATCTGTGGCAGACCGCGATTAGACGTTGGGATGAAAATCTCCTCTAAACCCACATTTACGTTCCCGTTGATTATGCCTGAATTGTCTCCTCGTATCCTTCGCTGCTCAAGTGAGAACAGATTTAGTTTTTGAACCGGTTCTTTGTGGCTAAACGTGGAGAATCCCATCGGAATCCTGGTTGGCAACTGTTAAACACGCTTTAGGAAAAAAAATTTACAAAAACACTTTTCGTAAGTTTTTTGGGGTATTTTGTATACCCGAAAAATGTATATTTTGGGGAATGGGCAGAAACAATCGTCTGATAATTATCTGATAATAAGGTGTATTGGGTGAAATCTGGAATATTTTCTAAATAATTATTATTTTAATATATATATATATATATATATATATATATATGTGTGTGTGTGTGTGTGTGTGTGTGTGTGTGTGTGTGTGTGTGTGATTTCTGGAACTTCTCCTTTTACCGCTTTCCCTTTGCCAAGTAATTGTCTATTATGTTTAACTCTTAATTTCATATTACTTCTGATATATATATATATATATATATATATATATATATATATATATATATATATATATATATATATATATATATATATATATTGCCGAAAGACAATTTATCTTCAATTTACGAGTTCATCTTTGAATGTAGCTCTGAATTCTCACTCAAGTATGGCCAGTTTTACAAATCTAATTCTCTGAAATATCTTTCATTCATTCCAAGTAAAACACTTCATTTCCTTGTGAGCCATTTTTAAACAGACAGAAAAAAAGTCTAATCCAAAGCGAAATAAAATTAGTTCCACTTCGGTGCTTCATTTTCTCAGCAGACCGGAACAAATGAAGACAAACTCGGAAACTTTTGACTTATTCAACTTTGGCTGCCATGTTTGTTTTTGTCTTCAAAAGAACCATCAGAAAAATCTTTAAATTCGTTAGCCGTTATCTATGTGGCAACTTAACACGCGTTAAGATCTGTCGATGAGTTGAACCGATAACACAGAAGCGTTAACAATCTCCGCGTTGTAAAAGAATCTGTAGGTTTCCAAGCGGAAAGGAACGAAGCTCCCCGGGGAACGAACAAGGGGTGGAGGTGCAGTCAGGCAAGGATGTTTGTTCAGCTTATTTACTTTCGAAACAATCAGATGAACACGAGGCCGACTCTAATCTAAAACGCGCCATTTTGTTTGCAATAATTTACGTAGGCTTGGTTCAGTTTCATCAACGTATATTTCACGTTAGACATAAATAATAGAAAGTCTTTTTACGATCTTCCTGGATTATGTGATAATTTCCCACGGCGTTAGAAAATCATTTTTATTTCTAGATATCATGTTACGAAAATATTCTAATAATGTATAACTTGTGTTTACATTTAAAATACAAGACGTATTTCTCTTGTATTTCAAAGCGTAAATGTTCCTAACCGTAAGAAGACAGGTCTCATAATACTTTGACCCGGAGTTCGAATCGTCCGAACGGCAGTAGAGATACATCATCTATATTGACGTGTGTAAGGAACACGAAACATACATGTGTCTATGGATATTAAAAGTATTTATTTATTAATAAAATAATTATATATATATTATGTTCTTTTTAGAAGCATTGTGTAATTTGAAAATATGAAAGCATTAAAGCAGTTAACTTTAATTAATTTTAAGTAATTTATTTTAAAATTATTATTTTTTAAATTTGCATTGTAACAGCTTCTATGTTTCAATATTTTATATATATATATATATATATGGGAAGAAAGAGAGCAGGTGCTTGTCTAGCCACATTGATGAGCTGTGATATAGCGAAACAGTCTATGTGAAATAATATATATATATATATATATATATATATATATATATATATATGTAATGCTGCTTTTCGGTGGTCACTTGTGTAAACAGAGAAATTATTAAAATAAAACGATTAATTCATCTACGGTGCTGAGGAAAGAGGGGGAGCCTTTAGCTGTCGTTGTTTTTTTTATTATTCAACTAACAGTTCTCCGGTGAAAATGGATTTTTTTTTACAAATAATGCACATTATTCGTTTTGTTAATTCACATTCTTAAACCATGTTTCCTCAATATGTGACAGCAGCGACGAGCCGATGAACTTGTATTTAAATAAACGCTGCCTTATTCTTTATGCTATTATATGAAAAAGCTCACTATATAAGAAAATCTTGACAGAAAATTTACCATATAAATAAATAGTAAATACAACCGACAAGTTTTATATGGGGTTTATTGATGCGAGTGGAAATTCAAACAATGATCACATGATGACATTGGATTATTTTTTATGGCCGTCCCTTTTCATGGCGATTTTTATTTTCGCTTTCAAATCAGACTTTTCCTACAACTCTCTTTTGTTAAATAGTTCAGTGCATCTATTGTTATTTTGACTTCCGGTGTGATCTGTTTGTTAAATAGCAATGACCTTTACTGTTTTATACAGGCAACATCAACGGAATTTTTGACAATGTACATGTGAAATCTTCGTAGGTTCTCTGCAGTCACAATTCGACATTCACTAACAAACTCTGATGTTAACGTCTATTCAACATTTTGTGTTCGTATTTCGCTGATAATTTGTGTCGATTCACAACTTATTCTCTTGTCTGTCTTTTTGGCTTCAAAAGTAAAGAAGTTCAAAATATTAGTGAAATACATGGGTTGCAAATCTAGTTGAAATTCCATGATTCTTTTAGAATGTATTTAGGTTTTAAATCAAAATATTACCTTTCGTATAAGTTGATTTAACCCAATTTAAAACACAAATACCAGAGGCTAGACTGGCAAATCATTTGGCAATGCGTTTCTAAATGAGACGAATTTAAAAAAAAAATGATTTCAAAGCTTTTAAATCAGTTACTCTTACATGCCGAAAAATACTGCATATAATAATTTAAAAAATAAAAACAAAAACACAAAAGAGCTAGCAATCGTAGAAACAAAAATTCTTGTTCATTTATAAAGTTTTGCCACTATATACGAAGCTACAATCTGGACGCAAAACTACAGAAGGAATCTTAAAACAGCGGCTATACACACACACCCTCCCATTTAATCATAAATGATACTCAAAGAACTCGATATTAGTTTATTCGTATGGTAGATAAGAGAAAAACAACAACAGCCACAAAATCATTTGGTGAAACTATAAGATCAGCACAAGTCTATACCAACATACTAAATGCATGCACCCTATGTTTACACGCATATAATAACACATCCAACATAGAAAATTCCCTAAATAGAAGATCAGAACTAATATCCAAATACAGACATGAAAAAGTGTATCTCTTGTTCCACTAATAAGACGAAACACAATCACAAAAAAATGTCATGCCAACGAACCAAAATACAAACAAAAAACTTAAAAACTATAGCTAAATGTAATAATACCAACAATAAGTTAACAACACAAATACACAGTATGAAACAAATAAAAATAAGCAAAAACTTAGGTAAAAATAAAACCAACCAACACAAAAAATAAAGTCTTGCTTAAAACTTATTTTTGTTTTTATAAGCATTTCTATAAAAAAGGCACGGTGATCCCAAATAATACAAACTCACAGAGCAGACACAAGAGACGTAGATATAAAAAGCAAATTTTAAAGAATGATGCTAACCTGTGTTTCATCTCATCATCTTATTGTTTGGATATCCGTCTCGAACATCAACACATGCGTACACACAAGCTCTAGCATAAATCAGCTAAGAACCAAAAACAAAGAAGACATTCACATCCATCCGTGGGTCATTTTATGCTAAAATCGTTCATATATTTTATGTACGATTAGTTTGTAAAGTAATTTGTTTTGTGAGCGTATATTTTGTAAACAGTAAATAGTATGTAAACGACATTTTATATTAATCCATACAAGCGGCCCTGACAGGTACTACCACTCGGAGTCAGGGTGGACGTGGGGTAAGTAGAAACTAACGGGTAGCACCATACTCCCCAAATCTTCCAAATTAAGAGACTTACGCTGACGGGTATTAGAGAAATTAGCAACAACTCACCCCTAATGGTCAACTCTTCCTCACCGTGGTAGGGACGGTAGCAACCCGACAAGTAAGGCTTTAGTGAAAATCAACAAGTCGGCATTAGGATCCGACGTCCCCTGGTCTTCTATGTATCTGCGTGTAGCAAGCAAAAGCGTTTCGGGTTCGGAACCGCAGCTCATTAGAGTGAAAGTGCCAATGTTAAATTATTTTAGTAGGCGTATATGAGTCTGTAACCAATAGTTTCTATTTAACCAAGAGATAGGGGCATTGACAGGTACTATCACTCCGAAGCAGAGTTAACCTGAAAGTAATGTGAACTAGTAAACTTGTGTTCAATTAGTTGTCTACAATAAATTGTTAACAATAAATCTTTACAGAGATCTATTTTGTTTGTGCACAAAAAATGTCGAATAAAAGCATTTTCTTTTTATTCAGATTTTGTTTCTCTCTCACCTGAATAATGTTTGCCCGTCATCAACAAACCTATCGACCCAAACATCGTTTCCCATCAAAATATTTGATATCACCTTCAAACTCCCCTGCCAAACGTCCAACTCTGGCCCTCCCCCAAAATCAGATTCTTTATTGCCTTTTTTTTCTAAAAGTAAAAAAGAAAAACAACGGACATCCGTGTTTCCTATGAACGTAGGCGACGCTGCTTCACGCTCGCACAACCTTCCACACTTCTTATTCTTCTTGACATGTTTGCCAAACATTCAATCCCGATTTCTTAACCCTTCGACCTCCGGGGTCGATTCTTATTATCACGGCACCTTTTTAAAATGTTACTGAAACTGTGACATTTCCATTCTACGTAGAAAAACGATTCGAAAAACTGACAAAGTCTGACATCTACCCACATAAGTAAACATAAACGACATAAACAAATGTTTGAACGCCCACACACTGTTATACACCCACACACATCAGCAAATCGCCGGTAATCCATGCCGTTTCTCCTTATAAATTATATTTATATTAAAACTCATGTCACGACTTTTAAAATAGCTACAAATTAGATATTGGGTAAATAATATGATTACCAGCAAATATGAAGACATTAAACCGACAATTCTCTCTCTCCCTCTCTCTCTCTCTCTCTCTCTCTCTCTCTTTCTTCTCGTCTCTTTTCGTCTTTGTCTTTCTTTCCTTCTACTTCTCCCTCCTCTATATATGTGTATATAGAGATATATTTGTAATATATTAATTCAGTAAATTACAAGAGTTTGATTAACTCCTCTCCAGGAGTTAGGCACAAGGCCAGTTTTTATCTTACTCCCACAAGTAAGATGTGACCAAAGGTCGGGTCGGGAAAGTGGGATTTAAAAATTGCCTGGGCAGCCCCGTCGGCATTACCTGGTAGGGGCGCCTCAGGCAGTAAGCAATAAACTTACTCCTCCCCAAAGAGGGGAGGCGAAGCCTGGGAAGGTGGACCTCCTAGAACTGCACAGGACAAACCCATAGACCGGCGTAAATCAAGCCCCGAAGGCCAAGACAATACCAGTCTATGGGGTGCAGTATCCATCGGAACAGATACTACACTTTGATCTTGACAATAAACACTTTCTATGTCATTATTTAAAACTGTCTGTATTGTAATAATCTTCTTTGCCAAAATAATTATTTTCGGAAAGAAAGTTGAATGCACATGCTGCAAGGATGCAAAGGAAGAAAGCGCAGACCAGAATCAAGTACCGGTTTGTCAGATCTATTGCTATTTAAGTCTAACATGCAAAATCCGACAAGGTAATTATATATGATTTGATAGATAGATATAAACAAACAGAAAAACGAACTTCTGAAAATCGGAACAGAACCGAATTAAGACAATAAATCTTCAACAAGAAAATGCCTGATATCTTATAAAAAATAGCTGTATCTATTATATAAAGGGTAGTTGTCTGTGTATGTCTATCTAAAAGTCAGAAACTACACAATATACCTACAAAGCAGATATAATCTTTTTCAGCACTGCTTTGGACAAAATATGAACACATTTTTTGTAATATTCTTTCCCTTGTTAGGAACAAAAATAGTCAGGAGTGGGGGCGACATTTAGTGCAATTATTTTTAATGTACTTTTAGTGTAAAGTAATACTTGAGAAAGGGAAAAAGAGAAAGGGAATGCTATATATAGAGATGGGTAATAGAGACAGAGGAGATGAGAGATAGGGGATATGAAAGAGTAAGGGTCAGATAGGGTGATAGAGATAGATAGAGAGGAGGGATATATATATATATATATATATATATATATATATATATATATATATATATATATATATATATATATATATATATATATAAAGAGAGAGCAGTTTAAAAAGAAAGATGTTATACACACTTTTAAACTTCTATTTTGTTGTGTATGACCCCCCTAGTCTATATAATAAAGTAAAGTCGATTTTAAAACATAATAGGATAATCACCAAAACCTTCAATATGCTAATCTGTTCCGTCATCCAATTAGGCTACGCTCTAATGCATGTTTCAAGAAATTATGCATTTATTACCTCTTCTTTCAAAATTATTATATTTTTTCCGAGTTACCGGACTCTTAAAAATAGATCTTTTAAAGAGAAGGTTGCTGACATTTTTACTTGCTATTATTTATCTATTCTCACCGCTACCCGAAACACCGAGTCCTTTCTTAATATAATTTTGGATAAATCACCTACATTTTTTCATTTTGTTCTTTTTTAATATTGTCTACATAATACAATAGCTTTTAAATCTAAATAATTATCGGTCACTTTCGCAGATTAACGGAATATCACTCGGCATTTCTTAATGCCTGTTGTTTAGACTTCTGTAAACAATTTTAATTACGTTTTAACGAACAAATAAATAACGACATTTGCTTCCACACGTAAGTACATTTTTGACGTTCGAATTTGCCTCAGTCTACAAGGATTCCTTCTTAGGTGGGAATAAAAACCCATTTCTTCGGAAATATTCTGTATTGGATACGTTATTAAAACAATAATTTCGATATAAAATACTTAACATGTATTTTCAAACATACAAGAAACCATTGATTTCTTTTACTTACTTTCCACTTATAAAAATACTATTAGACTATTTACGAAACAAGATTAGTTTTTAAAAATTTGATTGAAAAGAAACAAAAACATTAATGTTCGATATTATTTGTGGAAAATTATATACCGTTCTTCAAAAAAAATAAAATTGTCTCAGTCTAGAAGGATTTCTTCTGAACCGGATAAAAATTAACTTCTTCGGGAATATTACGTATTGGCTACGTTATTAAAACAATATTTTCATTATAAATAATTTATAACGTATTTTCAAACAAACAAGAAATCCCACTCTCCAAATAAAATAAAAACTCTCCATACAAAATCCATTTCACTGTAAGTAATGTTAGGTGATTGAAATAAAATGTAACCATGTAAGTCTCTACTTAAAACTATAGAAGCCCAGTAAACCTAAACGTAGAGAACCGTATTTCATTTTATTTAAAACAATAAATACTTATATAAGAAATTATATTGAATCATCTAAATTACTAACAGTGATATGGGCTCTTTTATGAGTTTTTTTTTTAATTTATACTCTAGTATTTCTTTTCATCAAATAAAATCATTATTTTACATTTTCCTCGATTATACAAATTTATTGAAAATGATCACCCACTTCTAGACAAAAATACAAATGACCGCAAGTAATTAAAGCATTGAATGAAAGTTCGATTTTCAAGGCATTAAATAATAATTTAGAACTTTATTTCATGACAATAAAGACAAGTTACGTCCAATAATCATTTTTTGTTCAATTGAATGAATAAATTATCTCACAGCACC
Organism: Sepiola atlantica; assembly: GCA_963556195.1. Lineage (NCBI taxonomy): Eukaryota > Metazoa > Mollusca > Cephalopoda > Sepiida > Sepiolidae > Sepiola > Sepiola atlantica. The sequence goes on along the minus strand of OY744521.1, from coordinate 129,635,926 downwards.
TAACGTAAAGATTTTTATTTGTTTTTAATTTTATTGTTATACTATTGATCGCTTGTTTATCAAAATAACTTTCTTAAATTATTTAATATTTTCCTATATTCAAAAAGTTGCAAAAGAAAAAGGAAAGTATCTTTTGTTTGGTGTGTTTTTGTTCAGCGAGGAAAGATGTTCAGGCCCTCGCTTCCAAAAGGAAGAGACAATGCCTGGGAGGATTATCACCGAACAGATAATGCACTCCCACGACCAGGTTGCGGTAAAAAGGAGAGTACATAGTTATTTTTGTCCTTATCCAGAGTGGCCCATTATTGAGGTGCTGTTTTACCCACACTAAAAAGCGGCGAACTTATCTCCTCGTTGGGAAGCAAGCAAATAAGGACTGTCACTTAGAACTGATTGTTAATCACAAATATCCTTATAGAATAAATAAAAGGTTCGTTCGAAATTCCGTAATGATGCTGTTCGCACTCGACAACACGACCTTCGGGACATGCGCCAAAATTGTTATCTAGCTTCTTATGTTATGTTCACCTGCTATGAAGTAAAACGTCCATTTTTTTAAAAGATTTTCAAAGTTTCTTATTTGACGCAATACAAGTTCCAACAAAAAAAGATTCATTTTACATCGATCTACCAAAAGTATCATTCTTCGCCCAGCATAAAATTGATCTCCCATAGAAAAAATATCTAATGGCTCAGAATTAAGGTTATTTTACGTTACATTTTATGCAAAATTCACCACCCACATTAAATTCTAAAATAGTTGGGTTTTTTTTTCTTCTTTCTGCAAATATTTTTATGTTGCTCATACGTAATCACCTTAACAATATAGAATCTCATTTATTTGTCGAGATGGGTGCAGCAGAGTGTCTTAATCTACAATAACACCACAAAATAATGTATAAAAACAATAATATGCAAAGAGACTTATAACAAGTTTCATCGTACACTTAAATGCCGAAATTAATAGTTAATATTTTAACGTTTAAGTATATTTAACTTTTTAATCGTTAAGGGTTAGAACAGAAATGCTGAAAATAATACATACATAAAAAAAAATTTTCATTTAGTATGATTAAACTTGACATCACTTACTGTTTTAATGTGGGTGTGCTTTTTCCCCCTGAAACATGGTTTCAGTAAACATAAGTTGTTTGAGATTAAATACGAGACCCATTTCATTCTAAATATTTTGGCTGACTGGAATAAAATTAAGCTAATAGTTAAATAATTCATGTAACACAAAAATGACGTTATTATAGAAATTGAGTTATCGCCTTTCTTGGCCAAAGGCAACTCGAAGATGAAGTTTCATGGTATTGTCAGCTGACGATGAACAACACATTGAGAGGATTGGAAACATCACCAACAAATAAATTATAGAATCACTCGCGGTAGAACCCCTCCACATACACACAGAGATACACTCAACTTAAAATTTACATTGGTGGATTAGTTTCGCATATATCCTTAACATAACATGTTGCCTGTTTTATTAATTTACTTACGAAGTATTCCAGATAATATAAATATTGACAATACCCCTACTTTGCTTCCTAATTATATTTTTTGTATCTTTTTCCCAATTTATTTAACAAATGATAGACTCACTCCGGTACTTAAATGTTAGGGCGCGCATTTCTTGATTAAATATACTTTCCCAGGCAACGCCGGGACACGGATCCCGCTAGTCAATAATAAATAATAAAATTTACTTATCTTTAACACTTTACCGCAGTTAATCCTCGACTATACAACAAATACCATTGTGTATTTATTCATGTAATAACATATATATATATAAATAAATATATGTATTTCCGTCTCGTCACGCGCCTTGTTCTAGCCACCGGACGAAACCATTTCAAGTACTGAGGGGAAGCGAGAAAGCAAATAGTAGACAAGACCTTAATTTGACCCATCCTCTAGAAAGAAATTCGAAAACAAATTTTCTACTCTGTAAAAAAATGTCAACAGTGTGTGTTACTGTTTTTTGATCATCAGAAATGATAATAATGATTTAACATTAAAAATTAAATTACTGGCATGACTCTATGCTTTTATATGCATATTTTAACAATATATCTTGATAAATAGCAAGTGTGCACAAAAGACATATCTGAAGACAATCCAGAGAATAAATCAGAAAATTGTTGTTGTCATATCTAGGCTAGTGCACCAACCACTAGCCCCTCTCTCTCTCTCTCTCTCTCTCTCTCTCTCTCTCTCTCTCTCTCTCTCTCTCTCTCTTTTGAACAGGGAACAAAAATAATTTCTAAACTAATATTTCCCGCCGTTCGCAAAACGTGTTCCAATGAACTTCCTGAATTTGTACACCCTCAGCAAAAAATAACAGCCGACCCACCGACTAGCAGCAAAATCCTACTCCTTCAGTGTGAGGGTCTCTAGATTCCGTTTGATGTCCTACTCTAATAACTTCTTTTCTCGAACCGTGTTATTTTGGAATTACCTCCCTGCTCCCCGACCGTACCGACATACAGAAATTTGAAGCTTATGTCAACAAACATCTTACTGGCCAACTCCCTACTAACGTTGTCCCTATAAATCTGGCCCCTATCACAGTAGTCTCTTACGCTTCAGTGGAAATATGCCTTATTGTTGGCGAACAAATGTTAATATAAATATATATTTTACATTTTAGTGGACACTGACCGCCGATGCCCGCCGATGCCCGCCGATGCCCGCCGATGCCACCCACTCTTCGCCACTGTCCGCCATTGGCAGTCCTATAAAGAAATCGCCAACTCATTCAAAACAAAATGTAAGTCAGCATTATTTAGATCTTTACATTTTAGTGGACACTGTTTGCCAGTGCCCGCCACTTTCCGCCAGTGCCCGCTATTGTCTGCCACTGTCCGCTATTGTCAGCCCTATAAAAAATTAGCCAACTCATAATTCAAAACAGGAAATAATTCAGCATTTATTAGATATTACATTTTTGTGGACACTGCCCGCCAGTACCCGCAAGTTCCCGCCATTGTCCGCAACTGTCAGCTCTATGAATAAATAGCCAACTCATAATTCAAAACAGGAAATGAGTCAGCATTTATTAGATATTACATTTTAGAGGACACTGGCCGCCAGTGCCCGCCACTGGCCGCCATTGTCAGCTCTTTGAATAAATAGCCAACTCATAATTCAAAACAAGAAAATGGGTCAGCATTTTTTAGATTTTTCATTTCAGTAGACACTGCATGCCACTAGCCGCCAGTGTCTGCCAGTGTTCGCCAGTGGCCACCATGTAAAGAAATCACCAACCCATAATTAAAAACAGAAAATGAATCTGTATTTTTATAATTTTACATTTTAGTAGACGATGCCAACATCGACATGCTAATATTCGCCACTTTCCGCCAATGCCCGCCACTATCCGGTATCTAAAGAAGTCGCCAACTCATAATTGCTATGAGTTATTTTATGTATCGGTTACATAAATGAACATGCTTTATTTCTTTCATATGACAGGGGCGCTATTTAGATGAACATGATTTTATATAATAGGGATGCTACATAAACGAACATGCTTTACGAGTTAAAATGGAGGAGGATAAGAAATCAAGAATTAACAGTGACCATTTGTGCTTTTCGGCGTTGTCTGGGATCAAAAATTGTATAAGTCATTGCATTTAAGTTCGATTTCCAAGTGTTTAAAATTAAAATGTAAATTGTGTTGAGGCAATCATTCTCACTTGTTGTGGCAAAGGCGAAACTGTTTTTATTCCGAGGATACCAATTATACCATCAAATATACCCTTTAACTTTAAGCGGTTGCAGTTTCCTGTACGACATTGTTTCGTTATGTCCATCAATAAAAGTCAAGGCCAAACACTAAAAGTTGCCGGATTGCAACTTGAAGGAAGAACCATGCTTTTCAAATGGGTAGCTTTATGTAGGAGCATCACGTGTAGGTGCAAAAACAAATCTTTGTGTGTATGCACATCAAAATAAAACAGAAAACATTGTTTATAAAGAGATTTTCATTCTTAATGCCAGATGATTTTCTGATTATTATTAAATGATTTCAGTTTGTATTTCCTTAAACTTTCTTTAAAGTTTTGAAACTTTCCATATCAGTTTCAAACTTTTACTTATAAAATATTTCTTTAATAAACAGCATATGATAATTATGCATTTTATTTACTTGTATATTTGATTTTATTAACTGGAAGCATGTTTTAAAAATGTACACTAAAATAAAAATAAAAATTATAAGAATTATCCATTTAATGAGTAAAGCTGTAACACACCATGCGATAGAAATAAAATAATAAAATCGACAATTATGTTTTTGTGGTTTGAAAAGAAAAGGAGCTAAAAAAAAGTTATTTACTTTACCTGCTTTCATTCGTCTTGAGAAACCATGTATAAAAATAAAACCTGTAATACCGATACATCGAACAAAATATACTAATCTTACTATTGAGATATGAGATTCTCATATACTTTTTCATGTGTGCACTACCTCCACTATAGCAAATATTAGGTGATAAGAGTTTTTAAGAGTATAAAAGCAAGTGATGTGAGAACAGTGATCAAAGTGATTACTTAATCTGCCAACCAATTGTGTATACAAACATTGCTTTTTGATTTAGCATCCGGGCATCGCCGGGTAACCCTACTAGTTAAGAAATAAAAATAAAAAATAGAAATATAAACAATGATTACGGTAAACATAAGAAAAAACTTGATAATAGCAATAATGTTAGAATACAAAACAAGTAAAAAATAAAATAAAATAAAATGAGATAATGTATATTAGAAAGTGAAATTCAGAAAAAAATAATAAAATAATTATAATGGAAAAATAAGAATAAAGTAAAATTAAAACAAATAGATAAAAAATAAACAAATCAATAAAATAAGAAGTAATTTTATTTTTTTAAATGTAAATAGAAAAAATGATAGAGTATAGTTTAAATTAATAAAGTTAAAATAATTAGAAGATAAAAAGGTTATAAGAGAGTAAATCTGGATATATCTAGAAGTAAAGATAAAACTTGAAAATATAATTCTAATTTTAAGAAGAAAATGTATCAAAATTAGGAAAACGTAAAATACTTATAATGCTGATTGGTGCGAGAATATGCTCATATATAAAAAATACCAGAAAACAAAAATGTTTACAATTTCAAATCAAAAAAGGAAAAAAGAAATATCAAAATAATTCCGATTAGAAAAATACAATGTATGAGAAAATTATTTAAGTAAAATTAAGAGAAGTATAAGCAAAAAGAAAAATAAAGAATATACAGATGGTAATTCAAGTTAAATAATCAGAAACATTATTATAACAATTTGCGGTTTGTGGCGGAATCATCCCGTGCAAATCTGGGCAATGTGTTTCCCACGATTTGCAGAGACAGTGACGTAACCTTGGGTTCAAGAGGTTGGGTCACACCTGGCGGGATCACGAGGTTTCGTGACGTCAGAGTTTTTTTGCTGTAGTAAAAACAAGGTTGAGATTTGAACAGTTCTCGATTGGAAGCCGACGAGAGAACAACGAACGATCATGTAGCTATTATAAAGAAGGGATGCCGAATCCCAATATAAGAGCCAAAGTTAGGGTCAAACGATATCCCCCTCTTCCTCCCTTGCATGTGATTACATGATTAACTTAGGAAATTAACTAGCTTAGCCTCTCTCTCTCTCTCTCTCTCTCTCTCTCTCTCTCTCTCTCTCTTCTCCAGCGAACTTCTAATTGTTGGCTAATTAGCTAGTGAATAAACGGCTCTGAATTTTAAAAAAACATTAAAAGCTTTGTTAAATTTATTGTAGTAGAAAGATTGATTTTGGTTACAGAAGGAAACCGCCGGTCGAAAATGTGACAGCGACACAAAGCGCAAAGAATGATGACGGCGACGGCAGCGGTAATAGCGGTTGAAGACAACAGAGAAGTGACAGAAAAAAGGAAGGGAAGTATCATCTCGCGACACACGGCGAGACGACAACAAAGAGAGAGATAAGGTTAGTACAAATAGTCGCGACACACGATGAGGAGGCGACAACAAATGGCCGTCAGCAGAAGCGCGCACGATTAGCACAAATAGTTCCCTGAAATTGGAAACGCGGACGGTGGCGACGCATCCACCCGTTTCGGATAAACAGCGAGAGTTCTGCGACGACGAAAAGATTCCGACACAACGTATCAAGAACTTATTAAGAACTTATTATAAACATTTTGTTTGAAAATATAACATATATATATATATATATATATATATATATATATATATATATATATATATATATATATATGGGAAATGAAATAGGAAAAACCAAAAAGTATTTTTTATGTATTCATCAACGTTTCGTCTTTATTTGTAAGACTTCTTCAGGATGATAATTTTAAGAAAAATGTCATGCAAGTACATAGAAATATTGGGTTGACATGATGGGTTGATGAGAAGAAGAAGCCACTACTAGGAGCGCAGGACCAAGGTCCGGGCTGAAAGAAGTCGGTGGCACCGTTGATGAATACATAAAAAAACAAAAATAACATGTTTTGGTTTTTTCTTTTTTCATTTACCATTACGTCGGATTACTCTCATCCTTTCTTTCTCATGTATATATATATATATATATATATATATATATATATATATATATATATATATATATATAAAGATAAATTACAGAAGAGAGATAAGTATGTACGAATAACAAATCTATTTCAACTTCGATTGTTTAATGCAAGGTGTACTCGATAAAAACATGTTTATTTTTCTTTCCATAAGTCAATTTTATATATATATATATATATACCAGAAAAACAAAGTGCTATGATATAGAAGACGAATCAATTATTTCTATATCTACATAGATAAAAAAATAATTACATATATACACATATAAAATGTATAAACAAAAGAATGAAAAATTAAAGAAAAGTCAGCAGTAAGTGATTAGCAGAAAACATAAAACAATAGGTCACCTATACATAGATTTAAAACTCGTTAAAAGGAGACCATTAAAAAGCAATCATAAGCGGTAAGACGTTAATAATTATTGGAAAATGTCATTGGAAGATTATTACAGTCCTATCTCGATACATCGCTGCCACTTCAAAGTAAAAGTTCTCGAATGGGCGAGTGGCTATTAAGGAAATCCATGGAATTCCAAAGTTCGAGACTACTATTATTTAAATAACCCCACAATATATATATATATATATTAGTGATGGGAAGATTTAAATCTTTTTCCCGGTTCTGATACAATTACCGATTCCGATTCTTTTATAATCTCTAAATATTTAGCTATAGAGTTTTTGTCCTTTTTTTCAGGTTATCGTAAAGGCCAGTGTAACATGTGCATGTATTTAATCAGATGTAAAATACACTTGTGGAGTGTAATCCATGGATTTTATTTTTACTGGTAGTTTAAAAGGAATAAATATGTATACAGTTTTTCATTAGTACCAGTAGTGGAAAATATAGTTTTAAACCATAACAAAATCAAAACAATTAAAAGAATCGTTTTTGGCATCGGAAAATAGGCACAATTTTTTCCGATACCGATACCAAAAATAATTCCGATTTTTCTGATTTCTGATTCCAATTAATAGTCCCAACACTAATGTGTATATATTCATATAATACCTAGATGGAGTAATTTTAGTGAGATTGGAAATGTAATGACGCAGAAAAAAGATAAAGGAAATTAACATCTAAAACTCATTTCTGCAGGAAGTGTAGGCTTCATTTGTTTTCTAACAACATTAGCGTGTACATAATCGCAACGAATACGATGAAATTATATAGCCCACAGCGATATCCATTAAGCCAATCACACACACGCACACACACACATTACGTATTTTTCAGCAGCTCTTTCGTTGCATCGTCTTAAGATAACTTTTTTATTGTCGCCTTGGAAACACTTGAAGAGTTTTCAATTTTTACATATTTTTGTGGTCATATTCCCGAATCTCTTTCTTGTGAGTTGGTAGGAAATAACTTTTTAGCACAAATTGTGAGATTCTCCACGAAATAAAACAGATTCAATTAAAAATGTGTATGTGTTATTAATATTAAAACAATCACTGGATGTCAATAAGAAATAATAGTTAATTAATGAAATGTTATTTTGAAAATCAATATGCAAATTAGTAGATCTTAGGACGTAGATCGCATATACCCTAAGCAATATATTAGAAATATGTTTTTTTTGTAGTATGAATCTGAAAAAAAATTTTTAATGCCACTGTAATTCCGGGAAAACTTATAACTTTTTTATTTCCTGAGCGCATTCCAGTGTTCCCAGAACAAAGTTTCATGTAATATAAATGAATCATCGGAGTTATCTTTTCGAGTAGAACACAACTAATGTCCATCGGTGAAATATGACAAGAGAAGAATGCAACCAACCTGGAACAGATTTGTTTGTGTGTATGAGGTCTGAGAAAATAGATCTCAATTCCACTAATGGTCTATATCAACAACAGCGCAACCATTTAACATCATTATAAGAGAAACTTTAATCAAGATCAATCGTTTGTCATCTAGACTCCCACATGACAAAAGTAATTGTTTATTGGAATTTACTAAAAACGACCATTCGCCTGACTTGGCGACGCGCTGCTAGTCTTTCACAGTTCAATGATAATACTTAATTTTTATTTTTTTGTTTTTTGTTCAGATTACAATAACGGATCTCGCCCAAATCAATAATAGTCTATCTACTGATTGATGACTACGAAACCAAGTGAATTCAATGGCGTCCGCTCGACACTGACTTTGACGAATGCTTTTCGTCACACTTTAGAAGGAAATTGATACAATGTTCCAATGATTGAGTCGTTTTCTTCTTATCGGTCACCGGCAACCCAGCAATTGTATTACAGTTGGGTTCTCATTTTTTATGTTGTTTATATTTGATCGGAATTCACATAATGTGACCCTTAATGGATACTATGTTATTGTAAGTCTCTCGTAGGGGCCAGATACAAATATGTTCTCTACATTCGTTTCTTGTGTTGACTGGAATACTCCTGCGATTATACTACGACAATTTAAACTTAAAACATATTTTATTCACTTGACTTAAATTAATCCCCAGTTCCTTTACCAACAGCGGAACTATTCCCACTCGTAGAAGGAGTAAGCGACCCTATCTCTCAATAGCTTATATGGCATCTAAGCTCATTAAAGTATTGACTGCAAATAGATATATTTTAAAGTAGTTCCTTTGTCAGACCATTAAACTCACGAATCAAATATCCATTTAACATATGGGTCAGTAGCTGATTCTAAAGTCGTCATTCCCCGCCAATCATACCGTATAACCCATCGCACCTAGGGACTTCAGGGGTAAGTAATATGCAACAATATTTTGGAATATATTGGTTGTGGTGGTAATGCTGCTGCTGCTGCTGCTGCTGCTGCTGCTGCTGCTGATGATGATGATGATGATGATGATGATGATGATGATGATGATGATGATGATGATGATTTTGTTAATGCGTCAGTTGCTGCTACTGCTGCTGTTGCTGCTGCTGCTGCTGCTGCTGCTGCTGCTGCTGATGATGATGATGATGATGATGATGATGATGATGATGATGATGATGATGATGATGATGATGATGATGATTGTTGTAATGATGATGGTGGTGGTGGTGTTGCTGCGGCTGTTGCTGCGGCTGTTGCTGCTGATGCTGCTCATGCTGCTCATGCTGCTCATGCTGGTGGTGGTGGTGGGGGGGTGTTGGTGGTGGTGGTGGTCTATAGCATTCGCCATCTCAATAAAATGAAAGAAAATTGAAAGATACTCATTATCCTCCCAACAATATTTCCACCACTAAACGATGTTAAATCCTATCTGCGTCTCATCTTTGTTTCATCTATGCTAATTATGCCATACATACGCCGCCAAATTTAAGATGTTATCAACCCCATTACTTACACAAAACGACAGTACGCATGCTCAACCTAAATGTCTAACAGTAGGCAGTCAGCGTGTGAGGAGCCAAATAAAAAATATTCCACAACCTTCCATGTGCACTTCAATTAAGAGTCAATAGAAACTAATAGTTAAGCAGATCGTCACCGGTAGGTCTCGATGCAGCCTGTCTCCAGTCAAAGTGAACCGCTTATATTCTTGCCAAGAAATTGGCCCATCTGTAACCTCAAATCGGAATCTAGTTGGGGTAATAAGATCCTCATGCTACAGCAGATCGCCAAAAAGACATCCAGCTTTTACACTGGAGTTAAACATAACATTCCCGCCAACGAACACATAGGGAATTAATCTTATCCTAGAAGCCTCTCTCAAGAAATTGCTTCTCTATGTTGTCATGCTCACGTTTTCAGCACGTCGTCAACATCGACAAGCAACAACTACTACGAGCCGCATCATCGCCATCATCTAAGCAACATTGCAAACGGACACAAAATTACGTGCCGAATCTCCACATTAAAGCAAAACACTTATTTCCCGCCAGCAGATTCACGTCGCCCTAATATCAACCAGAATTCGCTACACACGCGAACAATAACGACGACAACAACGATCAGTATCATCTACTACTCTTAAAATTAAACACATGTACATACATCTGTCCATCTAACAAACTTTCACTTACATGAGACAAGCGTGAGAGGCAGTTTCTACACAAACCAATGTTTTTATATCAACGCAATCAACTCGTACACACGAACACAAAACACCTTCAACGTTTTCATTCTCTAAATACAAATATTTGTTACGTTTACAACCTCGTTTTTTGTATTTAACTTGTTGTTTGATCATTTGTATTTTTATAATGTTGTTGTGTATTTCCACAAAACACGCTACAAGTATGTCTGCAACACGATTGAGACCAATTTCATATTATATTGTTTGTCCTATAAATCCAAAGAAGCCGATGAAAAGTAAGTAATCTAATCACCTTTTCATTTTTTCCTGAGTATGAGTTATTTCCATTGACAGAGACAACAAGACAACGAGTTTTGTTACATAAAAAATAAAGCTAGTTTATTTCTTGCCGATTCATTTCACAAATCAACAAATATTCCCCGGATTAATACGTGACCTCTCACATCTCGACTAGTCTGCTTGTCTCTCTGACTCTCTTCCCGGACACCATAGTAAACCTGTTAAAAAAGATTTATTTACGTCATTTAATGTCAGTTCGGTCGTCAATGTTTAAGGTCCAATTTCCAACAAAAGCTTTCAGGACAATAAAATTCTCTTGTTTATTGTTTTTTTATCTACTGACGTCACGGATAAAAGAAATGTTTCTGCTTTGTCATTTCTCTTACAAATAAATATTTATTCTTTTGCTTTTTTGTTTTGACATTAAATCCGTCATCCGACGTCAAGGTTTTTAATTCTCGTCCCATCCTAATAATGTCACATGACTAATACTGAGAAGGGACTTCTTTAATTGTAATCATTTGATTTAAATTGGTCGAAAATATTTGAAATACTAAAGTTCACGCTCAAGCGAACATTTGCAAGATCTCGCTTCTTTCTTATGGTGTCAGATTTATTAAAAACGTATTTAGAACAGCTATTCTTATTATTGGATCGTAATAACAATTTTAATAGCGGGTACTTAACTTTCAGCTAAAAATATTTTTGCTATAATTGTAAATTAAGACTGAAACGCGGTGGTAAATGCAAACAATTGAACTTCGTCCTAACGAGCATTTGTGACGTGAGCGTCAGAAATGGGAAAGACACAACTCTCTCAGTTTACATGAAAAGAAATCTTACCCAGCATTGTTTGGCAAAGCCTTTTGATAAATCTTTTATATTGTTGAACCGGTCTCATCTTTAGCATCTAGTTGTGCTAATGTCACTGATCTTCTTTACTCTCTCACATGATCTCGCACTATCCTCCATAACCGAAGTTAACTCTTTATAAGGTATCATGTGATCTCTGTTGAACATCCATGTGTTGGCATCCACAAAAAAACATCAGCGATGATTTTCTCCTTAGCAGTGACCAGCAAATCTGTTTTTTATCTGGTAAAGGCATTTAAGAAGGTGTCTAAAAAGTTGCTCCTCCGTAGGGGTTCTGCCTCCAGTTTGGATAAGTTCTTAGCATCTTGGTGTACATACCGTAAAATGTATTATCTAATAGTTTGGTAAAACTTCCAGCTGCTGCTTCCATATACAAAAACTGATGGAGCGATGGCTTTAAAAGAGTCACGTTTTACGTTGCGAGGAAGATTTGATTTCGATATTGCATTCACCTTATCTAATCCAACCCATGATTTGCTGATTCGTATTCGGTTCAATTGTCCTTAGCAACTTTACTGTCAAGATAGATAGACTCCTCGGCATTTTTTCAGACAAGTCCTATTCAACCCTTCCTTTCTAATTCAATATCTCAATAAATTAGACTCAGATGTTAACCAGAAAAGAATAGTTATTTACCTGAAATATGTTTTATTTGTTTTATTCTGCTTTCTTGTGTTATTGCATAGCGATTGTCAACACCTAAAGTTTTCAAACTTATTTAACCTTTCAGGATGTTTGAGATTTTAATGCGCAAGCCTTAAAACTTTGCCAAATCTATCTACCGCCTTGCAGACAAATTAGATTCGGCTAATCCGTCGTTGGAATCTAAAATTAACGAAACGAACCAGATCAGTACTAAATCTGTTGAATGCCGAGTTGATTAGTTGCATTGACCCTGATCCAAGTTGGGGACGGCCGGCTGCTGGCACGGAGGTCATTTGGGTAGTAAATGACGATGCCCAGGGGGGTAGGGGGCAGATGGCGATGTTGCCATGTTGGGTAATCAACAATGGCGATTGTGGAAGGAGTGTAATGATAGTGTCGCATCCATGTCTGACAATCTGAAGTTTGGCGCGACAAGTTAATCATCTGTTGTTCATTACGTCCGGTGGGAGGGACAATACGACACTGTTTGTGGAGTAAGACACTGTGAATTAAAGAAAGAATGAATGGAATGAAAAGTAGAAAGTGTGAGATGCGTTGGAAAAAAGAAACAAAGAAAAGAAAGAGACAAAGAAAGAAAGAAAAAAAAGAGAGAAAAACGAGAGGAAAAAATAATAAGAACACATTGAAGACATTGAAAGAATGAAATACAAATTATATGGAAAATAAAGAAAGGAATCTATAAAAAAAAAACTGAAACTATTTTCTTTACAATTGTGCGCATCATGTACCGACATTATTCATATTAATCAACATCACTTACATTGACATCATGCTTTTAGTTTCTGGTATCAGTTTTTTTTTTTTTTTTTAGTTTCTAGTTTTTGGTTTGTTTAATTTCCCGAATGCAATCATTGTTTCCCTCGGCGAACCTGATCGTCATCCAACTCTGATCACGGGTTGAAAATCCGCAATTCTTCTCGCATAACAGACCGGGTTAAATTGGTTCACATTAGAGCCGTTCTGCTGATTTATAAAGGGCAGACAACGGGAGATGTTTTCTCTTCTTTTCGATCATCTCACTTTTCAGACACCTGTTTCTCTTTCTTTATTAGGTCGGATACTTTGTTTTAAATTATAGATTTCATTAAGTCTACTTTTTATTGTTCTATTCATATCGGCCATGTAGCAATCTTGAAATCAATTTGAATACAGGCGACGAAAACAAGTTAAACTTATAATATATTTCATTGAAGTCAAACTTATAATATATACCATTTATCATTTCTATTATTTTTCCGGCCAGGTAAATTGTCATAAAATAGACTGTGGAGTTGTTTTCTAAGCCAAGTTTTTGATGAACGGCAACAGGTATAGGTTTAGGGTTAGGGTTAGGAACGGCAAAAGGTATGTAATAAGACCTAAGAATTCTTGTACTGTTGAATAGTAACGGTACGAACGCTAGTTCTCTTTTGATTATTTAGATTCGCGTAACGTTAGAACGTAAACAGAAAATATATGTCAGACGGGGTCAGGTATTTGACTTTTGAAGGTCATTGTCCCCTGTGAGAACATAGGCTAGAGGAACATGGGGACTCTGGGTTCGAAGCTTAAAGCGACTAGACATTTGAAAAAATGACTTGAGTCGATTATAAACGGAAGGGCCAGACTTCAAAAATCTGTAGACCCGATACTTCTTCCCACGACTAGCAGAGTTGAAGGCAACGTCAACAGCCTAAAAAATGGTACTTCTCCAGTTTCGAGATCTAGTTCTTTTCTTTTTAGTCTAAACGTTGAAGACACGAGGTATGATTTAATGGTACTGTGTTTGATTTGTTGTTTTTTCATTCGATAACGAACATATATTTTTTTGATTGTGACATACAAAACATTAAACCCCCGTTTAGAGGGAAGTTATACAACAGTAGTTATTTTGTACATATTTCATATCTTTTCTGGATTGTGACAACACCATTTTCACTTCATATGATGCTAAAGTTTTGATTTGATTTCGAATTTTCATGAGTTTCAGATGAAACGATTCTTCTGAAGCTATTTAGAAGTAATGCACCTCTGATTAGGAATAAAAAGCAATAAACGATTCTTATTTCACCATCGACTTATTTCAGAATTTAATTCATCTCCAATTGGTAAATATCTTGTGATTCATTACATTACAATACTAACTTCTGAAAACGGTATCTACATAAGGTGACACGAATGTTGGTATCAGCGGAGAGTCTCTATCTAGTTATATAAACCAGAAACAGGCTTGGTGTCAAGTTTTACAAATAATTTAGCACCTGTAAAGTTATGCGTTATCTCTTTTATTGTAGGGGTTTTATTAGGAGTTGTTTTGAGAGCTGTTTCTATGGATCTTAAGTCTATGCAGATTCTTAGGCTTTTATCCTTTCTCTGTGATTAGACTCAGCTTGAAACCAATTCTGTTGGATCTATCACTTTTCTAATGATACTGTTCTTTGAAATGCTACCAAGCTTCGATTTTTTATTGTCTATCAATGCAATTGTCAATACGTACCTTTATGTTCTCGTTAACAGAGAGTTTCACATACCCTGTTATAGACCCGGTTTTATCAAAACCGTCAATGTGCATATGTGTAATTTCTGTAATTATGTTTACGTGTTTATAAACAGAGGTCTATTGAGCGCTTTCTGACTTTACTGCGTAAAGTAACTAATTGAAGCCGCCTTGGCAATGCTAGTTTTAGAACTGCTGATTCTTGAACATCCACTGAGTGCTGAATTGTTGTACTTGTATTGTATGCTGATATTGTCATAGGATTTTATTGAGGTGCCGTTGTATACTACAAGTTTTATCTAACTTTTTTGTAATGCAGGAAAAAGTAATAGACACCTCTATATATTCGTTGTCGTACCTTTTTACTCCACTTCTGTTTGATCTATATAAAGGCTTCTCCTCTTTGAGAAATGAAGGTTATTTTTATACTACTAAATGTTAGTTCATCGATCTCTATTTTTGGTCTGTCGATATACTATATCAGTCAGGATGGATTGCCTATTTTTGTATGACTTGAAGTTAATCCTGTGATTTTGTTGTGTTATGGCTTCCGGTATGTGATTTTGACCGTAGTATTTGTTTTGCTTTGCTTGACAAGCAACTGAATCTTTGGCTGAATGTGTTGAAATTTCATCCAAATATTGGAAAGGTTTCCTAGCAATATGCATAACTTTTCACACAGTAAAGTCAGTGTTTTACTTACTCAGAATGGCTTCTGTATCAGTGTTCATATCTTTGTTTTTAATATTGTACTGCATGAACCAAAGTTTTTTTAATATGGCCCACCAGTGTGACTGCGGGGGTCAGAAAAGGAATAGACAAAAGCGTTCACTTCTATTCAATCAAACCTGAATTAATGAAAGAATCCTGTATAAATATGCATATATATATATATATATATATATATATATATGTGTGTGTGTGTGTGTGTTATACGTGCATTCCAATGACCATAAGAACAATGATATATGAAAGCAGAAATATTTAAAGAACATAAAATATATATGGCTGTGGTCGCTCGACGATATATGAATACTTGGAAATCGAAAGAATAGAAGAAAGGTATTGTTATGGGTTTATTGAACCTTTGATCATCGAAATGCATCTATAATATATATATATATATACATATATATATATATATATATATATATATATATATATATATATATATATATATATATATATATGCTCTGATGCTTGCAATACAACTTTATTGAGCTTGCAATTATAAACATTTCTCGGTATTACAAAGAGTATATACGTAAATATATATATATATATTTGTAAGAACTCATAATTATATATATATATATATATATATATATATATATATATATATATATATATATATATATATATATATATATATATATAAAGAAAAAAAGAGATGGATGGACTAGATAAATAAGCAAAGCCTGGTATTGCTCGAAATACTTAATAAATTTGAATTGCAAATTCTGAAAATCTCATGTGCTTTTGTCGGATCGGTAATGTTGCATCTTAACTTGCCAATGGATGTATAAACTGTTATATACACGTTTCATCGTTATAAACTGTTATATACACGTGTCATCGTTATAAACTGTTATATACACGTTTCATCGTTATAAACTGTTATATACACGTTTCATCGTCGTGAAGCCAGGTTCTTTTCGTCTGCTGATTCACTCACTCGAACATCGATGTTTAAAAAAATAACAGTCATAGAGAAATATCATATACGCATAAGAGAATAAAAAGATATACAGAAACACAAAATTATACTCTGCGCGCTGCTCTCGATTTGGGACAACACCCAAACACGACTTTCTCCGCATGAGTCTCGCCAGCAGAAAGAGACAGAAAAGCCCGGTCGGAAATCACGTGATTTCATCAACTTCCGTTTGGTTGTCACTCAAACTCTTCTACTCAAACACGGCTTTCGCTATGTAATAATAGTATAGTTTACGATGACGTCGTTGAAGGCTCAACGTGCTAGATGTTGCGTTCCACGGGCCCATTTATAACGACTTCGTATATGGTTTTAAACAAAGATAAGATAATTCAATTTTATTTTTTCCACTTTTCTCAATAATTAACTTTGTTGTAAGCCAAGAAAATT
Source organism: Sepiola atlantica (assembly GCA_963556195.1). NCBI lineage: Eukaryota > Metazoa > Mollusca > Cephalopoda > Sepiida > Sepiolidae > Sepiola > Sepiola atlantica. The sequence goes on along the minus strand of OY744521.1, from coordinate 129,618,920 downwards.
CTGGCAGCGTTATTTAGTTTGCAGTCGTATTTTTGTCTGTACTCTTCTCTTTTAAAAACAAGAACATAAATCATACGTCTATCTCTTTCCTTAGTAGCAGCGGTAGGTTGTACCTCTCGTCTCTTCGCATACGGTTTAACTGCGCGCAGCTCATGTTTGGGATTTTAATCATCATTTGGGGTTTTCTTTTGTGTTTCTATATACATTAATGTTACATAACATCCAGCTGATTTCTTACCGGTCCATCCACTATGGAGGAGGAAGAACACGTCTGCTCTGTTCGCAACCCAAGAGAAAAACTTCAGCCACGTATTCAATCGCCATTTCCTGTTTTCGTACGTCACTTCATTGTACATGTAAACTTAATTATTTACTCTTAATTTCAAAGTAGACAGTTAATCCCCACGTAATCCAAGCATCCTTGCTACAAACTAAAAAGTTTGATCTACTGTAAAAACACATATACATTGCAACACTAATAAGCTCTTATAAATGTATAAATTGGTCAACATGGGTAGGTAGCTATTTTTCTACGAAACAATGAAACGTACTTCATGTTGTTCGTCAAATTCATCAAAACGAATTTCTATGAAGATGCGTCCATTTAATCTTATTTCAACAGAGCGACGGGCGAAGCCACGCCCCTGAAATATTGTTAACATGCGGTTGTTGCATTATCTCCCCTTTAAGGTGATGCTAATGCTTCGGATGTCGCAATCAACTAAATATCTGTTTGTTATAAAACTGTAATCAACTAGTCATGAAGCACATTTAAGTTGTATCTGGTGTCTTGTATTCTCAACCACAGGGCTCCTCCGATACTGAGGACAGTTCATTCAAAACCGTCTCTTGGGTCTCTTCCCGTTCCCTGATAGCTGTCTCTTCATAAGGGTACATTATCGCTCTAGAATCAAAGTCGACACAACAACGCAAAGAAAAGAACTAGATCCTAAAGTATTAGGTTGTTGATGTTGCTTCCCTCTTTGTTAGCGGCGAGGAAAAGAACGATCGGGGCTCCAGTTGTTTTGTTCTTTACCCCTTCCAAGGGGGTCTTATGTTTTGTATGTTACGATGAAATTAATGTGAGTTTATTATCAAATGCAAATCAAAACAGTACAATGTAATCATGCCTCGTGTCTTCAACGTCCAATAACAGCAATCCTCAAAGACTGTGGATACTTCATTTCAGGTAATTTCTCGTCGTTTCCCTGATGTCTACATCTTCGTTGGGTGCATTCTCGCTTTGGAATAAAAGTTGGCACGATAACATAAAGAGAAAATGTAGATCCCGAATTTGGAGAAGGACCATTTTATTAGACTGTTTACGTTGCCTTTCTCTCTGCTATTGGTAGGAAGAAAAAATATCGAGTCTACAGATTTCTGGGGGTTTTCCTCTTCGTATATAATCGATTCAAGTCATCCCTTATCACGTCTCGTCGCTTCTTCTTATTCTTTGTGTCTTTTTGAAGCAGATGGTCATACAGTTTCACATTTTTAGCAGTCATTTGCAGTATTGTTGTACCATACCAGATCTTTCAAGCTGCACCGGTTGGGCAGTAGAGGGCAGACAAGGCGGTGTTGCATCGTATGGTCTTCCTCTCCACATTCGCAGATAGTTGGGTCAGTTTTGTAGCCCCATCTAGTCATCGCAACATTTGATCGCCCTATTCACGTTCTCAGGCGGTTGAGTGTATCTTAGAATGCTATGTGAAAATTAAACGAGACCGACAGACAGACACAATATTACAGAGACGCTTACACGCATTTAAATAAAAGTCCGATTAAAATACACCAATCATATATTGTAATTTTCTTTTTTCCACTCTGCATAAAAATCGCTCAGTTGACGAAGATAAACCTTTGAAGTTTTCTGTGTACACAATTATGCCCGTCATTTATTGATAACCCATCAATTTGAAGTGTTTGTTTCTTTTTTTATATACAAACTGAAAGAAACGATTTTAAAAGCTAAAACTGAAATCTGACTCGTGAAATCACATTTGACAATTAAGCTTAAGACTACAGAAGTGCGGGAGGGAAAATGACATCTTTGGCAGTCGAACCAAAAATTGAAAAAATGGCCTCCGTGGACAATAAGGTTATATTTATAGATTTTGTTTATTTCGATGGTCTCAGATGTAACTCTACAGATAATCAGTCTGGTTTCTTAGTAATTAATTTTGTAATTAAAACCTAATTAAATTAGGAGAAAACAAGTCGAATTATTATGTAATTAAGGCGACGGACTAACAAAAGTCAATCAATTTTGAGAAAGTTACTCAATCAAAGAGAAGAACGTGGAAAAGTTGTATTTACACTTTCGTGTGGTTCAGTATGGTAACATGTAATTAGCTGAGATCGACAAAGGGGAAAGGAGATGACGAAGGGGAGATAATGAAGGCGAAAGATTGGTACAGAAAGTGGAGGGGAAGACGGATCGAGATGGAAGGAGAGGAGTTATATGTGGGACAAGAGGAAAATAAATCAGGAGAAAAAGAGAAATTGAGTGATGCAGAAAAAAAGTGACAAGAAAAGATAGATAAATAGATAGATAGATAGATCCGAATAGAATTATATATATATATATATATATATATATATATATATATATATACCTTTTTGTACAGCTTATACGATATGTTGTAAGTATTTTTAAGCAATTTATTCTATCATACATGTTTCTTTTATAATCATGCATAAATATTGAGAAGAGAACTCAGAGAAAAACATCAAAAATGTATTCCAAAACAAATGTAACGATATAACGTGTTACGGGTCCTGTTTGAGAGCATGGGTTAGATAATATTATAGCTAAAGTCCTTTCCATGTCCTGGAGGTAGGCTTAATTAGATTCGTTGATTAAAATTATTGCACCAAAGTAGAGTATATTTGAAGTGTTAAAGACGATCCGGTCTCCATAGCTCACTTAGAAGTTCTATTGTCTTCTCGGGAAAATGTTATACATATGATTTAAATTTCATATAGATATGATAAATTTGAATTTTCAAGGGTATTATACCCTCATAGCATTTGTAATGGTGCACTTAGAGATTCAGAAACACTTCCATTGTCTTCCTCGGTAAATTTGACATAAGAATACACTTTTAGATTTTATGTAGATTATCTAACCTTTTTTTCTATAAGGAACAAATAAACATCAAACACACATACACACGGACATTGAATTTTATGTATATGTTTTCTGTAGCTACAGGCATATCGCACAATCAGATAATGGTGCATCTTAATCAAAAGATGACTGTTACGTTTCTGGCCACTGATTAGTTGTTCGCGCTCGGATTAATTTACAAATCGCGAAGTACATATTCTTCGGGTAGTAGGGATGTCGAAATGAAAGTTTTAGTTGACATTATTGAAACCATATAAATTTAAGCTCATGAATAATAAATTACTGGCAGAGTCCTTGGAAATTCGTCGATAACTGTCTTTAGCTATCTGCATAATTTACTATCAATAATATTTCGTTTGAAATAATACATTCAGAATAATGTTATGTATACATTGTCTCTTTCTTCCTCCGTAAAAGTAATTGCAATTGTCAGTTCAATATTCTTAAAATAAATAAAACGATTATGTCTATTCTTTTTTTAAAATTGTAATAATTTATATCTTTTTAAAACAAAAAATATTTTCTTTCTTCTTGCCATACAAACATAATTGTCAGCTAAATATTTATTATATAAATAAACGAAAGTTTTAACCGTTTTATTTAAGTTATTGTTATTGTTATGATTTAAATCGGTTCAAAATAAGTACCCTCTTCCGTTTTATCGTAAAAATTATTTATCAGCTAAATATTCTTTAAATAAATAAATGTTCAGCGATCGGGCGACTCCATTTTTTTAAAAGAGTAGCGGGTGATAACATACGTACGAGCAGAAAACATATTATTATATATATATATATATATATATATATATATATATATATATATATATATATATATATTAACTTAGTGTTGCATAACTGCTGAAATTAAACGTCACGAGCAGCAAAGGGGGGGAGAGAGCTTATTTATTACTACAGGCAGAAATCCTTCCGACTGAGGCAGTTCTCTAAAACCACCTCACAGTTCGCTATTACATCCTCCCCGGCCGAAAACAACGCGAAATGTTTACGAGAGGATGAATAGTGATTTCAATCTTTTTTCTTAATACTTCTGATGATACAATTTTCATAGACATTTTCATAGTCATTCTTTAAGCAAACATGTTTCTCAGTAATTTTAACACATTTTGGAGAGTCATTTTTCAACAGGGACCTTAAATACACTTTTCTTAAGAGACATTTAAACAGATTTCTAAACACATTTTTCAAGAGTCCAAAAGTCACTTTGAAACACAGTTTCCAGATATTTTACATTATAAGAAAGTTACCTTTGTAGTTCTCGTCCGTGCTGGCCCTCATCTTGTTACTGGCTGTGATCGCCGCGCGGCACCTGTTTTTGTGGGCAAATTCTATCTTTAAGCAGAGGATAAAGACACTCGAAGTCGGATTTTCTGAGAGATTTCTTTTGTTCCTTTTATTTCATACTTTCATTCGAGTGGAGGGGTTTCCATTATTGGTTCTTCATTCACATCTTCCTAGGTTCGTACTGTGTGGGACGTTGGACGCTGTTAGTTTTTCTTAGTAGCTTTGGCCCATATCTCTTCGATTCACACCTCAACTCTTGCATTCGAGGGCTACCTCATGCGCTCGCCACGGGCTTCCATGGTGAACTCTTTTGGATACAGCCCTTATCGCGAGCGATTACATTCTTGGGAAAACTTTGCTCGCTTTTCCGAAACGACGTTGTCGCTTCGAGCTCCCATAGCGGACTGATTCTAAAAAGCTAAGTTCTTGTTCTCCGTGGTGACGTAATCATCATTCCCACGCACGAGATGGGGACAAAAACGACTCACTCTGATCTCTGACTCAAAGGTCACGTCAGGTGTCTAAATTTATTATGACTATTCTTGGATCAAACTCTTCTCTGCACTCACTTCTGAGTCCAGAAACAAAACCTATTTTTCAATAACAAAATTAGCTATTTGATACTAGTTAACCTACTGTGCCATGCATAATGGGGCCCTACAGTACTGTAACACTCCTTCCTTCCCTATAAACAAAAAAAACAAAAAATCCCAAGATTTTCTCTTTTTTTTAAAAAAACAACCCCTCCCTGGGACTGGTAAAAATCCGAGCCTGAGCACTCCTGGGGTTACCATCATTTCACCCCTGCCGGAATTTCCTTCGGCACCACATGACAATGTTTCCGGGATGTGGGAGAGTTTGCTCCCTACGGTCGTTACCAGCTAAAAAAAGCCATCCCCTGTCATAAATCAACATCAGGCGTTTCTCGCCTATATCTCCTGCAAAATCCACCACATAAATTCGCTCTTGCTCACACACGTTCTCCGTGCTCGACCACTTCCCAAAAATTCCCGGTATGTTACACTTTCGGGCCACCATCACTTTCTTAGATAACTTCAACAAACGGTCGGCACACAACCGATTAAAACTAACTGCGCGTTTTATTCTCGCGAAATAGGGGAACAAAAAACAGAAGAAAAAAAACCCTTCATTGACCTATTCTCTAATGGTCAGCCTCGAAGCTTACTGAAGGTACCGTCGCTATGCTGCTTGCTATATATGGACCATACATTTCTGACACGCCCGTGCTCCCGTCGCGAATGACAGCGAACAAACACCCAGTTTCTAACTCCCAACCCTGTTCATTAAACGTCGAGGACCCCATCCCATGGATCTATCTAGTCGATACGGTATTGGGCGAAATGTCACATCGAATCATCTCTGCTCCCGGAACACGCCGAATGACCACAAACTAGGCCCAACCTATAATCTTATAATTAAATCCAATTAACACCCGGTACCTCCTTTTTTTAAAAAATCGATCCCCATGGTTCTATCCGCCCCGACGCGCGCACCCGAGTCACACCACACCCCAGCTTAACTCCATCCCCACTGGTGTTGAGCAGACACCAATTCCATGCGTTCCCTTCCCGTGTCCCTATTTATGCGGTAAGAGGGTGGGGTATCTTCGTAGCACACTCGTCGGCAAACATCCAAAATCCACAAAAAAAAATGGGACCACAATTTCAAAGCTTAACATTTTACACAACTTTCACACACTCTATCGGCGCAGTTGGGCACACCTGGGTCACAAAAACAACAATTTCTATAACTGACCACCGTCCTTTCTCGTGGTCCCACAGAATGACCATATCACTGTCATTCTCCCGTTCGCAATTTTAACGTATGCAGGCTTTACCACAAGCCTCGCCACTAACCCATGGGTACTCTATAAAAGAGAGCATACGAGCAAACGCCGGGAATCCCTCATTGACTTTCCAAGCCTGTACATACTCTGTACACGGGGATTCTTCCCGATAAAATCAACCCTGTCCAAGGGTTTCCGCGATCCGACCCAAACCAACTCTAGCTGCCGCCAGCTGCCCGAACCTAATCAACTCAAATCGCCCGGCTGACCCAAACTTATACCCATTAAATTATCTGCCTTTTTTTTTTAAATCTTTTACGTAACTGGTATAGCATTCTCACTTAACCGACTAAACTTCTCCAAAATTCATTCAAAAACAACAATAATAAAAAAAATAAAAGTCGAACCAATGAATTAATGGCAAACCCTCTCCACAATAGAATTACAAATTATGCAGTACAATATTATATTTAAAAAAAAACAATTTCATGCAATACAATTCAATTTAACAAAAAAACAAAGACAATTATCCCGGGGCGACATCAGGCGACCCCGCCGGCTGTTCGCACGCAGTCCTTTCCCTCTCTCTCTCTTAAAGTTCCGTTACCTCAAAGTCCAACCACAGCCTTGCGTCACTCATGTCCGTCCTGAAACAAAACAGGATTCGTAGACAAAACACTATGGGGCACCAGTCAGCACATGTGCCTCTCACTCGCTCTTTTTTTTCACATTCCTTCTCCCTTTCTCTCACTTTTTTTTTTTCCATCTCATACTTTTTCCTCTTTCTTTTACACTGTCTCTCTCTCTGCCAGCATATGGCTCATCACTCTCACTTTTATCCTCTCTCTCATTTTTTTCTGCATCAAACGCAACCCACAACATATACGTAAAATAAAAAAATACATTTAAAACACAAATTAACACGTAAATGAAAACCACAACCTATTCTTCCTTAAGGTTTTGTTACCTCAAAGATCCAATCGTGTTTTTTCTGTTTTTTTTCTTTTCTTTTTACTAAATCATTTTACTCATCGGCATATCACTTTTTCTCTGTCTTCGACTCTGTCCGTCTCTGCCTCTCTCTCTTTCTTTTTCCCTTTATTTTATCGGACCGAACGTGGGTTTTTTTTTCTTATTTTTTTAATATTTAATTTTTTTATTTTAGACCGCAAACGTTGTTAGTACCCATGGTTCGAATTCAATCTGTTCCATGTCGAAACAGCTGGTCACCAAGCACCAAAAAGAAGTATCTTTTTGTATAACTACTGACATTGAACGTCACGAGAAGCAAAGGGGGGGAGAGAGCTTATTTATTACTACAGGCAGAAATCCTTCCGACTGAGGCATTTCTCCAAAATCACCTCACAGTTCGCTATTACATCCTCTCCGGCCGAAAACAACGCGAAATGTTCACGAGAGGATGAATAGTGATTTCAATCTTTTTTCTTAATACTTCTGATGATACAATTTTCATAGAAATTTTCATAGTCATTCTTTAAGCAAACATGTTTCTCAGTAATTTTAACACATTTTGGAGAGTCATTTTTCAACAGGGACCTTAAATACACTTTTCTTAAGAGACATTTAAACAGATTTCTAAACACATTTTTCAAGAGTCCAAAAGTCACTTTGAAACACAGTTTCCAGATATTTTACATTATAAGAAAGTTACCTTTGTAGTTCTCGTCCGTGCTGGCTCTCATCTTGTAACTGGCTGTGATCGCCGCGCGGCACCTGTTTTTTGTGGGCAAATTCTATCTTTAAGCAGAGGATAAAGACACTCGAAGTCGGATTTTCTGAGAGATTTCTTTTGTTCCTTTTATTTCATACTTTCATTCGAGTGGAGGGGTTTCCATTATTGGTTCTTCATTCACATCTTCCTAGGTTCGTACTGTGTGGGACGTTGGACGCTGTTAGTTTTTCTTAGTAGCTTTGGCCCATATCTCTTCGATTCACACCTCAACTCTTGCATTCGAGGGCTACCTCATGCGCTCGCCACGGGCTTCCATGGTGAACTCTTTTGGATACAGCCCTTATCGCGAGCGATTACATTCTTGGGAAAACTTTGCTCGCTTTTCCGAAACGACGTTGTCGCTTCGAGCTCCCATAGCGGACTGATTCTAAAAAGCTAAGTTCTTGTTCTCCGTGGTGACGTAATCATCATTCCCACGCACGAGATGGGGACAAAAACGACTCACTCTGATCTCTGACTCAAAGGTCACGTCAGGTGTCTAAATTTATTATGACTATTCTTGGATCAAACTCTTCTCTGAACTCACTTCTGAGTCCAGAAACAAAACTTATTTTTCAATAACAAAATTAGCTATTTGATACTAGTTAACCTACTGTGCCTTGCATAATGGGGCCCTACAGTACTGTAACATTAGTACAATAAACAATAAGAAAGATAATATATGCCTACGAATTGGGCAACAAATAACCCTATAATTTAAGTTGTCTGTCTTCGTTATTCCTTTATCTATTGATGTAATCTACATGACCATAAATTTATGTTTTGAAAAATCTTCACTAAAACTTTTATTTCACTATTTTCTTCCTACTAAGTTTAATATATCCGTTTAAAAAATTGAAAATGGTGCTTGTCCGTGATTACACCTATATTGAATATAGATGTCATAAAAAAATAGCTAGAAACCTTTATGATGTACTTACTTGTGAGTGAAAATAAATATCGTTCAGCACAAATTACAGAAATTCATCCAATACAGAATAAATCTAACTTCAAGCCGTATGCGGAATATTACACCATTATTCAAGGAAGATCAGTCTTTTTTCTCGGTTAAACAAAGTCAAAAGTTGATTTATCTCCAAAAAGTTTGAATTATCTCACTTGGCTTTCATTATGATGCCAATAATGGCGGCTATATTCCGCGACCGGCTAAAAGTTGAAGTTATCTTATAAAAACAAAAGTACTGGATGAATGTCCGTAATTTTTGGTTAACGGTATTCATTTTTCCTCACAAGTAAGTACATCATAATAAGTTCCGACAGAAACAAAATTCTTCTAGGGCAATATATGGGGGAAACAACAAGACCACCACAGAAGTTCCAAATGGCAGAAAACGTGAAAGAAAACCTTCGGGAAATCGAAGAAAGAACAGAAATCGAAATTAATGAAGAAGTTATCAAGACTCCGCTGTGAAAACGACAAACTGGAAAGCACCAGGTTACGATACGGGTTTAAAAATCTTACGACCTTACATGGAAGGTTAACGCAAAACCTGAGAAAATATATACACGAAATAGGCATACCAGTTTGGATTGCCAAAGAAAACTACGTTAATACAAAAGACACCGGGAGTGGAACGACCCCAATAAACTACAGACTAATAACTTGCTTACCAACGATGTGGAAAATCCTAACGGCATAATTGATTTACTGCTCTCATAATAATGGTGGACTAAGTCCGAGGGACATAAAACGATGTCAAAAAGCGAAAAGAGGGGCACATGACCTGTTGTACATAGATCAAAGGATCCTAAAGATGGTTAAAAAAAAGAATAAAGAACATAGCTATGGAATTGATTGACTATCAGAAAGCCTCCGATAGAATCCCCTAAACATTCATAATTGAGTGTTTAACGATGTACAAGATATCGCAAAATGATCAATTTTATTAATAAAGCAATGGAAACATGGAGACTGGAACAGACAGCTGGAGAACAACACCCGGCTAAGATAAGAATAAAGAGAATCAGTTTCCAGAGAGCCTTTCTATCATGACTACTGTTTATCATAACCATGATGCTACTTAACAACATTCGCGGGGAGTTTAATGCTGGATACAAATTCACATACTCAGAAAAAAGAATAAAACACCAGAATGGATTACCTGAAGCTATTTACAAATAGAGATAATTAGAAATATCGCTTTACCGATAATTTAGGAATATATATATATATATATTGTGTGTATTTGACCGAAACATTAGATGGACAATTCGGAAAATTGAAAAAATAAAAAAAGTCACATCAAACAAAACCACTCCGTGTTATTTAATAATGTTTGCCTAAATATATATATATATATATATATATATATATATATATATATATATATATATATATATATATATAGTTCTCCACAGACATGTGTATTGTCGTGTCTATGACTCATCAGTGTCACTAGACATAAATTCAAAACCTGGACCCTAGTGAGTGACGAAAATTCTGCTTCGACTTATACACACTCAGAAATACATTCATATTAACAGGTAGATAAACACAAGAACCAATCTTCTAAAATTCTGTCCATTCAATTCGCGCGTTTGTGGATGAAAGTTCTATTTCAAACTTAAGCGTGACAGATCAACAGATCGACGAACCAAGCTCCTTAAAGGGATGTGTGGACTCATCCACAAAAATAACAGATGGACTTAAGCATCAATAGTTTACTCAATTTACCTTTAAAAGTAAACAAGAAACAGTCCGAATCCAAAGCGGGTGGATCAAAACGGAAACCCTACAATGCATGACAGCGCTCTAACGGAATTCACTGAATGAGTGACATACGACGTTTCTAGATGTTGGACACGGTGCACTGTCGCTTGTGTGACTCCACCGGAGTGAACGGCCTTCGACTGGCACATGTCAAAGTTACCAGAAAGCGTTCTCTCGGTGTGAGTTTCGCATAACAAGAAGAAAAAGACTTAGCAAAAACAAGAAACACTGACACAAAATACAAACAATTATCAAATAAGATAACCTAAATAAGCAAGAACACAAATCCAAGCGAAAACGGATTATTCTCCTTTTTTATATTTGCTCGATAACTTATTTATCTTGTTTGGAACGAACCAAATAACGAAACACGATCAAATCTGTAACTTCATTGCATAGATTGGGGGGTGAGAGGAGGTATCGCGAATAATTAATCTTCGTCTTTTTCTTTTCTTCGTCTTCTTCGTCTTCTTCGTCTTCTTCTTCATCTACTTATTTGTCGTCTACTTCTTATTCATCTTATACGTATGCTCCTCTTTATTCGTCTACTTTATTTTCTACGTCGATTTCTTCTACGTCTACTTAGTTTTCCTCTTCCCCTCCATCTTCTTCATCTTCTTCTCCTTTATTTACTTCATCTCTATCTCTAATTTCTTCCTGTTTTTTGTACAACCATCATCTTTTCCCTCTCTTTCTTCTTCTTTGTAAACCTTTTCTGTTTCTTCTGCCTCTTTTTTTTCTTTTTTATATTTCTGAAAGATTCCCAAAATGCAGGCGTATAATGATCAGCGAGAGAAAACGCAAAAAAAAATGAAATCGAATCCAGCTACTAATATTTGTCAGATTTACAGCAAAATCAAATCTTCACTCTGTGACTGTTTTGCCAAACCCTCGCCGGTTTTTATATCTAATCCTCCTCGTCTCATCCCTGTTCTTTTTCCACTGTCTCATATCTACCTCTCTCCTATGATGAACTCTTAATTCCCTATCAAATGGTTCGTAAAATAGCAACTCGATTTCAATTAATCAGATACAATGGTCTATTTGCAACAGATACAGTTCTTCAGTATTAAATCGCCTAAAAATGTTGATATGCCGTAAAATCTCATCCTCCCTCTTCTATTTCTCATCCTCTCCCCCTACTCTTACTTAAGAACGGAACATCTCAATCATTGAAGTGAAATGCATTCGTCCTTTTATTCCGTTTCATTTCGCTCGTTTTTTGTCCAAGATTTAATCGCCCCTTTTATTTTCAAAGAAAGGGTCCATTCTTCATTATCATTATGGGATCACGTGATCTACCTTATGGATACCATCGCGAACTATGGAATCGGTTATCCGGATCTAGCGTGATCATGCATAAACCAATATAGTTGTAAAGGATGTGATCCCAAAATTTCCCACTCGTTTTGCGTAAAAACAGCAATTTGCATTCAATGAAGTGTATACAATGAATCATTATCATTATGAAATTAACTGAAGTTCTAGTCGGTTGAAATAATTATGTAAAATCACACCATTTTATGTTTCTTTTTATTCCATTAATAAACTGCATATTGACCGCTATTAGACAATCGTGTATGGAAAATGAATCTATGGTTAAAACTAATAAAAAACGAAATGTCGATTAAAAATAAATTGTATTAATCTGTGTAGTTAGTTAGAAAATGTTTAATTGCAGAAAGTTATTATCAGTTTCATAAGTCACTGAAAATCAGTGACCCATATTTATAATGAAAATCGGAGTGAAAAACAACGAAGCCTTGCTGGACTCAAGCGTTACGCAATCCTCCACTGCACTGTTAATAACGCATTGGAGTAAACCAAGATAACCGGAAGCTGAGATTAGCAGAGACTATTTATTCTATCCAGGCTGTATCATCTTGTCTACCCTACTATTTCATCTATAACTAAGAGGAATAGTAATTTGTTCACACATTTACCAAGTGTATTAGAAAAGATCTCTTTACAGTCAATTCACTTCCAAACTTATGGCATCTGGTATTCCTAAACGGTTATCCATCTAAATACTAACCAGGCTTAATGTTGCTTAACTTCGGTAATCTAATAAGAACCGATGCTTCATGTGAAATGGCTGTAAAGAGACGTAAATAAGGCTTAGTGATTTAATAATTGCTATATGACTCACTGTGGAAATTAAGCTGAAAAAAACGGAGAGACAAACCGTTTATAATTTTAGGTACGAATATAGACACGCTTTTAGCTGTTTAAAGAAAACATTTGGGGAAGAATAAAGCACAGAAATGTTGTAAATGTTTTATAAAATGCAGGTCTCTATCATAAAGTATGAGATCAGCAAACTAATTAATTAATTTTCATTTTTAGGGTTACACTAATCTGTAACAAACGCAGTGATTGGTTTAAACTATAACAAATTAATCGATATTAGCATTCCAAACGCATTTGACAAAAAACGGTGCATTAAATGTCTTTTATAAAAAAATAATGAGTGATGGCATTAGTAAATTTTTCTTCTAAGCCATATCTCCTCCTACAACATTTATAATATCACTAAATATTTATAGAATTAAATATATAATCGTAAAATCGATATCAATTGGAAACCAAATTGGTAAAACATAGTCAAAACACAATAAAATATTGGATCATAGAAAATAACTTTTCGAAAATGGATATTTTATTAATTAACTATTAATTGTTATTATTTATTTAATATATTAAATTAACGTTTAAAAATAGTAAATGCTAAAATATCATTTAAAAGATTTGGTTCCAGCATTAAATAACCCAAATATAGTGGACATGCCGTAAACCAAGAAACCTATCTTGCACAAAATATGGAAAATCATGAAGATTCGCATCAGTTCTACACTGTGATTCTTCAACTTTACGATCCTCGACTCTGAACGATGGAAATATTTTCGATCCACAACACAGTTTTATGGCGGAGAGCGAGTAAGATTCAACTGAAATCCATTTCTGGCGAAGATACTGGGCCTTAAAGGACCTGTGAGCTGAGCGTAAAGTCGGATGTCTTGTTTTTCGTTAAATGGACTTTCTCTCATCTCTTGTATTTTGGTTGTCAAATTCCCTTTTTTTATTAGAAATTAGTATTTTACACTTTATCGTTTCGAACGCGCGGGAATCAATTCTATTGGTTGACAATTTCCAGTAAACACGTTTATGTGAAATATAAGTGTTATTTATTTCGGAGACGTCTATTGCGTTTGTGCAAATCATCGGAGAAGGCAATTCATTTTTGCGAAGCCTATTCGTCTTTGTACAAAAGAAGGGAGTGAAAGGGCAAACAGATGAAAGAGTAAGTCGAATTAACGGAGAAAGAAAAAGAGTAGTATATACAATCTGGTATCTTTTTTTACGTTCGCACGTTACGTATATCTATTTATTAATCTAATACAACATCAGCATTCAACGCCATCAAGCAAGTTCTTACTTGAGACAGCTGGGGAAAAGGAAGGCGAGAACGGTCTAGAAACTTCTGGAGAAATGATCCTCAAAAAGAAATTCTAAGAATTGAGGGGGGGGTCTGGATGAACAGAGAATAAAGACCCCAACTGTGTATCTTGTATAGGGGGATTGCTATAGATAGCGCCTTTTCTACCACTTTTCTTTTGGAGAGAACGGCTTGAATAATAAATGAATCGATTAGTTTTGGTCTGTCTATTCTATAATACATAAACTATTTTGTATCAGTTTTTTATGCATATAAACATTAATGCCAATTGTAAAAGATACATTAAGGACGAACTTCTAGTGAGCACTTGGGAGTTGATACCTTTCTCAACAGAATAATGCGTAAGAGAACGCTAAAATCCGAGGAGAATTGAACTCGAATTGTCGATTAAAAGGCCTGCATCAATAACTCTTATGCCAATCTCTTTAACCATTTATTTAATATATAAAATAAAAGGAAACTGTTATGATGTTAGAAAATACAACTAGTAAAGTTAAGAGAAGGGGTGAATACATATTTTGGAGATGAAAGAAGGTTGAACTAGAACAGTTTCATACGATTTTTTTTTAAATTCCGGTGAACTGTGCTTGTTTCCGTTAAAGGAAGAGAAATCACCCCTAGAATGCCTTGTTCCAAGAAGACAAACTCGAAAATTGTCTTTTTGAGGTTTTATTTTTGTTTATTTTGCTTTTCTGCAGAATTCAATTAGGAATGAGCAGGTGTTTTTTTCTCGAATTATCCACAGATAAGAGTTCAAGTTTGTTCATGCATAAAATATGCTTAGGAAATAAGCAACATGTATATATATATATATATATATATATATATATATATATATATATATATATATATAGAGAGAGAGAGAGAGAGAGAGAGAGAGAGGAAAGAGAAATACACACATATATATATATATATATATATATATATATATATATATATAGGTAAAGAAATTGAATATGCTAAGAAAATATGTAATTTTATATAGAGAGTAGAACAGTTTTTTGTTATTACTTCCTAAAACATCAATATTAAATTTAGTTAAGATTTCAATATTTAAATCTGTTTCGACTATTTATTTTAAATTATTTCGAACTGATATCGATTTTTGGATTATATATTTAATTCTATACATATTTTATTTATTAGTTATATTACAATGAAATTCAGAAACCACAAGTCTTAGCAGCATGTCTGATGATTCTTGTCCTGGTGAGAAGAAATAAATTATAATGTGAAACGACTATATATATATATATATATATATATATATAGAGAGAGAGAGAGAGAGAGAGAGAGAGAGAGAGAAGAGAGAGAGAGAGAGAAAGAGGGAGACAATTGAATAAACATAGCGTTATGTAAAAAAGTAGAGATGGGGGAGTCGTTGTACAAAAGTTTCCGAATTGCTGCTATTCAGTTCGTATTGCTAATTTTTGTTCCATATTTATGAAAATTGTTTTCCATCAAAAGAGCATCGAGCCAAAGATTGAATGTAAATCCAAATTTTCGAAATAAAAACAAAAACACAATTTATTACGATAACTTTTTGAGCATTTGTGAAATCAGATAATTTCAAATGTTTGCCCACAAATGTAAACGTTTTTTGGTTTTATTCAAATATGAGGAATTGAATAAATGTCTTAAAATTGTCTGATTGATATTTTTATAGTTTTACTGTATTCTGCTATTGTTGAATAGATACATCTTCTACTTGCATTAGTTTTTTTTTACAAATCAAGTCTTTCTTTTAAGAGGATCCTCAACTTCGTCAGTTGTTTAGCAAATCTTACATCTGAATCCCGAGGATTATCAAGAAAATTAGTTCCGTGGCGGCTTCTCTGTGTCCGATATCTACTGGACACTATTACTGCAAATTTTAATGATTTTGAATGGATTTTTCCAGGCACCCGTAGCACACGAGCAAACACGGCTCACCGCAGCTACCTATCCTTGCCAATAACGCAATTGTATTGCATATCTTTCATGACAGAATTATTAAGAGACTGTATCTTATTACTTACTTACAAACAGGTTAATACTAACTAGGAAAAACGGTGATATATATATATATATATATATATATATATATATATATATATATATATATATATATATATATATATATATATGAGACTAAAAGTATACTTTTAGAGAATTGAACCTATAGTGAATTGATTTAAGCTTAATATACGAGATAGAGCAATTATAAAGATAAATGAAGGAAGAGTGATGAAGATGTGCGGATGGCAAATCTATTTCATCTTTGATTGTTCAATGCAAGGAATACTCGATAAAAACATGTTTATTTTTCTTTCCTTAAGCCAAGCTTTTCAAAGATTAAAATCTTATCATCAAAGAAATTACATAGATTTGATCAAAGTAACTAATAGTTTCCACGGTCTACTTGAAATATATACAACATTTTAAACTCAACTTCTTTAAAACTATTTTCATTCGCGGTCCACGGAAGTATTTTAAAATGGTCCCAATTCTCAAAATTGCATACTAATAAGTGTCTTTTATCTACTGTTGAACTGAACATCATTCTATTGGTTTACTACATTTTGAACATTTCTAACGCAGTCTCCACGAAATCCCTTTTCCATCTTTAAATCTTTCGTCAACGGACGCGTTTTCAACGGACATTCACCTTCTGGACAGACCCTATATTTTGATAACCTTTTTATACACACACTCTTACTTTTCATTACTTTATATTGTTTCTTAAATCTTTTTGAAATTTTGAATTTTGGCTATTTCCCTGCAAACTTATCCATCTGATTTGGAGGTTAAAGTTATGTCCCATGCATTCCAGATAGAGAAATCTTGGATTAACACGTGTTACAAACCTCTCTCTTAGTAACACGTTTTGGACTAAGAAGTAATTTTTTTCTTCACTTGTAAATAGAGAATAAATGTAAATTGTTGAGTCATACATAACTTTTATTCAATTTCTTATATATATATATATATATATATATATATATATATATATATATATATATATATATATATATATATAACCGACGGTACGAATGTTGTACTAATTTTTATGTACCAAAATAAATAAATATTAGGCTCTTAATTTTTAATTTTTAACTTTAATTCTTAATTAATCGAGCACTTTGCTGGGATTTTTCCTGCTATATTACATAGAAGGTATATATATATATATATATATATATATATATATATATATATATAACACAAATACCATCGGCGACACATCAATACTAGATCAAGAACGAAGGCAGTTGGTTACTATGGACGTAAAAAAAGCTTTCAACTCCATCCAACGTGGCCATTTCCTCGAAATCTGTGTTTGTCGCGCCACTGCTCTTCATCCTTTGGCCCACACTGCTTACACTAGTCCCAGGATCCTGTTCATAACCAACCACGCCATCGCATCCAGTGTGGTATACAGCAGGGTGATCCGATTGAACCTCTTCTTTTTTACCCTGAGAGTCTAAAATATTGCCTCTTCAGTGACTACATCTTTGATCATTTGGTATCCCAACGATACAACATTTGGAGGCAGTACGTTGGAAGTTGTTGAGAATCTTACTCGCATTATCCCGGCACTTGCGAAATTCGAAGTCATCAATATTGACTGTTCGGCAGAATCCTTCACATCAGCCGCCTCGGAGATCACTTTGATGTACAAATCGTAACGAACTTATAATAATTGGCTCCACAATCATCAAACCAACGATCAAGGCTGATATCCACAAAAAAATTACAAACTTGTCCAACATGTCACCCCGGTTCCTACTGAGTGATAAGAATCTGTTCCTCATCCTTCTCTGCTTCTGTATCCCGAAATATTTATTCTCTTTCTGTGGTACGCTTCGTTACCAGTTGTCTGTCGACCTGAGCAAGCTGGATTGCGTAATTCAGAATACAGCAACGGTCATCTGCAACATCGATTTTGACGATGTAGACTGGCGCCGAGGACACCCTTCTCATCTGTTTTGGTGAACTGGTACTAAGATCAACAACCGACGTTGCATTGCTGGCTTACGCCTCCATCTGCGCAAGTCAGGATCGAGTTAAGAGTATTCTATATAAAGCATCCCAATCTCCTCTCAAGCACCTGATCCACCGACTGGCTGATGTCATCGTTGTGGCAGGTGGGGAGACAGAAGAGCTGGGACATGATCGAGATGAAGACTAGAGTCGAATTTCTAAAGAAGGTCCTGTCACCAATACGGTTTGGCTTGCCTTCAACCTGTAAGTTCGCCACACAGCGGTGCCAGGCTAACAACCTTTCCATCATCGGCTATCGAGAACTTAGTTGCTACGACTGCTTCAGATTCGCGGTCACCCTGGTCACAGGTCCTAGAGTGTGTACCATCTAAAAATGCCGTTGTGGTCAGCCGGTCGACTCCACACCCTTTCGTGTAGGAGCGCCGGCAGATTTCCTAGGCACAGCGTTTTAAATGATATGGTCCGAATGGCTCTAGACATCGCTCGCTTCCCGTTAGTCCTCGAACCAGTTGGCCTCGACAAAGAAGATGGTAAACGGTTCGATGGCCTGACGGTATCTCCCTTTGCAAACGGCAAGTCACTTATATAGGGTGCGACTTGTGTCGACACTTTTGCGCCTTCATCGGTAACAGAATCGATAACAAACCTTAGGCATGCAGCAACATCAGTAGATAACCGCAAGCAATTCAAATATGCAGATCTTCTCGACAGATTGTTGTTCTAACCGATCGCCGTGGATACGAATGCAGCAATAGGCCCCGCCACGCGCGACTTACTCAACCAACTTGGTTTGTTGATAACACGTCACATCGGGGATCATCGTAAAGTGACTTGACTTTAAGAGCGCCTTTCCATCACCACTATTTATGAAAACGCATTGAGCCTGCTCTCGGCCTGACAAGCTAGCAAGGCATCCAATGAAACTTCCTGATACTTGCATATTCGTTTTGAAAAATGGCATTTTATTCATTTACCATTATTTGTTGTTATTTATTAGAATAAAGTAAGTACTTTTGGATAAGAATGACGTGGCATTTGTTTAAAAATCAGTCTCAGTCGTTTTTGCTTTGTTCTTTTTTCTTCTTACGTTGATTGCTTTCGTCTATGTAAATTTGTAAATACATTTTTAATGCCTGTCCACGAATACTCCCGTTGTAAGATAATAAATAAAATAAAAAACAAGTCAATGACAAATAGCTGCATCTTATTTTTTTATTAAATCCCTTCGATTTGATTAGACGTATTTTAGCAGTATGGTATATATATATATATATATATATATATATATATATATATATATATACCATACGTCTAATCAAATCATAGGGATTTAATTTAAAAAATGAGATGCAGCTATCTGTCATATATATATATATATATATATATATATATATATATATATATATATATATATATATATATATATATATATATATAAGTATATTTCTTGGGATGTTTTTTTTTCAGAATATCCGTGTTTAATATAAGCGGTTTACTCGTTTCTTAAATATAATCTACCATCACGTGTCCGTTTCAGATTCCTGATCTCCCGCATCTCTTTGTTAAATTCTCACCTTAACCCTTTGAGATATGACCCCACAAAGTTTTCAAGATAAGCATCACTTACATGAACCTTCACGAACATCCTGCAGCCCTTTTAGGAGACATAATCCTTCAACAGAACCTCAACCATTTTCATGTAATTACAGTGGCCTTCACAAACACCATGCAGCCCTTTAGGAGACCATAATGCCGCAACAAATTCCCTATAATTTCCGGTCTTGTGATTTCAAAAGAAGATCCGTAACAAAGGGTATCTCAGGCTTCTCTTTCTTTCTTACTGAGCTTTGTGGGGGAACATTTTTATCCTCAAAGATATCCTTTATGCGAGTTCCATCGGAGATCTTTGATCTTTGAAAATGGGAAAATTTAAAAACATTCACTAGTAAAGTCATACAAACCAAGTTTTAGTTGAAAAAAAGGGATGTTTTGTATATATTCTTGGTCAAGATAATTTGAATGCGATGCTTAAATACAAGCAAGAAGAAAAGGGGGTGCTTATACAGCTGAGGACACATATAAAAAACGCATTTCCAAATAAAAACTATTATTTATACGTATCAGGCAAAAATAAGTATCGTCACCAAACATTACGAAAAACTATCGAGTAGAATTTTAATTAAAAATAACAGCGTTATCGTATTTTTCCATACGCCATTCATTTATTACTTGTTTATATGACACACTTAGTTATGCCTCCCTGATTTACGTGTGTTTCGCTCTAATCAATGACGGATCCCTAAAATACGATAAAACTAATTTTTACTTTTAATTAAAATTCTACTCGATAATTTTGCTAATTTTTGGTATAGAAACCTATTATTTCCTGATACATAAATATATCAAATAATTTTCCGGTTAATTAATTTAGATCCGCGATTTTCACGTGTGTAACTGCGTTTTTTATATGTTCCCTCATTTGTATAAGAACCGAAAAAGGTAAACATTCTCTTACACAATAGGATCTAAATCCATCCCATCTTAATTATAAATTAGAAAAATAAATGAGTCAGTCTTAAATAGTATTACGTATAAATTAGCAATGATATGTTTTGAGTTTGTGTATAGAATGATTAACCAAATGTATAAAGTCACTTTTTACAAATGTGTAACCGCTTATCAAGGTCGAAGAGCCACTCGATTATAAGGGTTAATGAGATTGTCGGTCGGCGATGAACAACACTACAAAAGGATTTGAAAAATGAGTGAAATGTAGTAATCAGTTGGAAAGCAGTCCCGTGATATTATGGCATTGCATTCCACAGATGGGAAATTCTCGAAAAAAAACTTTGTTCATGGAAGTTATCTTTAGTTTTAAGTACACAAAGGAAGAAAGGAAAATTATTTATAGATGTTGTAGCTAGACGAGTTTTTGCTTTAAATATTTTACAGGGGGGATTGAAGTTCAGTCCAAAACTTACGATGAAAATAACGATAGAGTAGTGAAAGTGCAGCAGCCTCTCTTCTGTAAGAAAGAGGTTATAGGGAATAGATGAGACCATACCCCGCTACTTGGTATGCTTAGTAAGTGTTATTCTCAGATGCATCTGTCGCCATATACCTTAGCAGATGTCTGATTAGTTGGGTTTGATCATGTGGCAGAGAAGGATTTGAAGTGAGATTTCATTTGCGATGTATAACTTGATATGGAAAAATGATATGTGAAATCCTGCTATATAAGGTCGCTTATACTTCTCGCATCCATCTAAAGAAAGTCTGATGTTATACTTAGATAATCAAATAGTTTCATAGTTAAGTTTAATAAATTTAATGTTAAATGTCATCTTCGTCGTGCTGCTTCTGTGAGTGTCCAGCAGACCGATCGAAAGAGTCGTACCCTGACAATATCGTCATCATAGGTATCTGAGAGCCCCAAAACATACCCTACCTAACCCCATGTAAAGGCCCATATAACAAAAGTACGTTCAAAATAAGGAAAGAGAAGAAGCTGAAATTAAGCAGATGTAAAGACAAGATTCGGGAAATTGAAAAAGGAACAGAAACCGAAATGAATAAAGAAACAGGCAAGACGACTTTTAAAAAAATGCAAATTAGAAAGCATTCACACACATACATAAAATGACTAACACAAAACCTAAGAAAATGTATGCATGAAATGTACATATCAGAGTGGATGAATAAAGGAAGACTATTAATACAAAAAGATAGCGCGAAGAGAACGATCCCGAATCAACGACAGACCGATATTCTGTCTGCCAACCATGTGGAACATTTTAACAGCAAACCTGAGCGAACAAATTTACACGCCCTTAATAATCGTTGACCAGTAAGGGTGTCGGAAAACGACAGGAGAGGCACATGATCTGCTATAGATCGACCAAAACATATTAAATAAAATGAAAAGCAGAAAAAAGAATATAACCATGTAATGGATCGACTATAATAAAGTCTGTAACACAATCCTCCCAGCATGGATAATGCTTAAAGATGTACAAAATATCAAACAAAATTACCAACTTTGTGAAGAAAACAATGAAAACATGGAGACTAGAACTGACATTAAGAGGACAACACCTGACAGAGATCATAATACAGAGAGGTATTTTCCATGGACACTCTCTATCAACACTACGTTTATCATTGCTATAATGCCACTCAACAATATACTAATGGAGTGAAATGCTGGATACAAATTCACAGACAAAATAAACACTATGTATATCGACGATGAACTATTTGCAAAAAAAAAAGAACTAGAAATTCTAAGAAATGCAAGCATAATTTTTAGATGGGAAAAAAACAAAGAGAATACGGAATGGAAACGTGTGCACTACTAGAGATCAAAAGGGAAAACTTAAAACAGCAGAGATAATAGAACGACCCAACTGAGAGAGGATCAGGGCGCTTAGTGAACATGATACCTATAAATATGTGAAAGTTCTCGAAGAAGATGACACCAAATCAATAAAAATGAAAAAAAAGATTGGAAGAGAATAACAGAGAAGAATAGGAAATTTCTTAGAAACCAAATTATAAAGTAGAAATTTTAAAAAACGCATAAATACTTGTAAGATATTCTGGGTCCCTCATAAGCTGAACAAAAGAAGAACTCTGGAATATTGACTAGAAGACTAGGAAACTAATGATCATGTACAATCCATTACATCAGAAAGATGATACTGACCAACTCTACGTAAAAAGGAGACAAGATATATATGGGTCTCAAATGCCAGTAAAAAATATTTTCAAATTAACGCTCGTGTTTTCTTAAACATAAATTGAGTCAGGTTTTTATAATGGTGGAAGGGACTTTTTAATCGCGATAAAAATCAAAGTTGGTTTATAAAGTACTTTTTAAACTAAAAACCACCCTTTCCTCCGAAGAACTCTCTCTTTCTCTACAAAAATATAAATGCGACATATGGTCACATTCTATCCAACTAAACTTACACACACACACATATATATATATATATATATATATATATATATATATATATATATATATATATATATATATAGTAAGCTATGAAAAATGCATTTTAGCCTGAAGATTCCTCCGGGGATGAAACGCGGGAGTCTCTGTGTAGCTTAATTGCTATAAATATATTTTCATAGCTTACTACCTAGCTCTACTTACGTATCGAGCACTGTGGAAGTAAATACTGAAAATTGATACATAAAAAATTATATATCCTTATAAAATTTTATGTGGATACATGAAATACTAATAACTATATATATATATATAATAACATTTAATAAACATTGGTAGGACAGCCTATACTAATTATTTCATATTTCAAAGCATATGCATCTTCTGAAGACTGTGTCGAAAAGTGTAGACCGGTTTTGCAATCCGCCCAGAAAGCCAAAGGTGAAAAGAATGGTAAAAGGAGATTAAGACAGTGCGTGGCAAGAAAATTTAGTAGATCAGTCTGGAATACATCCGACTGTCTCCCTCTCCTCGATATAACATTGTGTCTTTCCTAAGTTAATTATGAAATAAAAACAATTTAAAGGTCTTCCCTATACAATTATGATCAGAATATTCAATTATATTAAAACTTGATATTTATATTAGAAAATTGTACTACGAAGTTATAAAAACCTTATTCTTCATATCACTAGCAATCGGAGGATGGTCCTTCCACTACACCATATTATAATTATGCAGATGCGTACAATATTTTTACTACTTTTCTTCGTCCTCGCAATTATAAAAGTGGAGGACATACATAAAATAATTATTAATTTAATTACAAACCCTGATTAAACCAACACATTTTATAACTAATTTACTGATTCACTTAAAATTTACTCCGCTTTAAAAACGTGCAGGTCGTACCGATAAACCTAACTGTATTATTAATTCTATCTGCAATTTCTAGTTAAACCTCCCAATGTATTGGTTAACTTAAAACCTACTACACTACAATTATTTATGAGATTAGTTTTGTATTTATCAAGGGATGTTTTAGTTTATGTTATATTTTAATGTTATTTATGGTAGATTTACTAGGTTAATAACCATACTTATCCAGGGTGAACTGTTTGAAGTGCCTACAATTAAATCCTATCTCATCTCTCTTATTCAACAAAACATTCTTATCAGGGAACATAACAATCCCACGCTCTCTCTTAATCTCCTTTTTCTTCTTCTTTTCACCTTTGGTTTTCTGGGAGGATTTATAGACCGATCTTCACTTTTTGACAGTCTTGAGAAGACGCAAATGCGTTGAAACACGAATAACTAGTGTCGACTGTCCTACCCATGTTTATCAAATTTATCTTATAAAAGCTCAACTTTGTATTGATCACTTTTGAAAAGATATTGGTGTTGTGTTCATTATATCAATATATTTGAAATTGAATAATTAATTTTTTTTCATTCATACAGACATGTATATAATCAGCGACAATGTTAGAAATTGAGATGTCATCAGACGGAAAGAAAATCTGATCCTTCCCTCAGAGCATATTTAGAAAGAATGAATTAGAGAAAAGAAGAAAAGAAAACGAAATTAAAATTTAAGATTTGAGGGTTACGTGGTCAGGTTTGAAACGATCGAAAATTGGAAATAAGCATTTCTGAACTCATGGTTAAAATAAAAGCGGTCAATTAGCCGTGGCATACTTTCAAGGCTATCTAATGTCTGGATAATATTTGTCGATATGTATTAAAAGTTAATTTGACAGCGTCATTTTATGCGAGGTATAGGAAGAGAGTGGGCGAACAACTGTCTCGTGTCTTGCTTTTCCAAGGTGAAGGGTGGGTTTAGCTATTCAGACCTTATTTGGTTGATTTTTCCCTTTTAATGTTTTAAATTATTTTAATTTATTTGTTTTTTCTTTATATTTTTTTATTAATTTGAGCTAAGAGCAGCTGGTTGATACCGATAATAGAAAATAACAATATTAAAAATAATAAAAACAATAAAAATAATGAGAATTGGAAATTAAACTAAGATACCAAAAATTAACTTTAAATTAAGTAGAGTTTACTGACACAATAATAATAATAATAATAATAATAATAATAATAATAAGAAGAAGAAGAAGAAGAAGAAGAAGAAGAAGAAGAAGAAGAAGAAGAAGAAGAAGAAGAAGAAGGAGAAGAAGGAGAAGAAAAGTAAAAGAAGAAGAAGAAAGAGAATGGTAATAATAATAGTGTTTATAATCATAATAAGGGGTGAAGAGTAAAGTAATACTAGTTATAGTAATAATCGAATAGAATCAAAGAATAAGAATAATACTATAGCAATAATAGTAATAATAGTAATAATAATAATAATAATAATAATAATAATAATAATAATAATAATAATAATAATAATAATAATAATAATAATAATAATAGTGAACAATAATGATACTAAAGAAATGATGGTGAAGTCAGAATAGAAATGAGTAGGTGATAAAATTACTAATAATAGGAGCGACACTGTTTATAGTAATAATAACATTAATGATCCGAATTAATGATAATATTAGTGGTATTAATAACCACACCAATAAGGTATCGAAATTATGATAGTAATAATAATAGAGCAATTGTATGTAATAATCATACCGACAATATAAAATAATATATAATACGATAACATATATGTGGATAATTATGTTATCTATTTTTAGTTGGTGGATAGATATTTTTTTATCTATAACAGGAGCCCTAGTATAGCCGTATTAGGGAGTCAGTATTGCACTGAAGGTGTTATTAATTTTAGGGAAGTATGTAGAGATTATAGAATGATGGGTTTGGTTAGGGTTAATAGTTTTATGTTTTTATTTTATTGTCTAATGGTAATATTGTTTCATGGGTTTATATGTATATTACTAAGCGGGTGTGATCTATTGTCCCTACAATTAATTTAAGTTTCTTTTTTTTATTTAGAAGTTTACCTGTGTCGCTAAATCTAACTATTTCAAGTTTTTCACTTAGGCATAGGTAAAAGGGTGAATTTAGGGAACTACAGGTACTGTTTCTTTCTGATAGTGTTCTATTAAACTATTGATGATTGTTTTTATTGGTTAGTTCCAAGTGGTATATAATGAGTGAAGTTCTTTTGGAATAATCAGAATTATTGAATGAGCATTTATGGCCGGTATATCTTTCTTTGGTGGTATTACCAGTCATATAGTATTTTCTGGGTTGGATTTTCTTTAGTTTAAAGTATAGCCTGGTATACTATTTGGGTGTAAAGACTATTTTGCTGCAGGGGACATTCTGTTTTATTCATGCAGTCTTAATTTTTGTAGGTTTTTATTATTTAATTCAGAATTTCGGTTGCCGTTTAATATTTTATTGTTATATTTTTTAAGACTTTGTGTAGGCTAATATTCGGAGGAAATGAAGTGCAGGTTGATCAAATCTAGACATCTTTTACCCAGTTAACCATGTGATTAAATAGAGGGGGGTAAACCAGATAATCTTCCTACTTTTGCTTTTTTATTTTTATTGTGGTCATTGTAGGCTTAATATATTAAATTTGGGTGTTTTTGTATCCGCTCTTTGTAGTCCCTTATTATAAAAGGCCTTATGTGCATTAAAAAATCCCTTATTTAAAGAGTTGTTGTTGGTTCTCTTTTGAATTGATTTCGGAATGTGTTTAATTATCATTTTAGAATGATTTTAAAATGGGTGAACACAAATTGGATTAGCGTTATTTTTAGTATAAGGTTCGTATATTTCTTTGTTAAAGTTAAATGTTACATCTAAGAAGTTAACTATTTTTATGTTTGATGTTATGTCCACTTTAAGACTTAACTTTTCACCTCTTTAAAGATAATTATCTTTAATCTTTCACACGTTTGTCCGTTTGAGTTTCTGACCACTAGTAGGTCACCATCTCTGCGTCCTTAATTCCAATGTCTTTTGTTAGGTTGTGTAATATGTGGAGTCCAATTACGTCAATTACCGTGGCAGAACCAGCGATCCCATGGAAACATCGAAAGATCCTGATTAATTTCTTTTAGTCCATTATTTCTTTTGCTAATAAATCGCATGACACTCACATCTTAAATTTTGAATTTCGTCTACTTTTTTCTTTTTTTCTCCACTTTATTCTTTCAAAATATGTTCTGAGGGAAGGGTCAGATTTTCTTTCTCAGTTTCTAACAGCTGTTGATCGATAACATCCTAAGTAATATATATTAATGCAGAATATTGCATTATTAGTCGTTCTTAACTTTATAAGACGTATTTTTTGTTAATATATATATTTTTATTAATTTCATACGTACATAAAAGTATTACTTTTATGTACGTATAAAATAAATAAATAAATAAATAAATAAATAAATAAATAAATATATATATATATATATATATATATATATATATATATATATATATATATATATATATATATATATATAAGAGGTTGCTTAATTGTAAGAACCTTTGGAATAGAGGAATGGAATGCGCTTATTCAAATAATTTACAGGGTGTTTGATAAATTGAGAAAAGAACCTGCTTTTTCTCTAATCTACAAAACACTTGGTGTCGTGTCGGCCAGGTTCGCTTCTATTGGCTAATGCACGGTCAGAAGTCCACATTGCTGGTAAAACCGTTTAATCTTGTGAAACCATACATCAAAAAGGAGGAATTTGATAAATGATTCGTGTCGAGGAATCATTGAAATCAGGCAGATTTCTCGATTTGTTCCTGCTCAATAGAGTTTGCTTCGCAATTGCGTTTTTTTTTCTTTGGCCATCAAAATAGCCTCAAATCCAAATAAAAAATTAATGTTAGAAAGAAAAACATTTATAACTTAATGGAATTCATCATTATTTTCATTTTTACATTTGTTTCGCTCTGTACTATTTTCCTCATTTATTTACTACGTTTCAACTGATGCGCCCTCCAACCTACTTCAGGTGTATGTTTACCGTATTGAAATATGAAGTATGTTGGTGCTTGGTTTGTTTCAATGGCTGTTAACTCATAAGTGACGAGATCGTGTCCTTACTTTTACGTCGAACTCGTACAAAGTCGTGATAAAAAAAGCCGCTTAATAAGGTGGAAAATCCCCCATGTTCCTATGGTTCTAATCCAGTCAAAAGTTACTCCAAGTTAAGATAACAGAGCTCATCTAGTTAAGTTTGATAACACAAAATTAAACTTTAAAATAGTCGTTGAATACTATTAAAATAACATGCAAGATTATCAAAACAATATTTTTTAAGTCATTTTCATTTACAATTAAGAGTCAGACTAACTGTTGGGAGGTTATCCAAACAATATATTTTAACTAACGCAGGTGACCAAATAAGTTTTACAATTTAAAATGTTATTGTGTACACGAGTTACACAACCGATAATCAAAATTGAAAGGTTCGTTAGTATCCGTTACAGATCAAGTCCTATGTTGTGGCTTAACTGGAGGCACCTTCTACATGCGTGAAACAAAGGCTTTCATTGACTGATCGATCGTACAATAGTAGAAAATGCGAATCAATCTTTGATCACAATAGTCGTGGGATTTTTTAATAAACGAACTAACTCTTTAGTTTGTTATTTTAGAGAGAGAAAGGGGAGAGAGAAAGAACTGGAGACCAATTGAAACAGATAAGTCAAATATTTTTTAAGTTTCTCTAAATAAGCCTAATCTAAATAAAGAAACTGCAAATAAAACACAACCACGACTTAGCACCAGTCAGATTACTAGACTTACTTTTTCTCCTCAACAAGAACATCATTTTTATTTTTTATTTTTTACATATTGTTACACAACTCTGTTTCAATTTGTCATTGTTTACGGTCAGCTTTTCTTGCATTGGATTACCGACCGGATCGACAAATTTCACAAGTCTCCGACTAAATTTAGCTAACACCATAGTTATGTAGATCGTTTAAAAGCACAGTGTGAGCGCAGAACGCTTGACAGATCAATAGACGGAAGGCGGGAGAGGACAACACCATGTTCATCATGATTTATCGCTGATAAGAGGCATTTGCTTTTTCTGCAATTTGAGCGACAATAAACTTTATCGAGATTTCAGTACTCCCCGTGCTCTTCCAGTGAAAGTCGGTGTGGTGCTTTATCCTTGAACTTTCCATCCTCTCCAACCATCCAATCACATCATGTGGTACCAACCGATGCTGCTGCCACCACGTGTTTTCTGTGTTATTTTGTGTGTCTGGGTGAGAGGCAGGGAAGTCGTGTCACGTTATTATTTTTGTCTTATATATCTAACCTGACAGTTTCGGTACCCTTGGTGTCTTAGTATGTTCTATGTATATTGTAGTATTTACGAAGTGCTTTCTTATTTCAACGCGACATGCTAATTTTTCTAATATTTCAGCTCATTTTTTTTTCAATTTTCTTATCTTTTTGTTTTTACTGGCGATGATGCATCTTATCGGATGCTAAACATTCACCCGCTATTTCAGAAACTCCAACCGAGAGATTTTTTAGGAGTCTAACCGTCGCTTAAAGCACAATTGTTTTGTATATATCTTGCACTTGGTTCACCGGGTATAGTTGCCAAGTAGTTTATGAAATTCTTTTTTCTGTGACTGGTAACTCCTATGATTACTGGAATTATGGAGATCTTCCTAACATCTTAGTTTCTTTTCCCGTGTTTTAATTAGTGCTGTGGTTTGTATAGTGTCAATTCTCTCTTTGATTCTAGTTTCTCCATAGACTTTTGTTCACTTTTTTTAAAACTGATCCTAGTTCTCCTACAATTATTGCTATTACGATAGTTTTCTTTCGTCTATCCTATTTTCACTGGCTCTCTAGCAAGATTCATGTATTAACTTAGTTTTACACAGTTCCTAGTGGACTATATTCCCAACCTAGTCATGTATATTTTTGCATTTCGTTTTGGGCTGGTCACCTACATTCACTTATGGTCCGGTTTACAGTTTCATCTTTCTGTTCATAGTCTTTTTTATTTGCTGCATCTTTCATGTTAATTTTGACTTAGTTGGTAGTTTGTTCTGATCGCGTTGTTTTATGTGATATCAGCAGCAGATCTGTTTCTCTTTTTAAGTGTCCCTTTTCCTAGCACTGTCCATGTATTCTCTGCTTAATTTATTATGCTCGTATTATAAATAATGTAGTTGTACAAAAAATAATGTAATGTAGGCAATGTAGTTGTTTCTCTTCTCATTTTTCCTTTATCGCCATCTTATTTCTCGTTTCCAGGCTATGCGTATTGTAAACCTTCGCGTAGTATTTGGCGACTATATTTTGTATTAGTTATTTTCTAATCCTTTTATTGAATCGTTTATCCAGTCTTCAGTAGTTAATAGT
Organism: Sepiola atlantica; assembly: GCA_963556195.1. Taxonomy (NCBI): domain Eukaryota; kingdom Metazoa; phylum Mollusca; class Cephalopoda; order Sepiida; family Sepiolidae; genus Sepiola; species Sepiola atlantica. Next base: position 129,588,488 of record OY744521.1, on the reverse strand, counting down.
CCTCTACCTTCACTTTTCTATTTACGTGGAATCGATCAATATGACCCTTCGGATGCAGTTCGTTGTGCATACTCTGTTTCTTTAAGACAAGTACCTAGTTCGTTTGCACAGTTTATGAAGGGTCTATCTTACTAGGGATACTGCCCATGTATTTATTTGTGTTGTAAGGTTTATACTATATAATTTACTTTCAAAAGGAATTCTTGTTCTCCTCGGATATTCTCTTCCAATAATCTCTTTCATCTCCGTTGATTTGATGGCGCCCGCTTCCAGAATTAATAAGTATTTATAGTTAACGCGTTCATCAAGTGCCTCATCATCACTCGAGTGGATTGTTCTATGCCCTTCGTTGTTTCAAGTTTTCCATCTTTATCTCAATTTTCTATTCCGAATGACATTCTTATATCTTAGCTAAAAATTTTAGTAATTCGTAATACTTGTAATTCCTTTTTGATTTTGTCAGATTACTATTTACTCATTAGGAGTTATCACACAGGTCATCAATGATTTCTCACCGACAACCGGTGGTATTCCTTGGAGTCTGAGTGACAACAAGTCTCCCCAGATTTCCAGTATTCTCCACCTCTTTTCGATAGCCACCGCAAATAAACTTGCAATATCACAACAGCCGTTTACCATTGATTTCTCGCTGGTAAGGACCATTGGTCTTCTCTGGGATTTGGGTGGCAATAAGCCTCCCCAAGGTCCCAGCAGTCTCTGCACTTCCAGTGGAGGTCTGGTTAGTGCTGTCCCTCCTCGGTCTTCTCATCCTCCTTGACCCTATGCAAATATTTAGTGTGGTGTCAGCCTAGGCTGGTACTTTTTTTTTTTTTAATTTAAATTTTTTTTATCTCAATTTTCTATTCCGAATGCCAAGCTTATATTTTAGCTAAAGATTATTATTATTATTATTATTATTATTATTATTATTATTATTATTATTATTATTATTATTATTATTATTATTATTATTATTATTATTATTATTTACTCACTAGGAGTTATCACACTGGTCATCGTCAGTGATCGCCCACTGCCAACAACCTGTGGTATTCCCTGGAGTCTGAGTGACAACAAGTCTCCTCAAACTTCCAGTATGCTCTACCTCTTTTCGTTCATCACCGCTGATGACCTTGCGGTATCGCAACAGCCACCTACCACCGATTTCCCGCTGATAAGGGCCATTGGTCCCCTCTGGGGCCCGAGTGGCAACTAGTCGACCCAAGGTCCTAGAGCTGTCCGCGCTCTTCCAGTGGTTTGCGCTTTCCCTCCTCGACCCTCTGTCCATAATTTTCGTGGTGTCAGCCTATACTTGCGCCTCTCTCGTGCGGTTGTATTTTCCCCGGTTCTGTTGTCTTGTGCTTAGTTGTTTGCACATTTCCCGGTGTACTACTTTCCCCACGCTGTCATGTCTGTTCTTGTATTCCCTTTGTGCTAGCTTGCTGCATTCACTTATTATATGTATTATTATTATTATTATTATTATTATTATTATTATTATTATTATTATTATTATCATTATCATTATTATTATTATTATTATTATTATAGATACTCACTAGAAGTTATCACACAGGTCATCATCACTGATAATTGATAATCACCGATGGTGTTCTCTGGAGTTTAAGTGACGACAAGTCTCCCCAAGTTTCCAGTACTCTCTACCTTTTTCGATAACTACTGCAAATGACTTTGCGTTATCACAACAGATGCTTACTATCGATTTCTCGCTGGCGACAACAATTGGTCTTCTCAGAGGTCTGATTAGTGCTCTCCCTCATAGATCTTTCTATCCTTCTTGACCCTTCACGACTATTTTGTGGGGTATCAGCCGAGGCCGGTGCCATCACTTTTAGGGAGGTGGAGTTTATGAAATTTCTTGCAATTTCTGTTATTTGGTTTCATGTGGTGGTGTTCTTTTGTATTTTTGTTTTCTTCCTATTGTAACTTCCGTGTGACTTGTTAGCATTCGTAACTTATGTAGTTGGTTTCCGCATTCAAGGACTTTCTTAAGATCTCAGCTGTATTCATAATTGCCGTCCGTTGTATGGTATCAGTCTTTCCTATGATTCTAATTTCTCCCAGTCTTTTTCCGTTTTTTTTTTCGGGATGGTTCCTAGTGCTACAACGATTATTGGTATATATTGACTTTCTTCATACTCCATATCTCTTTACATTCTCTGTCGAGTTCCATGTATTTGCTCCGTTTTTCTGTTTCCTTGATCTTCAACCTGTGGTTTGCTTATACAGCAGAATCTACAATTTGACAGGATTTTTCCTTCTAGTCGATTATTATGACATTCGGTTTCCTTGCTTGAATGTATGTATGTATGTATGTATGTATGTATGCATCTATGTATGTATGTACGTATTATTATTATTATTAGTAGTAGTAGTAGTAGTAGTAGTAGTAGTAGTAGTAGTAGTAGTAGTATTGTGGGGGTTGTTTTTTTTAACTGACGAATAAGTACGACTAAATTTAGAAAATTTTATTTTGTTTTAGTTTTTGCAAAAGCATTTGTTTACATCATTTATGTTATTTTGAATAGTAAGTATTAATAAATGAACTGTTTTAATATACAAAAAAAAATAAAAACAGTGATAAAGATAAAATAGTTTTATTATACTAGCCAATATATGCTCCCTCTGGTCGCATATCTTTGGTAGTTGTTTTATTTAAATGTTCTCTTACTCCTTCTCTCTCTGTCTCTCCCTCTCACTTTCTCTCTCTTTCTCTTTCGCTCTCTCTCTCTCTCTCTCTCTCTCTCTCTTTCTTGAAATAGAACTCTCTGTACGTTTGAATAATCAGAGGGCGGGTAACAAAATGTTGGAATGGCCGCCGGCTGTTCTATCATATTCCATTACAATCTAATTTAATTACGTAACTCAATTATATAGATTAAAAGAACAATGTTATTAATTCATTCTATTTATAATTTTTATTAACATTTTTATCGAGGAAATATTTTAAATACATCTGGAAATCAAAACAAAAACAATCATGAGTGTATATTTGCGAATATTAATTTATTAGAAGCTTTTAAAAAATTAATTATGTAAATTTGAAAGACGCATGATGTTTGGGGAAGCTTTGGAATGGGTATATAACGCAGCTGATAAGTAGATATCATGAGTGTATATTTGCGAATATTTATTTATTAGAAGCTTCAAAACAAATCAATTATGTAAATTTGAAAGACGCGTGATGTTTGGGAAAGTTTTGGAATTAGTATATAGGAGCTAATAAGTAGATATAAAAGTAGACCGATCAAAACTTATAATTTAGTTCTTGGCTTCAGACAGATACATAATCCTCATTATAATTAGATTTGAGTATTATTTGTAATTGTTACAGCCAGCGTTTCCGGCAAAGAATTAGGGCAGATTGATGCTAACTATCCGCTTCGTCTTTTTAATGAATAAAATGTATTTTCTCAATGAAGTTAAATACTACTCTTACTAAGTATTGAAATTAATTTAATATTTTAATAATAATCTCTTAAATCAAAGTTTAGCTTGTCTAACTTGATGAAGATTTGTGTTATGGGCTTATTTTATTATTGAATATGTATTGATGGATTTCTACTAATTCATTTCATTCACAGTTGTGTCGTTATTGCTGATCGTATTGTCCAAGAAAGAAACACAAATTTTAAAATGTTTTGTTTTTACTGTTTGTTTATTTTCCAACATGTATGTTGTCGATCGAAAAGACACAAAATTTTGACTTTTTTATAATTGAAAAGTTGTTAAAAATGTTGGAAGTTCATGTTGAACATCAACCATTGATTTTGGTTATTTTTGTCCAAACAATTCTTGTATGCTTTTTAGTAAATAACCGTTTGTTGGTAATTCGAAAATGTTTTGTTTTCATTTATAAGGAAAAGTTTCTTTGGTGTTTGTTTTATTTATTTTTTTTATTTATTTTATGTATTTGATTTTCGGACGATCATTTCTACGAAAGTGGCTTAATTAAATCCTGATTTTAAAATAATTGAAACGATGTTTCATGAAAGAAAGAAGAGAAGAAAACAAATAGAAACATTTAAGTTTATTTAGTAAAATAATTATGAAACGAAGAAAAAAAATTGAATAAGATTATTGACAAAATGGCGGCAACGGTGAAAAGATAGAGAGGGACGGGTAAAACTGAAAAGGAAGGAAAAAAGAAAGAAAGAAAGAAAGAAAGAAAGAAATAGATAGATGGAACAGAAGACAAGAGTGGCATGAAAGATAGAATCATTAATAAACTAAAGGATGAAAATAAAAAAGAAAAGAAAGGATCACATTAAGTAGTTTTTGTTTTTTTACTTCAATTCACCACAAGTAAGGAACACTGCCATTGAGACGTAAAGGTCCAGTGTGAAGTAGGGGTCAGATTTATAGGGTCATTCTAAGTGGGGTATTGTGTAGCGAGATACTTGTTCACATTACATTCAAATTTCTAAATGTTGATACAGTCGGGGAAACAGAGAGCAAGGGGAACTTTCAAAGGCAAGTGGTTAAAGTAAAGAAACTATTAGATTATAAAGCCTACCGGTATATGGGGACCTCAACAGTGAAGGGGTGTGATTTTGCTGCTAGTCGAGTTTGTCGGTGGTGTTTACATTGAGAACGACCAAGTGCAGCCAGTTCGTCGGAGCACATTCTGTTGAAGTACTTGTAAACCAAACACATGAATGCAACTGCATGGCGATGGGACAGGGGATGGAGCTTGAAACTGAAATGCCTTATTTGTTTGTTTTTTCTCTTCTTTTCATGAAACATCGTTTCGATTTTTGAAAACCAAAAAGTTGAAGCTAGTAGAAATCAAAGTAGGAAATAGAAAAATTAACGTAAAACGAAATAATAAAAAGAAAAAAGTGACAAAAGAAATAAAAAGGAAAGAAAAAAATAAAAATACTTTTCAAAAGGAAAAATTGAAAAATAAAATTGAAAAATCTTTTAAACAATCCTGAATGGTGAAACTGGATTTCTAAAAATGTCTGCCAAAGTCAAATTGTTTTTGAAGAAGTAAAATATGATTTGACGTCTGAAAGTCGTCTGATAATAAATCTGGCATCGTCTTAAATAAATGTCGCCTGATTTGACCTCCAGATGGGGTTGAATTCCCACATGACCGGACTGGGTCGTTACGATTGTTATCTCTATCGTTGGACTTGTCCCAGTACCCTCCCTCTCCACTAAAAACGCTAGGTGGCAGCACTGACCGTGAATGGCTTACCTTATAACGCTCTCTATTTAAGACTTCCCTGTAGGTCCGATGTTTTGTATTGTTTTCTTAGCGAGGTGAAGTTTTGGTAATTCTGTCCTGACACGGGAGCAAAAAGAGATAAATCTTTCGTGTTTTTTTGACGAATACATTTAAGGCGGGCAATGAATACAACATCTGCTTATAACTATTCAGGTAGACACATAACTCGCTGTGTAATATAAGTGAATAAAACAGGTTTAAAGTTGTCTTGTGCCAACATTAAAATAAGGAAAAGTCTCTCTGCTAGCATTTTTAATATTACACTTAAATATGCAAAAAACAGACATGAATGTTCTAGGGTACCTAGATATATGGAGAAAAATATCTTGGAATTTGTGTCTCTATCTATATACAGTTAAGTATGTGTATTTGCTTATATATTAAGATGTACATGATAACCTCCTAAACTAATTAACCGATAATTATGAATTTTCAAACAGAGCTGCTATGTGTAAGGGTGAGTAATGTGAGCTATATTTAGTTTAATTTTGTTTTATGCAGAGTGAACAAAAAGGAGGGGTATGCCCTCAGTGAGAATTTAGATACCTCCGATTTTTATGAATTTATAAATATTCCCTAAATTTCAGTATCATTGGGATATTTTATAGGGTTTTAGGGGGAATACTTTGGGCACAATATTCCATTTGAAAATTCAAATGCTTTAATTTCTTCTTTAGCCTTGGAAATCATGTCAGTGATTTTGATCAAAATTGAAATAAGAATTCTAGACATAACATTATAACTTGGTATTAATCTTCGTATGTAATGCAAAATTGTTATGTTCGGGGAATTCATTGTACCTGTCTTGGAACGGGTATTATTCTAGCATATAAATATAAATATATATATATATATATATATATATATATATATATATATATATATATATATATATATATATATATATATATATATATATAGATAGATAGATAGATAGATAGATAGATAGATAGATAGATAGATAGATATAGATATAGATATATATATATATACATATATATATACATACATCTATACATACATCTATATTATTAAAAATAACCAACAATTTTTGTCTGGTTATTTTAGTATTTAATCTCGAAAGAAAATTGGCTGATGAAACTGCCATAATGTACATATTGGTCCAGAGTACTTTCTGACCCGTCTGGGTCCATCGTCAGTGGAATAATGACAAACAGGTAAAGACCTGGAGTGAGATTTATGATTAATTATGGCGGGAAAATTTAAATATGAAACTATATTTATTAGGTATTATAAGCATTTAAGTATATTAGTACTAGTGTTAAAATTAATCTTGTTAATAGCAGTGTTTTTAAACAAAAAAAACTATAAATATAAATATATATGTATAGATAGATAGATAGATAGATAGATAGATAGATAGATAGATAGATAGATAGATAGATAGATAGACAGATAGTGAAAACTAGGGAGTAATAGACTGAGATCAATATATATGTATAGATAGATAGATAGATAGATAGTGTCATTAAATTTGATTCAGAGTCTGTAAGAGTACAAGAAAAATATTGAAAACCTAAAAGATAAACGCCCGGTTCTTAAATGACAAACAAAAAAGACCATCCATCTTGAATGTCAATTGTCTCCAGTAATTCCTAAAGGGGCATCTTTACCGATTTTACAGCTCGTTGGTTTTTGTATGGTTATTTGGGTGGCGCATTTCCGGTGTGTTGGTCCTCTTTGTTTATTCCCGCAAATTTTTCCTCCAACCGGAAGAAAAAAACTATTAGTCTTGAAGAGAAATACATTTATTTAAGAATCCTATCAATTGGCTCTATATTACCTCGCTTTAATTAATGTTTTTATGATTGAAAAGAAAGAATGAACGAAAAAAAGGACCGAGAGACACGGAGAAAGGAAAAATGTCCGCCTTTCTTTGTCGATCATGTGTAGTAGTTTTTTTTCAATAAATCTTCACCCAATTTTTCCCAAATATTTTTCTTTAATCTATTATCAAAAATATTTTTGTAAATACAATATGATTTCATAATAAATATATATAACAATATTTATTACAATATTCTGAGAAAAATTTCATTTTTAATTTAGTTAGTTAGGACTCGACTTTTAGAACATATAATTTAGCAAACTTACTTTCAAAAGTTTACGTGACTTTATAGGATAGTTAGAGCATTCTTTTATTATATATATATATATATATATATATATATATATATATATATATATATATATCTTTTCTGTTGTGAGTTTGTATTAAGAAATACCATGTCATTGAAAAATAGATGAAACTGAGTGTATCCTTCCACTTTAGATTTTCACAGTGTACTAAAAACTGGAACATCAGTGTTGACAATATACATCAGACAATAGGGGTAATATTTGAAAGAAACTCTAATCTTTATGACTAACAATAGATATTTCTGAAAAAATACAGATGTCGCTAAAATATGGTTAATTATCCTTCTAGTCTTAAAAAGGTTCATGTGGTTAATATAAAAAATACAGATTTCAGCTTTATGAAAATTGTTGGTTCGTTTGTGTAACAATAACACTGAATATGTGTCTAAAGTTTGTATTGCATTGACTAAAATTATTCACACAAAGTTGTTCAGTCTGTCGGACTTTCAAGTTGAAATAAATTGTTTATCGCTAAATTGTCACATCTATTAATAATGGAGATTATGTATCTACCTGTCTGTTTGTATGTCTGTCTGTCTGTCTGCTTAAAGCTCAAACTATACTATTTAAGACTATTGTACTTATGAAATAGTAAAGTATATACTCATTAATACTTATTTACTATCTTTAAATACTCAATTCAGGGGCATAGTGTTGTGTAGTATCTGCTCTGTTGTCATGATACCATCCTTCCAGGCATTACCTCCTCCTTTTTTTAGATGTGTGGAGGTAATGTAGCAGTTGTTCTGTTTTCATGATATCATCCCCAGGTATTACGTCCTCCTTTTTTGAGAGGTGTAGAGGTACTGTAGTATCTCTTTTGTTGTAATTATACCATCTCCTTTTTGTGAGGTGTAGAGGTAGGATAGTATCTGTTTTATTGTCATGATACTTTCCTCCCAGGTATAATCTCCTTCTTTTTTAGAGGTGTGGAGGTAGGGTAGTATCTGTTCTGCTTCCATGATACCATCCTCCCAAGCATTAAGTCCTCTTTTTTTAGGAGTGAGGAGTTAGTGTAGTATCGGTTCTGTTGTCATGATACCGCCTCCCAGGCATTACCTCCTCTTTTTTTAAATGTGTAGAGGTAATGTAATATCGTTTCTGTTTTCATTATACCATCTTCCCAAGCATAACCTCCTCCTTTTTGAAAAATGTGGAGGTAGTGTAGTATCTGTTTTGTTGTTATGATACCATCCTCCAATGCATTATCCCCTCCTCTTTTGATAGGTGTGGAGTTAGTGTAGTATCTGTTCTGTTGTCATTATACCATCCTTTTAGGCTTTGCCTCCTATTTTTTTAGAGGTGTAGAGGTAGTGTAGTATCGGTTCAGTTGTCAGTATACCCTCCTCCCAAGCATTACCTTCTCATTTTTTAATAGTGTGGGTTATGGGGTAATGTAATATCTTTTCTGTTGTCATGATACTATCCTCCCATAAATTACCTCCTCCATTTTTTAGAGGTGTAGAGCTAGTTCGGTATCTGTTCTGCTTCCATGAAACCCTTCTCCCAGGCATTACCTCCTTCTTTTTTTAGATGTGTGGAGGTAGTGTAGTCTCTATTCTGTATCCATGATACCATCCTACCAGGCATTACCTCCTTTTTTGGGATGTGTGGAGGTAGTTTAGTATCTGTTCTGTTGTCATGATACAATCCTCCCAGGCATTACCCATTTTTAGAGGTGTGGAAATAGTGTAGTATCTGTTCTGTTGTCATGATAACATCTTCGCAGACATTACCTCCTTTTCTTAGAGGGGCGGAGTATCTGTTCTGTTGTAATGGTACCATCCTCCCAGGGATTAATTCATCCTATTGTGATAGTGGGGGTAAGGTAGTATAGTATCTGTTCTGTTGTTATGATACCATTTTCCCAGGCATTACCTCTTCCTTTTTTAGAGATGTGGAGGTAGTGTAGTATCTGTTCTGTTGTCATTATTCCATCTCCCCATTCACTACCTCCTACTTTTTGAGAGGTGCTGAGGTAGTGTAGTATCTGTTCTGTTGTCATGATACCATCCTCCCAGACATTACCTCCTCCTTTTTCTGGGAGGGGATGTAGTATTTGTGTTGTGGTCATGATATTATCTTCCTACGGATTACCTTTTATTTTACGTTTTTTAGGCGGGAGGTAGAGTAGTATCTATTCTGTTGTCATTATGCCATCCTCCTAGGCAATACTACCTTTTTAGGGGTGGGGGTAAGGTAGTATATGTCTTACCCGCCTTCTGATTAATTAGTATAATGTTCTATTTCGAACGCATAGAAAGTGTTATTTCAAGAAAGACAGGGGCGCGTTATTTTATTAATAACATGTAAACAACAGATTCCTTGCAATTTATCGTACGAGTCGCTCAAAAATGATATATTTACTTTGATTTTTTATTAAAACGTTTTGGGTTTGCTTTTTTCAATATTTTTAGAAATTATGTTTTAAAGCACAAATTTATTGAATCAAATTATTTAAATTGGAAAATAATTGATTAAAACATTACTTTTTTGTAAGAAAAAACAAAACACAGTTTAGTGAGTAATTAAATAACTGTATTTTATTTTTTTAATTGCTGATTTTATTTTAGGTACACCTTTTTTTCGATTTGAAAAGCTTCAAATATTATTAGGTGAGTTTAGGATTTTTTTTGTTTCACATTTTACGCCGTAAAGGGTAAATTTTGTTTCAAAACTGTTTTTATTATTCCTTGTTTTATTTATAAAAATAGAGGATGGGGTTATTTTCTTTACTTTTTTTGTAAAAAAAAAACACATTTTACTGAGCAATTAAATAAAATAACTAGCAAAAATATGCAACCGGAGAGAGCATATATTTGCTAGTCTTAATAATAATTGTTTCAATGAATCATTATTTGCTATTGTTTTCACATTACTTCATTTCTACGATCTTTTAAAGTTTTGTTACTCGTGGGTCACCATTTATCAAGACCACAAGTCACTGGAGGATACAAGTTAATAGGACAGGGTGATTGCAAGACGAATTATGAGCAATATCATAAAAGTACTAAAATTGATCAATGGAATGAACTGTGTTCGATTACTTATAGGGCGGTTTATGAAAAGAATTTGTTAACATTGGATTTGAAAGTGGGCAAGTTGTATCCAGCAGAGAAGCAGTCCTGCAGTAATATGCCAATCAGCTTCAAAGCAACAAAATGTATTATTTAAGTTAGAAAACCTCGATTATATTTATAAAATGTTGTTAACAAAGGCCGCACAAATGTCTAAAAAATGATAAATTAGATCCATGTCTAAACTAACCCACATTACCTGGTAACGCCGACCAACCACAGATAATTTGAAATAAAAACAAACCTTTCAAATTCAAGAGAAATCAGTCATAAATAAATTGCCCAAAATGATTTGTAACTGATATCGAAAAAGGCGAAGAGTGTTGGAAATCTGAGGAGGCTTTTTCTTACTCAGACTCAAAGAAAGTAATAATGACCCGTGTGAACACTTCTACAGAGAAAATAATAATTGAATTTATGAAAGGACAAAAGAAATTTCTCACAATAACCGGAATTGCAACTGGCAGCTGGACAAAACCACACGATCAAAACAAACTACATAAAGTCCAGAAAAACGGAAAATGTATATCCTGTAAGTTAATGCAGAAAGCTAGTCCAAATACTATATAAAAACATAACGGACACGACTGAGTTAGAATGGTAGTCCACTGGAAACTGTGAAAATGATTGCAGTTTGGACACACATATACATAGTATAAACACAAATCCGGATAAATGGTAAAAAGCAAAAGGCATAAAATACATCATCATCATCATCATCATCATCATCATCATCATCATCATCAACAACAACAACATCATTATAGCGTTAATCTGTAGGAGGTAAAAAGGTAAAGGTAAAGGTCGCATAGCCTGGACGCGCACGAGTGTCGTTGCCGACATCGCACACTGCCCATGGCCGTAGCGGCGGTGATTTGTTAAGAATCACCGTGTCTAGGGCACAGCATATGGAAGGCGGAGCCCATCCCTCTCCTTCCGCTGCCTTGAACCTTCCCTGAGTTTTAGTCAGGTACCCATTTACTGCTGGGTGGACAGAGGGAGTTTTCAAACCCGGAGGCATAAAAACTAAATACATGAAAATTGACTAAAAGAAAAAAAAAGGTTCATATTTAAGTACCGTAATGCCAATAATTGGGTAAAATATTAGAAATTTGAATGAAATGGAGGTTTACCACTATACAAACTATTGCTATAATAAACACAGTTGATACATTAAGAAATGTCCTAGCGTGCAGAAACCAAAGCACATAGCAAAATGTCATTGACACAAGTAGGGATTTTGGGAAACTATCAATAACATAATTCGTTCTTCATATTTGTATTTTAATAGTGTAAATTCATGCGCAAAACAAAGGATTTTATCTGTTTTTAAGGGTTTAATTGAGAAGATAGTTAAAATGGGATATGCCCAAGTCGTCATAAAAAAATGAATGAAAACAAATAATACTGCTAAAATGTCAATAAATGGTTTCATTTTTTATTGCACTGTGCTAAACTGGATATAGATAGAGATTAAGTATAACCCCCTCCTCCGCATGGCGAACTGGACCCAGTGGGATGAGATCAATATTGTTTCTCTGGTCGTCTCTCAACCGACCCTTCTCCATCTATCGTTTCACTCATCTATTAACAGGGTTGTTTAGACTGCTGTTATTTTTATTGTCTATGCGTTTATCAGGCTCCTACGTAGTCGAATTAAAGACGTTGTCTGTGTCATCAATCACAAACCGCATATATACCTACGAAACACTTTCACAGAGACAAAGAGCACATTATTACACTTAGACGCGCATTAAATAAAGTATGTTCATTCAAAGTAATCGTTTCGACATGAGAATGTTATTTCAAACTTAATCGTAACAAACCAGTGAACATTTAAATTCATATTATTTGAGCAATAGAAGCCGTTAACACTGCAAGTTTTTTAATTTAAAGTTTCGAGACAAATTCCTTTCTTCCGAGATATATTATGAATTAGTACATTTTCTGTAGTCTGTTGTGTGGGCTGCGAGATTCTAACGGGTGCTTGTGGTTTTGTTTAAATCCTTCAATATTTGAACATGGCGTCGGAAAGATAAGAACAAAAAAGTTGTTCTATTGCTTCAACAATTTCAAATTAAACAATGCTTCTTAAAAGAACAACTTTTTTATTAGCTTTAGTCGCTTTTCTCCAAGAACTCCTACCTCTTCCTGCTGACTTTTTTCTTTACATCAAGTGGCTTCATGTCTTGTCTGGAGCGACTTCCATAAAAAGTTCTTACTGAAATTCATATTTGTATGTGACAGACTTAAGAACAGACAGGACGTCATGTATAAATGTTTGGACGCATCTAAATAAGATGCGTGTATTCAATATGTCTGTTTAACGAAGAAAATGCTATTTCAAACCAGTCGCATGACTGACCGACCGACAAAGCTTCTCTTAGAGATCCGAGGACGCACCTACAAATGCCGTGACATTTAATCCCCAAACGAAACGAAAACTGCACTCAGTGATTCAAACCAGTTCTTATAAACATGACACATTGTTTTAAATCATCATTTCAAACAGTTCCATTCTTTCCACATTCTTATAAACGATTCGTTTAAATCGTTTGAAACATGAATATTTCATTACATAACTCTTGAAACCCCAAACATATTTCTATTAAAAACAATTAAGTTATTGTTTTAAACATAACTGTTTGTTTGTTTTTGTTTGTTTTTGTTTGTTTTTGTTTTGTTTTTTATGATGGTGGGGGGATAATTTTAATGAATTATTATTCGTTGCTTTTGATGGCAAACACAAGAAGAAAAGAAGAAAACGAAAGCAGAAAAGAAGCCATTTTTCTAAGTGGACTCAATTTCCCCTGTCGATATGCGGTCCAATTTGCCTACGTAAGTGGGCATTAACAAGTGTGTCAAGATACTATGTTCGTTCAAATAGGATAGCGAGAATTTAATCTTCAAATACAGAAGAGTGCGATTTTTATAAAATATTACGAACATATAAACTTAAGATGCGTCCATTTAATCTGCGAGATGAACCTATTATGTTTAGGCGTTTTGTTGGATAGCGTCCGTTCCATGTGTCTTTCATCGTACAAGCAATGCGTTAAACAAGAACAAAACTATATGTCAAAAAATACAACGTATATTCAATGAGAGCGCAGAGAGGTTCGCTAACCATTGTATTATGCGTGTAAAACACATACATAAGTCCGGGAAAAGTATGAAGAGATAGGAAAGAGAGAGAGAGAGAGAGAGAAAGAGAGAGCAGAGCAAGTAAGCAGGATAAAAGCCATGTTTCTAAGTAGACTCTTCATATAAATGATCACAGATTAATTGAGGACAATAAAAAAGAGCAAGGACGTACTTAAGAAAATAATGAATCCAAGAAAAAATAATCAATTGTTAAAGAAAGTTGAAATATATAAAACGCTTTTGGGTTGTGTCTGAATGCGGGGGAGACTATCAATGACCACGGGAAGGGAAAAAAGAAGAAAAGGGGGCCTTTTACTTTAAAGACGGGGTAACTTATATTAAGAATATCAAATTTATTTAGCGAGAGTTGGAATTCCTTTTAACATTCCAAAAGCGAGCAACGTAATGATTTATTTGTTTGTCTTATTTGGATGCTGAATAAGCGCAACGCGGAAGCATTGTACGCCGTTGTCCCATCACTGCAATGTTGTATCCTTGTGCTTGTTTTATAAGTACTCTAATGTGGTCCAACAACCTTGCTGCACTTGTGTTTCCTCAACGTGAATACCTCGACAAACCCGAAAAGCAGCAAAATCACACCCCTTCACTGTAGAGGTCCCCATATGCCGGTAGGCTTTCTACTCTAGTAGCTTCTTTCCTCGAACTTACAACCTTTGGAATTCCTTCCCTGCTCCAACATGCAGAAATTTAAATGTCATGTGGACAAGCATCTCGCGGCATAACTCTCCACTTAGGATGCCCCTATAAATATGCGGGCCCCTTATTCATAATAACCTCTTTACGTCTCAGTAGCAAGTTGCCATTGGGGGAGGGGTAATTCAAGTAAACAAATAAAAATATTAAAAAAATAGATAAATAAATAAAAGCATTATGCAATTGCTATTTTTTTGTTATACAAGAAAAAAATGAAAATCATCTACATGTTTTTTCCAAATCGTGAGTTTTTCAAAAATGACACATGCGAAAATCTCACTTTCTTTTGGATTCGTCTGAGTATGTTTTATTTATTTTTCTAGTCGTCTTTACGAAATATAAAATTTTCTACAATTAACCTGTTGCAGTCCAGTGTCATCTGCTGATGTGGGTTAGTTTCTTCACTCGATAATTTTTCTTGGCAATTTCTATGTTTCATCAGTACCGTGATTCGTGTTGTGTCAGCCTCCCCCCCCCCCCTTTAATTCTAATTTCTCTTAATTAAAAAAAATCAAGTTTCCAATGCTCATACAATTATTCGTATTACGGTAGTTTTCTTAATGTTCTATATTCTCTTCAGCTCTTTACTAGGCGCTATCTATTTATTTAGATTTTTTGTATCCTTCCACTTCACACTGTGAACTACTATCATGTTTATTTTTCTAGCTTGGGTGAATTTTTCCGTTTTTATTTTCATGTTGCAAAAGATATGCTTTCCGTTTTCCAATACTGGTTCCGGTTTATCTTAGTACCATGTGTCTGTTAAAAGTCATTTACATCGTTCCCAATTGATTACCTTCCAAAACAAGTCATGTCTATTTTTGTATTTGTTTTGAACCAGTATGCATCATTTACTTATTATGTGGTTTACTGTTTCATCTCTTTATATACTTTTTCTGTTTTTCTGGGTTTTATCTATCTTGGCTGTACGTAATGCGTTCTGATCGAGTTGTTTTAATTTCTTGGTTGGGATTCTGTAATGGGCATCTCTTCTAGTGGAGGTCTTGCTAGTGCTCTCCCTCCTCGATCTTTCTATCCTCCTCGACCCTTCACGGCTATTTTGTGTCGCATCAACCGAGGCTGGTGCCATCACTTTTGCGGCGGGAACAGTTGATGAAATTTCTTGAAGTTTCAGTTTCCTTGGGTTTATGTGATGGTGTTCTTTCTATGTGTTTCTTTTATTTCTGTTGCATATGTCTGGTAAGTTTTCGCAGTTTATGTGGATTATTATTATTATTATTATTATTATTATTATTATTATTATTATTATTATTATTATTATTATTATTATTATGTGTACTCACTAAGAGTTCTCACAGAGGTCAGCATCAGTGATGTCTCGCTGATAATCCCTGGAGTCTGAGTGACAACAAGTCTCCCCAAATTTCCAATAATCTCCACCCCTTTTGATAACTATTGCAAATGACTTTGCGTTATCACAACAGATACTTACCATCGATTTCTAGCTGGAAACGATCTTTAGTCTTCTCTGGAATTTGGATGGCAATAACCCTCCCCAAGGTCCCAGCCTTATTTGCACTCTTCCAGTGGACGGCTGGTTAGTGCTCTCCCTCCCCGGTCTTTCCATCCTCCTTGACCCTTCAGGACTATCTTGTGTGGTAAAAATATGGAACGCTTCACGAATTTGCGTCACATCCTTGCGCAGGAGTCACGCTAATCTCTCTGTATCGTTCCAATTTTAGTATATGTACTCCGCAGCGAGTTCGTTTATTATTATTATTAGTAGTAGTAGTAGTAGTAGTAGTAGTAGTAGTAGTAGTAGTAGTAGTAGTAGTAGTAGTAGTAGTATGTTTTGGTATATTCATTGTGTCTATTGTTTAAATAAAACGCAAATAATTTTGCTGACATTTGCGAAAGCAAAATAAAGACATATAATTGAAAATGTCTGTAATGGCGGCCATTTTGATAGTTCAACCAAATATCAAGAGGGGTGGGGGTAAAGCTTCTCGCATTGACTCTGGCATTTGTCGATGTGACAGGTTTTACTCTGAATTATGTCTTCTGTTGACGTCAACATGAAATTGCCATGGCTTTTGAGTGTTGTCTGCAAAAATTGTCACGTGTTCAGTAGGCAGTGGCTACTTAGAAAATGGCCGTTTCAGAAGATGTTTCGGTTATTGTCAAAAAGGCCTGAAGAGCTTTATGACAGATGTAGCTGTAGCCAAAGTGATGTTGATGTCACGATTTATAAACCGATGTCGTTATGTGAACGATATCAGGGACTCTTTCCCTTTTGATATTTTCTCTTAATGGACAGATATTTGTTTTACTTTCTAACACACATTTTTACAACGTTATGAGCAAAAAATGCTAAATACCATTATCTTCTACTTTCCCTTACTTTCTCTCTCTCTCTCTCTCTCTCTCTATATATATATATATATATATATATATATACATATATATATATATATATATATATAATGAAGTATAACACGAAATTACATAATCATCGATGCAATAATTTATTTAAACCTTGTGGGTTTTTTTCAAGCATCCGATCCAGACGATTACATTTTTGAAACTGAAAGAAAAGAATTAAATTCACACTCGACAATTCAAATATAATTGGAGAGAGAGGTGGTAACAACCCATCCAATAGATATTTAGAGAGAGGGGGAAATTGAAGCATATCTAATCCTGAATTTTAACTTGGGAGGGAGAATTACATAATTTACTACAGACACTGAAAGGGAGGGAGGAGGGGGGGTCCTGTTTTTCAAAAGAATCGGGGCGTGTCAAACATTAACAGTATTAACCTTCATCATTGTTTTATGACACCTACTGACTAGCGATAAATGTATATTGTGAGTGGAAGGAAGGAACCTAAAGTAAATTCTGACACAATTTCACTCATACGAATACATCGACATGCATAAATACGTACACATCCTATGTACATACATACACACATCACCACTCACACACAATCATATACAAGCATAAACACACATATATATATATATATATATATATATATATATATATATATATATATATATATATATATATATATATATATATATGTCAAACACACACTTAGTTTGAACAACTTACCACCCTTTCAAACTCGGTCAAATCACCTCAAGAAAATACTGAATTATCAAGCCAGATTGGAAAAGAAGGCCGAAGAATCAAAAAAGTAAGAGAGTAAAAAGGAAAAGATATAAAAAAGAAAAATCCAAACAGCTGTACGCGTGTCAAAAACCATTAAGTTAATCTAAATGCGAGGAAAAGGGAATCTTTTTAAATTGTGATCAACGACCTAACTATTATCTAAAACATACGCACACACACACCATCTATTATATACATGAAAGCATATATACACACACACACACACACACATATATATATAAACCCACCTACCCACACACATATATGCCTGCCAGAATACACACTTACTTCCCACATATATATATAATCACTCTATGTTTTTATTCTCAAGTATTAATAAAATATGAAATTATAAAAATATATTTTATGAGGAGAATTATGAATATTTACGTCTATTAATTTATTTCATAATTTATTGAATTAAGCTGTGTTTATATGATATTATCGATTAATTTTATATATATGAAAATCTTTAATTATCACTTAATTTATGTCTAATATTAGTTAGTGATAACGTTTATCACTTACACTTATTTTAATTTGTTAATTTGGGTAAAATAAAACTTATTATTTTATTTTAAATGACATCTAATAGCTACTTTTATCCAATTATCACGCCCGCTGTGTAAGCGAAATAAAAAACCTTCAATCACCGGGCGCCCAAAATCATGTTTATCTGAACACAAATATATAGTATATATTGAGCACGTTTGCAAAATTTTGGCTTTGTTATTTTTCAAAAGATATTGTAAACGATTCATTAATACACCTACCTACATATACATACCCATATACGCATATACATACATACAATATACAATCATACCTAAATGTATACATACCTAAACCCACATACACATACACATACACATACCATACATATATACACACACACACGTATATCCATATATACATAATTATTCGTATAAATATACCATACATTCATATGTACACACAAACACACATATATATATATATCTACAAATATATATATATATATACAAATATATAAATCTACAAATAATGCGATTTAATTCTCGTTTTACGAGCGTGTTATCTGCAGAAAAAAAACATACTAATATACCAATAATATATATCAACAAGTCGATAATCATGTGTCCTTAACAGATCGTTATATAAATATTTATGAGGGGGGTTGAAGGGAAATAACAATCTAGACGTATTCAATTTGGTACCACCACCGTTATATATCTAGAGGTCCATCGGATGTCGAGTTATTGGTCGTTTTAAATTTACATTTATGTCTGCATTTGGCCATTAGTTCACCTCGTTTATTTAGAAGATAACTGTGTTCGTATTTCAAGATTCTTATTTTTTCCTCCAAACACAAATTGAATTTTTGCCTAAATCCATTTGGAACATCAGAATAACATAGGATTGACCAAGAGACCACTGGGGACCGGTGTCTGTAGTAAATTATGTAATTCCCCCTTCCAAGTTAGACTTAAGGATTAGATATGCTTCAATTTCCCTCTCTCTCTAAATATGTATTGGATGGGTTTTTACCACCTCTCTCTCCAATTATATTTGAATTGTCGAGTGTGAATTTAATTCTTTTCTTTCAGTTTCAAAAATGTAATCGTCTAGATCGGATGCTTGAAAAGACCACAAGGTTGAAATAAATTATTGCATCGATGTAATTTCGTGTTATTATACTTTATTTTATTCTTGCTCTGTTTATCACATTGAGCTCTCATACCCGGATCTCCTCCTGGAATTATTTCATTATAACACAAATATATATATATATATATATATATATATATATATATATATATATATATATATGTATGTGTGTATGATCTTCTGTTTCCATAGTTTCTACGCTTCCAAAATGTTTGCATTAAAGAATTACAGTCTTCTTTTCTCTCTCTCTCTCTCTCTCTCTCTCACTCTCTCTCTCTCTTTATCTCTCCCTCTTACTCTCTATTCTCCTTAGCTATATATATATATATATATATATATATATATATATATATATGATTTATTACTATTTCATGTATATACTGTTATATTATGAAATAATGTATTACGTATATGTGATTTTCCAGAATTTACTTCAGAAGTGCTCAAGACGTGAGTAGATCGTAGTAGCATTTTTAAATATACATATTGTAAGTAATCTACATGAAAGTGATTATATTAGCGAGATAAATTCTTAAGCAATTAGTCTGATGATTTCTCACGCTAATGAAGCATAACATAAGCGTTTCTGTGTAGCTTACTTGACGTAAGTATATTTTTATATACATACATATAATATAGAGATATTTATAGTAATATATATATATATATGTATATATATATATATATATATATATATATATTAATTTATTTCATCATGTTTTACTTTTACTCGAATCCGATAGCATATTTTTAGGTAAAATATTTTTGATAAAAAGCTTACATGTACGAACAGAGACGTTAGTTTACTTTAATAAGATTATTAGTTGTCAAGTCGTAAGACGACGACGCCTTTAAGCTGTCCATGTTTTTGAAGCACAAGTCCGATTCCTGTCTGAATATCACGTTTCCCTTTGTAGACGTTTTTATGGTTCAGCTCCGTAAATATTATGACATGTTTGTGTAAAGATATATATTTCTTAAAGTTACAACTCAATTAAAATAACATGAAAAACAAAATTTGACTATTTTTGCTTTAAGCATGACTTAAAATTGGTTTGTAGAGTTTTCAAATAAATACTTACAAATAATTAGTTAAGTATTGATGTTTTCTTCTGAGGATAAGAGTAATTTGTTTGAAAATCCATGGATCAAAGAACATTCTAATATTTTTTGCTTTGAGTAAACATTTGTTAATTATAATAAACATGTAAAGTATGTAACTTTGCTTTTGTTTTATTATTTCCGTATTTTCTTATATATATATATATATATATATATACATATACATATATATATATATATATATATATATATATATATATATATATATATATATATATATATATATATATATATATATTTAGAATTTTTTTATTTAAATATAAATGTGATAATATAAAGTAATTATGATAAATAGTGTACGGCCAAATTTAATTTTATAACATCTCAATGTTATAAATGACAAATTCACGTACTTTTATAAAACTTATTTTTTACTCAGCATACAATTGTTTCGGCAAACATCAATATATTTGTAAAATGCTCGTGTGCATTTATTTCTTAGTGTGGATATCTTCACTGCTAATTTTACAAAACAAAGCAAAAACGCAATAAATACGTGAAAAACTAGACGATCAAAGCCTTAATTACAATCAGTATTCATTATCGACATTATATATATATATATATATATATATATATATATATATATATATATATATATATATAATCTACATGGAACTATGGCCTCGTTATATTTATGTGGTAACATATATGTATATTATCTTTTTATCTATTTGTATTTCTAATCATTCATCATCCGCTATAATTATTAATCTAAATATTTCTGCATTAAAATATATATTTCCAAAAATCGTTTTGTTTGGATCACCGGAAGTACGCAGCTTTATTTATTTTCTATCCCATTAATAACAAAGTACTTCTACAATATTTTGAGGATTATCGGTAGTATTTAAATAATTTTAGAAAATATTTTTATATTTAATTATAAACACTTTTTCTATAATTAATAAAATTAGGTTTCATATGTAGTACTGACTCCTTTCATTAGATATTTTTGTTTTTGCCGTTGGTAATTGAATTGGATATATTTTATGCTTTTTTAATTATATTAAATTATTATATTCATGCATTTTTTTATTTAAGACTAAATTTATTTTATATGTACTAAATTGGCAATATTTTATCTTATAAAGAAGAAAACAGGAAATGTTGCGTATCATGTGAATAACCGCCTTTGTCAATAGTATTTAATTCGAATTTAAGATAATGTGATATGCAGATTTTTGTTGTTTATGTCTTATCTAATTTTAAAGTATATTTCAATATTATAATGTATATGTTTTTATCAATTCAATATACTGCTAGTTTTTTTATTCCGTTAGATCTCATATAATAACCTTGACATTGGTGCCGATCTATCCAATTACATTTGGCCCCTAAAGTGATATAACATTTATACTATTTTTTTATTTAATCTATCAATCCATCATATGTACTTTTACTGTAGTGGTTACAACAACTTATTTATATTATTATATATGGTTCATAATCGCTATTAAATTGTCGTATATGTTGTTTGTAATTAGTAATTAAACAGCTACACCTATGTCATCACAACGACAACACATCCCATGGTTGCACATTTTGGGTACATAGTGAGACATATAGTTTTTATAGATTAGTGCTGCTATTTTTTCTGACTTTTTATTTTCTTACATTATAGTTTTTTCCATGTGGTAGTTGACTTCCGTTTTTACTGGGATACTGAAAAATTCACCACTTTTATTTTTTGTTACATTGTCTTTTATATCTGTATTTATTGTTCGGCTATTAGCCATTTATTGTTTGTTTATAGATATTCCGTTCACCTATATTTATTAATTCTAAGAGCGATACAGGTGTTGTTTCTCCATTAATATATAATCTAGTAACTTATTCGTTTTCCATCGTTATATTTACTATATTTATATTTACCTTCATGTAAACAGCCGCCTATTATTTGATTTCTCTTGCTTATAATATTTCCTCTATATGTGATTATTTCAACTGCTTCAGTTATACATAAATTGCATCTTTTGCGCTTGTTTGGTAAATATTTACTGACTTTAACTAATATTGACCTTTTATTGTGTACTTAGTTGTTTGTCTTTATGTTATTTTATATATTCAGCTAAAGAAGTGGTAAATTAATCGACTCTTACCCTACAAGCTTTTCTAATACTTGCCATATGATTATTGTATCTGTATTTAAAAGAGCCTTCAGTCGAACTTGTTACTTTCCACTACATTACACTTATACACTACACTTTCCGTCATCATTCCCTTTTTAATGGCCATTCATCTTTCGCATACAGTTACATTTTCTACCTTTTATTCGAGTTTCCAACATTATCAAGACTAGTTTTCAATTTTTTACTCTTAGCTTTATTCGATAGTTTTCACATTGAAATGAAAGTAATATTTTAAGCTAAAACTTTTTTGATCTTATAATAACATTCTCCGATAATAATTGAAGTCTAACTGCTAAATAAGTGTTTTGTTTTTATGTACTGCTATGGACTTATTTTAATCTATGTATAAGTGGCCTCTTGTTTTGATTTTTCTTCTAATTCATTTCTGATGATTTTTTCATTGTTTTTTAATTTTATTTTATATATAAGTACAATGTTTCACATATGAAAATCTAAAAATAATTGATTTTTCTTCTATATCAAAGTGCATTTAATGTTCTTGTATGTATATATATATATATATATATATATATATATATATATATATATATATATATATATATATATGTGTGTGTGTGTGTGTGTGTGTGTGTGTGTGTGCATGTATGTATTTTTTCGTTTTTTATAATTATTATTATTTTTCTACTTACTATTTTTTCTATTTATCATATTTTTCTTATTATTTTTCTAATTATCGTCTTCTAATTTTTGTTCCTTACTAATATGTAATTGTATATACGTTTTATTCCTCTACTCAACTTCATTATTATTTTACATTTTTCTAATTTTGGTAGATTGTTCTTATAATTAGAATTATATTTTCAAGTTATATTTTTATTTTCGGTATATCTACATTATTGGATACTGTTTATGTTCTAATCATGATAGCTTTTCAATTAGTTAAACTTTACTATATTGTGAATATTTTAAATGTGTAATTCGTTATTTTATTTGCTGTTTATTTGTTGTTTCCAAGGTACTTAAACTGACATCTTTTTAGCTGTCTGATGATGAGTGGTTTTGTCTTCAGTGTCGTCTAAATATATGTTTTTCAGGATACTATTAAAAACTGATGTTTTATTGAGGGGCATCTGTCTGTGATGTTATAAAAAGCACTGACGAATACGGTTTAGAGTCTTCAGAACAATAATACTGAATAAAATATTTCCAAATTGTCTTGGAAACGATCGCACGCCTTAAATTCATTGGTTTGGAATTCTTGAAACAATGTTCAAATTTTTTGGTCTCAACTCACTTATATATATATATATATATATATATATATATATATATATATATATATATATATATATATATATATATATATATATATATATATATATATATATATATATATGGATGATACTATACAGTGATAATTCGATTAGTCAGACTGAAACCGGCGGTTTTAAAAGAACTTTAAAACCGGCCCGTTAAGAAAATCGCTACATACTCCGTCAACAAATCCATGGCGAGAACTGAGGAATATGCAAATGTTTATAAAGAACACTGAATGGCCGATGAATATGTATTGACGACCCACAATGTATGTACCAGGGCTAGATAGAGAATCATCAAGGAAAAAATAATTATTAAAATTAAGGGGCATGCGTGAGAAATTTATACATGATGAAAATTAAGCTTAGAATAAAAAATAAAGTTAAATTAAAGATTAAGAAAGAATTATGAAAATAAACGAAAATTAAATCATTTAAAAAGTTCGAATATAAGTAAAATGCAAAATATAAGACAAATTGAATTCAGAGACTCTAAAATAATTGTTGATTATATACTTGGAGTGAGTTATTATTAGGTACGACTCCTAGCTAAAAGTGAAAATAAGGAGTGAATCAAAAGTTTAAAGAGTGATAGGGGTAGATGTAGTTATGCCTTGAAGTGTACCTATGTTGAGCAGAGGTGGAAAGCAGAAACATCAACTATTTTTTCTGTTTGTGGGTATATATATGTAAAGTTACACACACATATATGTGTACGTATGCACACACTCATAGTCTTATAAGACCCTACAAATGTTACTGATATGTTTTGGAGATCATAATCAAGATGGCTGACAGCTATCGAGTCGCAAGCATTTTTTCTGCGATAGGGTAGTATTCCGAATATTTCGGACCTGATGTTAATGAAAGTGACTGGTGAAGAAATAGATTGTAGGATTTTATGTTTTTCAGTTGTACACATGCTACATTTTTGGAATGTAGAGTGTGCAGATTTTTAAGCTCCGGTACTTATGATTCAATCAAGTATTGAATCTGTTGGTCTTTTAAATCTTAAGCGCACCCGATGTGCGTTGTAGTTATCCTATTTTCCAGGTGTTTGATAAATGCATTGTGAGCTTACATACGTTGTTTACAGCAAGTTTCTGTCATTACGATGCATATTTTGCTCGTCGAAATCAGTATGGGTGACGTAGTTTTAGCTTCGTAAACAACTTCTTTTACACAGCATTTTTTCTTCAGGTGGAACATGTCAAATATCGACAAAACCATATGTGATCACCCCATCACAACATCAAACAAGTATTCAGAGTTTTATTTTTTACCTATTACCCATGTTTTGTCATTGTAAAATGGAGCGTTTCCCTGGCGTACATTATCTATCGTATTTATATCTGCAAGCAATGTGTAAGGCTTAAGATAGTCTTAGTGATATATGGGTAAAAGCCAGTGATATCGAATTGTATAAATCTAGAGTTGTTCGTAGGGATGTTATTGAACCAAAAAAAGTAGTGAGTTCCGTGTTTACTCAGAGTTATAGGTCTGTATTATTTTTAATCCGTTGTTTAATCTTTCTTTCTTTGCTGGCTAGTCCTATTTCGCGTTGGGAGTACTTTAGCAGTCTATATGTAGGTGTGTTGCTAAAGTCTGCCTTGTGGTCTTTTAAGGTGATTAAAGCTTCCATTATATTCTTGTGGGCCGTCACTACGCACGCATTGGCCAATGATTTTTTAATAAATATTTTTATATTTGTATATTCCCATATTTCGCCATTAATTTGATGACGAAAATATGTACAATAGTGATTTTCCTAACCCAACGAGTAGAATGTCCTAATTCGTATGAAACCGGTTACGTATGACGTATCGAATATTAACTGTATTGTATTTAGTATAATCTGGTAAAATTAATTCTCTAAACAAAACAGTTTAGCACCACTTTTATGTTCCCTTAGGAAGATTAATATCAAGATATGATGATACTTAACCTTATGTTTAGAACTCATATTCTAATTTCAATCAAAAGCTATTCCATGATTTTACTTCAAGAAAATGTTCAAATGTTAAAGGGTCTATAGAAAAAATGGAATTAAGGGAATCTTGCTTAATTTCAGTTCAATTACTGTTGATCAATTTCAATTCAAATCTTATATATTTGAATTTTCACATGGTGACTTGTGCCCATATTATGCCCCTAAAACCCTTTAAAATACCCCAAAGAAACTAAAATTTGGGGAATATTTATTATTTTTCAAATTTCACAAAAATCGGAGGTATGTAAATTTTTACGAAACACTTTCATCCCCTTATTCTTATTGCAGAAAAACTAGATAAAACTAAATATTTCTTCCTATTTGGCCTCCTTACGCCTAGCAGCTGTGTTCCAAAATTCATAATGACGGGTTATTTAGTTTAGAACGGAATCCTGTATATAAAATATATAAACATACTAGCTGACCAATATCGCGGTGTTGCCTCGGAAAAATGATTAAATCAAGAAATTCCATACCCAGCCTTACACGATCCAGCACGAACACAGACCTCTCAAAGTTAAAAGCAGATACCCAGAATTTTCTTATGTACGTACGATAAAAAAGCTACTCTGTTCTATATAATCGTTTCATAGTTTCTTTTTTGTTGTGCTTCCCCTCCATTTGTAAGGTAGGTGGAGCATAATTTGGTCAACTCACAGAATTCTTTTAGTTTCTCCCAATTCAAAGTTATTCTTATGATCTCCTTCCTGGGTGTACCACCTTCCCAAAGTGCTACTGGTTGACTGTCTGAATATTTGAAGATACAGTTGTCTCACCTACTTCTGAAGAAAAGAACTTTTGCTTGGAAAATATCAATAAATATTGAGATTGAGACATTACTGACAGAGTTAGAAAAGATCACTTACTTTCTAAGGTGGGGCAGAATGGGTGACGTCAGATTTTTTTTTTTTTTTGAAGGGATATTGATTTGGTCCCCCTGTTGCTCAGAATAAATTTGTACTAATGAGCTTGTGTTTACGACAATTGTGTGCTATATTCAAAGAATATGGAATGATAAGAAGAATTTTCTTGGTAAGAATACATGTTGCTTTTTATCAAATGTGTGTGTTATTCTATATTTCGCCTTGTTATTATTTTATGGGGATGTTATGTATTTTTCGTGTTCAATCTTGTTATAGTAGTGGTAGCTATGAATATAAAGCTCTCCAAATACAGATTGTTGTTATGTTGGATCTTGAATACATGTGTTAAAACTTCAGCGATTTTTGGGGTTGTTTTAATCAATTAATTAGGGTCACAGCATTGAAATATGGTATCGGGTTGTTTGTTAGTAAAATAAAACAGACGTTAAAGCGATATTTGGGTTTGTTTTAATCAATTAATGCCGGTCACAACATTGAAATACGATATAGGGATCATTATTAGTTAAAAATATACAACTTAATAAGCGTTTTTTTTTCGTTTGTTTTAATCAATTAATGCGATACGGCATGTTTATAAGTAAAAGAAGGAAAAATTCATCTAAACATAATAAGTGACATTTAGGTTTGTTTTACAATCGTTAAAAGTTAGTAATGAATTATATTGTTAGTTTTAATGAATTAATGCGTTTACCAAAAAACAGTTGTTATAAGTGAAGAAAGCGAATGAAAGTTAATTACGAGTACTCGAAGCGTCAGGCTAAGACGCCATTGTGATTACAATTTGAGTAGTTCGTTAATATATTCTTTGATTCTGAAAAGTGATTAAATGTATTCTGGATAGTCGGACGGAACTGCTTAAATAAAAGCAATCTGATATTCCGCTTTCCTCGAATATAGTCAGAACGCTATATAAAATGTAATTGCATTTCAGGGAGCGTTTGTTATTTCTCTGCCGAATTAAGTGTATAGTAAGAGTTCATAAAATGAAATAACAACGGTGGCTTAATGGTAATTCGCTTTTTCAGTGAAATACTCAGTCAATGTGAGTGACATTTATATATGTAGATAATTATAGGAGAGTGAAAATGTTTTCTACCCTCTTTATGGAAGACGTAATTGGAGATACAGTTTAATCAGAATTAATATAATAATTTTAGTAAGATGACGAAATGCACGCATATTTTCTAGAGACACGCTGCTCTAGGTGGTTAGGTAAACAGATCAGCATATGATGCTATCGGTTTGCAGCCTATAGAAGCCAAAGTTGCACGGGGGAAAAAAGACATCATTTTATTATATAGATATACATATCTAACTTGATGAAGATTGAGATATATATATATATATATATATATATATATATATATATATATATATATATATATATATATATATATATATATATATATATATATATATATATATACTAGCTGATTTACCGGTGTTCTCGTATCAAATATGTTGAACAGAAATTTACTTTCTTATATCTCTATATTTCTAAAGTTATATATATATATATATATATATATATATATATATATATATATATATTTGTGTGTGTGTGTGTCTGTGTGTGTGTGTGTGTGTGTGTGTACGGTAATCTCCTAAACTAATGAACGGATCATTATGATTTTGGAATATATATTCCAAACAAATAACATGGACACATTATTTTCTGTAAATGTAACATATAATTTTTTTAATTTAGTTTTTTTATGAACGGATCATTATGTGTTTTGGAATATATTCTCGCCAACCCGGTTAATAAGATGAAGGCATTACTTTTTTGTAAAATTTAGTAATTAGGGCCCCGCACACCAAAACTCGAACCCACTATAAAAAACTTGTAAAATCAGTTAAATGCAAAAAAAAATAATAGAAAAAAGTATTGCTTCACATAAAATTTTGTTTCAGATTAAGTAAAAAAAAATTCAAAGAATCTGTGCGCGCATAAGCGTTAATAATGTGCATTTGCTTTGAAACTATTGACCTTATCATTATTAATTATATTTATTCGATCTAATGGGGGGGGGGGGTAATGTGTCACATTTTTTTTTTTAATTATACTGTGTTAAAGCTCTATTTTGATATTGAGCACTTTTTATAAACCCGGTTAAAATTCTCTGGATTACCACCCTGTGGATATTTTTCACCTGGATTATTACCATTATTATATATATATATATATATATATATATATATATATATATATATATATATATATATATATATATATATATATATATATATATATATGTGTGTGTGTGTGTGTGTGTGTGTGTGTGTGTGTGTGTGTGTGTGTGAGGGATGGACTCTCCTGTCGATTTCGATGTATGGGCGTCCAAAAGCAAAATCAGTTCGTTTTCTTTTTGTTTGTTTTTTAGTGCTTATGACGATTGTGCGATTTTAGTCTAGCAAATGATCTGCAGACGAGCCACAAATGGAGCAACAACAAAATGTCGAGCGCACCTTTGTCATTAAACGTGCCCTCCTCACTATCTCAATGCAATCCACTTTGTATATATATATATATATATATATATATATATATATAGAGAGAGAGAGAGAGAGAGAGAGAGAGAGAGAGATAGATAGATAGATAGATAGATAGATAGATAGATAGATAGATTAAGGAAGAAAGATAAAGATGCGCGAATTACAAATCTATTTAATCTTCGATTGTTGAATGCAAGATGAACTCGATAAAAACATGATTTTCTTTTCTTTCCTTAAGCCACACTTTTTAAAGATTAAAATTTTATCATCACAGGAATTACATAGATGGATAAGTTTGCAGGGGAATAGCCAAAATTCAAAATGTTAGAAAATTAAAGAAACATATTATATATATATATATATATATATATATATATATATATATATATATTGTGTGTGTGTGTGTATTTCGGCAGCATTTTCTCATTTATGCAAACATTGTTAAAAAATAACATAATTTGTCTGTTTAATCATACCTTATTTATTTTTTCCATTGTTCTGATGGTCGTTTTTGTATTAAAATAAAAAAAAATAATAAATGTTCCATAGGTTTCACATGTTTCACGAACGTTTTCGATTCTTCGTCTAATCATCCTCAGGTGTCAAAAGTAGATGAACAAAAAAGCTGGAGAAAGAAGAGCATTTTTAAAAGACGGTGGAGAAACGCGCAGAGAACGTTTTTCGTATTGTTCCAGGAAGTCGTTGACGATTTTAAATTCAGCAACGCTAGATGCCATCACAGAACAAAATCGCATTACGTTAAGAATTTTTAAATGTTACTACTGGTTTCATATGTGATGTTGTTAATTTTAGGTTGTTGTGTTTTTATGTAGATAGCTTCGAGTATTTTTTTTTTAAATTGGTTTCGGAATGTATAATCTTAGTGTTATTAACTAGAATTCTTGGCCAAAAGGCCAAGATCAAAGTGTAATATCTCTTCCGGTGGATACTGCGCCCCATATACCGGTATTGTCTTGGCCTTCAGGGCTTGATTTACGCCGGTCTATGGGTCTGTCCTGTGCAGCTCTAGGAGGTTCACCCTCCCAGGCTTTGCCTTCTCACCCTTTGAGAAGGGCTTAGTTTATTGCTAATCGCCTGAGGCGCCCCTACCGGGGAATGCCGACGGGGCATTTTTTGTAGGCCAGAGTGCTCACCTTCTCGGGCGCTGGCTTTTCAAATCCCACTTTCCCGACCTTGTGTCACATCTTACCTTGTGGAAGGAAGATAAATAACTTGTCTTAAATCAGGAGGGCAGTTATGTTTTTGTAGATGTTGGTGAATTGAGTTAGAGTTTACAAGATGCATAACAAAATCTACTTGTAAACAAAATTATGTATGTTTTAAGTCATAATTAAAACATTTTGTAAATAAACCCGTTTTTTAATACGTCATATTGTTTTGTTCATAATTAAACCGGAAGTTTTGTAAAAATCAGTGTTAAGACAAATTGTGTTTTTTACTTGTTGCTTATTCTGGGGTGCCTCATTTGATCCGAATTTCTATTTAAATTGTGTAGATTTTTTAAAGAAATAATGTGCGTATTATAATGTGTTCTAATAACAAGCTAAATGAAAAATAAAAACTTTATCAAGATTCAATAATTAATGCTAATGGAAAATTTATAATAATTGTTCCTTATTCTCATTTACTAAAGTCATTGCAATTATCTTGCGGCTGTCGTAAACCCTAACAAAATTGTGTATGTAAGTTGAGATAAATAAAATTAGTACATTACTTATATCAGTTCCAAGAATTGAAACATAACGAATATTTGGCGTACGATCGTTTCTAAAATGATTTGGAATATTTTATTATTTTCTATTATACTTTAGATGAAAGGGTTTCGTCATCAGCGCACCTAATAGCATCACATATAGAAGATTAAGCAAACAAAATATGATAGCACTATTTGATCTTACTAATCAGCCTTTTAGCTGATACTATTAACTGCAGTATTTGGAGTACTTGGATGCCTATATTTTGACTTTATCTATGCATAATATAGGTGTGTTATTCTATTGTACATTTATGCTCTACATAAGTCAAAATATTTTGACTTTAAATTGTATTTATATATATATGTGTGTGTGTGTGTGTGTGTGTGTGTGTGTGTGTGTGTGTGTGTGTGTGTGTGTGTGTGTGTGTGTGAATTTTTATTCAGCTCATTTTCTAAACCACGTAAGGTGAGAAATTTGAAATATGCAAGTTATTAAAGGCACCTCCAATCAAAGGTAACTCTATTGGGTTGGGTTGTTTGTTAGTGTTTTGTCTGTTACAAAAATACGAAAAAGCAGAAGCTACGACTCATTCCTTCCCCCTCCAATCTATGATACGAAGGCTCGAGTCACCTAGGGCACTATCCTTTGTAAACGAAACAATGTATTCATTTCATTTATTCACCAAATTTAAGAGAATTCTGCAATTTTAACTAAATTTTCAGCAATTTTAATGATTTCTTATAAGGTCATTACAGCGAATGCTAACGAGTCGAAGCTTGACGGAAATTTAAGTTTGAGACAGTTTACGCAACAAGCGCAGTAAAGTTTTAAATGTGTCCTCGCTTCCACATGGGAAGTGACAGTGGGGAAATGGATAACGACGTAGACTGACGACTTGGTTGTGCTAAGTTCGATTCCAGCCAATTCCAAGTAACCATTTTTACTTGTGGAGGTTGGTAGCTTTCATGTGGTCTCTCGTTACGGACCTGATTCTAGAAAAAACTGGAAAAAGCAATGCTAACAACAGAATGAAGCTGATCACAAACGTCCTACAATTCTGATTCAAACAAATGTACTTTACTTTATGAGATACTTATTTGCGTTGGTTGGTGGGTCGGTTCGTTACGCTTAAGTTTTAAATATCATTTTCCTTGGTCTGTCACGCTTAAGTCTGAAATATAATTGTCGTTAGTCTGTCACGCTTGAGTTTGAAATAACATATTCGTTGGTCTGTCAAGCTTCAGTTTGAAATATCATTTTCATCACTAAACGCGCAGATTTAATAGACGCACCTTAACGATGACCGTTTGTATTCTTATATGTTGTTCCTGTGAAAAGTTACGTTATGTAATGTTTTTAAGCCAATATTTTAAGTAAGGGACCAAAAGAATAAAATTAAGGAGGCCTCCAGAGCGCAACTGAAAGCGTTTCTACTTAACGGTCAGGTTGTTTGGGGGTATTTAACGCCGACTCTGGGGTATCATAACAGGAGAGGTTTGCTCGGGGTTGCGTTCGCTGTCGGGTAGGTGCTTGCATCGTGCGCCTCGGCGTAGAAACGCGACGCTGTTACGACGACCGCTGCTGCTGATGATGATGATGTCGGTTAGTAGAGTCGGTGCGAGCAGTGCGAGCAGAGGCGACGACTACGAGGCGAGCAGCAGAAACACTCACCAAACGAATGGCAACGCTGCCTTCTTAGCGACACCAGTTCCTAGCGAACTCATTCAAATTCAAATTCATTTGTTTATTTAAATTCACTTAATTTAAATTGCGGGCCTCGAAAAGAAACACAAACGACAAAGAAAGAAATAACGTTCTTTTAAAAACAACAACGAAATCGTAAAAGCAAAAACAAAAAAAACTTGGGAATAAACAAACAACAATGTAAAAACATGTATTTTCCTTTTTCATTCAAATTTCAATTTTTCAGTTTATTTAAATTAGTTTTAAAAATAAGGGGAAAGGCGGAAGTTGCATCCTCCCCTCTCTCCTCCTCTCCTCTCTTTCTCTCTCTTTCTATCTTTCTTTCTCTATCTATCTATCTATCTATCTCCAAATCTTTTTATTCGTTTATCCTTTTTATCCCCCTCACTCTCCACAATATGTTACTCTCTCTTTAAATCTTCTCTCTTCCTCCTACTCATTTAAGCTTTCCTCCTTCGTCTCTGTAACGGTTGCAACCAACTCCTCCCACTACCACCTTTAACTCTCCCTCTACCAGATCTTTACATTTCCAACGCGCTATTTCCTTGCTAT
Source organism: Sepiola atlantica (assembly GCA_963556195.1). Classification (NCBI taxonomy): domain Eukaryota; kingdom Metazoa; phylum Mollusca; class Cephalopoda; order Sepiida; family Sepiolidae; genus Sepiola; species Sepiola atlantica. The sequence goes on along the minus strand of OY744521.1, from coordinate 129,555,479 downwards.
ATATATCTCTCGTTGCCCTCTCTGGTGCAAATCCCTGTCTATCACTTTCCACCCTCTCTTTCTATCTCTCACTCTCTTCAGTTGATACACTTCAGTCGTCGTTTAGTGCTTTTTAGCGCGTCGGCCGCCATGTTGGTTTGCTTAGCCTTAAAGAACAGCATAATACTCGCCCCCCCCCCCCACGATGTGCATGCATTTACTATTCCCTGACTCACTTCCTATAAGTCACTCGCTGCAAGAACATTCACTACCATTTCTCCCTCCTTAACTATTCGCACTTTAATGATTACTGTCTCTCTGTCTGTCTCTCTCTCTTTCTCTCTCTCTCTATGTATCTCTCTATCTCTCTATATTCTCTCTCTTTTTCTCTCTCTCCATCTCTGTTGTTTCTTCTTTCTTTACATACATAATTTCCTACACACCAAGTTTCACATACTTCGACTTCAGATCACACACACATAGATAGATAGATAGATAGATAGATAGATAGATAGATAGATAGATAGATAGATAGATAGATAGATAGATAGATAGATAGATATCCGAGATTTATATAAAATAGTAGGGTAGACTAGAGTATCAAGCTTTGAAAGGACAGCAAGTCTAGGAGAAGGAAGAAAAGGGCTACTGAATAACCCTTGCACCCAGGGAATATATATATATATATATATATATATATATATATATATATATATATATATATATATATATATATATTTATTTATTTATTTATATATATAAATATATGCTTGTTATCTTCGGGCATTATATATGTGTGTGTGTGTATGTGTGTGTGTGTGTGTGTGTGTGTGTGTGTGTGTGTGTGTGTGTGTGTGTGTGTGTGTGTGTGTGTGTGTGTGTGTGTGTGTGTCATGTTGCAGACTTGAAAGCTCAATGTAATAAACGTACAGGGTAAAAATGTCAAAATAAAGAATGAGAAAATACCTAACACATACCAGACAATAATTCATTTCGACCTTATCTCTATTAAAGTAAGGTATGTGTATATGTTACTATATTGGGATGACCATTATTATTTTTTGAACACAGCTTCTAGGCGGAAAAGTAGCAATGTGTACTATTTTTAGTTTCATCTAAAGGATTTAAAAGAGAGTAGAAGCCTTTCGTATAAATTTAGATACTTCGATTTTTGTGAAATTTTAACAATAGGTATTTGGACATTAATTTATAAATACTCTACAAATGTCAGGGTTTTTTGTATTTAAAAAAGAGTTGTATTAGCATAATATGAGCAATATATCCCATTTGAAAATTCAAATGCTTCAGATTTGAATTAAATTAGATCCATAATTATTATACACCAATTAAGCAAGTTGCCATTAATTTCAATTTCTTCTTAAATCCCCTTAAGCTCAAACTGTAAATTTTAGACATTTTATAGAACCAAAATCATGTAATTGATCAAAATTAGAATGAAAATTCTAGAATGAGGTTTAGTATCCTAATATCTTGATTTTAATCCTAGTACGAGGATATAAAAATGGTGCAAAACGTTTCTGTTCGGAAAATTAATTTTACTCATCCTGAGCTTGATATATATATATATATATATATATATATATATATATATATATATATATATATATATATATATATATATATATATATATATATATATATATATATATATATATATATATATATATATATATGTATGTATGTATGTATTTAGGCAAACATTATTAAATAACACGGAGTGGTTTTGTTTGATGCGACTTTTTTTTTTTTTTTTCAATTTTCCGAATTGTTCATCTAATGTTTCGGTCAAATTGATGTAAATATGGGTTTCTTGTTCCATTCTTTATTCCTTTTATGAAAGTACTTTCGATTTGAATCGTCAAATCATCTTCAGGCGGTATTAGTTTTAGTGTCTTTACAAATTATGACTTTACTGTTGTGCTCATTTTTGAATTATAACGGCAATAGTTTATAACTTGAAAAAGCGTCTGTAAAGTTGAAATGTACATGAGAGCGTGATGGCGTTCTATACGTATGAGAGATTTAAAAGTTTGACTGTTTAAACCGTTAAGAAATTGATGACGTTAAAGAAAGTGCATACAATTCAAACGCATAACTACCTAATGGCTAACAATTTGGTAATGTTAATTATTACGCTAGACACTTTAAAATGTTGCGACTAGTTTCATAATTGACATTATTAATTGTGGGATGTTTAGTTTTTATGTAGAGGGCTTCGAGTATTTTTAATTTTTTGATATTGGTATCGTGGTGTATTATTTTGGTATTGTTAACAAGGATGTTTCTATATTGGGAGGGGGGGCAATTATGTTTTTTTAGGTGTTGGCATATAGAGCTAGTGTCGGAGAGATGTAGGGTGAGTCTTCAGGATAGTGTTGTGGAAGTGAAACCTATGTAAGAATTAGTTTTTTTTATTGTTGTCGGAGATACATTCTCCCATAGAGCATTGGAACTGATATATTACATTGGTTCGTCCTAATGTATTTTGGGTTTGAGAAGTGTTATTTTTAACAACATAGTTTGATGTTTTCATTTTTTATAATAAATGATAAATGATATGTACATATATATATACAATATATATATATATATATATATATATATATATATATATATATATAATATTTATAAATGAATAGTGTTTCATGCTTATAAAATCTTCAGTGTATGAGATTTTAATTCTTGCCAGTCTGGCGTTTTATCCTTTCGCTACCACCAATTAACATGGAAATGAAGAGAATTTAAAGTCTATAAATGTCGAATATGGACATATATATATATATATATATATATATATATATATATATATATATATATATATATTTATAATTAACTTGTTACAAATATCCAGGGGGTATGAATCCGAAGGAAGTTGAAACCGGGTTTATGAGAGTGCTCAATGAAAATTCAGAGCAATCGGATTACTACGGATTCAAGAATAAAGGTAACGGCCCCCGGGTCGAACAACTTGATAATTTTGAAGATGACTTATATAACATGATAAAAAATATAACTTTCTATAAGAAAAACCCCATTTCCAGAAAAAACTGGATAACATGGTTAATGAAATTAATAACTCCAAACTTGTGCTAGTAAAAGCAGACAAAACTCATAACTTTTACAAACTTACTAAAACAAAATACCAGAATTTAATTACACAAAATATCACAAAAAATTATAAAAAATCTGATCTTAACCTAATCGATAAAATCAACTCAGATAGTAAAACTATAACTGATAAACTCAAGATTAGCGATAGAGTAGGTAAACTAAAAACAAAAGAAGCATATATACTATTAAAAGATCACAAAACTAATTTCCACACTAAACCTCAAACCAGGCTTATTAATCCTACCCGACAAGAGATAGGCAAAATCAGTAAAAACATCTTAGAAAAAATAAATAAGCAAATTAAAAACACCTACAACTTAAACCAGTGGATCAATACCGCAGAAACCATAAGCTGGTTCAATAGAATTAGAAATAAAGATAAATGCTCTTTCATACAATTCGATATAGTTAATTACTACCCCTCAATAACCAAAGCACTCTTCGAAAATGTCATAGAATTCGCCACTCTCCTCTCTAATATCTCGGAAGACGAAATAAACATAATCAAAAAATGTCGAACCACAGTACTAATAAATAACAAACAACAATGGACAAAGAAAGACCATTTCTCTTCATTCGATGTATCTATGGGCTCTCTTGACTCTGCCGAGGTAACAGACTTGGTTGGCCTGTACTTACTATACAACCTAACAAAAGATCTTGAAGTCGATTCAATCGGCCTCTACAGAGATGATGGCCTAATGTACGTTAAAAACACAAACGGACAAAAATGTGAACAAACCAAAAAAATAATATCCAAAGAAATGAAACGAATAGGCCTAAAGGCTGAAATAACATCAAATGTAAAACAGGTCAATTTCCTCGATATTACCTTCAACCTCAATAGAGATACTTATGAGCCCTATGCTAAAGATAATTCCTACCCCCTTTATGTCAACCCACTATCTAACCACCCTAGATCTGTAAGTAAACACATCCCAGAATCAATTAGTAGAAGGATTAGCAACAACTCCTCCAATATAGATATCTTCAATAAACATAAGAACTTTTATAATAAAGCACTAAAGGAGAGTGGATACAAAAATACCAAAATAGAGTATATTCCAACTACACAAAATAACCCTAATAGGAACAAAAATAGAAATAGGAAAATTATCTGGTATACACCTCCATTTAACAACTCAACTAAAACCAAAATAGGGAATAAATTCCTGAACTTAATAAACACTCATTTCCCCAATAACAGCATACTCCATAAAATTTTCAATAAGAATACACTAAAACTCAGCTATTGTTGTGGTGACAACTTAGAAAAAATCATAAAAAAGCACAACATGAAAATACTAAACACCCCAGTAACCTCAAATTCTAAAAGAACATGCAACTGTAATAACAAATCAAACTGCCCCCTAAATCAAAAGTGCCTATCAACCCAAGTGGTCTATGAGGCATCTATCTCCTCAACTGAAAACCCATCCCAGACTAACTATTATATTGGTCTGGCAGGCAACAACTTCAAGGAAAGATTCTACAACCATAAACTCTCCTTCAACAACCCAGACCATCCTGGGCAAACCGGACTTTCACTACACTACCACAAAATAAAAACCAAAAAAGAAACTCCCATAATAAAGTGGAAAATCTTGAAAAAATCCAGCACCTGCAAATCAATAAACCCTCCATGTAGATTATGCTTAAATGAAAAACTGGAAATTATCCGCTTTAAGGACAAAAACAAACTCTTAAATAGAAAACAAGAGACATCTATCAACTGTAAACATAGTAGACTCTACCTGCTTAGCAACCCACATACCCCACCGTAACCCCACACCAACCCTACTTAACTTCAACATAAAATTAACAGTTTTTTTGTTTTTGTTTTTTACAAAAATGAATGATAACATTTAACCCCCACTATACACTACCCCAAAACACACTATAACCCCCTACCCACCCACCCAAATTTAGAACCCAATCCCACCCCAACAAGTCATGATGAATCTATAAATATATAACCACCCCTCTAAACTACCAATAATATCAAATCTCTACGTACTACCTATAATGCACAGCCCCAATAACCTCTCAGCCATACTACCAATTCTAACATAAACCCATAACTGGGACAGCTATCAACACTGATATCACTTAGACTAATCTCAATTACTTAACCCCTCGATCACTACCTTGAACACTTAATTATTAACTGGTACTTAGTCCTTGTCATTGGCAGTGGAATTTAAAAAGCCTACCATCACTTGTCGACTTATTTCGCCCAATGACTTCACAAGTAGCAAGATGGTAATGATGGTGATATTTATCAGTATTACTATTATTATTATTAGTATTATTATTATTATTATTATTATTATTATTATTATTATTATTTTTTAATACTATTATTATTATTATTGTTATTATTATTATTATTATTATTGTTATTATCATTAATATTCTTACAAACTTGTTATTTCTATTTCTATTTTTATTCTAATTTTATTTATATTTATCTTTATTTTTATTTTTATTTTATTTTTATTTTTATTTTTATTAAGGCTTTTACATAAGGCTGTTGTCGCTGCGACTGTCGTGGGTATGGTTGGCGGGCGTTGCCATTGTCATAATCGGTTTTGTTGGTGATAAGACTGGTAACACCAGAAAACTTCTCTTATAAAAGATTCCACTAGTATTGATCTCGGTATAATATAATCACAAATTAAAAAATATAATCACAACAAAATTCACTACAAATAATAAACAAAACATTAAAATAAAATAAATAAAATGCAAAAGTAGCAATTAATACCCTAAATTAAAATTATCAAACATTTTTATCCACATGATAATTACTTATTAGAATTAAAATAAAATAAGAATGACGGTTGTAATCATGGTTTTATTCTCATTTTGAATTTGACTCACTCTGGCCGTCGCCCCATCTCCCTCCTCCCGCCCCGGCCGAGATTGAGATCGTCGCAGCACTGACACGTGCAAAACCTCCCACGTAATAATTTGAAACACGACTTGTTGGGGTCCTCCCCCCTCCCCTCTCATGTCCCATGTCGCCGTTATAGACAAAGCCCCAACTCTATCCCCCTCCCCCTTCAATGTATTTTCAATTTTCAATTTTCAATCTCCCGTTAAAGTGAACTTAAAATTTTATGCCATTTGAATTCCTTTCGCCGGCCCGATGAGTTGGTAGCTATTCGCACCAATGAAACAAAACCTGTTTTGTCGCAACTAATGGAATAAAATCAAAATATATATATATATATATATATATATATATATAAATATATGTGTATATATATATATATATATATATGTATACATACAGATATATGTGTGTGTGTGTGTGTGTGTGTGGAGAGAGAGAGCAACTCGACGGATTTACATATGTTTCTGTACAGTAAAAAAATTATTATCCAGGCAGTTTACAGTGAAAAAAGGCCCCTTTTCATAAAAATCTTTAATTTAAGATATAAACAATCCAGATTAAAAAATAGTGGAAGCCAATAGATGGGGCAATAGAATTCATCAGTCACTTCATAACTATATCAAGTTACTACCGTGAAGAATGTTCAAAGGATGAAAAAAATCCAGAATTCTTTTGTAAAGTTATCCGAAAAGAAAGTAAAAAATAGATGTAACTGAGATAGAAAGAATTTCCATGCCGACCATTAATTTTGATTTATCAAAGATATCCCACAAGGGGTGATAACTAAATAGAATATTAAAAGCAAAATATTTTAATGAAAAGGAAACAATTTTGTGATCAGCATTAGTCAAGCAATATTAAGGGAAACGTATAAAATATAACTAGGTCAAACATCGGGTATTAGCATTACTTTTGTAAAATCTAAAGTGGGTCATAATCACAGCATAGAACCTCGTATCTGAAGGGACTGTAATTTTTCAAAAACTGAAGCCCCGTTTAGATGCAATAACTTTTCCAAGTGGAAAAATCAAATTCTGAATAATTAAACCCCGAGACAGATATATATTCCATAAATGACCTATCGTCGACAAATTTTGCGACCCCATGCGTCATTGTTCTTGCTTACATTAGGAACTCGTGATTTCTGGAAAATCAATAATAGTTTGGGAAACAATGAGCAATCAACAATTCCTCCAGTATCTAACAACCATGATTTCGCTTGAACGTAAACGGAGAAGGTTGAACTGTTTGCCCAGCAGTTCTCTTTAAACTCTACCTTAGATTCTACAAACCACCCTCCCCAATTTAAAACTACGGACGGAAATCACACTCAATAATAATAATTCCCATGTTCGGGATATCATAAAAAAAACGTAACACATCAAAAGCATGTAGACCATATCTTATCCCTGTTATAGTTATAAAGAAACGTTTTGCTTTGCTGGACTCTTCCCCCTTTAACCTCTTTAGCAAATGACTTGCCGAATCTTGCTTCCTGTGGTGCCAGTTTTCTATAACTTCCGTGAAAGATCTGCCTGCAAATTTATCCTCCCAAAAGTCACCCCCGTTCCTTGTAAAAATATTTTAATCATTAATCAATATAGCAACATCCACAACCTGGAATATGTTTAAGTTCTTTCTGACCAACTGTCTGGATTTAGTAAATCTCGTTTACCGCGTATATCTTTACGATTATCTCTGAACCTATATATCATCACTGGATGCGGCAGGTGAAACTAGGACGGTAGCGCTTAATATATCCAAGGTCTAGCATATAGGTATTTACGAAAGAATTAATTCGTGCGGTATTACTGGACAAATATTTAATATAACCAGATCTTTGTTAGGTAAAAGAAAGATCCAGGTAGTTCTCAATGGGCGTACACCAAACAACATCACATTAATGTGGGGTGGCCAAGGTGTCGATCCTTGAAGCTTTATTATTCCTAATTTTTATAAATTTCCTCTTTGACGCAATTTCACCCAAAATGGGGATATTTGCTGATGGCACCATGCTATATACTCGAATATGAATTGGAATAAATACATAACAGATAATGCCAAGTCTGATACAAAAAAAATGTGAACTCTATCTACCGAGCTAAAAAACCTCTCGCACCTGCCAGTATCCTATATCTCTATAAAGCCATCATATATATATATATATATATATATATATATATATATATATATATATATATATATAGATTATAACTAAAAGGTAAACTTTTAGAGAGTTGGACCTATTGTGAGATAAGGAAAGCTCAATACACTGGATAGAGCAAAAATATGGTAAGTCAATGAAAATTGATTAGACCTGCAAATGGAAGCAAATCGATATTTTCAGTTGTTCAAAACAAGGAGCAGTTTAGTTAGTTTAGTTGGATATTTATACAGATTCCTTTGGATTTACCAATATTTCTGAGCTCTACGCTTTTTTGGATTTCATTATTGGTAATTCTCATACCCGATTGAACTTTTAAATTTTTTTAAAAACTCTTTCAAATTTAGAACTTTGACAGTCCTATCCTGTCAACTTATCAATCATAATTTTTCCTCTGATGATAAGATTTTAATCTTTGAAAAGCCTGGTTTAAGGAATGAAAGAGAAGAAAAATAAATGTTTTTTATTAACAAAACTGCTCCTTGTTTTGAACAACTGAAGATATCGATTTGCTTCCATTTGCAGGTCTAATTATGTTTTCGGCTAGAAAGTAATCCAACAGAGTGCTCAATTTATTAATAATAAGAGCATGATATTTATTTAATGTTTCGTTGGGTTGGTTATAAAATGAATAAGTCGGCCTGGTCGCTATCTTCAGCCATCCCTTTATGGCATGACAGTTTCCGGTGGCCGTGAGGATAGGGAGACTGCTTGCAGATTGTAGTCTGACTCTATGAACCGTATGAAATTGTTACATTCCTACACTGATGAGAACAATAAGTTTGAAACGCTAGCGTCTGTAAGTTATAAATAATTTTAAAAATTATTTATAAATATTATTATAATAAGCCCCTTTAAGAAATTAAAGTCGAGCACTATCGGGGACGTTAAAAATAGACTGTCAATCAGTATTAAAGCAAAGTTCCAAATACGTTCGGCGAACCCTCTCGAATAGTCTTCTGTCTGCTGCCCGTTTTTAAGCACATATAGGTTTTAATTCCCTTACACACGTGACAGTTTCTTATGGCCGTGAGAGTAAGGTGACTGTTCGCAGATTCTAGGCTGATTCTGTGAACTGAGTTCGCTCTTCCGACTGTCTGAAATTTTTACTTTCCTAGACTTATGAGAACAATAAGCGTGAAACACTATAGTCCGTAAGTAATAAATAATTTTATATATATATATATATATATATATATATATATATATATATATATATATATATATATATATATATATATATATATATATATATATATATATATATATATATATATATATATATATATATATATATATATATATATATATATATATATATATATATATATATATATATATATATATAATTGAGGAAATGACTTTGTCGGGGTGAATCATGGACGTCTTTGTGAAGCTTATTGCCATAGGTATATTTTCATACTATATATATGCATATATAAGAATGTATATACATATCAGAATGTTTATATACATAAGAGAATTATTATTTTTATTTAATCGCCATAAAAATATCAATCACTCACACATGCAAAACTGACAGATATAATCTTTTATATGAAGTCGTATTTTCTACTTTTTCGGTTATTACGCGGACACTACGAAATATACACTTATGAACCTTACATCTTCCATTGACTCTGAGCAATTTACCGTAAATAAATGTTTTATTATTCGTTTGATTTAGGTCACCAGGGACACAAATTATTGTAAGGGGATAGAGAAATTGTAATTCTCGCTAGTAAATGTTTGAAAAAGTACATTGAAACTAGGCCAAATAGTCAGTCAGCAGCTGATTACTTTTTCTTGCTTGCTTGCTTTTTTGTTCTTTTTATTATATTGAAACAGTTGTCACGGAGAAAGAATGAAAAAAGAAAGAAAGAAAAAGGAAAGAAACAGTTTGGGATAATGGGTGTTAAAATAGTAATGTTACTTACGATCTGTAGAGAAAGATTTTAAAAGGGAGATGAAACACAGATTTTTAACTCTTCTATTTTATTATCCGGACGAATCCGGGTATCCCTGATAGTGTTCACTAACAGATAGACAGATAGATATATAGATTAAATAATTATGTATATCTCCCTTTCGGCCGGGCGCTCTAATAAGAAGTAATACATGCCGTTAAATCAAAGCTCTAAATGCATGTTCTTTCCTGTTGAACACTGTTATTGTGGCTGACTATCGTTGCCTACCTGCTCGGCATAATAGGATTCAGTTTCCATTACTGCGTATAACTATTTACATTAGCCAACGACCATCCTTACTACAGGCAATCGTGCAACTGGGGTCTTTTACTGGGGGCCATATGAATGTTCTTAAATATTCGATATAGAAGTTGCAAACAACGGTAAAATTCCTCTGTGAGATTAGTTTGTATGTGTTTATGTGTTTTACATACCAAATAATAAGAACCACAATGAGCTAATTGATAAATTTTACAATTATTGACAAATTCCTATAAATGAAGATACAGATAATTTTGAATAAACAAAGGCAAATGCATATTTCAATGAGGAATTTTTATTTCAATGTTGGATTTTTTTTAGAGAATTTGTACTTATGTCAAAAGATCATTACTTGTATATTGTGGTTAAAAAGAAAAAAAGGATCCGCACCAGTTGATGATATCAAACAGAGAAACAGTTTGTTCAAATGTGATACGTGTTTTACTAACCAAGAACTTAAACTGTCCTCATTTTGATTGTTTTCAACACAACATTTTGGCTATAGTCTTCATTTCACATCGTAAAATTATCCAAAAATAAAGTTCAAACTAAAATTTCAGCATCCAAATCTCTAGTGTGGTCTCGTAGTCGATTAATCTAAGCAAACAAATTCACTGAAATGGAATATGGAATTAGAAAAAATAAACAGATTCACTGAAATGGAAGATGAAATGTGATAATACAATATCCATAGATTAAATAGAAGGTTTAATTAAAAATCTATAGGTTATCCTATAAAATGGACAGTGTTCACAGCAATGAGTTACGATAACCAGAATGTTGTGGCAAAACAAGGAGGACACTACTTACAAAAAGTTCTAAGGAAAGTTCTTCACCTCAAAATCTGAAAGTAGTAATTAAAACTTCTTATTTTAATGTCTCACTAATGACTTGTTATCCTCAAGAATCCACCCCAAAGAGTGATCTTTCTTTTTGTGGTATAGAAAAGAGAAAAAGCGCTCCCGGAATCCCCATGCTCCACCATAAAAGAAAAACTAAAAAACTGAAAAAATCATTTTATTCTTCAAAAAGTTTGTACACAATGGTATTGCAGAAACAGTGAGTCCTGTGTTTCTAATGATCAATTACCTTTTCTAACAATAATAAAGCACAAACAACAAACTGCTGTGTTTAAAAAGAAAGTGAGTTTAGCTTTTACAATGAATTAGAAAAAGTTTTGACATATATATTCGCACTATATCACAGAATGAACGAGTCCTTTGTTTCTAATGATCAATTATTTTTCACTGATCATAAAGCAAAACAACAAACATTTTTACTGATGAAAATTTAGAAATAAAAGCTTCAAAATCCATATTTATACCATACTGCAAAATGAACAAACAGATTAATTCAACATGTATTTTAAACCAGGCTCTTGCAGAAATAATTAGTTCCTTTGTTCTTACAGATCAATAATTATTTATAATTATCAGACTGCTAAAATTTCAAGATAATTTCAAAACCTTTAGTGCTGGTTCTTTACTTGACTTGGGAGACTGAAACAAACAATAATTCTTGAAAAATATATTCGATAATTGTTACACCGGCCGTTCTTACACAGGAGAAACAACACCGGTTGTCACTATAAATAGTGCGAGTCACCAGAGACACAGAAAAGACAAAGCACAGTCTTGTAACTGTCTAGCCAAGTGCTAGTCACTTTCTTACTTTGTTAATAAACTTGTTAAACCAACCCTCGACTTGACTTCCTTTATTTATTATTTACTGTTGGACAACTTCACAACAATAATATAATTCAATGCACTCTCTTTGTATTGAAATGATACATTTCAGACACTAACATGAAAATTTTTGTTAAAGAATTTCTGCAAACCTTTGATTTGACAGCATTGAACATTATGAAACAGAAAAACACCCACTGAACAGTGGTATCCAGTTGAACTTTTAAATCACCACGATCTATTTCTTTCAAAAAACTTCCATACTCATGATAATAAAAAGCAGTATCATTGAATATTTCCTCCTCTGTAAAACAATCTTTTCGTGTGATATATCCTGCTATATAAAAAAGCGACATTTTAATATATTTGGAGATACCAGTTTCTAGGTCTGGCAGGTGACAAACTGTTTGGCACGCCAATTTAGATTGACTATACATCACAGCGTCAGTTACTTATATTTCTTATACCGTTCCCCGTCGACCCAGGACTGTACTCTGCTAAACTCTGTCTCTGAAAGCATAGATAGAGCACTCTTAATTGACTCGAATGCCCAGATACATGTATTTGAGGATTTTAATGCCCACCATCGCGACTGGTTGGGATTCTCCAGCCTTACTGACGCAGCCGGCAACTCTACGTATAATTTCTCCCTAGCTCACTCCTTCTCTCAGACTGTCGATTTTCCGACACGCATCCCCGATCGACTAGACCAACAAGCCTCACTTCTAGACCTTTTCTTGACCTCAATGCCCGCGGCTTGTGTGACGAAAGCTCATAGCCCACTTGGGAATGCTGATCACATTGTGCTAATGATACATATCACCCTAAAAAGTCGTCCAAAAGCTGATGAACCGTTGCTCAAAACAACAAGATACTACAAGCAGGCTGATTTTGAGTCAATCAGAGATCACATCAGTGACGCCCCATGGAGGGAAACCTTCTCACTCCCTGCCGACCAGTGTGCAAACGAATTAACGGGATGGGTCAAAGCAGGCATCGAAGCCTATGTCCCCATGCGAAAATTCTTTAGCAAGCCCCACTCTCCCCAATGGTTCACCTCGGAATGTGCAGCTGCCATTTCTGAGAGGCAACAAGCATTCCGTAAATTCGGCCGCCATAAGTCAGCTACTAATAGACATACATTTATAGAGTCAAGAAATAATGGCAAGGCCGTGATAGGTGAAGCGAGGAGAAGGTATAATGAGTTAACAAAAAAAACACATCCAGTCACAGAAACTAGGTACTCGTGATTTCTGGAAAATCTACAATAGTGTAGTGAATAATGGTCAATAAACGATTCCCCCCACTATCAAACCACAATGATGTCGTATGCACGGCCACTCATAAGGCTGAACTACTTGCCCAGCGCTTCGCTTCTAATTCTACTTTAGACTCAGATAACCACCCCCTCCCCAAATTCCCATTGCGGACCGAAGCCACGCTTGATAACCTGGTCATCACCCCATCCCAGGTCAGAGACATCATAAAAAACCTTGACACCTCCAAAGCTTGTGGGCCTGATTTTATACCAGTATTAGTAATAAAGAAATGTTCTGCTGAACTGGCCCCTGTCCTCTCCAAACTCTACAATAAATGCCTAGCTGAATCTTGCTTCCCTGATAGCTGGAAAATTGCCTCTGTGGTACTAGTCTACAAGAGTTCTGGGAATAGAACCGATCCTCACAACTATCGCCCAATCAGCCTGCCGCCGATCTTTGCTAAAATCTTCGAATCCTTAATCAATCTAGCGATAGTAAGGCACTTAGATAATGCTAAACTTCTATCTGACCGCCAGTATGAATTTAGAACAGCACGATCTACTGCGGTCATCTCTGAACGCATGTATCATACACTCGACAAGGCAGGAGAAGCTAGGGCAGTGGTGCTTGATATATCCAAGGCCTTTGACAAGGTATGGCATAAAGGGCTTCTCCTGAAAATACGCTCATACGGTATTCCTGGGCAATTACTTAATATAATCAGATCCTTCCTAGACAAAAGAAAAATCCAGGTTGTCCTTGATGGCCGTTTATCTAAGCAACATGACATAAATGCTGGTGTACCCCAGGGATCTATCCTTGGACCTCTGTTGTTCCTGATCTATATAAACGATCTCCCTGATGACAGTGTATAAGATTGGTTTATTTGCTGACGACACCACGCTTTACTCTCGCCATGTTGGCAAAACCGACACAATCATATCCGAGGCATTGGCTGAATCCTTAGAAAATGACCTCCAGGCTGTAGTGGATTGGGGTCACCAATGGTTGGTAACTTTTAATGCCGCTAAGACAAAGCTCATTTCCTTCAATAACTACAAAGAACCTCTCCAACCACCGATTGTCATGGCTAATAACATCCTACCTGAGAGTTCATCATTCAAACTCCTCGGTCTAACCTTCACAGGTAACATTAATTGGAACAAATACATCGAAGACATTGCCAAGGCTGCCGCAAAGAAGGTTGGCTCCCTTTACCGTGCTAGTAAACTCCTCTCACCTGACATTATCCTGTATCTCTACAAAGCCACCATCCGCCCATGCATGGAGTATTGTTGTCACATCTGGGCTGGTGCATCATCTACTAGTCTCTCCCTCCTTGACAAGGTCCAAAAAAGAATCGCCAACCTAATAAGTCCCTCACTGTCAACCAAGCTTCAGCCTCTGTCCCATCGTCGCAATGTAGCATCCTTGTGCTTGTTTTACAAATACTTCAATGGATTATGTTCCGATGAACTGGCTACTCTGGTGCCCCCTCGACGTAAATTCACTAGACTAACTCGACAATCAACTAAATCTCATTCATTTACTGTGGAGGTCCCCAGATGTCGGAGAGCCTTCTACTCAAATAGCTTCTTTCCTCGTGTTGCTGGCCTCTGGAACTCCCTTCCTGCTCCCTGTTTCCCCGACAGTACAGACATGCAGAAGTTTAAAACTAATGTAAACAGACATCTCGCTGCACAGATCCCAATCAAGGTTGACTGCCCCCTACCTTCTCCCCTCTTCTTTTTTCTCAGTAGCCCCTTACGTCTACAGTGGCGTCCTGCCTTGTTTGGGGTGAACTATGTTAAAAAAAAAAAATTTTTTAATTTATCCAGCAGATATTCGCATTTTGAGCAAGTATGGCCTGGATCATGGCTATACTCTCTAACATCAACTTTCAACCGAAGAAGTAATTTTGTTTCATGAATATGGAATTTCTGAAAAACATTTTGTACGGAAATAAAATAAGTACCACCAGAACCTTGTTTCAATTTACAAAATTCAGTTTCAAGATAGTGGTAAATTCTCCAAGAATGACAAAATTGAACCCACTGTCAAGTAAATGTCTGCAAACATCAAATAAACCATTACATGTATGCTCGATAGTCATACTAGTGTCTCTTGTGAAGGATTTTATTCTTTTTCCTTGCTTTCCCCTCATTTGTTTGGCCATACTTCTAAAATTTGCAAGAAATGTCAAATTTCTATCATTTCGATCTGATAATACTCTTTTCAGTGGATCATTTGTCTTGACCCTTCCATAAATATCTTTTACACTCACTATTTTCCAAAATTTCAAAACTTCTTCAATGAAAGTAACAGTTTCTTTTGTATCATTATCCTGTAATAATGGATGAGTTTTCATTGCAGTTACAGTCTCATCACAAAACACTTTCAAACAGTGGGAAACTTTTTGTCTCTCAACTGGTTTTGGAAGAACCGCTACTAATTAATTTGTTCCATGCGCAAAAAGTTGTTTCACTATTTCCCATTTTGCTGTCATTTCTTTACCATCAGAATAAAACAGCAATTCTGAACAAACCTCAGTTATCCAGTTATTTCGAATACTTTTAAATATATGTACATAATCGAAAAGCAAGTATATTCCATTTTTAGTCACCCAAGGCTTATTTTCAACAGTATCAAATTTCTTGAATAAAGCTTGATTAGTCCGATTATCGTCACAAATAACTGCAATTACATGACCTTTAGAATGATCGACTAAATCAACAACATTTCTAACATTCAGAAACAAAGATTCCGAGTTTAGTTTGGCAACTGGGATCATCTTAATCAAAAACTTTTGTCCACCATGTAAACATTTGATCATAATACCCAATACAGTTTTTGCTAATGCCTCTTCAGAATCTTTGGCACCACCAAATATGTTTCCCCCTTGGTATTGTAAACTCACTTTAACATAAACTTCATCAACTAGGATGATACATGTTTTCTGTTTATCTGACAGTTTGCTAAACACATCACCAAGAAAATTCAAATCAACTACCTTCGAAACTTTTGAGGTCATATTCACTAGTGTTTTCATGCTGGGTAATTTGTAATGATCTCGAAGTTTGTTATAAAGATACCGAGATGTGGCAAAATATTCGAATGCTCGGACAAGTATTTCCGACTCGTAAACTTTTTTGCCAACTATTCGTGGTGACATAACTTCGATATGTTGTCTCAAAACCTGTTTCTCTTGTTCAATTTTCAAGTTACTAAGGTAACGAATTGCTTCCTCAATTTGAGACCAATGTTGAAACTTAGTTATTCTATTTTTCAACGGGGAAGAAATGTGTGTGAGTATACTTGCATGGTAATATTCAAACGTTAAGTTTTCAAAGATTTTAATCAAAAACATCGGAATACTTCCAGTAAAAAAAAATGATAAGACTGAACGAACTGTTGATTGTTAGATTTGTAGCAGGTAACTGCTGGTACAAAATCATGATGGTCAATATCAGCACACAAATTTGTAAAATTATCAATTCTATCTTTATCTAAGAAATGGGCAAATTCATTATTTTGTACACTTCGCACAGAAGCGGAACTTTTTTTGTTGTCCTTGGTTTTGGTAAAGGACTTGGTATCACACTTGATGACAAATTATTAAATATTGATGGAGGATCTTTGGGTCGTGCTTTTCCCATAACAAATACAGTTTCATAACCAGGTGGAAAATGCCTTTCACAAACAACAGTGTTTTAGTGATTAGGAGTGTTACCTCTTGGTATTACCTTTAACCATCTTTCTCTCTCATCTTGATCTTTGGGGAGACGAAACACTCGGACCTTATTTTGCTCATTATAATTGCCTTGACAGGCAGTCACACAACACTTTTTTATCATTTTGAGAAATATTTAACAAATTATTTTAAACTAAAAAAAAGGAAAAGTTATGCGCTGTCAATGAACAAAGCTGTTTACATGTAAATAAAACGTTTAAAACATATGTAATATATTTCCTAAGAATATAGAAAAGATTTGAAATTAATAATGTAAGATTTATTGACAAATTCTCAAACACGATACTTTTTTAAAACTTAATAAAAGGGAAAAGTTATGTGTCGTCAATGAACAGAGCTGTTTACATGTAAATAAAACAAAATTAAATTCTGACTTTTAACAGTATACTCACGAACTTATAATCCAAATGTAAATAATGATAAAATAACAGAACCTCAGCTGAAATAAATTTTATGAGTTAAAATTTATTTTGGGAATTAAATTTTCTTGGAGCAGTGAAAACGAAGTGTTACCAGCTAAAAGTGTATCTGGTGACTGACTGCTGGATGGTCCCCCAGTTAAACAGTGATACGTGCGTTTAGCCGGCCTGTTATTGGTATGGCCATGCATTAGCCTCATTGGTTACTGCGTCTGGAGTTAAATGTGACATTTGTTCCGGGTTTCGAATCTTGCGACTGGTTTGAATAGTTATCTCTACTCTGATGACTCCGCAAGGCTGGAACGTATACGTATCTAGATAATTAAATATTTATTATTAAGTAGATATATAGATATAGATATACCCCTAGATGTGCTACGGGCTCGTTTAAAATGAAATGGTTTAAACATTTGTCTACTTTTCCAATTTTTTGCTGAGAATTCGTAGTTCGTCCTTTCGTTTGCCAATTATGTCCCCTTTTTGTCTTTAATTTAAAACATTTTCTTTTATTTATTTTTATTTTCAATTAATTTAATTTAAAGTTAATCACATTTCGTAGTTTTACGGTCAACCGTGTTTGCATGTACGTGTTCACTTGTTTGTGTTTTTTAAGGTGAATGCGCGTGAAGTCACGCTCGCAAAGTAACTTAATTGGATGTTGAAGTGGCAATATGTGTTCGTTTGTAGGGGATGATACGTTTGTGGGGGATCATACGTTTGTGTGGTGACTGATGGGGTGGGTTAGTTGAAGTAATAAATACGAAAATAGACTTCGATCTCTGACCTCGACCAAGAGTGGACAAGTGTTTGCTGGGTGCGAGGAGTTTACACGTTAAATCTTGGCTTTTTATTAATGTGTTAGACCTTTCAGGTTTAGAGATTTCTCAAAATATAATAAATTTCTGAAAACTGGAGCGTTGCAGGATAAGCTTTTTCAAGACTTCCAATTGTAAAGATATTATTTTTAATTCGTTAAAAATGTCGGTTCTAATAGCAATATTTTTATAATTAAAAACATTATAACCAATAAATCTTTAAAAAGCCACAGTAACGTATTATTGTTATAGTTGCTCCTTAGGGAATTGTGTTCACAATATCTCTAAGTCAGTTAACAGCTACAACTATCTTGTTCTTTATACGAACTACTCATTTAACAGAAAACGGTGCCATGCGGCAACATTTAAATCTTCCAAAAAAACACGTCCATCTAAAATAAGAAAAAATCTTGCCAACAACTCGAGTCTTGTTCATAACTGTTAATGCAAACGACAGACCTCAGATTTATGAAGTCTTATTGAAGTTAAGCGACGTTGCGCGTGGCCATCACTAGGGTGATCATTTCGGAATATCAGGCGCTATATGTGGGAGGACAGTGAAATCTCCGGAAACAAATACAGCTCTGAATATGCCTGAGCAAGTACTTCAATAACAACTGCTAATCTATACATATGTTAACACAATAACATGGTCTCTGAAAGAAATAAACATTATACCGGTTGTGGTCATGTGGTAACGGGCCTAATAAAAATAAATCTTGAAAAATACTTCCACACAATCCCTGGAAGGTAATTGTGTAGCGAAATAAATAAAGCAGACCTAGAATGGACAACGTGTATCCTTTAAAGAGACAAAATATCTAAATTTAGATAATAATTAAATCAAGTCTTAGTTCGATTAGGAAGTCCCTTGATCTTTTCGAACTAATTGAAATAAAATAAATTAATATACAAACATTCACTTCTTGGGCAGAAGTTCTGTTTTCAATCATGTGGCGATGACACTGATAGCCAGAAACACGTGTCAATAGACTCCTTTTATATGTAGGTAAAAGTTAATAATAAATTAATAGAGAGAGAAAATAAAGAATAAATACGCCTCTTAAATGGTAAAATTTACACATTAATGTCACTATGTCACTCAGCAGATTGCCGAGAATATATATTCCAAAATGTATAATGATCGGTTTACAAACATTAATAAAAATAAAAAACGTATATATTCACGCCCTTAATGTTAACATTTACAAAAATTATAATGTGCCCATGTAATTAACTGTATTTTCTAGAATACATATTCCAAAATTCATAATGATCGGTTTACAAAAATAAATAAAAATAAAAAACTTTATATACATTCACACCCTAAATGTTAACATATACAAAAATTATGATGTGCCCATGTAATTAACTGTATTTTCTAGAATATATATTCCAAAATTCATAATAGTCGGTTTACATAAATAAATAAAAAAATATATAAAAACTTTATATATATTTACACACTAAATGTTAACATTTACAAAAATTATAATGCGCCCATGTAATTAACTGTATTTTCGAGAATTTATATTCCAAAATTAATAATGATCGGTTTACAAAAATGAATAATAATAATAATAAACGTTATATACATTCACACACTAAATATTAATATTTACAAAAATTATAATGTGCCCATGTAATTAACTGTATTTTCTAGAATATACATTCTAAACTTCATCATGACCCGTTCATTAATTTAGGTGATAAAAGTTTGGGTGGGGGCGAATTAGGTTGGCCGCACCCTTTCATGGTCCGTTTATTAGTTTAGGAGATTACCCTATATATATATATATATATATATATATATATATATATATATATATATATATATATATATATATATATATATATATATATATATATATATATATATAAACTGAGTAGCGATCAAGAATATCTGAACATTGTTCCAAGTATTAAATAACAAACTAATTACGTTGCGTACGATCGTTTCCAAGGCAATTTGGAAATATTTTGTTCCGTATATTGTTCTACAGATTCTACATCGTATCTCCGTCAGCGCCTTTTAGTAAATCACATACAGAAGTCCCCCGAAGGTTCTAGTACTATCTGTAAAAAGACATATATCCAGACAATACTGGAGACATGACTGTTAATTATGTAACCACATATATTCCATCTGTCAGCTTTAAAAAAATATAACAATGAGTGTATCTTATGAACAACAAATTAACAGGAAATACAATAACAAATTAAATATTTAAAATATCCACAATAAATCAAGAAGGAAAAATACATAAACAGACAATAATGAAAATAAATTAAGAAAACAATAAGAAAAAAATGAGAAATAATTTAAGATTTTTTTACTTTAAATTAAGAAAAGAATAAGAGAAAAAGCAAAATATAAGAAGGAAAATATAAATAAATAAAAAGCGCACAATATAATAATAAGGAAAACTACTTGTGATAATAATGAATGCATAAAATAAAATAAGATAAAATGAAACAAGCTAAAATAAAATAAGATAAAATAAAGTAAATAATAAAATAAAATTAAAATATAAAAGTATAAAAATGATACCCAATAATTATAGCGAATAACAAAATTAAAAAATTTAAAAAATAAAATAATAAATAATAAATATAATAAAGTATAATAAAAGCAAAACAAAATAGGAATAAATGTATAAGAATACATTTAAGAATGAATAAATGAATAAATAAAATAAAAATTATTTCATTTCAAAGAAAACAAGATAGAGTAGAGTTTAAATTATTGGGAAGTTAAATAATTAGAAGATAATAAATCTATAATAGAGTATACAGAAATATAGCTAAAAATAAAGATATAACTTGAAAATATAATTTTAATTATAAGAAAAATGTACTAGAATTAGAAAACAATGAAATAAAAATGAAGATGAGTAGAAGAATAAAACGTATATATAAAAATACCAGAGAGCCGCAAACAATTTCAAATTCAAAGTAGAAAAAAGTGGAAAAAATACTCAGTAGAAAAAATTATTCAAGTAAAATTAAGACAAATAGAAAAAGAAAAAAGATAAAATTAAATAATAAGGGTAAACACAATAATTAGAAAATAATAATAATAATTAAAATAAATGAATAGAAAAAATAGTAATTAGAATAAATAATAATAATAAAAATAATAATAATAATAATAATAATAATAATAATAATAATAATAATAATAATAATAATAATAATAATAATAATTATAATAATAATAATAATAATAATAATAATAATAATAATAATAATAATAATAATAATAATAATAATAATGATGATGATAATAATAATAATAATAATAATAATAATAATAATAATAATAATAATAATAATAATAATAATAATAATAATAATAATAATGATTAGAAATAAAGAAAAAAATGAAACAAAAAGAAAAATGATATCTACATACACATGAACATATATATATATATATATATATATATATATATATATATATATATATATATATATATACAAGAAAATCAAAAGCGCTTTGATATAGGAGACACATCAATTATTTTTATATTTTCATATATAGAAAGAGAATAATATTTATATATATAAAAATTGAAAATAAAAACATTTTTCAATTAAAAATGGATCATCAGAAAACAATTAGAAGAAAATAAAAAACAAGAGCCTACTTATACATAGATTAAAACAAACGCCTGTAGGTGTAAATTAAAACAACAAAACAATTATTAAGCGGTTATTATCAGAAAATGTTATCATAAGATCAATATATATATATATATATATATATATATATATATATATATATATATATATATATATATATATATTGTGTGTGTGTGTGTATATTTAGGCAGTATATTTCCATTTAGGCAAACATTATTAAATAACATCGGATGTTTTTGCTTGATAAGACTTTTTTCATTTTTACATAAAAACTAAACATCCCACAATCAATAGTGTGAAATACGAAACTAGTCACAATATTTTAAGGTGTCTAGCTTAGTAACTAATATTACCGTATATTATGTCGTTAAACAATCATACTTTTTTTAAATTTTGAACGCGCTTAGAACGTAATCCCGTTCGCATGGAACCCCTCAATGTTATTGACGCTCATTTTAAAGACTAAGAACGCTCGATGATGATTTGACGTATCAAATCGAAAGTACTCACGAAAAAAGTAGGAAAATAGAAGAAGAAACCCATGGAACTTACATACACCAATTTGATCTGAATATTAAATAGACTATTCGGAAAATTAAATAAATATATATATATATATATATATATACCTAACTTTATAAATGTATAAATACATATATATATATATATATATATATATATATATATATATATATATATATATATATATATATATTGAGACAGCGGGGCGAGAGAAAAGGAGCTAAAAAGATAGATAAATATGTGTGCGCGCATATATATGTATGGGAGTGCGTGTGGTTATGTGTGCGAAAAATTGCCTCTTTATTTTTATTGTGCGTGCTCAACTGTGATGGTGGGCGACGGAGAGGGGCAACGCTAGTGTGCGACCGAACGAGAAAATATATTTTATTTGTATACATATCACCAGACAACTCCAGGTGCAAAAGTCTTCCCCAATAGTCTGTTAATGGGTTTGTCAGTAATGGGTGCAATGGGGCTCTTCATAGATGCCATTGTGAGTCGGCTTTTACTTTTGATAAAACAAAACTTCAAAAAAAAAGAAAGCGAAGAAAAAGATCCGAAACAGTGAGGAGCCAAATGTGTTTCGTCTCTGCTCAACATGAAAACGTAAACACTTCACAAAACCAAACGAGATCTCGTTTTAATTTCTCTTTTTTTCTCGAGAGAAAGAAAGAGAAAACCAAAATTCCATTTTGTTTTGTTTGAAAAGAGGAAAAAGGGAAAAATCGTGTGTGTTTTAACTGACGACGGGTGTCATTCCAAACAATTCCGCAGAGCGTTTTACAAAGATATAATCACAATAACACAAACTTATAACCAAACCCAATGCGACAGAAAACAAAAAGCCGACCACCTATCTTATCTTTCTTCTGGGAAAATCGTTGAATTTATATGTTGCTTTGCTCTCTGACGAACGCATATATATATATATATATATATATATATATTACCTACAGACATCGTTTCATGCTTACGCAATCTTCAGTGTAGGGATGTTAATTCATGTCGGTCGGAGAGCTCGAATCCGAATATCGTGTTGCGTTATAATGAAATAAATTCGAAGAGGAAATCCGGGTTACTATATTTTATTATATATATATATATATATATATATATATATATATATATATATATATATATATATATATATATATATATATATATATATATATTACGATTCTGTTGTACACGAAATTTACTTACATATATATATATATATATATATATATATATATATATATATATATATATATATATATATATATATATATATATAATTAAATGTGTATCAAATATATGTAGGGGAAACCCAACAGAAACTGGGTAAAAGAGACATTGAAAATAGCAACTCCGTTAACGCGCTTTACTCCCATGCTGCACAACACGACAATTCATTTAACTTTGAACAAGCTAAAATCATTAAATTCATATCAAATAAATCTATATATTATTTCATTTAATTCACCAAACAAAACGACTTTACAACACTTTCATGTCCCTTCACGAGATTAAAATCAAGATATAAAGCTACTAATCCTTATGTTTAGAATTCTTATTTCAATTTTTATCAAATTCCATTACATGATTTTAATTCTAGAAAATGTCTAAAATTTAAGGCTGAGGTAGAAACTCAAATTCAGATTATCTTGCTTTATTGGTGCCGAATCACTATGGATAAAATTCAATACAAATCTGATATATTTTAATTTTCAAATGGGATGTTATGCCCTTATTATTCTCCATAAAACCTTTCAAAATACTCCAAATTAACTAAAATTTGGGTAATATTTATTAATTGATGTTTAATACTTATTGCGAACATTTCATAAAAATCGGTGTTCTGTGAATTTTTACGAAATGATTCCACACATATTTTCCTCTTTTGCATAAACTAAATATAGTCGACATTACCTAAACGCCTAGCAACGTTGGTTCTAGCCACGCTGATGATCTGTAGACAGTGAAACACTTGTCCGTAGATAATTATATTTTATAAATATATATGCTGCCATATGGAGGCATGACACTGGTGAAAGGAACAATGTTTGCCCCTTTAGTATTTAGATGTATGCTTGCTTGTAAAATGATATTTCAATACGTTCAATTATTGATATCAGAAAAACAAAAGTTATAATATAAATAAAATGACAACATTTATATCCGATATACCTCTTCTAAATCTAGCGAGTTTTTGTGTCCTAGTGGCACGGGTGCAGGCTAACTTTTAACGGAAAATGTTATCTCTCTTTGACCATTGAAATTCTTAGATACAGTTAGTGATAGAAAGCGTTTTAAATTAGTTTGCACCGACTTTTAGCGAATTGTTCGCTCTCTTTTTTAAATGGTCGTTTCTATGGGATTAGTTGTGTCTATTTTGAGATAACGGTTTTATTTGAAAACTGTTGAATTTGGTGGATAATCCATAACTATGTTGTCGTATTTTTTTCTGCATTCGTAAGTATTTGAAGAAAGTGTTCCATTAACTATTCAGATTGTTTATTTTTCTCTCGCTTGGTTTTTATTAGATAAATTCGATAAGTAGAACTTTTTGAAGCCGTATAAACCCTTAAAAAATTGGACTCCTTGTTTAATATGCATCTTAAGATCTAATACGTCTCACTTATTTAACAAATTATTATAGAAATAACTTTTCTCTATTTCGTCTTTCTGAACTTTTAAGAAATGTGTGTTGGGAATTACTGCTAGCATTTCCATGTATCGGATTTGATGAAGAACATTTTTTGTGCTCATGAGGAAATCATAAAACTGCCATTGTTATACCCTGTTCTGACGGTGATAATACATTTGTATTTCTGAAACACGTGTACACAATGATAAATATTGTTGCTGTGTATTTATCGGAACTTGTTACAAAATATGAATTAATTCATAAATAGTATTATTTTGTACTGTCTTTTATATATATATATATATATATATATATATATATATATATATATATATATATATATATATATATATATAGTAATCCAGGTAAAGTACATATCCACGAGATAGTAATCCAAAGAATTTCAACTGGGTCTATAAAAAGTGATCAATATCAAATAGAGCTTCATGTATATGACTGTTTTTATTCAAACAGACAGTTAAAAGCTGAGATCTCATCAGGAAGAATTAAGATTTGATCCTTCCCTCAGATTGTATTTAGGAATATTGAAATGAGGGAGAAAAAGAGAGAATGAAAAGAAAAAAGTTAAAATTTGGTAAGTCGCATGGTCAAATTTGAGACGGTTAAAATACTTTTTACCCCATTTCATTATTCCCAAATACCACCTGAGAGAAGGATTAAATCTTAATTCTTCCTGGTGAGATCTTAGCTTTTAACTGCTGTAGATCGATAACATCGGCATCCCAGTGTCTCAGATTTTGTACATGTTTGTCTGAATAAAAACAATCATATATATATATATATATATATATATATATATATATATATATATATATATATATATATATATATGATTGTTTTTATTCAAATATATATATATATATATATATATATATATATATATATATATATATATATATATAAACGTTAGGTATGTGTATATATTTATATACTTGCATGTGCAGGAGTCACTCCTCAACTAATTATAAATTTTGGAATACAGCTGCTAGGCCTGTGGACTATATTAGTTTGACTTAGATTTGTGCAACGGAGGTTAAACGAGGATGGAAGCTCTTCGTTAACATTCAAATATCTCCGATTTTATACAATTTTTACGATAAGTATTAGACATCAATTTATAAACATTCTTCAAATATCAGTTTTATTGGGGAGGAATATTTTAAAGACCATTTATAGGGTATATTATAGGGCACAACTTCTCCTTTGAAGATTCAAATATTTCAGATTTGCATTAAATTTGACCCATAGTCATTAGCCATTAATTTAGCAAGATATCCCGAATTTCAGTTAGTTCTTTGAAACCGTTTAAGCTTAAGCCTTTACTATAATCAAAATGATATTATGGATTTTGATAAAAATTAGAATTTGGATTTTAGACATAAGGTCTAGTATTATTATATCTGGATTCTAATCTTTATCGGGGCACATAATACTTATACAAAACTGTTCTGTTTGGGGAATTAATTTTACCCGCCCTGAACGGATATTCTTCTAGTATATACAAACTTAACCATCGATATACTTATAGTCTATGTCAATCGCTGAATCTCTTTTCCAAATTTCAAAAACATGGGTACAATGCTTTCGGGCATCACTTCACTTCTAAACACTAAATGGTATTTTCCTTTTTCAAATATGCTTGCACGTAGCTATCATAGCTTGAAACAGAAAGAGAGAGAGAGAGAGAGAGAGAGAGAGAAAGAACCAACGACGTAAAGACTTCCAACAAGTAATAGTGTAATTGTGAGTAGAGCATACCATCAGTTACTCTCCTTATTTCGTTCTCTCTTACGAACACAGTGATTAATAGCTTACAATCAAGATCCGACCATGAAGAAGTAAGGTTTACCATTCGAATGATCTAAATAAGCCACGGTCTGTATCACTAGTAGAAAAGGAAATATCACCAGAGAAACAGTACTATCATGCTACACAAATAGTAAACACTTCCTGCGGAAACATATCTTTATCAAATCGTTCATGCCGTCATTATGAGAGAAAGATGGTTCTTCTACAGAATTTGAACCAAACCAAACTGACTTTGCCGAACTAAACCTAAAACTTAGGTTAGTGTTAGTTTAGGGTTAGGTTAAAGTTAGGTTTGGGTTGGGTTACGGTAAAAACAGTTCGGTTCAAATTCAGTAGAAGTGCCAGAAAGATTTATAATTAGGAAATGCTTTGATTTTTAAGGATTTTCAGACATTGAAGATGACGAATTTTTATTAGATTATATTATATTAATTGATATGTAAAAAGTGTTAAATATTACATGCAGTTTAATACTTTTAAATCCAGGTGTCGATGTAACGATTGTGTCAAAATAATGCTAAAATATGAGAGTAAGATTAGAGTCGTAGGATTCTCTATTAGAATTGAAAACTTTAGAATTAGAAATACGTGTCAGGATATTTCGTCAAACAGGAGGTCGTCAAATATGCGTAGCAGATAAGCTCAGATCTCTTTCGTTTTTCTGAACCGCGAGAGATAGCAGTCGAGTTTTTTGGACGATCCCTCCCATTATGGAGGTGGGGGTATTGTGCCTTAATTTACATAACCAAAGGTTAAGTAAACCTCAAATGATTTTGTGTTGCCATTAATTTTAACAGCTGCTATTAATCAACACGAACCAATACAGAACAACGAAAAATAAGAGGAGAGAGGACGAACTACTGCTTCTACGTGTCATCTACGCAACAAGACTGCAGCAGTCTACGTGATGAGCCGCCGTCCGGATAATCTGCTGGGGTCAAATAATTGCTTCCCTTATTGCTACATAGATATGATTTACGATAGTGTTTATAGGCATGATTAGAAGGGTTTATCCCTTGTGGTAAGTTAGATGTACATCTGTGATGGTATATATATATATAGATATATATGTGGAGGTATATATTTAGGTACATATGTAACGGTACATATGTGAAGAAAGTATATGTGTGAAGGTACATATGTGAAGGTACATATGTAAAGGTGCATATGTGAAGGTATGTCAGTGGAGGTATGTGTGAAGGCACATATATGTGAAGGTATATATGTGAATGTACATATGTGAAGGTGCATATGTGAAGAAATATAAGTGAAGATATATGTGTAAAGGCATATGTATGTAAAAATTTATATAAGTGAATGTACATATGTGAAGGTATATAAGTGAAGGTATATATGTGAATGTACATATGTTAAGGTATATTTGTGAAGACACATATATGATGGTTCATATGTGGAGGTGCATATGTGAAGGTTATTAAGTGTAGCAGCAAGTCCTGGCAACATATACCAGAAACAACTGTTGGAAATAAATCATACCATCCACGATCACTATCGAATCCTCACAGTAACTTAATTAGAAAACGGTGCTGTTTAACCTGTTATAATGAGGGAGTAGCAACCCTAGTTAAAGCCAGTATCCCAAATGATGCTGCCTCTAACAGAGTTGGGAAGGAGGATAACTCATTGCCAAGGTCTTATGTACGACATGAAAGGAAAATGAAATCTTTAAAAAATCTCCATCATTACAATAATTAAACGAGCTACCAGGATTATGAAAAATGATTTCAAAAACTAGCTCGCGAATATACCCGGTGAACGAAGTGCAAGATTGATTTTTTTAAGTGCTTAAAGGGACAGTTACAATACTAAAAAGATCTCTCGGTTGGAGTCTATGAAATAGCGGATGAATGTCTAGCATCCGGTAGGATGCCCCATCCCCACAAAAAACAAAAAGATAAGAAACATGAAATATATATATATATATATATATATATATATATATATATATATATATATATATATATATATATATATATATATGAAGGTATATATGTGAAGGTGCATATATTATAGGTTAGTTTATATATAAAAGACTAGAAATTGGATGAGCGATTGCTGAGTAGATTTTGCTAAAGAAAAGGAACATATCTCAATGTGGGTATGGGGAAAAATTGAGATAATTTAAAGCAATAAACATTGGAAGTACATAACGTCACCTGCAAATGCGTAATGAGAATCACGCAATATTCTCATACCGCGCACAGGTTTTTCTTTTTAAAAAATCACATTTCGCTGTCATTCATGTAAACTAATTAAACGATATAATGGGGTCGTACATAAATGAGGGGACGCTGTACTAAACATAAAACGCTAAAAACATGTCCCCAAACGATGTAAATTTTCTCTTTATAGCCGATTTTCTTTTTATAACCCATAAGAAACTAATGTACAATATATTCATGTAGTACAACTGCTCGGTTGAAATGATAATCGTGTGAGGAGCATTTTACTGCTCGACCGTTTTCCGGTGGGTTTCAATCACTTATCAAGTAATTTCCCTCTCTGCCAAAGAGAAACACAATAAGGCTATTTTTGTTTTCAATATATGAGAAGCTTCTTAAATAATTTAAAATTTCATATACAAATTACTTGGAACAAATATCAGTTGCTTTGATTTTCGCACGAGTAATCTCGGCCATGAGCCAAGCCTAATATTTCACATATAAGTAAAGATGTTGTTTAACGCGCTGTTACTTTGAAATTATTATCTCCCTTTATTCTAGCCAACGTCCTGTGTGGGTCGGTGCAATTATAATGACCAACCCGAACTAGTATTATTTACTAGTCAGCAGTAGTAGTAGTAGTAGTAGTAAGTGCCTCATTCCAAAAGTGTTGAAGTTTTACGCACTAGTTTTTAACACATGTATCATCATTATCATTATAAATAGTAGTAGTAGTAGTAGTAGTAGTAGTAGTAGTATATTTTATCTACTCTCTATGAAATAAGTGTTTTTCATTCCAAAATTAGAGCAATTCTAACCAGCGTTTAATCGATATGTGTTTATTAGTTGCAGTAGTAGTAGTAGTAGTAGTAGTAGTAGTAGTAGTAGTAGTAGTATTAGTAGTAGTAGTAGTAGTAGTAGTAACAGCAGCATTTTTTGCGCCCACTCCAGTATGCTTCATTCTAAAATGGATGCAATTCTGACGAGGAGTGTTGCAGCCTATAAGTTTTAGTTTCAGTTACCTGCCGAATCTCAATTAATAAATATCCTGTAATTTATATTTGTATCCTTATTTCTTACTCACTAGGATTTCTCACACATGTTCTTACACAGACGACAACAAGACATAAAATAAGAGTGAAATCCTTGGCGCATTCTTACACTCTACGAATGTTTGCTCAGGTGTTGGAGAATTGTATTTGAATGAGGCATGATTCTGTGTAGTTAAAGGAGGTTAATCCTTCTTGGCATTACCTACTCTCTTTGAGAAATGTTTGGTGTATTGCTAATCGCCTAAGACACCCTTACAGGGGAATGCTGACAGGACTGCTCGGGCACTTTTTGTGGGTCAGAGTGCACACGCGTCTTGTGCACTGGCTTTTCAATCCCACCTTCCGAACTTGTGTCACATATCCCGCGGTGACAGGGAGGTAAATACCTTAATTGTCATTCCCTACACCGTTCGCAAGTCTTCCCAGATTTCCGACACTGTCAGATTCTTTCGATAACCATTGAAAATGAGTTTACGTTCTCACATCAGCTATTTGCAGTGTATTTCTCGCTGATACCGGCCGTATATTTTCTCTTATCGCTAAATAATTATAACCATTGATTTTCACTGATACCGGTCATTGTTTTCTCTGACATCTGAGTGGCAATAAGCCGTCTAAGGATTCCAGTACTCTTCAAGCCCGCCCGGTGCAGATCTTGATATTGCTCCCCTTCCTCGCTCTTCCCATCCACGCTGACCCTTCATGACTATGTTTTGTGGCGCTTACCGCGTTTTTCCCTTGTACGGTATCTATTCTGTCTTTGATTCCAATTTTTCTAGTCTTTTTTTTTTCAGTTGTTTCGGAACTGTTCCTTTTGCTCCTACTATTATTTGTATTAGAGTGGTATACGTCGTTTTCCATATTCTCTTCAGCTGCCTGGAAAGCTCCATTTATTATATTATTTTTCTGCTTTTTTTGTTTTCAACCCGTAAATTGTTTGGACGACGAAATATATCATTTGACGTTTTTTTTTCATTCTTGTATTCTATTATCACGCCAGGTCTTCTTACTTGAATGAGATTGTCCGTCTGTATGTCAGAGGAGTGTATGCTTTTCATTTTCCAATACGAGCTCTTGTTTGTCCGTCTGTACCATTTGTCTACATGTTCAAAGTGCACGCGTTTACAGTTATTATTATTATTGTTTTTGTTGTTGTTAATAATAATTTATCTTTAAAGAACAAAATCACACACACACACACAAACATATATATATATATATATATATATATATATAGGAAGAGAATGATGAAAGTAATCCGACGTGATGGGAAAATGAAAAAGGAAAACCAAAAAATGGATGTTTTTTATGTGTACATCAACGTTTCGTCTTTATTTATAAGACTTCATCAGGATGATAAAATAGAGAAAAAAATGTCATGCAAGCACAGATACATGTAGGGTAGACATATTGGGAAAAATAGAATGAAATAGTGGCCAACTACTGGGTGGACGTCCGTATTTGTTGGAGAAATAGAAATGAATGTAGAAAAGAATGAGTGGGGAAAAAATGGAAGGATGGGGTGAGCCAGGACTACTGTAGCTGGTGGTAAGAGAAAGAGGTGGGGGATGAGCAGGGGTAAAGTGGATGGCAGAGAGGGAGGTGAGGAAGAGGGGGGTGTTTGACCAGATGGCTGTAAGGAGAAAATGAAGATTCAATGAGAAAAAGAAAGGGAAAAGTAAATGGGAGAGTGTTATAGAGGTTGGAGATGAAAAAAGTTTAACCATGATCAGGCAAGAGTCTTTGTTCTGTGAGGATGATCTTGCTTATTAAGGGTGATAGGTTAAAGAAACCATTACGTTGCTTGATGGTGGTGGAGGAGGTGATGAGGGCAGTTTCTAATAATCTTCGCCGAGATTTGTTGTGGATATATTTAGTGATTTTGGCTTGTTCAAATTTGAACGCATGACCATTTTCTCATTGAATCTTCATTTTCTCCTTACTTTTTCCTCACACTTTTAATACTGCAGTCCAAATAAACTTTCTCATGTTCCAAATATCTCAAATATTCCATACCCACCCTTTCAATCACCGCCCTCCTCCCCCCCCCCAATCCCTCACTCATTGCTATCATTTTCCAAATATTTCAAATATCTCACACCCTATCACAACAAATCCTCCCTCTCCCCCACTCAACTATTTTCTCCCATACCCCTTCTTAAATTCCCTCATTTTCTCAAAACGCTCTCTAAGACCATAACTTTCGCCCATCCACCAAAATCACAGCCCCCCTTCCTCTCTACCCATCCTCCTTTCCCTGCATACACCCCCCATACACAAACATTCCAACCTACTTTTTCCCCTTCAATCTTGAACCGCAGCCATCTGGTCAAACACCCCCCCCCCCTCTTCCTCACCTCCCTCTCTGCCATCCACTTTACCCCTGCTCATCCCCCACCTCTTTCTCTTACCACCAGCTACAGTAGTCCTGGCTCACCCCATCCTTCCATTTTTTCCCCACTCATTCTTTTCTACATTCATTTCTATTTCTCCAACAAATACGGACGTCCACCCAGTAGTTGGCCACTATTTCATTCTATTTTCCCAATATGTCTACCCTACATGTATCTGTGCTTGCATGACATTTTTTTCTCTATTTTATCATCCTGATGAAGTATTATAAATAAAGACGAAACGTTGATGTACACATAAAAAACATCCATTTTTTGGTTTTCCTTTTTCATTTTCCCATATATATATATATATATATATATATATATTAATTAAACAATTATTCTGAATTTTGGAACACAGTTGCTAAGCGTAACGGATCGTAATGTGTGCTATATTTACTTTAATTTTATTTTATGCTGAAAAGGTAAAAGAAGGTGTTAACGCTTCGTGAAAATTCACATACCTCTTATTAGTGTGATATTTTAAGGTATTTTTAAGGGGGCGTGAAAGTTTAGATAACTCTTATTTGTGTGAAATTATAACAATAGGTAAAAAACAAACATTTATAAATATCCCTCAAATTTCAATTGCTTTATGAGTATTTTAAGGGGATTTTAGGGGGCATGATATGGGTAAAAAGTTCAAATATGTCACATCATTTATAATGCAATAAAACTTGGAGATTATTGGCCTAGTTGGTAGAGATCTTAACTTCGGTTACTTGCGTTCCAGTTTCGAATTTTACTAGGTCTAGCCACACAGGTGAGTCGTATAGACGATGAAACACGTATCTGTGGATAACTATAAACGAAATAGAGTATACCAGGTTTTCGTACACGCACATACACACATATAGACACGTATATATATATATATATATATATATATATATATGTATACACACGTACATGTACATATATATCTATATGTATATATATATTTTTCTTTTTTCTTTCCTTAATCCAGGCTTTTCCAATCTTTGAAAAGCCTGACTTAAACATGCTTTTATTGAATACACCTTGCATTGAACAACTGAAGATAGAATAGATTTGTAATTCTTAGATTTTCTATTTCATTTTTTCATTTATCATATATATATATATATATATATATATATATATATATATATATATATATATATATATATATATGCGACAACGTATGTACATTAGTGGGTGTTTTAGACAGAAATAGATGAAATAAACAAGATAGATAACGCTAGGGTGCAATATATATATATATATATAGATATATATATATATATTTATATATATATATTTATATATATATATATATTTATATATATATATTTACATATATATATATATATATATATATATATATATATGTGGGGGGGGCATACGGCAACCTGGTGTTATCTATTCCTATTATTTGTTCTATCGTTTGTCAGACAACCAGTGGGGGGGTTCTTTCTCACGCTTTTGAAAGGTGGGTCGTCTTATGACGAATGCTCAGCTGAGACAATCGTCAGCTAATTCACGAAACGCCTGCTCTTGAGACATGGTACATTACAGACTCTTCATCGAGTGAGAGAGTAGGGTAGTGGGCCATAGGGATTTGCTACCACTGCGTATGTCACATGACATAAGCATTTTTTTACGCTTGATGTAATTGCCTTTCTCCTACGATAATGATAAAAAGTACTTTCTTTTCATTATGGCGGCGCTGAGTTAATAACATAAAACGAATGTTCAGATGGGAAAGGTGTCAGCATTCCTGGTCCGTCGTCAACATTCCCATCCCCCGTCGCTTAGCAATAAATTATCCTGACACTAAACAGGGCCGAAACCAAAATCTATTAACATGGCCCAACAGGCTTTTCGACCAAAACACTTGAACCCGTGGAATATGTAGAAAGCACTTGTCTAAATATTATCTGAGTAACTGAAAAAATCTCTTCAAACTTTAGTCACCGTAAGATCATTCTCACCCCAGTCAATAGTTTTCTTTATTTTTTTCATCGGTGTGATGGCGTTTTACGAATTTAAAAAATTAGACCGATTATCTGGAGTGTTTCAACTAGCCAGTACCTTCCTAACTTTAAGAAAATAAAACACAATTTGAAATATTACCAGGCAATTATTTATTAAAACCTTTTCTAAAATAAATATTTGAATTTACTTAAGTGAACGCTATTCTTTATATCGATTATTAAAGGAGATTTGGTATCTGTGTATCTGAAGCCGAAACGATACCATTATTATCTTGTTATGCTCAATTCAGTTTACTATACTATTTCATACTAATATACTATTTTTCAGTGCTCAGTTCGGGGGGTTTAGTGTAGTATATATCATTAGACCATCCTTCCAGGCATTAACTCCTCCTTTTGTTAGGGGGTTGTATCTTTCCTGGGGTCATGATATTATCTTCAAAAGCATTGCATCCTCTTTTTGTTTGGGTTGGATGTAGTGTAATATCTGTTCTGTTTTCATGTGACTATCCTCCCAGGCATTATCTCTTCTTTTTGAGAGAGTGTAGTATTTGTCCTTTTTTTACTAACGCGTCATCGCTTATCAAGGCCCCAAAGGCCACTTGAAGATAAGGGTTACTGATCTTGTCAGGTGGGCGGTGAAACATCGAGGTGTTAGTAACGATAATTGTAACTGGTTAAAAATTGATTATTTAAGAGGACGACTCAACAAGAATTTGTTTACATTGGACTTGAAACGGGCAATGGTGTTATAAGCCAGGAAGCAGACCCGTGATACTGTGTTCAAGATACGGGCAGTTTTAGAGAATACACTTTGCTCGTGGAACTTCCGCTTACTTCTAGATACATAGAGGGACAAAAGTAATTTATTGACAATGGTTGTAGCTAAACAAATTTCTGTTGTGAATGTTTTGCAGGGGAAGAACCATAGATTGAAGCTCAGTTGAGCAACTATTATGAAAATAAAGATAGAGCAGCGAAAGACTAGCAATGTCTCTTCTGTGAGAAAAAGGTTGTAGGGAAGAGAAAAGGATATCTCCGAATAGGTTTCCGAATTCGGTTTTGCATTTGTCAGGAGTAAGATACGTTTGGAGCGGTAGAATAATACAACCATTTTTCCAGCGACCTTGGCAACGGATTTGATCGTTGCGAATCCGAGCGTTGGTGGTGAAAAGAGAGAAGGTTTGTTTTAGACGTATTAAAAGTAATCAGTAACCTTTTTTCCCATTACACTACTTGCTCCAGGTCAGAAGAGAGAAAATAAGAAAGAACTTGATAATTAATGATCTTCGAAGTGTTGCCATAGATGGTCGTGTCATCTGCATAAATGTCGACGAATGATCTAAGAATGTGATTTGTGAGATGAAAATCAGGAAGAGGGTTGTACCCAGAATAAATCCTTAAGGCACGCCGGCGTTGATACTGTGTGCTTCAGACTTCTTCCCATCACTGACTATTAATAAACCTATCAGAGAGAAAGGATTTTATGGTTCAGATGACATTTCTAAATATGTCATAGCTAGCAAGCTTTTAGGGTAGAGATTTATGCCAAACCCTATCAAAGGCCTTTGAAATGTCAAAAGCTATTACTTTAGAAACCAACCGCTCGTCAATAGATTCACTTAATCCGTGTAATATTACAGCCAACACATCAGCTGTTAGTCTTGCAAAACGAAATCCATATTGCTTATTACTGAGTAGGCTGTTTTTGCTGAAGTGATTGACAACTTTTTGATTTATCATAGATTCAAACAATATACTTATGACGCACATAAGACGGATTGGTCTGTACTTAAATGCAGTAGACCGATCTCCAGTATTTTTAAATAGTAGGCAGACTAACGAAGTTTTCCAAGGTGTTTAGAAGCATTTCTCTTTTAAGCAACAATTGAACAGCTTTGTAAAAATGGGAGCTAGTCCCGGCTGCAGCTTTTTAAGCACTATAATTGGAATGTGGCCAGGCCTAGTTGCATCAAGCTTCTTGATAAGTGTGACAACATCTCAGACAGATATATGGATGTCGCTCAGAGTATTTAAAGTTATAGGTGAAAATTCAGGAGACAGGCGACCCTGATCACAAATGGTGACATTTGATGCGAAGTTCTTTGCAAACAGTTTGGCTTCATCGGATGCTGGGGAAATCACCTCAGGACTATTGATGATGGCTGGGATTGACCATGTTTGTCGTTCGCTAAAACTCGTGGGAACTAAGCTTCTGCCCAACTACTCTAAACTTAACGGATTGGGCATATGACTCTCTCACATTTTCTATAACCCTTTTACAGTGGTTGCGGGAAGTTCTAAAACGGCTATAGTTTAAGAACATCTATTTTATTGAAAGCAATTGAAATAGTGGTTTCTGTGAGCAATGACGGCGGCACATTCTGACAGTTTGGTTTCTGTTGGAATTTCTTGCAGGGTTTAAAGCTTTCTATAGTAACGATTAACCAATCAGTTAAAATCAGATGCGATACATGACATATTCTTTTAAAACATAGAATGCAGGCGTATTTCTGATATGAAAGATCTAAGGTTGTTCCAGTCAGCTATCGAGTATTCCTCCACTGTGCGATGGAGAGGGCCATCAGAGAGTAGAAGAGTGGAATAGCACAAGTTGTCAGGAAAATATCAAAAAGACTTTCAAAATGTTCGTCAGCATCGGGTACGCGAGTAGGTTTGTCAACAATCTGTGTTAGATTACAAGCAAAGGAAAAATCGTGACAAAACCTCCCTTCAACAACTGTCTTGTATTAGTGTACTAGCGATTCAACATTATATACATTAAAATCTCCACAGACGTGAATTTCGGCAGAAGAGTGAGCAGACAGGATATGATTAATTTTCTCAGAGATACTCTCAAAGATAGTAACTCTGTCATTGTAGGGACGATAGAGAGTAAATATGAACGCGGTACTCTGAGTAAGTGCGTCACGGAAACACATATAAACAATTTCTTTGGATCTGTTTTGGATCTTCTTTGGAGATCTCTTTGTCACATGGAAAGCCGTCTGTAAAGTAGGCACAAATTCCATGTCCATGGCGATTTTGAGGGTCGAATGTTGATGTCATATTCAAGTGACTCTTAATCATGAAATCATTTTCAGAAACAGAGGAGAAAGTGCCAGTTTCGTACAGTAACGGGTTTGGTCTCCTGTAAATGGATTTCAGCTCTGGAAGTTTAGAACGTAGACCACTAATGCTGGAAAAGGAGACCTGGTAGTGGGAGTATAGGTTAGAATTTGGGATGCTGGGTTTACGTGAATGTTGTGTTTTGTGACTTATCATGTTGGAATTGTAAGATTTGTGGAAGAGGTCAGTAGAGGGTAAGAGCAGGACACAGAGAGAATGAATAAAAGATAGATTTTCTTTAAAGACCATTGAAGAAAGGAATGCCGTAACAGTTACCACTAATATGGCATCGAGAGGCCTCACTGGAAACTACTGCATGGTCCAGACTCCATTCACCAAATAGCAATACAATATTATGCACCTTCTGATAGGACAACCTCCTTGGGACTAACTAGGGAGCAAAGTAGGATAAGCGAGAGTTACGGGGCTACCGAAAATGCATCCACAATGCGTTCTCTAATCTCCATTACTTTGGTTTAAAATAAAGATACTAGTGACTTGTGGAACAAAACAACTCATCTAAGTATGCATTTATCAGTTTTTCATTACCATTCTAAGGAATTTGGAGATAGGTTCTCCTCTCATAGACTTAATCAGGAAGGAATTGCCGAAAAGGGTGGAAGGATTTTTTCTCCTTTCTTCTCTTTTTTTACCTCTACTATGTTGATTCTTCGACACATGAAAATATGGCATCTAAATATATCTAATTTTCCCCGACTGAACAAACATGAAGAAATTTAAATGTAACGCGAACAAACATATCGATGCACTCTCCACTTAGGATGGCCCTTAATTCTCAGTTCTCTGTGGAAATGTGTTTGGGATGAATAAAAGTAAAAATAAAAAAGAACGATATCAAATCTCCAGCACGTCAATTCTTCGAGATGATATCCTATAGCAGTAATACACATCGTGTATGTGTTTATGTATTTATATTTTTTCATAACGTTCCATTAGTTAAAACAAAAGAAACTTCAAGAACTACGTTAATACTAAATTCTTAATAATAACTCTAATCCTATCGTCATAATGAACATCTGAAGGCCTAACTCATATATCACATCTGATTAATTAGTGCACTTTAGAGAAAATAGTGTTAGTTTAATAACACATGAATTCTTATCATTTTTTAATTAAATTTTCATTAAAAATAGTATCGTTTGCATAAATTTAAAACAACTTATTTTAATTATATAAAAACAATTATTTAAAATGAGATTTAATTTATTTTCAATGTTAAAAATATAAAATAGCTTGTTCTAATGTAGATAAAATACATACGGTTGGCAGCGAAAAAGCACATTGATTTGGAAGTAAATTTTATTTTATTTAGTAAAACGTAGCCATTATTGACGAAATTGATGTAATAATAGTTCTAATATAAAAATGAAACAATTACACATTTTTAAGGGATTTTTATAAGATACGTCCATTCGATCTGCGCGTTTATCGATGGAAATAATATTTAAAATTCGGCAAACTCGTTATCTGGGAATAAATGTGTATATATGCAAATCCTACTGTTCATTGAGGTATTATCCGTTTTTATTTCTTCCGATACACATGTCTTATCCACAATAAGATAACACACACAATGGCGACCTTGTGGCGGGTAAACGATATAGCCGAATACGTGGTGTCTAAAAACGTAAACGCTAGAATATATGTTACGAATAAATAAACGACATTTTATAGAGATTATGTCACTTAGTTTGTTTGTTATAAAAACAGACACTTCGTGAATTCCGACGGGAAATGATTAAGGACTTCTTCTACTGCTAGTTAATAAGAATTGAATATTAAAATTCAAAATAAACGTAAGCATGTTGTAGCCCAGTATCGTCAAGTGGTATTATTTGATATCGTACAACCTAGCAGAAGAAATGCATCTTTAAGTTATGAACATACTTCTTGCACTATGTATCACTAAAACAGTCATTTCAAATGTATACCACTATTTTATGCAATACTAGTACTTATAAAGAGACTGCGACTTACAACATAACGTCTGTGAAAAAGAAGAAGGAAGTACAGAGAAGAGGAAAGGGCGGTGCAAACAAAACTATAGATACGCTTCTGAACCTAATCAAGAACCCTCAATGGATCTAATGTATGAACTCCAAGAAAGATTTTCTGAGAAAGAAAGAGCAAATTGCAATTGGTTTCTCCTCAAGAACAAAGGCACCAATGAAAATTTTAGAAAGAAAATAGTGACGCCGACAATTGAAGGACACGGAATAAAACGAAACAAACATTCTTTTCCCCAATCCACAAACGAACTCAAGTCAACTTCTAAATCAACTGCATATTCCAACTGATCCCAGGAGGATGAGCGAGAAGAAACACCAGAATATAGAGTGATATCTTCAGCATAGATTTTAATCTTCTGAATAATATTCTCTAGAAGATTATTTATTTAAAGAAGAAACAATGTTGGAAAAACAGATAGGGAAAGAAGATGGAAAGTGAAAGAGAACTTAACTAAGTATAACAATATTTGTATTATTTTACTTGAGTCGAAGTTCTCAGAAAACAAGTGGCCCCTTCCTGGGGCTAACACTTGACCTCTCTATATAGAGATACATAGATATCCGAGTATTCCATTAACGTTCTCTTTACATGTCAAACGTTAGGTTAAGAACGTTAATGTTCTCTCTCCAAATGATCTGTTTACTGTGTTACGATATATCTTTCTTGTGATCTCTTAGTCTTACCGGATTCCAGGACAAGAGTTCATCTAGTCTGGTGGAGTATCCAGCAAAATGCTGTTACTTTAGGTAACATTACTTATTATGTATGAGCCAATGTATAGCCGTGTCGAGAGGATCTCATTTTATGCTTCGAATACTATGTCATTTTAAATATTTGGTTAGGATTTTCTTGTAGAGTGAAGTATCCTCATGTCAGTCTGTCCTGGCAACCCCTTGTACAAAGAGACTGACGATGCTCGAGAATGGTGCCTAGTAGGTAATTCCAACTCTCCCCATATATATATATATATATATATATATATATATATATATATATATATATGTATATATATATATATGTATATATATATGCCTAGTGGGTATCAAAATGAATGATAGATTGGATCCTCAAATATTTGAGTAGTTGCCATTTTCAAGACTGATAGCGAAATGTAGAGAATAAATTAAAATGGTAACTGCTATAATAAAGACTAATGACAATATAAAGAGATGTTCACAACAATGTTAAACGCAAGTAATAATACCTTGTATTCTCTTACGAGTAATTTGCTTTATGTTTATAGTGATAAACATAACGAGGTTCTGTATTTGCGAAGTATAAATGCAAAGAAGGCGGATTGTGGTCATTGACTTGTATCTTTCGGGAATAGAATCTCATCGTTGCATAAAGACAGCATGAAAAAATCTAATTTAAAAAAGTGTAATTAATTCATAAATATAAACAGACATTGTTTCTGATTTTTGATTTGCAAAGAGTTCCGCGACGTCCATGCCTTTTATACAATCAGTTTTTGTTTTTTAATTCACTCTTTGTCACTTGCTCTCTCCCTCTTCCTATCTCTATTACTACTTTTACTCGCTCTTTCTCTCCCAGCTTCCTTTTTTCTCGCCCTCACCCTCGTTGGCTTACATTCAAACTTTCCTTCTCTCTCTCTCTCTCTCTCTCTCTCTCTTTCTCTTTCTCTTTCTCTTTCTCTCTCTCTCTCTCTCTCTCTTTCTCTTTCTCTTTCTCTCTCTCTCTCTCTCAGACACACACCGTTTTATTCTCTCTTCTGTCCTTTCTCTCGTTCACAACTCTCTCTCTCCCTCTCTCTCTCTCTCTTTCTCTCTCTCTCTATCTATCTGCTAATCTGTTATTCTTGCTCACTCCCACACGTTCCAGCTCTTTCGCCCCCCTCTCTCTCTCTCTCTCTCTCTCTCAACACACACGCGCACACACTTGTGTTCATCTTGAAATCTCATAAATCATTGTTCTTTTTTGTTCGTTTTCTATTTTTTATTAATTTGTTGTTGTTTTTTTCTTTATGGCTTTTTCTTATTGTTCTCTTTACCAATTGAAGCTATTGCGGATTTTAGAAGCCACTTGTTGGCCGCCGAACTGCGTCAAATGTTTATATTCTAAGATTAGAAAAATGCATCATCGCTGCCGATTCACGGGTATCTTACTGCCACGAAACTATGGCACACTATTTCCTCTTTGAACCAACGCCCGATGCAAAAGCAATTAGCCGCGTGTTACCCTTTCCACTCAATGTAAACTGTCGCTTCAATTGGCAAACCCGGTGAGAGAGATACAATCGACCTGCTGCTGATTGTCCCCAAGATACCATTCAACAAAAAATCGTTTGTTTGGTGGGCGGCAAAGCACTGATTCATATTTTCAAATGTCCTTAGGTTGAGTCACATCACCATCCGCTTGTCTCATTAAGGATCATGTGAAAGACAAGGCTCAGTCGGTCGTTTCTTTCGTAAAGCAATAATAAAAAAAATGCTTCACACTGCTTTTTCTCGCTTTTCTAAAGTGGGCATCATATTTTGCAAATACAGTAAAACAATGGTTAACGAACGTCTCTATTTACGAACACATCGGTTTACGAATACAACTTTGATACATGTTCCGATTTACGAGCAACATTTCAGTTAACTAAACGCTAATCTTTATTTACTTGCCTCCCCACCAGGGCAGAGTTAGACACAAGGTCAGTTTTTAATGTGTGAAAAATTAGACTCCCCAGAAAGAGGAACTCTGGATTAGTGCAAAAATATAAAAATGTCTGAATCTAGAAGGATTTCTTCTTCACTGACCAAGGACAGAAAAGACGACGAAAAGTATCCGAACAGATAAATAACTTTGTTCCTAGCCAAAAGACCAAGGAGTTCATACCTAATATCATGCATAGTTATAACTAATGCACATATATAAAATAGATTATCGGTAGAAATAAACATCATATTTCGACATTTTAAGTTATATTTTGCGTACTTTCTCTCTCTCTCTCTCTCTCTCTCTCTCTCTCTCTCTCTCTCTCTCTCTCTCTCTCTTTCTCTAACTGTCGTCTCTTTCGATTGTCTTCTTCATCTAAACTATACCAAATGTTCTTACTTCGTTAAAAGAAACAAAAAACGTTCGTATCTTTCCTTGGATTGTATAACCTTTCCCTCTCTCCCGTCTTATAATTAGTCACTTCCCCAACTGATTTCCGCCAATCAATAGATTTATCATAAAAGAAGGTTATTTTCGTTATGGCGGTTACTACCATGAGGAAAGGTAATGTCCCTTTCATTCATTAAGACTACATAGATAGTCTATTTTTATGTAAATTATTAATCGATTCTAATCTACATGCATTTTCGAGCGGGAATGCACATAATTATAGCCGTGTAACTACTTAGGTGTCTCATGAAAGATTTCTTTACGAAGTGTACGCTATCTTCTGAACTGCCGTCTGTTGAAACAAACAAATATTTGAAAATAAGAACACGGTTTTAAAAAATAATGTTTGGTCAAATATTCAGAAACTAATGAATTATTTATTTTTGTGAAGTTAAAGGTAACGGACTCTTAAACTTTACAAGTTGAATGTATATATTTTCATGTAAATATTAATTTATTATATATCTTTTTTGTTCTTTATTCTATCTTTTGAGTATATATATATATATATATATATATATATATATATATATATATACTTGTACACATAAAAAACATCCATTTTTTGGTTTTCCTTTTTCATTTTCCTATCACGTCGGATTACCTTCATCCTTCTCTTCCCATATATACTTGTGTATATGTGTACCGTATGTGTATATATGCATATATTTATGTATGTGATTGTATATATATATATATATATATATATATATATATATATATATATATATATATGCGTGTGTGTGTGCATTATATATACGTATATAGATATATGAATATATATGTATGTGTGTGTGCGTGTGTGTAACTACACACACGCACACACACACACATATATATATATATATATATATATATATATATATATATATATATATATATATATATATATATGAATATTGATATGTGTATTTTATGTCTATCTTAATATTTTACAGGGTTATGCATATTTTTGTTGTTTTTAGGGGATTTTTCTTTTGGATATTGTTGTATTTGCATGTATTTGGATGTATTTTATATTTGTGCATATATATATATATATAAATATATATATATATATATATATATATATATATATATATATATATATATATATATACATAGAGAGAGAGAGAGATAACAGGAGAATAAAGATATGATGTAGAAATAGAGCAATTATATAAACAAGTAAAGATGAGAATAAGAATTGTACAAAATAAAATATATATTAAGTCATTAGTTGTTCAAGACAAGGGGTTTTAAATAAAATAAATTTTGTTTTTCCTTTCTTAAGACATGGCTTTTCAAAGAATGATATCTTATCGTCAGAGGAGAGAAAACGAATAAGTTGGTAAGTGGAAATTACAAAAAGTCCAAATTTGAAAAGGTATAAAAATAAAGATAATATAAAATGTAAAAAGAAAAGGTTGAAAATATAGACAAATTTTCACCAATTGAAGCACTATGAGAGTTCGTAGAAGTGGGTGTGAAGTAAGGTAAAATTCAATTATATTTTAGGAGGTTGAGTATCAGCTCGACCTCTACTGCGAGGGTGCAGAAGGTACTGGAACATTGGAGAGGCTTATTGCCACTCATATTCTAAAGAATGACAACGGTTTTTTCCAGCGATAAATTTATAGTATACGGCTGCGGCAATAATGCGAAATGATTTGCAACGATTATTGAAATGATGCAGAAAGTGCTAGAAATCTAGGGAGACTTGTTGTCACTCAGACTCAAGGAAACACCACTTGTTATTGTCAGTGAACAATCACTCATAATGCTATAAGTAATAATAACACATTTACCAAAAGAAACGGAAGGAGATATAAAGTAGAAAAAGGTATATAGCAATGGTATGGACTGATTACAGAAAGCATACGATACAATGCGCCAACCATATATAATTAGATGCTTAACGATGTACAAAATATAGACTTTATGGT
This sequence comes from Sepiola atlantica, assembly GCA_963556195.1. NCBI lineage: Eukaryota > Metazoa > Mollusca > Cephalopoda > Sepiida > Sepiolidae > Sepiola > Sepiola atlantica. Next base: position 129,510,740 of record OY744521.1, on the reverse strand, counting down.
TAATAAAATAGAAACATGGAGACTGGTACTGATAGCTCGAGGGCAACACCTGATAGATATAAGAATACAGAGAGGCCTTTTCCAGGGAGATTATCTATCACCATTACTTTTATTACAGCCACGATAGAATATCAGTAGCAATAGGTCTCCACAAGGTTCTAGTACCATCTGCACCCTCGCAGTAAAGGCCTGTTGCAAACGATACTAAACGGTGAATTTCATAATAAGTGAGTGCAGCAGATTTACTCAAAAGAATTATTAAAAAAGATATTACTACATTTGGGAAGGCAGTCTATTGGTAACTATTCAAACGTCTCTACTTTGAACATTCAGCAAATTGCTACAACTACAAACCGGTGTCAGTAGTGGGAAATGGAAGCTTTTAAATCTTCCGGAACATGAAAATACCAACGGGAAAACTGAAAATAAAACCGGGCATGATAATAATAAATAAGAAAGAAAAATTGTGTCAAATCGTATATTTTACCGTCCCAGCAGATCAAGGAGGTAAGACACCCCCCAGGAAATACACGTAGTTTACCAGAGAACTGGGGATAATATTGAACATGAAGAAAAGTACTGTAATACTAATAATTATAGGAGCAATATAAATAGTTCAGAAAGCCTGAAAAAAAGTATAAAAGAATATTGAATCAAAGTGAGTATTACAACCATATAACGCACGATACATGAAAACAGCTCAAACATTGAGAAAAACCATCGTAAATATTTACACATGGAAGCCTGAATAACCACAAATATTATATAGGAGAAACCGACCTTGAATTTAAAAAAGGTATCATAATTACATAAGCACATTAGTAACAAAAACACAGATTTATTACATCATTATCGAATCATTGATGGGATCTCAAAAAAAGTGGACGGTCACCTACAGTCAAATAAAAATAATAATAATATGGGCCAGGGAATGAGCATATTTAGACTAAACGTGTAGATTATGTTTGAGCGAGAAACTAGAAAGATGCCAAAGAATTATTAAATCGTAGAGGCGAAATAGCAACTACCTGTAGATAGAATAAACTTTAAATGAAAATAACAAATAAAATTTGAAGATTTTTATTAAAATAAATAAAAACATTATAGCTACAATATATATATAACATGGCAATTGGTAACAGAAAAATATGACAGATTAATTGTTTTTATTTCTAAGTGTCTGAGTAATATCATTTAAACCATTTAAAAGTGGGGAGTGTGGACATCGCTTTTAAACAAAGGGGGTGACACCCATTGGCTGATAGAAATAAACATGTAGGGAGTGGTGTAAAACCAACAGGCTTGATTGGTTAGTAGCTAAAGTAAACCCTTGTTAGATATAAAGGCAACCGTTAAATATAAATGCACGCAATTTGCTGATGGTTTCCTTCGGGAATTAAACATAAATGTTTCTATGTAGCTTACTTGCCAAAAGTATAATTTCATAGTATATGTGTGGGTGTGTATGTGTGTGTGTGTATGTGTGTGTGTGCATCGGTTCCTTTAATCTTTGACAATTATATTTCCTACGAGCAGGAAGAATCGATATTGCTCGTAATTGAATGCAGATCACTACTATGTTCATAATACCATATGCCTTTCTTATTTTTTTACATTCCTCCTCCTCCTCCCGTTTCGCTCCTAATATAGTTGAAAGAAGCTGAACTGTTGGAAACCTTTCTGAATTAGTGTCTTATACATATGGTTTAAATTTCATTAAAATCGGATATACGTATTTGACGTTTTAAGAGGGTGCTGTCTCTTAGAAGTGGTGGCACATAGATATTCAGTACATAGAGGGTAACGTGGAAATTGTGAACTACTGCCATTGTCTTCCGCGGAGAATCTTATACACATGATGTAAATTTCACCAAAATGAGATATATTTTATATTTAAAAGGAGCCATGCCCCCATACCCCCATTTAGATTTAACTTAGAGATTCAGGAAAACTTCCGTTGTCTTCCCCAGTAAATTTCCCATAAGAATACACTCTTAGATTTTATGTAGATTATCTTACCTTTCTTTCTATAGCGAACACACAAACATCACAAAAACGCACGTACACATATCCACACATTGAGTGTAATATATAGAGAGATTATAATTTCCAGTTATATTTCTAAGTATATATTCGCTTTAAGGAACCTCAGTGGATTTTCATTGATATATCTATTTATGTATTATTTATATATATATATATATATATATATATATATATATATATATATATATATATATATATATATATGTTTGTTTTTTTACATAATTTTAGTGCTACTGTTATTATAACAACCCTCATTACTATTCACAGATAGCGTATTGATCTAGGTGTGTATGTGTATGTGTATTTATATATATGTATATATGTGTATGTGTGTGTATGTGTGTGTATTTGCATATATATGTGTATGCATCTGCTACTTTATTATATCTATCTTTCTGTTTATTTAATTTTATATAATAAATTTTATATAATAATATATCTTAATTAATTCCTTGTTTGCGTTTATATTCTAATATTCTTATATTCATGCATCTATTTATATATTTTTCTTAATACAGGGTGTTTCAAAAGTCTTGGGAACATTACAAATGCGTATATCTCATGAACTATTCCAGGTAGAAAAATGAAACTGGTGCCATTTTAAAGCTTGCTTAATCAAGTTTTTGGTCATACTAATGATTTTCGTGTTATCTTTCCAGGTGCAGTAATGGCGTTCTCTAAACAAGACAAGGCATTTTGCGTCCTCCAATTTGCAAAGACTGAATCGTGGACATGTGTTCAGCGTGCATTTCGCAGGAAATTTAAAAAAGAAGCCCCTGAAAGGAAATCCATTGTCAGATGGCATGCTAAATTTGTGAAAGATGGGTGTTTGTGCCCAAGTAAGCGAACAGGTCGCCCTTCAACTTCAGAAGATGCAGTTGAGCAAGTTCGGACAGCCTTTCAGCGGAGCCCCCGTAAATCAGTGAGAAGAGCCAGCAGGGAACTTCAGCTTGCTCCAGCAACTGTCTGGCGTGTCTTAAGGAAACGACTGCAAATGGTACCTTACAAGCTCAAGTTGGTCCAAAAGTTGAAGGACACTGATAAGCCACTTCGCCGTGACTTTTGCATTGCAATGCAAGAGAAGTTGGAAGATAACGGCTTTGATGACCGGCTTGTTTTTAGCGATGAGGCGACCTTCCATCTGAATGGCAAAGTTAACAAGCATAACACTCGCATATGGGGTACTGAGAATCCTCATGAACTTCTTGAGCACGAGCGAGATTCACCAAAAGTGAACGTGTTATGTGCAATTTCCAAGAAAGGTGTCTATGGACCGTTCTTCTTTGAAGAGGCAACTATCACTGGTGAATCCTATCTCAACATGCTGGAAGACTGGTTAATGGCTCAGTTGGAACAAGCAGAATCTGATGACTTCATTTTTCAACAAGATGGTGCACCACCACACTGGAGTCTTAGAGTAAGGCAGTTTCTTAACACAAGGCTGCCTGGTAGATGGATTGGGAGATCTGGGCGAGGTGATGACGTTCTCATGCCCTGGCCTCCTAGGTCTCCAGATCTTACCCCGTGTGACTTTTTCCTTTGGGGCTTTGTCAAGCCTCTTCCAAGAGATATTGACGAACTAAAGGCTCGAGTAACGGCAGTTGTGGGAACCATTGACGTCAAGATGCTGGAACGCGTTTGGCAGGAAATGGACTATCGACTAGATGTCTGCCGTGTGACGAATGGTGCTCATATTGAGCAACTTTGAAGATTCCCCACAAAACTTGAAACTTTAACCTTTCCAACGGTACCAATTTCATTTTTCAACTCCTAATAGTTTTTGAGTTATTAAAAATCGTTATGTTCCCAAGACTTTTGAAACACCCTGTATATCTATCTATCTATTTATATATCTTTTTATATGATTTTATCACTTAAACAACCTAGCATTATTATTATTAATAGTAGTAGTGGTGGTAGTTATGGTAGTGGTAGTAGTAGTAGTATTACACACAGTATATCAATTTATTATATTTCCATTCATTCACTTTCTGTTTACCCATAATTCTATTTATATATTTTTTCTTTGATTTTGATTTTGATTTTATCTTTATTTTTATTTTTTTTAATATTTATTTTTATTTTTCCATTATTAATTTATCTAATTTTATTTATATAGTTATTTATTGATTTATTATTATTATTATTATTATTATTATTTTATTTTTCTTCTATTCCACCCAATTCAATTACCCAGTGACATTTAAACTATATATATTTAAAAATCAGTTGGCCTTAGTAGTAATGCATAAAGTTTAAAATGACAACGGATTACTTATCCTATCGGCAGAGACATTTCGCGTGAACTGACTTGAACGTTGATAAAATGAATAAACGTTACACGCTTTTAAAAATTCCAGTTTTTCCAACAGTTTACTTTTTCATTTTTTATTTATTTTCTTCATTTCGTATCAATCTTTGAAAAAGAGCGGATGTCTGCTTGAAATATCAGAATAAAATATAATATTTACAAAAACAACAACATCGTTTTTATGCTTCATACATCGGTAATTAATCTAAAAACACTATATATATATATATATATATATATATATATATATATATATATATATATATATATATGTATATATATATATAATATTTGTTTTGTTTATTATCTATGTACGTATAGTTTCATTCTTTTTTAGTCGCGACTCGTCAGCATAGATATATAACTATTCACTACTATTCGCGTAATTCGAAACCCCGATCTCCGAATATGTTACAACTCAAATCCCGACATCTAGACCTCTACGGCCACCGCTGAATAGCTAGATAAACAGTATAAGTTTAACGCTTTGTTCGGCGGCTTGACGTCAAGAGAGCGTTCAACGTAATGAAAGGAACGATACATTTATAGCTAGTGACGTCATGCTGTGTAAATACTACACTTACAGTGCCCATCTATGGTTTTTTCTATGTTTTTTTTCTAGGGGCTAAAAATAATAAATATTTGTTTTGTCTATTATCTATGTACGTATACGTTTCGTCCTTTAATCGGGACTCATCAACATAGAGATATAACTATTCACTACTGGTCGCGTGATTCGAAACCCCGAGCTCAGAGTACGTTACAACTAAATATATTTTTGACATATTCATTTATACCCGTTTCAAAAATTCAACATCAACAACAGTTATGTGTACGATTGTTTCTGAGACGAAATTGACCGTTATTGATAGCAAGCATCTTCATCAGCACAGGGTATACCAGAGGTTCGAAGTCAAACAAAGCAACATAAATTACAGTATTATTCACCCTCAAATACGCAGCAATTCGAGAAGAAATGGGAGGGTGGGATATCACAATTTCTATACTTCTAAAACAACATAATAAAATCACACATAAAAAAACAATAGAAAAAACGGATATCAAATATACAAAAATAGAAAATGCATACAAATATTAAAAAAGTAAACAATTACAACATTTTAAATATTTTAAAATTGATAAAAATCAAAAATTGATTGAATTAATAAATACAAAGAATTATTTTTAAAAACAATTATCTTTAAATAAATTTATAAAAATTATTTTTTTATAATTGAAATACAGAAACAGAAAAATAAACTATAACATTTACAGAAAATAATAATTATCATTATAATAATAAAATAAATAATGATAATTGGATATTATAATGAAAATTTGACTAACAGTACTAAATATAAGTAAAATAAAATATAAAATAAAAAAGTTTATACATTATGTAAACTATAGGTAGTATTCACAAAATTCATAAACGTTACAATACAAGATACTCTTAGAAATAGACACACTTTGAAAAGGTTGGTATATATAAAGAATTGAAAGTATATACAAAATCATATATTTTCACACACCCATATATATATATGTACGAACACATGCACATTTGCATATATAGAGATACATAAATATATAACCATATTACTTATATATATATATATATATATATATATATATATATATATATATATATATATATATACATACATATATATATATATATATACTTTTTAATGTTATTGGGAGTGTTTTCCAGCAGAGTACTCAATTATTAGATAATTAATAAGAGCATAATATTTATTTATATGTAATACAGTAAGTTATAACAACAACCGTACCATCGGTTTCAGATCTGAGAAATTTAAACTTTCGTCAGCGGAGTCGTTTAGCTTAATGATATATATATATAATTGAGACAAAAAGCGTAAATAACGTGTACGAAGATGCACATATAAACGCACACACACACAAACAAATATAATAATAAACCTATTAGAAGCAAAAGGAAACGATGACAGAGAGGCTGACATATTTTAAAGATATAATTGAAATAAGTCTTTTGCAATTAACGTCAAATCGCGGTGTACTATTTAACATGGTTAAAAGGGAAAGTTCAAAGAAATCGCAATCTACACAAAAGGAGGTTTCTTAAAATTTTTATATCATCTCAATCAAAGTTCCTACACACACGCACACACACACACACACACACACTCGGAAATCGGAGTTTCGACTCCCATAATCAGTAGTGAATAGTCATATTTCTATGCCGATGACCCCCGATTATAAACGACGAAACGTACACGTACATAGATAATAAACAAAACAAATATTCATTATTACTAGATGGGCACTGTAAGTGTAGTATTAACACAGCATGACGTATCTAGCTATAAATGCATCGTTGAACGCTCTTATGACGTCAATCCGTTGGATAAAGTGTTAAAATTATCACCGTTTATTCGCTATTCAACTATGCCCGGGTTGTTTTAGACGTCGGGATTTGAGATTTAAAAATACTCGGAATCCGGGGTTTCGAATCACATGACCAGTAGTGAATAGTCATATCTCTATGCTGATGAGTACTGATTATAAAGGACGAAACGTATACGTACATAGATAATAAACAAAACAAATATTATATATATATATATATAGATAGATAGATAGATAGATAGTTTTATACCACTTTTATGTTCGCTTACCAAGGTTAAAATCACGATATAATGATACTAAATTTTATGTCTAGAATTTTTATTCAAATTTTGATCAAAACTCATTACATGATTTTGATTCCAAAAAATTGTGTATAATTTCAGACTTAAGTTTAAGCGGTTTTAGAAATAAATTGAAATTCAAAGAATCTTGCTTAATTGATGTCTAATGACTATGGATCAAATTCAATGCAAATCAGAAATATTTTAATTGTCTAAATGGAAGGTAGTTCTCATATTATGCCACCTAAGACTCTTAAAAATACTCTAAAGAAACTGAAATTGGTGGAATATTTATTAATTAATATCTCATACCTATTACTAAAACTTCACAAAAATCGGAGGTAAATCGATTTTCACGAATGGCTTCCACCACTTTTGTTTACTTTCTTTGCATAAAACTAAATTAAATTAATATAGCCAACGTTGCGCCTAGCAGCTCTGTTACAAACGTCATAACGATCAGTTAATTAGTTTAGGTGTGAATCCCGTACATAGAAATATATAAACACATAGCCATAACTAACTTAATAAATATAGAGATAAATAAATGAATTGAAAATCTGAAGAAGCCCACGTAGTGCAACGTCAATGTGAATTAAATGTTCGAGTAATTCTATTTGTTTTTCCTGTCATTATGTCCACTCTGTCAAAATAATTTGTCTGCTATCAATATAGTTGACATTTATAAAGATTTGATGATTATTAATGCTGATGTTACCCTTAAATATATCGTTAATGTTAATAAGAAAACTTTTCTCTTTCAATTTATACATGTTCTTCTAAAATGCAAACCATTATTTAAACCCGTCTCAGGTTTATGACGACCAGAAAAACAATCGAATTTTTCGTTCTCATTTTTTTATGAATCATTCAAAGTTGGTGTGTAAACACTTTATATACATAGTGTATCAAAATTTGTTGAACAGGGGCAAAAAGTGCTCGATCGTAGGTTCTACAAGAGCTAATATAAAGGATTTTATTTTAAAAGTATGCATTACCGTTTCTGTTAGGTAAAAAGATCGCCCAGTTTTAGACGGTGAATGTTAGTTTTTCCAGGTTTTTTAAAAAGTTTTTTTCCGTTTTATCTCCGTTTCTTGACGTGCTGGGGGTTTGGAACAGAAAAACAGACGGATTCTAACTCAGAAATCGTCTGTCCATAACATTGAAACACTAGGCAGAGTTAAACAATATGCTCTCATGACAACCAACAAAAATGTCAGCTAATTCCGGGGCTAAAAGACTCCCCATGGATACTCCATCAATCTGGCTATACATGATGTTTTTATAGCAAAATTGAACAGACTTCTTGCACAACAACATTTATTCAATATATATATATATATATATATATATATATATATATATATATATATATATATATATATATATATATATGGGGGTGTCATATTGGTGAAGAGAAAAATGATTCCCATCTAGCATTATAAATCTATGCCATTTATAAAAGCAATATATTTCTGCCACTTCCACTATCGATGTTTTGGCTAAGTGGTAGAGTGTTGTATCACAGTCTATGGCGTCTCGGGTTTTAATATCGCTAGTTTCAGCCACACTGATGAGTCGTAAAATGATCAAACACATGAGGTAGATAATTATATAATTTATATTTAAGTAAATGCTTTTACGTATAAATTGTTTAATATCTTCAATTATCAGTATCGCAAATAAAGTAAAAATTGATAGTTATACATTTCATATATATAAGAGCGTACACTCTTTTGTCGAAAACGACAGGAAAATTTATGATTCGCCAGTTTTCGCACTCGCTATTCATTAATATATATTAATATATATTCATAAAATATTCATTTAGATTCATAGAATTATGTCAGTAATTTAATTTTTTATATATAAATTATGATCATTTCTGATGATCATAAGTAAAAAGACAAATCGGTGAATTTTTATTTAGAATCAGAGATTTCTTTCCGAATTCATTAAAGAATGTGGGGTTGTCTGGGTTGCTATGTCCTTCTCGCTTCCCTTAAACACCTAAAATAGTTTTATCTGACACGTTTTTTACTCGCTTAATAAGATTACTCGCGTGACAAGATTGTGTTACGGGGCAGAAGTGCATATATATATATATATATATATATATATATATATATATATATAGTTCACCCCAAAGAAGGCAAGTTGCCACTGTACACGTTAGCAGCTACTGAGAATTAGAGTAAAAGTTTAAGAGTCCTCCTTAATTAGGAGCTGTGCAGCGAAATGTTTGTTCACATTAGTTTTAAATTACTGCATGTCGGTACAGTCGGGGAAACAAGGAAGCAGGGAGGGAATTCCAAATGCCGGCAGCTTGAGGAAAGAAGCCAATTGAGTAGAAAGCTATGCGGCATCTGGGGATCTCCACAGTGAATGGATGGGATTTAGCTGATTGTCGGGTTGGTCTAGTGTATTTACGTCCAGGAGCATTAGAGCAGCAAGTTCATCGGAACACATTCAATTGAAGTACTTGTAAAACAAGGATACAATATTCCGCCGATAGGACAGGGGCTCGAGCTTGGTGGATAGTGAGGGACATATTAGATTAGATACTCTTTTTTGGACCTCGTCTAATGGATGGTGCATCAGCCAAGATGTGACAACAATACTCCATGCATAGGAGGATGGTGGCTTTGTAGAGATATAAGATACTGTCAGGTGTGAGAAGTTTTCTAGCACAGTAAAGAGATCCAACATTTCTTTGCAGTAGCCTTGGCAATGTCTTCTATGTATTTGTTCTAATTCATGTTACCTCTGAATGTTAGGCCGAGGAGTTTGAACGTTGGACTATCAGGTAGGTTGTTATTTTCCATGAGAATCGGTGGTTGAAGAGGTTTCTTGTAGTTGTTGAATGAAAGGAGCAACATTTAATGTTACCATCCATTTATGACCCATTTCACTACAGACTC
>OY744521.1:129468287-129495787 GCA_963556195.1 Sepiola atlantica | reverse complement strand
GCATAGGTAAGTAGTTAAAGTTATGTTATAGCACCGACAGAACTCGAGACCACAGTATGAACCTGCTGCTTTGGTGTCTCAACGACGTAAATTCACTAGACCAACCAGACAATCTGTCAAATCCCAGCTATTCAATGTAAAGGTCCACAGATGTCGAAGAGCTTTTTAGTCCAGAAGCTTCTTTCCTCGTGTTGCTGGACTCTGGAAATCCCTCCCTTCTCTCTGTTTTCCTGACGGTACTGACATGCAGAAATTTAAAACTAATGTAAACATACATCTTGCTGCACAGCTCGTAATTTAGGTTGAACCCCCATCCACCCATCCACCCAAAAAACTCTCACCCTTTTTCTCAGTAGCCCCTTACGTCTACAGTGGCGGTCTGTCTTGTTTGGGGTAAACTATGTTAAAAAAAGTAACCAATGCATCACCGCCACACACACATACACGCACTAAAATATTTTAATTTTTAAATGGGTGGTTGTGTCCATATCATAAAATCTAAAAATATTTTTAAAACTTCAGTTAACCGAAAATTTCAGGTATGTTTTTCACAAAAGACTTATACACCCTTTTTCCCCACTTTGCATGAAACTAAATTAACCTAAATATAGTCTACATTATCCACCCTGATGTCTAGCAGCTTTGTTCCAAAATTCATAATAATCAATTAATTTGTTTAGGAGCGAAGCATGTACATACAAATGTATAAACATATACACATACCTAACTTCATATAAATATACCTATAGCCTTGGTCTTTTTAAGTCTAAGCCCAAGAGGCAGCTTCGGTCTTTGCAATAATTATATTTCGTTCTTATTAGCTCCTTTCGTCAAATGGTATGATGCCTTATCTGGAGCTACTTCCATGAAAAAAATGTAATTCCATCTAATAAAAGTGTGAAACTCCAAATAGGAAATTGAACATGCTTTATCAGTTATAGTCAATTCAATGATCATGGTAATAAATAGATGAGTGGGATGACAGTAAAAATGATGATGTTATTATATTATTTATGAATTATATTATTCATTGAGAAGAGAAAATGGTAACCTTTTCATCGAGTAAGTAATGTATTCATGTGTTCATGGTGTGTCAGAAAACTTACTTGTTGCAGATGTTACTCCAGACATTTCCTTCTCTTGGAATAGTTGCCATAGTCTATCTTACTGTATCATCTATAGACAGATGGGGGGACAAGAGTTCATGCCATAATGAAAGTGATAGAACTCGAACCTACAGAGATCTCAATCTGTGATTGCCCCACCGCCTCACCCGTAACCTTTACGTCTAACTGACTTAGCTAACCATTGTGCTACGGCGCAATTCATTTCTTCTCCTTTCTGAATGTACAAAGCAACAGATTTGACGATTTTTTTCTGTTTTTGGCGAAAAATTGTTCTTTGCCAAACAAAGCAAGAATATGAAAATAATGTAGAAAGGAAAAGAGATTATAATATTTCGTTTCGGAGTTTTTGTTTGTTTTCCGTATTTTTCAATTCCAAGGTTCAGTGAATTCTTTGCTTCGAAAAAGGATTTTATTTTGGCTGGAAGCATCGTTGCATTTGTTGAAATGGTAACGAGTTGTTGTCGCTGGAAGGAGAACACAACTCTGGGAAACAGAATTTCTTCGGTGTCAGGTTTTGGCACGATGCCGCATGCAATCCGAGAGGACGATACTATGAAACAGGATACCGAACGCAGATTCGCCTCCGTACACATATATACACATACTTACATTTATGAATGTATGTGTGTGGGTGTGGGGGCGATGTTTACGGCATGCCTATAATAAAGAAATATAAGGACAACACGAAATACATACAACTTTACCCATACACACACATACATATGTATATCTTTTTATTATTTTTATTTATACTAACACATTTTGCTACAAAAATGCACTCATGTTTCAATCTACTAAATATCTGTGTATCATCAGGTGAGAGTACTAACGAAAATATGTTTGTATAAGTAAAAATATTTTTTTATGTTGTTGAACACTTTTAAATCAATAATGTAAGGTTCACTAGATTAATTTTCCATTAATTCTATTCTAGATCCATTACGATATTGGTATATTTCTACTTGAAAGGAGCTTAAAGATAAATTAATGTTTACTTACATAGATACAGTTTGCAACATCGTAGTTCACCTATTATTATTATTATTATTATTATTATTATTATTATTATTATTATTATTATTATTATTATTTACATCATTAATTATACTAACCGCTGAGATTCCATGGAGTCTGAGTGACAACAAGTCTCCCCATATTTTTTGATAACCATTGCAAATGATTTTGCGTTATCGCAACAGCCGCTTACTATTCAGTTATCGCTAGCAACGACTATTGTTTTTTTCTAGAATTTAGGTGTCAATAAGCTTCCCCAAGGTTCCAGTACTGTGAAACTGTAATGTAGTCCAATTCTTCTCTTATTCTAAGACGAGCGTTGGGCCCTGTTTTCCTTTGGTTCCCTTAATATCGAAAATACGTGCGTGTGTAAGATGTGTTGCGTTTCCCTTTCGTCGTTTAGTTTCTTCGTTGTTTCTTTCTTTTTAACGGCTGTCGTCTCTGCTACTACGTATCCTCTCGTCGTCATCTCTTTTCTCCGTGTTGATTTTTCCCCATCTCTTAGGATCTGTGATCGAATAACTTCGTTGTACATATAGAAGAAGAAGGTTTAAGATAATACAGAGATTCTCAAAATTTAAGTTTAGTTGAGTTAAATATGTTAAACGACAAGTACAACTTCACGAGATAAACAGTTATATTCCCAAATTAACTATAAATAGGTAGATTAATGGATAGATAAATATACTGACAGATAGATTGATATACTAACAGATAGACAGTTTAACAGACAGAAAGATATCAGCGCCCAGCGCGCGGCTAATTCTCAAAGTGTTGTCGTTGTTAAGAGATTATTATTAGTAACTGGTCGCTTCGAGTCCAAACCCAGTTCTGATTTAAAATCTGACTATTCCCTCTTACTTTGTTCTCATGTGACGTCATATCTGTCGGTCACTCTTCTCTCATCGTTCTGCGTTATACCCTGCGATCCTAACCCCACTTCGTCAGATTAAACCACGAGGTCGGATCTGTCTGAAATACACTCTGAAAACGTTGTTTGTTTCACGAACGGGCAGGTCATTCTGACCGTACTCATTCACATTTGTCAAAATCTATACTAGTTGATCTACTATCTATAATCTAACACTCCTTCCCTCTTATCTCAATAACAACCCAGGATTTTTTCTTTCACCGTCATCCGTAAAGTCAGGTCAGAACCCACTCCCACCATTCAAAATAGGTGTCGTTTTTCTTCTGAGGGCACCCAATCCGACCAAAACAGTCGCTAGTTCGCAAACACCAACTTGAACTCCAACTTCACTCTTCTGACAGCACCAAATCCGACCTCCACCTTCACTGGTCTCAATCCGGGATGAACCAAAGAAGAAGTGCGCTTTCTCATTTCCTGTCCTCTTTATGGGGACTCCCATCAGGCAATGCAAAATAGGTCACATGATCATTTGGTACTTCCTTTCTATAAAACCAGCCATTTGCTTTAACTCTGTTGTTCCACATGGCCTGGTCTGGTATTACAGTCTTTTGTTTTTATTTTCCACTACAATAGGGCCAGTCGTTTTTATGATCAGCATCCTAAGTTTCACATGGCCAGAATTCCTCATCGGCCTCATATGACATTTCTTCTGGGATGTAAGCAAAGTCTTCTTATGATTGATGTCGGCCCAATGGCGATCGTATGTCATCTATCAATTACGGAACGTCCTTCGCCCAGTCTTACCGCATCAATTTTCCGGAGTGACATTCACTTCCCCGAGGGTCAAAAACTTCATAGTGCACGCCAAGAGTTCCATTGTCTCCTAACGGCCTGTCTATCTGCCTTAAGGAGACCTTAAACGTCATTCTCATGTATACATTATGCACACATACACCTCTACCAATGCATCAAAATAAAACTGATATTTTAAATCAATTTAACTTATACGTATTACATTGATATAAATAGAAAAACAGAAACCTCGGTTTTGTAATGTCTTCTTATATGGTCAGCCCACGAGTTTTATATAAGATACCGCTACACCAAATCTGAACCTAACGTTCGATACACTTCAGCACTTCCGGTATGCATTTCCGAATAACATCACGCCTTCATCTAACTCCCTTATCTTTTTTCTTAGAAGAAGTGCCAACTCCGAATGCTGCTTTATTGAACCACCCCATGGCCTGAACTACTCGGCAAAAGGTGAAAGGTTATTTCCAACATCCACACCTTATGTCGTGAAAAAGGTTCACATCTTCTAATACTATTAATATTTACCTTAATACTGTACCTTCCTTTATTCTAAGTCCCACCCTAGTTTGTGATTAAATTACATTCTTGGAGGCGCCAGCTATGTCTAATCTTACCCTTCCCTACGATTCTATCTGCGCGATGTAGAGGGTCCTTAGCGCACACGCCAATCAGCATCAAAATCTGATAATGACACCACGATTCACAAATTTATAATCGTATATATAACCGCGCTATTTACGAAGTCCAATTAATCCCTTTATTTGTGTAATTTCTTTGTCGCCTCTGCTGCTATGTGTCCCTTTGTTGTTACCTCTTCTCGCCCTGTTTATTCTTTCGTCTGTCGTTAGGATCCGCATTTGAATAACTTCGTTGTGCATATAAGATCTTTATTGTGTTATAAAGAATCTCTGTCTTATATCTTTTATTTCTTCTTTCTATAGAAAGAAGAAATAAAAGATTCTCGGAAGTGAAATTTATTCGAGATAAATATTACACGACAAGTACAATTTTACTTAATTATAAAGAAAAGAGGCAGTTATATTCCTAAATTCACTATAGATAAATATATAGACAGATAGATGGATAAACTGACAAACAGGCAGCTGGATAGACAAACCGCGCGATTTTTACAGTTTTTTCCTCGTTAAGGTATTTCTTTCAGTGACGATTCATTACGAGATTCCTAAAACGGTATGATTTTAAAATCTAATAATTCGCTCTCGCTCTGTTCTCACTGGACGCCATATCCGCGGGTAATCTCATCCGTGCATCGCTTTAAGTCTGGTCCCTCTAACTTTACCTTGTCAAATCTGACCCTGAGTCGGATCAGTCCAGAATACATTCTGAGAACGTTGTTTATTTTACGCACGGGTGAGTTATTGTGACCGTACTAATTCACATGTGTCAAAATCTATACTAGTGGATTTACCATCTATAATGTAACACACCTTCCCATTAAACTTATTATTATTTGTACCCACTAGGAGTTATAAGAAACGTTATCGTCAATGATTGCGAACTGACAATACCCTATGTTACCCTATAATAATTTTTTTTTTTACTGTTTACCTTCTTCAAGATCCTTTGATCGATGTGTAGTAGATCATGCGTCCCTCTTTCCCCTTTTCCGGCATCCTTTTTATTCCTCGGGGAGCAGTCTACGATTGTTCAGGGATTGGTAGATGTGTTCTCTCAGTTGTGCCGTTAGGATGTTCGACATTGGTCTGTAGTTGCTTGGGATCGTTTATTTTGCGTATTTTTGTATAAACGTTGTTCTTCCTTTGGTCATTCACTCTGGTACGTCTGTTTTGTAAATACTGTGACAATAAAAGGGGAAAACTGACCGTCAGGAAAAAGAATGAAGTGCTTGGCATGTCGTGTCTGCAGATTAAAAAAAAGGGCTTCTCTTCATAGGTGCAGGTGTTTATGTTGGTCTCTGATTTGCATATGTGGATATCAGCTGATATAAATGAAGAAAACAGCTGGGAAGGAAGGGAAAGCGATTTGGGATTGGAGAAAGAACGGCAGAGAGAAAGTTGGTTGCACGAAATTCGGTTGGAAATTGAATTACAGTCAAAACTTTTTGAGCTAAAGGCAGAGAGAAAGTGGGTTGCACGAAATTCGGTTGGAAATTTAATTACAGTCAAAACATTTTTTATTCTTTTATTTTTGGGCACAGTTAGTTAACAGATACATTCTCTCAGTTTCTGCGCTAGCCTTTCAGGTAGGGTTGTGAATCTTTTAAACCAGTGTGCATGTACTCCATCATGGCTTGGCGCTTTCCAGTTGTCCATTTTCCTTTGAGTTGGCTGAATTGTTTCTTTATTAATTTCTGTTTCTATTACTTCTTCAATTTCCTGTAGTTCATCTTTCATGTGCTTCAGTCATTTAGCATTTTTGTTGTTTTTTAGGCTTTTCCCATATCTTGCTCCAGAAGTGTTTTGTCTCTGTCGGGTCCTGTTGTTCTATTGTTGTTCCTTCTCCGTTTACGTTTTTGTAAAACTGGCTTTCATTTGTTTCAAAAGTCTTGTTGTGTTTGGTGCTGTTCCGATTTCTATATTATCGTCTCAGTCCTCCTTCTATTGCTGCCGTATATTGTTTTAATTCTTTGTTTCTTATTTAGTCTTTCTTTGCGAGTCAGATTTCCACTCTTCCGTCATTTCCTGTTCTCTTTTATCCTGTTTACGGTTTTAGCGTCTTTTCGAAGTTTGGTGATCTTTTTTCTCTTTTTAGTTTCATACTTATTGATTTTGCCCACGCATATATCAATTTGTTTGGGTCTGTGATAGTATCTATTGAGATGTATGAGACAAGTATGTTAACTTTCTCTGTTTCTAATTCAAATTTCTTCCAATCTTTGTTCTTTAGGGATGGGAGCTTTGTTTTGATCTCGGTCATGAACCGTTTGATGTTTTCTACTTCTCTTGTTTCTTCCTCAGTGAGTTCTGTGATTTCGTAGTCTTCGACTTCCTCAGTTTCAGTGTTTATGTTTTACCAGTCTTCTACCTGCGGATTTTCGCCAAGTAGTGTTTCTTGATCTGTTATACCATTTATCTTTTGTTTGATTTCCATTAATTCCAGCTACGAGAACCACCGTCTCTTGGTGATCTGTCTTTATTGATCTACTATCCTTTGTTCTGTTGTTGTGTGGTCAGTAGAAATGTCCCATAGAGTTTTTCATTCGTTTCCGATAGCCTCTTTCTGTTGTTGTTGTTGTTATTATTATTATTATTATTATTATTATCATTATTATTATCATTATTATTAATAATAATAATAATTCACTATGAATTTTCACAAAAATTAGTATCAGTGAATGTTTACTGTTAATAACCATAAATGTAGACTGACTGACAACAAGTCTCCACAGATTTTCAACACTATCTGTCTGTTTTGACACCGTTGCAAATAATTTTTCATTATCGCAACAGCTGTTTATTATTGAGTTCCTCGATCTTTCCGTCCAACTGAGGCTTCTGTTACCGCATACGTGTGTGTTTTATTGGAGGTGGGGTCAGTTTACGAAATTTCTGGCAGTTTTAGTTCTCATGCGCTCGTTTAATGATCTTTATATTTCTACTTATGGCTGATTAGCGTTCATAATTTATGTAGGTTGGTTTCAGCATTTTAAGATTTCGGCTATTTTCATCACTGTCATGCGTTCCGCCATTTCAATTACTGCTAGTCTTTTTCCAGAGACTGTTCCTTGTGCTCCTACATTTATTGGTATTATAGTAATTTTCGTCACGTTCCATATTCCTTTCAATTCTCTGACACGTTCCATATATCTGATTCGTTTTTCTGTCTTCTTTATCTACACCAGGTGAATTGCTGAGAAGGCAAAATCTACTATTTGGCATGTTATTTTCTTATTATTGACTTTTATGACGTCTTTTCTTCTAGCTTGGATCAATTTGTTTGTATATCCATGTCCCATGTGATTTTATTATTTTCGTTTTTCAGTAGCGTCTCCTGTTTTTTATCTGTACCATTTGTATATATTTTCACAGTGCAGCCCTTTGCATAGTTTAAAGTGGGCTGCCTTTTCCACACAGCCGTGTACATTTTCGTATTATTTGGGGTCTGGCTAACTACATTCACTTTTTGTGGTTTACCGTTTCATTTCTTAGTCCACAGAGTCTATATTTATCATTTCCCTTAATGTTGTCTATTTTTTCATTGATATTTGATAATTCGTTCTGATCGCATCGTTCTGTGTAGCTGTCAGTAGTTTTCTAATTCTTTTTTGTGCCATCCCCACAGCCCTCTATGATTACCAGTTTGCTTTCCCCATCTTTAATTTTTACGTATCCTCCCTCAAGATTAGCGCATTGTTTCTATGATTTAATTTTGTTTTTAGAGCTGTCTTCTTTTCCTCAGAGACCCTTTTCAAATCTGCTTTAATTTTTGTTGATTTGATGGTGCCTGCTTCCTTTTTATAGATATCATGTTCGCTCATATAAATATTTCTTATAAATAAATATTTATATATTTCACAGACATATCTATTTCATATTAACTAACACTCATTAGTGTGACTTATACACCTGTATATATACATGTGGTATGTAAAATATTAGATTGAATAGAATTAAAATAAGCACGTGCAAAGATGACAATTGAAATTGGAAATGGTAAAAGAAAATAATAGGAAGAGAGAAAGAAAAAAGTAGAAAAAATACAAATAATATAAAATAAAATAAAGAATAAAAATAAAAATAAAATTTAATAAGAAAAAATATGAAATGAAATAATAATATATTATCGCAAGCATGAAGGGAAGAAAAGTTTTCTCGTTCATGATTGAAAAGTTAAAACAAGAAAAAAGGCAGTCAACTGGTTTCGCCCTCTTTTAACAAATGCTGTATCGAAAGATTTAAAAAGGGGGTGTGAAAAGAAAGGATAGAGCAAAATAACCAAAACCAGTCTATATATTTATAATAAAACAGCGTTATAGTATATGTACAATGGGGGTATCTTAGAAACTAATCACGTCTAATCCCAATAAATACTCTATTTGTTTACAAAGGGATCGGCGTTTTAGACGAACGCGGATAGTCTCCAATATTTTTAGATGATATAGTGAGTGAGCATGACTCAGGATGGCAAAGGAGTCAATGCTGAATTCGTTAGCGCACGCGGGTTTTTAAGCAAATGGTCCGTAATTGTAGACCCGTATATGTTATTTAGAATGTCCGTTGAACGAAAGTATGTGTTGTTAGACTCTTCTGTCCCATCTCAACGTCGTCTTCCCCGCGTAGTCGGCACTGAAACCACATTTAAAATGATGAATTACATTATTCTTATGATGGGTGGGTAAAACGTCTTTTCGAGAGGATGCCAATAAAGGTTTTGTAGAGAACACAACACCCACATTCGAAGCAAAATAGCAATAAGGGTTAATAAGATTGTCAGTTGGCAATGAACAACATATTTGAGGGGATTGGAAACGGTAGATTAAATCGTCAGAATTTGATTATTTAAGTAGACGGATCGACAAAAATTTTTCAACATTGGACTTAAAAACAACCTGTTACTTAAATGCAATAGATAAGGTTGTTACCGAGTGTAAAAAACAACCAACACGTTAGTATAAGAAAGAAAAAAGAAAGAATAAAAGGTTTATTGCAATAGAAAGTACAATGATAGAGAGACATTCATTAGTAGAATATGTCAGAAGCGAGATTTTGTCAATCGGTTCTCACTCTAAATATACTAATTCTATATAGGAAAAAGGAACTGTATGAATGAAAAGAGTTGTAAATACCGCCGACCAATCCAGCTAGCAGTAAACACCGCCCTTTTAGTGTAGAGGTCTTAGATGCTGGAAAACTTTCTATTCTAAGAATCTTTCCTGAGGCCGCTTGCTTTTGGAATTCCTTCCCTACTCTTTGTTTTTCTGACTGTACCAACATGCAGAAATTTAAATGTAATATGAACAAACATCTTGCTGCACAACTTCCCACTTGGGATGCCCTCTGTAACTATGGCCCCTAGTCACAGTATCCCTTACGCCAGAGTTGAGTGAATAAAAGCAAAAGAAAAGGTGGTTTTCATGTGCATTTATTTGAATGAAGCCATTTTCCACTATTGTTTTTCTGAACGTGCGCTAAAATTCCTGATAATGTGAAGATCGGCTAAGAAATTTTGTTAATGTGATTTGTCGCTTCAACGCAAGTGAAATGTGCAATAAACCGTTTTGGCGCTCTACTGATCAGAATCGATTGTTATTGAAACAAAAGATAAATGATAACTTCCTCAAATGTCCTTACACAATTAATGAATTAATTAATCAGCAGACCAAATCGAAATGGTACATTAAAAAGTACTTTAGTTTTGTTAAGCACAGTTTCTTCAAAACTAATACATTGCCAAATAGTGTGAATGGCTCACCTATTCACGCATTTATGACAGACATTTCTGTATGCTTCCGCGAAGATCTCATTTGGACCCAATTCACAAAAGTTGCGTAATCTCGTTTTAACATTTAAAGAAAAGAAAATGTACGCCAATAAAACTCGACAATTTAAACAATATTTAATTCAAAAACTTGTTTAAAATGACGTTTAAGACAAAAATGATTTGACTTGACTTGGTCCCTTAACCCCCTCCTGGGTCGTAGGGCGCTGCACCAATGAACTCCACACCAGTTGTCTCCACTTCTGACGGTCATGGGCAATGGACAAAAATAATTCCAATTAAATAAAATTGTTTTAAAGCAATATCTAACAAATTGTCTTTCAAAAACAAAAAACGTTGTTTCTACTACGAAAATAAAACAGATTTTAAGTAATATATTAAATAAAACAAAACACGAATGCAAATTGTTACTCACAATGAAGCACATAACCAAATTAGAAGTTCTAGAATATTTGTCCTACAATACACTTAACAAAAATATTAGTTTGAAGAACAGATTTAATGGAGTATTAATACTACTAAGGAAATAACTAACAAAAATAACAAGAATACTCGTTTGAAGGGAGCATTTAATGAACATAATAGTCAAATGGATATAAATATCTAGAATAGCAGTTTTACAAAAACACTTAACCGATATTTTAGTCCAAGGCTAAAAATACTGGGATCAATATGGCAGCTAACCAAAATAATAGTGATAGTACACGTTTAACCAAAATAGTACTGTAGTAAAATTTATATACATTCCTTAAATTTATAAAGCAATTCATACAAATTAAAATATATAAATTCATTCACAACATTAGAAAAGGGAAATAGTATACATGAAGTTCACACGACGATAGAGTTGAGTCAGAAATATTTCAGTTTAAATCAACTCAGTAAGTGTCTAGCTGTATGAACAGCTCATTCTGTGTGTATTTTTCTCCAACAAGTGTTTTAAAGTAGTGATTATTTGACCGCGAGTAGTGTGTAAGTGCGCATATTGTTCAAAGTGTTGAACATCGTCTTATGGTTATCATTGTAACGAATTTCTGAGAAAATGAACTATAGAGAGGATGTGTCTCTTTTTTATTTAAATGCTGACAGCAGGTTCCCAACGGCTTGTCGCCGAATATTTAAGGAAGTCTTTCATTGCTTTTTTCGAACTATTGTTAGTTACTTTTGTTGTTGCTGTTATTAATTTATGTGAATAGTCGCACAGTACTCTTAAGAACAGACTTAACCGAAGTATTATCTCGAGGAGGACAGCTAATCATATACTCGTCCTAATGGCAAATGTAATCGAAATGTTAGTCCTTGTGGCACATTTATCCTGAATAATTGTCCATGGTAAACACTTGACAAACACATCAGTTTAACATAATATTAGAATTAGATCTAAGAAATACACTTAACCACTGTATTAGTTCAAGAAACGAAACTAAACAAAATACTAGTTGTGCGGGGCACCTAAAATTATAGCCCTAGGGACTTAACCAAAATATGGCATAAGGCACACTTAACAAACATAGTAATCATTGTGGCACACTTAAACATATTATTAGTCCTATGGGAAGACTTTTCCAAAATAATTATCCAACCATTCAAGAAAATATTAGTCATAGGGGCAAACTTAACAAAAATATGTCTTATATACACACATATCGAGATTATTAGTCACGGGGACACGCTTAACCAATAAACCTGTAGGTTTACTTTATTTTCACAGTATATTTTATTAGACTTATCTATGAGAGAGCGCTCAAATGTTGTGTTTCGTTCGGAACTAAACACCAAGACGAGCTTATTTTGCCACGTCAACTTCTATTCTTGACATAACTTCCTTCAAACACGTAACTTAATTTCTCGTGGAAATTTCCTGTTCTTACGTAATCTAATTTCTAGTGACAATTTTCTATTTCTACTTGATCTAACACATCCCACACCATATTACTACATTTGTGCCTTTCTGACAAATTAAAATTTATCTAGTATAATTTTTTCAAAACTTAATAATCCTAAATAATAGCATAATAGCTTCTATACCTTTGTCGTTAATGCAAATCTACCATGAAACTACAAATCCTCTAATGTGAGCGAAACCATATTTATAAAACTCGCTGACAAACAAGAGCATCGGAGGTGTACTTTAATCCAAATTTGCTTCAGAAATGTTGTTTACAACACAGTGAGAAAAAAAGCATACATTCCTAATGTAAATTTAATTGAGTCCCGTAGAAAGCTGACAGGAACCGTCACATAATTGGAAACCATAGTAAATCACATTTAAAAGGTCCATCTTTCAAGACTTTACCTTCTCTCTGAGAAGGGCTTAGTTTATTGCTAATTATCTGAGGCGCTGTTACCGGGGAATTCCGACGAGGCTGCTCATCATAGTGCGTTGGCTTCTCAAAACCACACCTGACTTATCGTGGGTCTAGCCTATTTGACAAGGAGGTAAATAATATGTATCGCGCCTATTTTGATTGCTATAACACAATTACTCAAAATATGTTGACCTTTTATCACATAAAAACGCAAAGAGATCCCATGGTCTTGGCCTTCTCTGTCGCCTCATTCCGACAAAAAGATCGTATTCTTAATTACCGCTTTTTATCCCATCCGACATTTACTGAGTAAATACAGTTTTCCAGCGGTGATCTGGGACCTTTTGTTCTAATAGATATCCGACACCCCCAATTATGGTAAATTCGCACAACAAAAAGATACACAAAAATACCGGAAGATATTTAATAGAAAATACCTTCTCAATTTGGAGAATCTCACCTCACAAAGACAGTTACCGTAAAAACAGAAAAACAGAAAAACAAATGAATTAATTCTCGCAACAATCTTTAACTCCACTCTTTTATATTCTTTAATTTACTACTTCTGGATTGTGCGTAAATCTTTATTTACTATAACGAGCATTTATACATTTAATTGTTTATATTTAGTTGACACGAATTCTTGCGAGCGTCAATCATTTTTTAACTTGCTCTAATCTTACTGCTTATCTCTTTCTATTATCCAAATTTATAATCTGTCTGTAAATGTATGAAAAACAACCTATAAAGACACAAAATGCATGCACTAGTAGTCCAGTATAATATGGTTGAACCGGGAAGAAATGTATACCAAGTCATGTTTGGTATCGTTGGAAGCTCAATTTTATGGAGAACACCATATAAAAAAACACCTAAAACCAACCATGAGACAAATTCTTATACTGACATTTCTTAAGGCACTTATTTTACCCCGAGAAACAAAACCACACATCCTCAGAAAATAAAGTTGTCAGGACAAACTTAAGGTGTTTACGGTCTGGCACGTTTTTTTAAAAAGTGAGACCATGCAAAAATATAAATGCTATATTCCAAATCAGACAGATTTACCTTATGGAAAGTGTTATCTTATATAGGTAATCATCAGAGGAGACTGAAATTTTAAATTAATTTATTTGCAAATGTCAAAGATGGAGGTAAAATATTAGACAAATTTGCGTCGAGCAACAATGGCTAAGCCTTAAATTATATGTACTTGATTAGAAAAAGTGCTTGTTGCGTGTTATAACATAATTGAGGTGGCGGGGTTTAGCCAGATATAGTTTTGTTGTACTATTTTTTTATCGATAAATCTTACCCACGTCGTTTAAATATTTTTGCATTAAGTCATAGCAGCCACGTGGTTCTAGTGTGTCGATTTAAATTATTGAAGTCTTTGATAATTCACATCAAATTCTCGAGTATATTGAATATAAAATAACTCGAACACACTTTTGAATTTTACTATAATTTGCTGCGCTTCCGTTCTACCATAATTTTAGACCAAAGTAGAGTAAGTATCGTTGACACCTTAAATCGACGTTTTTTAGTAAAGCATTAACATTTTTATAGCACTCTCCGAAGTATTTTATTTTGTATTGAGTAATTAGACTTTTTAACTTTCAAAAATAGTGAATATTTATGTTTCAGACTATAAATACAGATTGAGTATAAAAACAAATGATATCAGAAGAAACAATAATAACAACATGATTTGAACTTAATGTGGACTTTGTTTAAAATGACGAGAAATTCCGTTTCTAT
The DNA here is from genome assembly GCA_963556195.1 of Sepiola atlantica. Lineage (NCBI taxonomy): Eukaryota > Metazoa > Mollusca > Cephalopoda > Sepiida > Sepiolidae > Sepiola > Sepiola atlantica. Next base: position 129,481,469 of record OY744521.1, on the reverse strand, counting down.
GTAACTGTAGATTATTTATTCAAAGATAAGCATACATCTGCTGTCTTCTCAGTTCAACACAATCCTCGAAAATGCCAAATATTTGTCCGTCCTCTTCACTCACCTCACAAGACACTTTGATGGCGACACTGTTGCAACTTTCTCCACACAAACCAACATGCTTCCATACACTTCAAACCACTTATGCGACAAGAATACAAGTTATTTTCGCACAAGTATTTCGCTGAAATTGTACACTTTCAACGAATTATCATCAAGATGGTTGTCCGAGGAAACAGCTTCGTCTGTCATGACAGGAACCAAATTGGCTCTATCTTTGTACTAACTCTATTTCAGAGGATCCTCTTCACATGTGCCCAGTGTCTCCAACAAACTAACATGAAGATGGACTCTGAGTGAGTGGAAGTTGGCACTTTTTTCTGTAGGCGTAACTTCTGCGATTCTAATTTTGCTGTCTTTGAGACTACTATATCGAGATACTATTGATGCTTGTGGTGAACGTTATGATTCTGAACCCGGATCGAACATAAAGAAGAGAAGGAGAAAGGAGATAAGTTAGAGAAAACGTTCAATGATTTGTGAACGACATTTTGATACTGAGGACAACAAGTTTATTATTATCATTTTTATTCAGTGAAATTAAATCCCATTGAAGTCAGAGTGTAAACGGTTGCAGGCTAGAGTTCCAACCCTCTTTTTACACTATGTCGGCGAATATACTTCAGTGTGAATATCAAAGTCTTCGGTGTCCAGCTAATCTCAGAATTCAGTGACGCTACAACTGACATGCCGATCGTTTAAGGGATTGAAAATGTTGAGTTGTTTTGCAAACTCTGCGCCATGAACAAAATCGAGCGTGTTCTACCATGTACATACAGCTGGGTAAAGAAAAAAAGACAGATGCGGAATAAATTAAACCGGCCCATTTGACGGCATATGCGATAGATAGTTTCAATGAATTCGACCAATTCGTGGCGGCGTCTTCGCTCAAAGGAAAGGGTAGACGAATGTCTAGCTGAAATGCATCGTTTGGCATTGTGGAACGCAGTTACAGAAACGAAAAGCGATTTCAGCTAGGAATATTTGCTCTACGTTGTAGGCTGTCTACTGGCATAATGTCACACCGAAGAACAACTCCTCACCTTCTACGGCACTGGTTGACGTACTGCATATGTACCATATCCGGGTAAGAGGCATTGACGCCGTGCCTCCGCTTGAACCATAAATAACTTGAGGGAGTACATGATATGGGATGTTGTCTGGATAAAGACTGGCGTGTTTGGCGTGACCAAATTCAGAACTGAACGTGTAACTGAAGTGATCAGTGAGCGATCGGTACGCTTTCATGGAAACTTCGTTATTTTAGAGATATGTGCTCTTTTGTAGAATACTAAAAATAATAATAAAAAAAAATAAAGGAAACTATCGAAAAATCGTCAAAAAGTCACACAACGCGCAAGCCGCTTTTCCAGTGAGGCAGGCATGAACAGAGACTTAAGAGAATCCGATAAAGGAGACTAATTATAGGTCTCCTTTGTTTAGATTTTAAACCGATTGTAACGATAGAGTTCTGATCTTCTGTAATATATATATATATATATATATATATATATATATATATATATATATATATATATATATGTAAAGGAGTAAGGCTACCAACATTTGTAGAATGTTTTTTTCAACATTTATTTATTATTTTGTTGTTTTACCATTTTATGATTTTATATAACGCGTTTCAAGCGGTGGGTCCGCTTTCATCAGATATGAAAATCTATTTTGGATTTTCATATCTGATGAAAGCGGACCCACCGCTTGAAACGCGTTATATAAAATCATAAAATGGTAAAACAACAAAATAATAAATAAATGTTGAAAAAAACATTCTACAAATGTTGGTAGCCTTACTCCTTTACATATATACTTTTCTCTCGTTGGAACTGCACTAATACTGCACTACCCTCTTTTCTATATATATATATATATATATATATATATATATATATATATATATATAGGCAACCGTTAACAAATAAAACGGAGTGTTTTTGCTTGATGAGACTTTTTTATTTTTTCAATTTTCCGACGAGTACATTTAGTATTTCAGTCAAATTGATGTATAAATATTCGGTGAATTTCTTGTTTCATTTTTCTTTCTTTTTTTCGCGAGTACATTCGATTTTATTCAGCAAATCATTATCAGGCGGGGTTAGTCTTGATGTGTTCAGAACGATGTCATTAATGCTAAGTTGCTCCAACGGCCAGTAATTTACAGCTTTTAAAATAAACGTATATGGTAATGAGATGCCGTATGCGTAACGTGAGTACGTGGTAAAAAATTTTAAGGATGATTTTTTTATTATTAATGTGTCTGGCTTTTATTTAAATGGCTTCAAGAATTGTTAATCTTGTAATGTTGGTATCATGGTGAATTATTTTTTTTATTATTAACTAAGATGTGTCTATATTGAAAAGAGGGCAGTCATGTTTTTTGTAACATAGATAGATAGATAGATAGATAGATAGATAGATAGATAGATAGATAGATAGATAGATAGATAATAGATAGATAGATAGATAGATAGATAGATAGATAGATAGATAGATAGATAGATAGATAAGTCTATCTGAAATGTATTTTAAAAAGAACTTGAACTGAACAATAAGATCAGAATCTAATAGAAATATTATTTAGAGAATAGAAACTGGGCTTTGGGTTTACTTTCAGCAGTATCGATACTCTCACTTCCCTTATTTTGTCCTTTAGTCCTCACATTCCATAAGCGATGTTTCAGACAAACAAGTAAGCAAGAATTGCTGTTTTCTGGGTTGGAATCTATCCAACACCTGCCATTGGTTAGTTGTCGACCTTGAAGTAGTATTTGTTAGCTCTGTACATCAAGTGGCTTCATTCCTTGTCTGAAGCGATTGCTACTAAAAAAAACATTTCCCTTGAATAAGGAAAGAAATAAGAAGAAGAATCTACGTTCGAGTAAGGAAGTGTGAGGTCTAGGGTTCTAAAAGCGACTGAATGTTCTCTTCTTAGCCGAGACAATGACATGACTGGACTCAACGTGTAAACAAAACTGTCAAATTCCGACGCCGACACCCCCCCCTATCCGTCTACTTCGGATTTATCTGAAACAAACATCGACTGTCGCTTTGAATTGCTTCTTTCTCAACGCGTTCAGTTCAGACACAGTGTCTTAACATCAAGGGGGTCTTTACGAAATGTCTCGTTTTCACTGTTGTTATCAGAGAAGCGACAACAAATAAAAACGTATTACTGCGAATAGTTTAGTTACAAATAAATCTGTATAGGATTTAGGCTTGAATCTCCTCAAACCCTTTTGTCCATAATAAAAACTCCATAAGTAATTATTAGTGTATTTCCCTTGGTTTCTGTGCCATTGAAGAAATTGAATTGTCGTCTGATAAGTAATCAAGATGGCGACGGCTGATCACTGAAACTTTCTTTTTCTTGCGATAAACAAGCTGATATAACGTCAAAGGAATTCCTTAAGGAATCTGACGTACGAGGAGAAATCGTTGAATGAAAAACGAAAACATTAGAAGTTCTTACAGCTTTTCATACTTATTCTGACTCTTCGGAAGCGGCTATGTCGAGTTCGAACCGCATCGGATTATGTGTGGCCATTTACACACTAATAATCCGTAGAAAGGTATGAACCTGCATACACACCCAGCGTTGAGTAAAAAATGCTTTGGAAATATTTAGATGATGATCGATAATGTGTTTTATTTGGTTTATTCGGACTAGTATTCTCATCTTGGTTATTATATTCACAACATTTCGTATGATGTGACCTTCCACTTACTTCAGGTAAACCTTTTCAAACATGCGAACCCTCGAGTCGAACTTGAGAATCTATATGTTGAACTCGAGAACCTTGACGAAATTTCGAACTGAACACACTTTAATACACGGGGATAGATTGTTTTCAGTCCACCAGCCATTACCAGGTAGGAAAGGTCGGAACTCGCAACCCCCCAGCTTCGGGTAACATAGTAACTTGTGTCTACTTAATCATATATCAGGGTGGAAAGAAAATAATGTCGTTTTTGTCTAACACATTTATTTCATCTGAAACATTAACATTAAAGCATTTTTAACCTTTGAAATAATTTCCCTCATTTTCTATAACTTATTTCCAATGATACACTAGCTTCTTGATGCCATTTTCAAAAGAATTCTCTGATTTTTTAGAGAAATACAAATTTAGGTGATTTTTGAGTAGGTCGTCATTTTCATAAATTTTATTGTATAAGTGATGCTGCAACGACCGGAAAAGATGGTAGTCAGATGGAGCAATGTCAGGTGAATAAGACGGATGAAGCAAAACTTTCCAATTGAAACTCATGACCTTTTCCTGGGTGAGTTTTGCTGTGTGAAGTTTCGCGTTATCATGCTGAAGCACCGCACCCTTTCTATGTAGTCGTTTTTGTTTGTATAGAGCAATTCTTAGATCATCCAGCTGCGAACAATATTTTACTGCTGTTATTGTTTGATTAGGCTCTAGTAACTCATAATGAATCAGTCCTCTCATGCCCCATCATAAAGAGAGCATAACCTTCTTTGGGTGTAGTCCTTGTTTTGGAACAGGCCGTGGACTTTGGTTTCGGTCTAACCGTTGTCTTTAGCGTTAGGTATTCTTGTAAAAAAAACAACTTTTCATCTCCAATCCCAATTCTTTGCAAAAAATGGTTCTCGATGATTCCTGGAAAGCAAAGATGTGCAAACAGTCAATTTTTGATTTCGTTGAGCGTCGGTCAAATCGTGGGTAAAACCAAGAGTCCAAGTTTTGAAACTTTTCATAACTCGTGAAGGCATGAAATAATTGTGGTACGGGTTGTATTGAATTGTTGAGCTAATTCTCTGCTGGTTACCTTTAGATTGTCCTCCACAACAACTTTAATGGCGTATTCATCAATTGATTTTGGCCTTCCCGAACGTCGCCGATCTGACCGGTTAAAGTCCCCAGAAGAAAGTTTTGTAAACCACCGTTGACATTTTCGATCATTCAGAACATTTATCTCATAGACAGTTCCAATATTACTTGTAGATTCTGCAGCTGAGTTTCCTTTTTTGAATTCATAGAGCATGCAATGTCTCATATGCTCCTCACTAATATATATAAGTCAAAGTAAGATATTAAGACACCAATTTACCAAAAAATCTAGAACTATATACAACTTAGGATGCTGCAAAATGATGAAGTAAAAAATACGAGATTATTTTCTTTCCAACCTGATACAATGAATCATTTATAATATTCATTTTTTCAACATTAAAATATAAAAGGTTTGATATGCCGTTAAATAGGTAAAACCATATACAAATTCTGGCACAGCGACAGCTACAGAACATGCCGAAGCATCATCAATACTATAGCACTTTTCATAATAATGTATTATTTGTATTTTTACTTTTAGAAATGTTTTACACTCTAAGTGTTTCCGCTGAATTCCAAGTACGGGGAAGTTCCCTTAATACCACCAGACAATCGTCTGTATAATGGTTACTTTATAAGTTACCTAAAAATGATAGAAACATAAATGAAATACGTAGAGCTTGCCAGTGAGCTGAAGAGAATATGCAATATTAAGAAAATTACAGTAATACTAATAATTGCAGAAGAACTAGGAACTAAGAACAGTACCGAAAAAGTCTGGAAAAAGGTTAGGGAAAATTGGAATTAAAGGGAGGATTGGCACAATACAACGCATGGCACTTATGAAAACAACTGACATATAAATTAAAATGTATCGAGTGCGGAAACCAACCCAAATAATAAGCTAACACCGAACAACCACAAGTTGAAATAGAATAAAAAATATAGAAGAAAAAAACATTACACGAATCCAAGAAAAACGAAACTGCCAGAAATGTAATAATTTGTCACCCCCACCCCCACACACAAATATCCTGCGAAAGCTTATTCCCACTTAATTACAATAGAAAGTCAACGCCCCTTGTCAGCGAGAAATTAATGGCAAAGTGATTTGCATCGGATGTTGAAAAGTGCGGGGAGTTGTACAAATCTGGAAAGACATGCTGTCATCCGGAGTCCAGGAACCACCACCTATTGTTGTTGTCATTGAGCGATCACTTATTATGACTCGTGTGAGAACTCCTAGTGAGTAAATCAACGGCGAGAAAATGATAAACCGAGATGGCACCAGCATCGGTTGGTACCACAGAAAATGGTTGTGAAGGGTCAGAAAGAATGGAAAAAACGAGCAGCCAGACTTCCAATGGGAGGGTATTGAGAGTACTGGAATGTAAAGAGGTGTATTGCCAGTCAGGTTACAGAGAAAACCAACATCCGGTATCAGTAGAAAATCAATGGAAAACTAAATAGTTATCGAAAAAAACAGAGAATGCTAAAGATCTGAGGAGAGTTATCGCACCAGGGAATACCACCTGTTGTTGCCAGTAAACACTCACTGGTAAATACTCGTATGGTAACATCTAGCGGGAAAAATTATAATAATTAAAACAAATATGAAGGATTTAAATAGAAATAGTAATAATTCGAATAAAAATAATAAATATAAAAATTAGGAAAAATGTACCATACACTGGGCAATGCAAGTGAATCTAGGGTGGTAGCGCTGGATATATCCAAAGACTTTGACAAGGTACGGCATGAAGGTCTTCTAAAAATTAATTCGTATGGTATTATTGGACGAATATTTAATATAAGATCCTTCCGATCTAAAAGAAAGATCCAGGTTGTCCTCGATGGCCGTTCATCCAAACAACATGACATAAATGCATGTGTATCCTTGGAGCATTATTGTTCACGATTTTGGTAAACGACCTCCCTGGTGACATTGTGTCTGAGATAGGTATATTTGCTGACGACACCACGCTCTACTCTCGTCATGTGGGTAAAACGGACACGCACACATCAGAGGCAATGGCCAAATCCTTAGAAAATGACCTCCAATCTGTAGTGGAATGGAGTCATAAATGGATGGTAACATTTAATGCTGCTAAGACAACGCTCCTTTCCTTCAATAACTACAAGAAACCTCTTCAACCACCGATTTTCATGGCAAATAACACCCTATCTGAGAGTCCAACGTTCAAACTCCTCGGCCTACCATTCCCATGTAGCATGAATTGGAACAAATACATAGAAAACATTGCTATGGTTGCTGCAAAGAAATGGGGCTCCTCTACCGAGCTAGTAAACTCCTCACACCTGACAGTATCCTATATATCTACAAAGCCACCATTCGCCTATTCATAGAGTAGTGTTGTCACATCTAGGCTAGTGTACCATCCACTAATATCTCTTTCATAGACAAGGTCAAAAAAGAGTCGCTAATCTAATAGGTCCGTCACTATCCACCAAGTTTCAGCTCCTGTCCCATCACCGAAATGTTGCATCCTTGTGCTTGTTTTACAAGTACTTCAATGGAATGTGCTCTGATGAACTTGCTGCCGTAATGCCCTCTCGACGCAAATACACTCGGTCAACGCGACAATCAGCTAAATCCCATCTATTGTGGAGGTCTCCAAATGCAGGAGAGCCTACTACTCCAATAGCTTCTTTCTTCGAGCCGTCGCCATTTGGAACTCTCTCCCTGCTCCCTAATTTCTTCAACTTTATCAACATGCAGAAATCTGAAACTAATGCAAACAAGCATCTCGCTGCACAGCTCCTAATTTGGAATGACCCTATAACTTTCACCGTAATATTTAGTAGCTCCTTACGCTTACAGTGGTAACTTGCCTTGTTTGGGGTGAACTAAGTTTAGAAAAACTGTAAAATAAATGTGAATTGCCTTTTACAGCATAATTGTTTAGCACAAAGCAAAATCTATCAAGCCACAATACTGAAAATCCGAATAATCAAAAATACTATACCTATATGTAGTATACATTTTATTTTTTCCAAGTTATTTTTTTGTTAAGCATGTTTCAATTCCAGTCTTATTCTTCAGACCAAGTTCTTAAACTGAAATTAGAAATAATATTCGAAGAAATAAACAACGTTCGAATCTAGGACATACACGTGATCAAAATAATAGAAATGCTTATTGGCTGTGATATCTTTAGAAATTGCCCTTCCATTTTTTACTGTTTTATTATTTTTAACTGTCCAGAACTCTCAGCAACACAATTTGACCCTAATGACTCCTTGTATAGAAAGCATCCACACACATACAAATAATATATATAAAAGGAAATGGAAGTTTGCTTGGGGCATTGCTGCTAAATAAGTATGCGGGTATTTATGAAGGCTGATAGCAATGCAGAAAACCGGATTGGTGAAAGAGAGGATTAACAAAAACAAATAATTCAAGAGAATATTTGAGGTAGGATTTATTGTCTGTGAGAGTATTAATATGATGATATAGTTCACAATATATGGGTTAGATGATTTTTGAATACAAAATGTGTGTATAAAATTTTGTGCTGGGTTAATTCTAGAAATATGCCGGTAAGTGAATATTTCTTATAGTGTTGAGTGTAATATTATGTCTGCGGCAAGGAAATAGATCTGGCAGCTCATCCTAGCACGTTTTTCAGAAAGTTGGAATAACTTTTTGGCACATAAAAACTATGTTTGGCCTAGACGAAGTGATGAAAAGGGGTAGTAGTTTTTTAAGCATTGCTGGTAAATGAATATGTGGGTATTTATGAAGGCTTCTAGCAATGCGGTAAAGCAGAATAGTGAAATAGTATATGTTAATAAAATCTGGGATGGTGGAACATTTTTTAATATTTCGGGAGAAACTTTCTCTTTTCAAAAGAAACAAAAGTTAAGTCCGTCTAAGGGAAAGAAAACGCCCAAGATGGCTGCCTCTCTGAAGATATGGACCACACAAAACAATAATAATATTAGGATAATTCATAAAAATATTTTATTCTCTTTTAAACATTAAAATACCTTTAAGTTAATGTATAATATTATTTATGTTAAATGGGTATTATTTTGTATGTTTATTTAATAGCTACTTTCATTTTTTTCTATACATTTCTTAATTTTAATTTTAATTTTATTATCATCTTCATTTATTTATTTTTGATTTGTTCCAAATGGCTTGATTATATTCCATTTATTTAGTTAGCTTTATTAATTCGTTAATTAGAAGTGGGTATAATTCAAATAATATAATTTACTGGTATTCATCTTTGATTTTTTAATTGCAAATATTATTTAGCATTAGAATCAATATTCAGTCATATATACACATGTGTGTACACATATTTTAAATTTATATTTCGTAACAACGAAATTAGCAAACAGTATGGACTTGATGCTCCCTTTATCTGAATAAACTCCCAAAGAGGCTATATTAGTTAAGGTTCGTATTTATTATTTCATATTTTTTATTTGTTAACATAATTTTATTAGTTGTTATGTATATATATATTAGAATCTAGTTTCAACAGTCAAGAGAGTTTCAGCGCCATGAACAAGAGCAGCACTTATTTCGAATTTCTCGACTTCCGCGTAAAATGAAGAGAAGCCATGTTTATTCAGAGTGTCAATTAAGAACCTCGACCCAAATTGGTTATGCATTTCCACTGTTAAACCAAACTGCAAAGGTGCAAGGAGAACTCTTTGAAATGTTCTAACAATCGAGATTTCATGTATGAGAGACTGTATGGTTCAAAGCTAGTGTCCTCGAGAATTTCTTTCATTTTTTAACAAGGTCGAAAATGGGAGTTGCTCCTCGTCATTTGGCTGCAAATATTTAGCAACTTCCAGAAATGCCCGTTTTCTCTCTGAATCCACTGGTCTACTAAGGTTTTGTTTCTTAGAAGAATCAGCAGAAGAGAATGCCGTAGGAATGTTTTTATTGGAATCAAAGTTTGCAAAACATGTTCTGTGATAACGTGCTTCTTCTAAAACAAGGTCAGCTACATAACCTATTCTACCTTTTTTCGGACTTTCTCACAAACTTTTAACACTCAATCCTTAAACTCAATAGTGTCTACATGGAAAACATCAACACCTCTTTTCTTTCTATCATATTTTGCTCCAGAACCGCAAAAAAGACAATGTTCCTTAAAGTTAAACACACACAAAGAGCGACTTGCATGGGATAGCATTTCATCATGGGTGAACCTGTTTTTACGGTCAATTTCTATGTATTTGGAGTTGATCCAACGCTATCTGCATTTCTTGTGAAGACGTGACCAATCTGAATTATGATCTTCTCTCCACGTTGTTCAGAAGCTCTGTTAATGGAATCGATGCCCTTCTGACTGACGATGAATGTTTCTTCATCTCTGGACAGTTCATTGTTGCAAATATCACACTTGTCAGCATCCATAATTATCAGAACTTCACTTTGGCCAACCTGATATTAGAATATGACAGAATATTAAGCTCCTACAGTAATACATCAAAAGAGACAAAAATAATTATATTTAACTTCATGAAAACTGTTCGTTTTATCCAATTTCATATTGCTACATTTGGTATTTTTGAAGATTAATTTACAGAAATTGAGTTGAGAGAGGGGAGGCTAGAATCGGCGACAATCTTTAAAGATGGCGCCCGTTGACCTTTTTCCGCAAGGCTAATTTTGGTAAACTTTTTTATCTGAAACAGAGGTTATTTATTCCCAATATCCAAATTAAAAACCTTTGTTAGCAATTTGTTTGAGGTTCAGCCAAAGAAATCAGCTAGATTGACTGGACTATATTAGCGTATTGTGGATTGTAGACTACATAAGTGCGGTGACACAACCTTGTGTTGGAAATAGGGCGATTTGCCATGGCGCAGGAATCTGAAGATTGGTTTATGTCTTTTAGATAGATGTTATCGCAAGATAGTGCCGATGTTGAGAGTTGAATATATAATTTTCCTTGTTTTATGAATGGCATATGTGATTTTATCACTAAGGAAAGGGGTTTAAGTAAGCTGATGAGGTGTGATATCTTTTGGTGTTATTGAGGCGATCTATGGTAGAGGCTGGATTGTTATTGGTTAATAGAGTCTGGTGGAAGTCATCGGTCTGTGTTATTTTGTCAGCAATTCTGGAAGATTTCTTTTGTATACGTGTAATCTCAGTGTGAGCATATACTAATTTAGCTTGAAGAAGTAATGCAGATTTATAGTATATAAACAATTTTCTACGGAGTGGTTTGCTATAGAATTTAGTATGTATCAATAAATCCTCAGTAATGCTAAGGTAAAAATCGAGGAGTGAGAGTGAGTCAGAAGCGTTAGAGTGTTCTATCGTGAACTATAAGTGCAGGTCTTTGTTGTTAAATGTATTAAATATTTTAGTGGCCTCATCACGAGAGGACGTGAGAATAAATAAATATATATATATATATATATATATATATTTAAATAAATTTATATTTAAATAAATTTCTAGTTGTATAAAATTTTATTAAGGCAAGGCATATAGACGTTTATGACATTTTTGGGTGGAATGAAATGGAAGTGTTAAAAACGATAAGAAAATAATCATTACATAAATCTAGAAGTCCACACTCATCAGAGTAAATATGTGGAAATAATTCATGCACTACGATTAAAAACTCAAAATATTAGAATGAAGACTAGTGACAGTTTGCGGCGAAAACAACAATTGGGGAAGGTCACAAGTGGATCACATTTAGTCCTAGAAGCCACTCATACATACATACACACAGCTATACGTGCATATACATATATAAACAATATACACACACACATATATATATATATATATATATATATATATATATATATATATATATATATATATATATATATATATATATATATATATATGAAGAAGAATGGAAAGGAATTAGAGAAGCAAAAGCCAAATCAAAATTCAATTTAATTGCTCAGAGCAAGGTATATTCCGCAAAAAGGCAATTTATTCAAGTTAAATTTTCCTTAAGCCAGGCTTTTCAAAGATCAAAATCTTATCATCAGAGGAAGTCGCTGGAATAGATAAGTTGGCAAAGGCCAAGATTTAAAATTTGAAAAAATAAAATAAAAGTTGTAGGGAAAGAAATACAGGGCAAAACTCTGCCCGAATGCAAACAAATGTCCGATTGCTAAAAAGTCCGGTGTCGAAAGGTCCAGCGGAGAGAGTAAGATGTAGATAGGTAGGTCGTTAAAGGCACGAGATGTAATGAGAGAGGATTCAAAGTTAAATTCCAAGAAACCACAACTTCAGGTGCGGCGAAAATAGAAAATCCAAAAGGGTATAAAGTCCAATAAGATGTACGCTCGTGGATGCAGTCAGGCTCAGAGAAGAGTGAGGTGGAAAATATTCGCCATTAAAAATACTTCCTGGGCTGAGATATCAAGGAAAAGTGTTTTAAAATGGGGAAAAAAGGCAGCGAAAATATATTTATATATATATATATATATATATATATATATATATATATATATATATATATACTGGCCAACATCGACATATTTGTATGGAAAAATGCATATCCATCTAAGTTTCCATAACTATACATACATGCATACATATACATATCTACATACATATCACCACAGATACTATACATCCACATGCACTCTTATCCTTCCCTCTCACTATGGCATATATCTACTCAACTTCCTCACGTATACATGCTGTTTTTACGAAATTCACACCGTGCTTACTAAATGTAGAGGCTATGAATTAAGGAATATATCTACCGATATTTATCCTGTAGATTTATTTATATACACGCTCATACATGTCATTCTTGTGTTATACCTCTCCGCGTGTTGGGTTTCCATAATCTTATCGATATATCATATAGCCTATTGGCACAAAATGATAACATTTTCTGTTTTAGTATCCCACAGCCGAGCTTCGAATTCTTATAGTTTTCTTCGGTAGCTGAATTGAATAGATTTATATATTTATATATAAAGTATGAGGATTTTCCCTCATTATAAGCCTTCATTTTCCATCGATGGTCTCAGACAGATAGTTAATTTTCAGGAGAGAATTAATGACGCCTAATGACGCCGCTTAAGCCCCGTCAAGTCAGACGACCAGTATAACTTTCGTTAAATGGAATGTAATAATTGTTACGTCAGGTGAGCTGGTGTGGTGTCGTGCCCAAGGCTTCCAGAAAAGTCTTCAAGGCGCGGACCACCGATTTCACACTACCCCGGTAAACGATCTTGTCACACTGTGCTTAAAAGTCAACTCTGATACACAAAATATGATATATTT
>OY744521.1:129223287-129463287 GCA_963556195.1 Sepiola atlantica | reverse complement strand
TTATGTTTTTAACAAGCGTATAGAAATATTTAAATGCTTGCTTATTTTGGTTGCTTATGCTGAAAAAAAAGGCGAATATGCGTGTTGTAACTATAAGATACTCGAAAAATGTATATATTTATAAAAAATAATGTTATTAGTTTACAGTGGTTAATAACACTTACCTATCTAATTTTATTTTTTATTTGATTTAAGGTTACACATTTTCTACGGTTGGAATTTACTTTGTTTTGTTGTTAATCGTGAAAAGAAAAAAGGATATTATGTTACAGATAAAGTTAAGTTGACGGTTTTATGAAGTATTTTCTTGACGATTTTATTATAGGTACTCTTTTAAAGAGTTTTTATTTATTATCATATTCTTTCCAGTCTCTTTTATTATTATTTTTATTTTTATTATTATTATTATTAGTAGTAGTAGTAGTAGTAGTAGTAGTAGTAGTAGTAAGCTATTCATTATTTTGATATCCCCTTTTACGGCTAATTTTGTATGTTTAATTTGAATGAAATAATTGGTATCTGTACTGCTGATAATTATATAAATAGTTACATATAAATTACAATGGCCACCATTTATATAAAACGTAAATTATTTAATATACTTCCGTAATTGTTTAATCATTATTGAATCTAACATTGATGAGTATTTTAAGTTATGGTTGCCCATAAAAACTTATAGTTAGGTTATACAGTTATTAATATTAATTCATTTTTAAGCCGATCGACATAATTATGAAAAACCTTTTTTTATTACACTTTTTAGATGTTTTTTTTTCCATTCGTTGATTTTTAGCTAGTTTTGGGATTTCACATTTTATCGCAGTTTAAATCTAGTGTACTTAAATGCGGGTTTAGGCAAACAGGAGTCTAAAATTTTGGCGTTCTTGGTAATTAAATGTTCTTCATAAATAAATGCTATTTGATTTTTGTTTCTAATCTTAAATGATCTATCTGGTACTCCTATATATATTGATGATTTATTAACTTCAATGACATTGTGCTTATATATTACATCAGAAAGCATACATTTATTTTCGAGCAGACAGTTTGCAATATTTATATAGTTACATTTATTTTGCCTATCTAAATTGTTAATATTAATTGCGTCTATTAAGTTTAGAGTTATTGTAAGAAATAATATTCATATTTTAATGGTTGAGTATGAGAATTTGATCGTGTTTTGTTAAGGATGTCACTTAATGTGCAATGATCATTTAAGTCTTTCTCAAATATTTGATAAAAATACCTAGGTATATTCGTTTTAATATATACATCATACAGAGGATTAAATCATATTGTCATCATACGCTGGTTATTGTTTTAAGTTATAGTAATTGTATTTTCAAAATCATTATTTAACTCTATTAGTAGTGTTCAAATTGGCATTAATCACGTAAGTATTGTTTAAATTTTAGGTTGCTTGTAAAGTCTATTATTACTAATACGACCCTGCGTGTTGTTATTATTTTATTTGTATTTTTGTTTAATCTCATATTATATGAGGTAACATTATTTTACTTTTATGACAACGTATAGCTTGAGTTGTATCTCGTTCATTTTAAAACGTATGCCCCATTATATGCAGATCTCTTTAGTGCTTCATTATAATATTGTTTATTCTACTTAAAATGCTCTTGTTTTCAGGTAGTTCTTAAATTCTTCTAGATATATTAGGAATTAGTGATTTTTAATAGGTTTGGGAAGGTTAGATAGTTTATCTGCATAGTACACTGTATAATTAGGTTCATAGTACGATTTAAATCGGTTATTTTTAAGTTTAGTCTCAGATCTAAAGAATTTGTAATTTTATAATCATTATCTCTAATAATTTCAAGATTTACTCCCTTAACAGCATTATAAAGTTTCTTTTTATTATTTTTCATGTTTCTATTAGAGCATCTAATTGTAAAAAGTGCAAGTCCCCTATGCATTCTCCGATCTAGTAACGGTATATTTCGTTTAATTTTCTACCAGATTAGTCAACAGTAATATTATCTCCCTAAAGTCCAACCCAATGGTAGGGATGGTGGAAACGTTGTAGTCTCAGGTCTATCCTGTCTGGAATTATGGTTCTTAGCAGGCTCACTCATGATGTACAGGTTTAGTACTAAGCGGTATTAGGGCCGTAACCCAGCGAACAGAGTGTTGGTGAACCATATATTAATGGAATGAAAGTGTTTTATTAAACTTTCCCCGACTTCGCATGCCATTGCTTAGCCTTTCTGCTCTCGGTGGTGGCGGTAAAAGCCTGTAATCTTGCAGGTTAATGAATAGCTGCGACCAATGAGGAGAACTTCATGCGGAGTAGACAATCCTGTCTTTTCACTCATCCCACTTCCGATAACTTTTCCTTTTTGTGAATCATTTCCTTACATTGTCCGGGTGCTTGGCCCGGGCAGTCCATAGTATCACACTATTACTGTAAAACTCTAACGAAAAGTAAAAGTAAAACAATTTCACGGTTATTTTGGTGCCACAGTGTTTGTTTGTTTGTTGTTGTTGTTGTTTTTTTTGGGGGGGTAGATTATTGTATTTTTTTACATATTATAATTATTATCATTGTTATAATTTATTAAGAATGGCTACCGAAATAACCGAATGCGCTGAGACTAATGGAATTATATCGAAAAATATGGAATCTTTCTTTATTTCGTCGACAATAAGAAAATCAATCGTTCCATAGTATTCATTGGTTTTAGTTTACTTTCGAATCAATATTTCACATCTCAGTTCAATAAATCTCTCTTCAAATAATTAATTTCCAAATTAACAGATCGATTTAAATGGATTTTATTTACTTTAACTTTTATAAGAAAATATTTTTTAAAAAACACTTTTTCCAATTAATCTTATCTCTGAAGAGTAAATAAAATCTTTTATGACTTGGGGAATTAGGAATTTGATTATTTATTAGCAAATATCAAGTTTATATCAGAAATATTGATTTTTAATTCGATCACTTCATTGTTTATCGCAAAATTTATTTGGAACTAAAAAACATTTAATTGGCTCAACCCAATAATAAACATGAGTGATAAAAAATGAACTCGTATTTTTATCAGAATATTAATACAGCTATAAACATACTTTTTTCTCATTGCTTATTTTAGAATAAGCTTCGAGTTTTATTATTTATATACAGAAAGGTGTTTTCTAAATTTATTATTTATAACCATATTTATAATCATTTTAATCATAACAACAAATACATAAACATGCAACTTGATTAGACGTTTTAATGAATGTAGTAGAAGAATTCTGAGTCGACTATGCTCGAAAAAGTTTATTATTCTAGTATTTACACGGATATCTCAGAAAATGTCTGCCTATAAAAAAGAGAACAAAGGGAAGTAATTCATTCGCAAAATTTAAAAATGGATATTGAAGAGTTCTTTCTTTATTACCACAAAGAAAAATAATCATTATAAACACATTAACTTTATAAATCTGAAAGTATCATCCTAACATTTCTCTATGGAGATATTCTAGAGAGATTTCTTTCTCGAGGTTGTAAGCTGAAGTGAAGCAACTGAAGAACAAATAACTGATGCGAAATATCTAAAAGTAATAATACGCGGAATGAGATCAGTTTAAATTTTAAAGTAATGTGTCCTGCCTTAAGGGAGTCCCCTGCTTTGACAAGCTTCTGGACTGATTTTCACTCCAGACGTGAAATGGAAGACTTGCATCAAATCCGTTGCCATGATCGCTAGAAAAATGGTTGGATCACTCTGCCGCTCCAGAAGGTATCTCACTCCTGACCCAATCCTCAACCTGTATAAGAGTCAAATACGTTCTATAATGAACATCTGGGGAGGTGCTGCTCTGGGCTCCTTTCCTGCTTTGACAATGTACAAAACCGACTTCAAAATCAAGTGGTCAATGCCCCTTTCTCCTCTCTATTACCTCTTTCTTACAAAAGAGACGTTGCTAGTCTTTCTCTACTCTATCGTTATTTTTATTGGAGGTGTCCGACTGAGCTTAAATCTATGACTCCTCTGTAAAACATTCACAACGAAAACTTGTCTCACTACAACGACTGTAAATAATTTCCTTCTCTCTCTCTCTCTCCCTCTCTCTCTCTCTTTCTCTCTCTCTCTCTCTCTCTCTCTCTCTCACTATCTGTACCTAAAATTAAACGGAACTTCCATGAGTAAACTTTTTTTCCTAGAAAGCCCGTCTATGTGATACAATACCACGGGGCTGCTTCCAAGCTGACTACAACATAGTCATTTTCAAATCCAGTATAAACAAATTCCTGATGAGCCGCACTCTTAAATAATCAAATTTTTTCCAATTACCACCATCATTGCCGATGATCACGATTTTGTCTCACCTGGCACCTGACACTCATTTAACCCTTATCCTCGAGTGACCTTATGCCATTGGTAAATTGTGACATCTTAGTAAAAAACACACACGTGGATTAGATAAAGCGTTTAGTTCGAAAATACGAGCCGGTTCTCAACTTCGACGAAATGTCACGCGATGCCCCGTTGGTTACTCGTTCCGAAATGCGTAGGTGTTGCAACAAAAATAAATAATCGAAACTTGAATGAAAGGTTTTTCATTACTTACACATTATTGTAGTAGAATGCCGACATTCTTTTAGCATCGTCAACCTTACATACACCATCAGCTCCTCAGCAAAATACAGAATGTTCCCTCACTTTGACTGCAAGCCTCGCTCTGTCGTGTTTATTCTGATTCTCTTTCAATTAGTTACATAATTCTGACTATTGTTTTTAACACATTCCTCAAATCGGCATTCTTAAAAATACAAATAATAAAATGTTTATACCTTACATTCTCAACCTTGCAATTATCAAAACAATTACAGTCATATTTCAAAAACGTTAACTCGTTATTATATAATCTACTTTATAATTATTATTTACTATACTAAATTTTCGATTACCTTCTAAAATTGTTACTTTTCTGCAGTGATAAGAGCAATAAACGTGAAACGCTAGCGGCTGAGGTTATAAATAATTTAATATTTATTTATAAATATTAGAGCCATTATATATATATATATATATATATATATATATATATATATATATATATATATATATATATATGTATGTATATATATATATATATATATATATATATATATATATATGTATATATATATATATATATATATATATATATATATATATATGTATATATATATATATATATATATATATATATATATATATGTATGTATATATATATATATATATATATATATATATATATATATATATATATATATATATATATATATAAAGTTAGGTATGTCCTAGGCATATTTCACCCCAAATAAATCAGGCCGCCACTGTAGACGTAAGGGGTTACTGAGAATTAGGGTGTAGGTGTTGGGTGTCATTCTTTTTTTAGCAGTGTAGCGAGATGTCTGTTTACATTAGTTTTAAACCTCTGCATATCAGTACAGTCGGGAAAACAGGGAGCAGGGAGGGGATTCCAGAGACTGGCAGCACGAGGAAAGAAGCTATTGGAGTAGAAGGCTGTCCGGCATCTGGGGACCTCTACAGTGAATGGATGGGATTTAGCTGATTGTCAAGTTGGTCTAGTGTATTTACGTCGAGGAAGCGCCAGAGTAGCCAGTTCATCGGAGCATAATTCATTGAAGTATTTGTAAAAGAAGCACAAGAATGCAACATTGCGGCGATCGGACAAAGGCTGGAGCTTTGTTGATAGTGAGGAACCTATTAAGTTGGCGACTCTTTTTTGAACCTTGTTTAAGAGGGAGAGACTAGTGGATTATCCATCAGCCCAGATGTGGCAACAATACTCCATGCATGGCTGGATGTTAGCTTTGTAGAAATACAGGATATTGTCGCGTGTGAGGAGTTTCCTAAGGTAAGATGTTTTAACTTTAGTTGTATCTTAATGTGACACGAAAATATCTCACCTCAATTCTACAAATATAAAAACTGAAGCAATTCAAATTTCTAAGTAAATACTGGAGGTGTAAATTTAGCTCAATGATTAGGACTTTAGGTCCCACAGAACTCATATATTACCTGTCACCTTGACCTGTAATGAGATAATAGGGAGTTTTTCTTTTGTTATTTTGTGCTGAAGAAGTGCTTTTTATTACAAATTTGTTTAACATATGTATAAATAAATGTTAATTGATGTTGAATTTTTGGAACCCGATTACATAATATTGATTACGTCATTACCATTTTATTCTTCTGAATCATATATACATATATATATACATATATATGTATGTATATATGTATATATATATATATATAGAGAGAGAGAGAGAGAGAGAGATAGATAGATAGAAAGAGAGAAATAGAGATAGATAGATAGATAGATAGATAGATAGATAGATAGATAGATAGATAGATAGATAGATAGATAGATAGATAGATAGATAGATATCGTTTAAATTGTCTTTGAAAAACGGAGCACGTTTCCCAACACAAGACGCAATAGAACATTGTACAGTCTCTAAAGGCAATCTCCAAAACGCAGGCTCCGCCGCAGCGAGTGACGACTTGGTATTTGATAAGTAACAATATCGGTTCAAACCATGTGGATTTCTCTGAAGATCAGTCTACGTCACAATTAGCGATCTAGTATCTCAAACGATAGTCTTTCTCCAGAAACTCAAAATCGTTACATATAGCTGGTTATATAGTCGCATTACAAATAAGAAGAGTTATATAAATTTGATTAAATTGACACATTTTATTAAATTCTGTTGCTGTACTATTTGTGTTATGTGTGCTAAAAATGATGTAAGTGTTGTTCTTGTAGGATTTCGAGAAAATATTGATAGCCTTGTTTTCTCGTGGAAACTTGTACACATCACACTTGAAGGTGAAAGTATTTAAAAAAAAAAAGTTCGAAAAATATTTTTCTTGTTTGACTTTTATTCATTGGTTGATGGTTTCCCTTTTCCAAACAAATATGGAGTCGTGACTGAACGTCCGTTATTTTCCGGTGAAACCCCTTTTTGAAAGGTAAGGGTAAATCCTGAGAGGGGGGGGTCATTCGGCGTCAATGATGTAATTTGGCGCGTAAATGAATTATTAATGAAGTTGACAAAGCGACACCTTTCGGTTGAAATGTGAGAAGGGCAGAATCTGATGAGAAAAGTGATAGGAGAAAAAGAAGGCGGAGAGGTTTCGATGAACGGGGCGAAATATCTGAGCGTGTTTGGATGGGATAATTTAAATGATCTGCTCGGGTTAGAAGGTGAGTTATGGAAAAGAGGGAAATACGGGAAAGGGTTGAAGAGAGAATGGAAAGAAGAAAGGGAAGAAGAATGAGAGAAAGGAAAAGAGAAAGAAAAATATATGTATAAAATAAATCGAAAAAAATAAACAGAAAAAAAAAGTAACACGAATATAAATAAGACTATAACACTAATATACGAAACGCCAATTTTCCAGGTAAAACATTGGCACATTCTTATATTATGTTTGTTCAGGTGCTTGAGCCTTGTGTTTGAATGAGATATGTCCAGGTTCTGTTCTAGGAGGTTCATTCTCCCAGGCATTAACTTCACGCTCATGGGGAGACGTTGGTTTCTCGCCGATGGCCTGAAGCACTCTTATCGGGGAATGTCGACAGATTCGTTCCTTGACCAGAGTACAGCCTCGGGAGAGATGGTTTTCCGCACCTTTCAGCCTTGTGCCACATTTTGCTGCAATGGGAAGCAAATAAATCTCAGTACTACCTGGCCTTCAGGTTAGGATCAAAGTGTAGGATCAGAGGATGCTTACAGACCTCCCACCTCAATTCTCAAAACTTTTGATGGCCTTGTGCCTAATTTGTACACGGAATATATTGTTTATTTTAATTGCGAATACAAAATTCAAAGTGTACTATCTGTTTTGTCCGGTCTTAGGGGTCCATCTTCTAAGACCTTACCTTTTTATTTGGGATAGATTGGTTTATGGCTGATCGCCTGAGTCGTGCTTATCGGGGAGTGTCGGCGGGACTGATCATGAATATTTTGTGCTCGTCCAAGGTGGCCACTTTTGGGAAGAATTCGATCCCTACTATAAACTGAACAGATATGTTAACAAACGAATATAGGATTTAATCATGAGTTACGGTTAAAAGTTACAACACAAACATTATGCTCGTGCGGTGACGTCATTGAACAAACGAATTACGTACACTATTCACCTGTTTATGGGAATCTTAAGTTGTTTCGAGCGCATCTAAAACGTAAAAAAATATAGATAAAAAATGAATTTAAAAAGAGAGAAAGAAAGAAGTAAACATAATAAAGGAGAAAAGGTGGAGAGAGAGAGAGGAAAGAAAGAAACGAAAGAACATGATAGAACAAAGGGAAGTAAAGAGAACACGAACAAATTCATTCTAAATATATCCATTCAATCTGTGCGTTTAGCAATGGAAATCCTATTTTAAACTGAAGCTTGACAGACACCCCGACGGGCAAGCAGAGCTTCTAGGCTAAGAGAACAATCGATAAACGCAAACGCGAAGGAATCACAAAAAAAACATAACTAAGAATATAACAAATAGAACATTATGACGTCATTCAGCAACGTCTAGGTCTTGAATAAAAAAAATATCAGCCCTTGTTTGGAGGCAAGTAAATAGAGATTTATTGAAATAAGTCTTTTAAAATATTAGCATAAAAAAGAGCAAAAGACTAACCATTTCTTGTGGATTGAAACTTATAAATGAAAATATCAAACACTTTCGTTAAACAAACACTATTTCGACATTTTTAATCTATAATTTATTGACAGAAAAAGTATTATTATTATTATTATTATTATTATTATTATTATTATTATTATACGATATGATTAATTGACAGAAACACATGCATTTTAAGATCAAAGATGTTAGTAAATGTACTTAATTAGAATTCAGCGTGAACGCATCTAAAAATATCTATTTATATAAAGTTAGGTATTTGTATATGTTTATATGTACAGTATGCAGGGTACCGTACAGTAGGATGGCTCTTCCTCGGACCCTTTTCCCAATCAAGAGCGGGGTGAAATAGAGGTGCGTACTCGCCCCAACACTCTTTTGGCATTTTCTTCTCTCTGCTGTTGTCTTAAACATTCAACAAGTCAAAGGATGGAGTGTACCTCCATAGCAGAAGCAGTGGCAGCTTCTTCAACCTCGTCCGCCTTCGAGATAAGGTCAAAGTGCGGAAGGTACTCATACGCAAGATGCTCTTCGCTGATGATGCACCACTGACAGCACACTCTGAAGAGGCATTGTAGCGACTCATCTACTGCTTCGCGCATGCGTGCAGAGAGTTTGGCATAACCGTAAGCGTTTAAAAGACTAACATCCTGGACCAAGATGTAAGCAGTACTCCAAACATCACCATTGGCGATTACACCCTAGAGATTGTCGAGGAATTCACATAGCTAGGCTCCACCATTTCCAGCAATCCTACCCTGGATGCAATACTCCATAAACGTATCGACAAGGCGGTAACAGCTATGTCTCGCTTAACGAATAGAGTTTGGAATAACAAGATGCTGACCAGCAATATTAAGATGAAGGTGTACCGAGCCTGTGTGCTCAGCACGCTGCTCTACGGCAGTAAAGTTTTGGCCCCCTACCTTCGCCAAGAGAACAGACACAACACCTTCCACCTGCGCAACCTCAGGAGAACCCTCGGGATAACCTGGCATGACCATATCTCAAGCAAAACCGTACTTTATCAGGCGGACATCCCGAGCATGTTCGCTCTGCTCACCCAACAGCGACTTCGGTGGCTTGTTCATGCCAGGCGAATGGACGATCGGAGAATCCCAAAGAATATTCTTTATGGCGAGCTCGCAACTGGCTCCAGACAATCAGGAAGACCTGTCCTACGTTATAAGGATGTCTGCAAGCGTGACATGAGGACAGATGGCATCAACCCAATAGGCTGGGAGTCCGTCGCTGAAAATTGCAGCCGTTGGAGAAGAGCTGTAAAAGCATACTGCAAGAGGGCTGAGAAGAAGAGAGACCAGCAGCGGAGGGGGGGGATCATAGACGGCAGAGGGCTTCAACAGAGCTTTCGCAACAAGACAAACCTACATCTGTGGTGTAGAACTCTATTGTCTTCTGAAACAGACGGATGCTGACAACAACATAAGTATTTACTCCTAAAGTAATTGCCCAAACATTATGAATTTTTGGAACTCATAAGAATGGGTAATGTAGGATATATGTAGTCAAATTTAGTTTCATGCAAAGGAGGAAAAGAGGAAGTGGAAACGTTTCAAGAACATTCAAATACCTCCAATATTTGTAAATTTTAATAACTAGAATGGTGGGCCCGTCTAACCCAAATTCTAATATATATTGAGTTTTAAATGGTTTTAACGTTAATACGTAGTTTAAGCAAAAATAAATTGTCTGAAACTGTTAGAATAATGTCCTATGCTATTGATAATGTTTACTCAGTTATTTACTTTTTATTATCATCGCTTACATTTGAATTCATTTTTTGAAACAAGACGTCAATCATAAATCTATGGCGTCACGCCAAAGTTGCATTTATGTTAAGTTGTTTGGATAAACGGCTATCGAGGACAGTTTGGATCTTTCTTTTTGATAGGAAGGATCTAATTATATTAAATATTCGTCTAGTAATATCATGTGAATTCATTTTTAGGAAAATACCTTTATGTTAGACATTATCACAGGCTGTATATATCAAAGATATATACAGCGCTACCGCCCTAGCTTGATCTGCCTTGTTTAGTGTATGGTATATGCGTTCAGAGATGACCGTTAGGATATCCGCAGTAAGTCGTGCTGTCCTAAATCAATACTGATGGTCAGAAATAAGTTTAGCATTAAAGAAGTTATAGACTATCGCTAGATTTATTAAGGGTTCAAAGATTTTAGCGAAGATCGGGATTAGACTGATGGGGCGATAATTCTGACGGTCAGTTCTATCTCTAAAAAATTTAAGACTGGTACCACAGAGGCAATTTTCCAGCTATCAGGGAAGCAAGATTCGGCAAGACATTTATTGTAGAGTTTGGAGAGGACAAGGACCAGTTCTGACATATGATGGGGTGATGGTCGAGTCATCAGGAGTGGCTTCAGTTCGCAATGAGAAATTTGGAAGAGTGTGGTGTGTGGTGTGTGGAGTCAAAGTAGAGTTTGAGGCGAAACTCTAGGCAAGTAGTTCAACTTTGCCAAACGATATCATTGTGGTTAGATAGCGGTAGAATTGTTGATTTCCCATTATTCACTACACTATTGAATATTTTCATGAA
Source organism: Sepiola atlantica (assembly GCA_963556195.1). NCBI lineage: Eukaryota > Metazoa > Mollusca > Cephalopoda > Sepiida > Sepiolidae > Sepiola > Sepiola atlantica. The sequence continues at coordinate 129,452,032 of OY744521.1, read as the reverse complement.
ATCGCGAGTACCTTATTTCTGTGACTCAATGAGTTTTCTGGGTATCTCTGTATAGCTTCTCTTTGCTTGATCTATTACAGTCTGACAAAGATTTCTTGATGCTATACGTTTCGGCCTATTTGTAGTTGACTTGTGGCGGTTGAATTGTCGGAATGCTTGCTGCCTCTGAGCAATAGCTCTGTACAGTTCGAGGTGAACCATTGTTGTGAGTAGGGCTTGCTGTCGAATTTTGACATGGGGTATATGTGCTTCAAAACCTGCTTTGACCCAATCTATTAACGTATTTGCGGACTGATCAGCATGAAAGAAATATTTTCACTTCATGTGAGTCTCTGATGTGATCTCTGCTTGATTCTTAATCACTTCGTTTGTATTATCTCGTCGTTTTAAGCAACGGCTCATCAGCTTTGGGACGAGATTTTAGGTTGATATCAATCATTACCATAAGGTGATCAACGTTCTCAAGCAGGCTATGGGCATTCATAGCACAAGCCTCTGGCAGTGATGTCAAGAAAAGGTTAACACGTGAGGCTTGCTGGTCTACACGATGAGGAAGGCGGGTCGGGAAAGTGGCAGACTGTGAGAGCGAGTGCGCTATGGAGAAACTGTACGCGGAGTTACCAGCTGCGTCTGTATAGCTGCAGAATCCAAGTCAAGGGGATGTACATTTAAATCCCCAAATGCATGCATTTGAGTACTCGAGTCAGGTTAGAGTGCTGTATCTATGCTTTCAAAGACAAAGTTAATCAGGGTACAGTCCTGTGTCGAAGGAGAACGGTATAAGAAATATAAGTAGCTAACGCTGTGTTATAAGGTTTATCTGAAGCACATGTTGGCTTGACTATCTGATTCTAGCTATGTTCTGTAGTCAAAGGTGTTCAGAACATAAACTCTTAGTCCGTGCATATGTTTGTCAGTGTTAACGGTAGAGTGGAAGGTATTCAATCATGTAAAAATAGTGTAAGGAGATTAAGGATTATAGGTTTGTTTCACTTAGTGCTAGGATATCCGGGGAGTTTACTAGAAGAAAGGTTTCTACGTCATTGATGTTGGTTTTAAGCCCGCGGATATTTGTGAATGCTAGCCTCAAGGGCAGAGGCGAAATGTTTTTTGGCGGGTGTCTGGTTTAAGTTTGTTTCTTATTCTTTGCATTGTCATTTTTGTTTTAGATAGTGCGGGGAGGGCAAAATCAGTGCTTGTTTGGTGCCAATAAGGTCACGCAACCAGACCATTACTCGAGACTTGGTCCATTAGGGTTGTGGCCTCGATAAAGCCCACCGAGAATAAGTGTAGGGTCCCTTTCCATGCGCGATATGACACGTACAGTTACACACAATATTGTACCACTGTTGATGGAGCAGCCGTTCTTTGCGCTACCTAAGTGTTATGGATCCTGCACTACCGGTCGGAAACAGCAGCCAGTACCTTCAACCTGTCGGAACAAGAAATTCCCAAACTAGTCATGTAGGACATAGTGACAATAACTTTTCCTAAAGTTGCCCATACAGAGAGAAAAAGAGACGGTGTTTATTGTTCTAGTCAGGAAACAAGGCCAAGTACTAGGTGTATTTAAGGTGTAACTGCGTTAGTACATCTGCGCCTGGCTAATATACATCTACTCTTTAAGCAATTTTAGGTTTGCAAATCGGATATTTTGTTCGAGACTCCAGCTCTAGGAAGGTTGTCGATCAGGGCTAAAGGATGCCTCCCAACGGTTTGCTACCAAGACGTAAGTAGTCAGTAGCACAGTTTTTATATCAGAGTTTTCCTTCTTCTAGAAGGGTGGTCTGACAAGGTCTACGGGTTCATTACATTGAGAGGGGTGATCCTGCGTCCATATTAGGTATTTTAGAACCCCCGCAAATATTAATAAAAAATATTTCCTATATATATGCAGATATAGATATATGTAGATTTAGTTTAGACGTCACCTCCCAGAGATAACAGAAAATTGAAGATGGGTTCCCCTCTCATAAGTAAAAATAGGGCGGTGGTCAGACTTTTTCCCGTATTTTAAGCTACCTGTTTTTAATTTTTTTCATTTTACCACAGGAACAATCAAAACAGGCATCTATCCGGTCAGTAGGATGCAAATAAGGCACACAGAATAAAACGAAATAAAATAAGAACATAGACAATAAATACAATTAAATAAGATAGCAAGTTAAAATTAATTTTAAAAAATACTAGTCATATTTGGAGCATGCAAGAACTTTTGGCGAATCTACTCAACTTAACAGGAACACGTGCTGACAGCATTATTTGTAGGCCGCCACTTTTCAATTATTTTGTTATGGTAATGTTTTAAGCTGTATCTATGAGAAAGTCCAAATAGTTAGTAAAAAGTCAGACTGAATATTTTCTTGTCATGTTATCCACTTTAATTGTTGGGAATTTATTATTTACTATTAATGCAATCTTCTCCATTTCTGAAAGTAAAGATCTCTGATATTTCGAAATGAGACAAATTCCGCAATGTATTTATTACATTTTTTTAAATTGTGACTGACAGAAAAACCTCTCATTTGAAAATTCAAATATATCAGATTTGTACTGAATTTGATCAACCAATTAAGCCAGATACCCTGAATTTCAATTTTTATTAAGAAAGCTTAAACCTTTCGACATTTTCTAGAATCCAAATCATGTAATGAAGTTTGATCAAAATTGGAATAATGATTGTAGACATAAGTTTTAGTTGCACTATATATTGATTTTATAGGGGAAATAAAAGTGGTGCAAAACTGTTCTGTTCAGAGAATTCATTTTACCCACGAATATTCTTCTAGTTCTATTTAAAACTTAAGCATGACAGACCGATGAAAATTCTATTTCAAACGTCTGCGTGACAGACCGAACGATGAACAGTCTCTTATAGAAATGTGTGACTGCATCTAAAACGATTAAACTAAATGGAGGTAAAGTAAGAAATGCAGGAAATATATAAACGTATCTGTGTCGGCCTAGTACCCCCTCCTAGGCCGACACAGATACGTTTATAACGTAATAACGTTTCTAACGAAATCGGGACTTGGGTTGCCAAATATCGCAGAGTGCGTGAAATGTTGTGCGAAAATGGAACTTTGAAATTCCTGCTCGTAAAAACCGATCGACGCTTCGGGCGTTTGAATAACAAAGAATATTTTTGGCACAAGTCTTGGATAGCCTGCCCGTTGCCTCATGGGGCGCGGGGATGGGATGTATTTACGAGGAAAGGTTAATGCTATTCAACAGCAGGTGGCGCAAAAAAGGGGACCGAAAGGAAGGGGGACAGAACGGGAAGGGGTGTCAGAAAGATGTTTAGAATGGGAAAGACAAGATCGGACAAAGGAATAATTTGAAAAGAGAGAAGAAAGAGAATACTATAAAAATCGATATATAACAACTGAATTTAACCCACGTGGATCGAGAGATTCATAGTCCGGTGAATGTGTTGTACTATCGATCAATCAGTACAACAGACATACTAATATGGATAGATAGAGATGGCATAAATGGAATGTGATAGATAGATAGATAGATAGATAGATAGATAGATAGATAGATAGATGTTGAATAAGCTATCAGATTCTAACGAAAGTACTATTTAATTATTAAGACTCCCTAAAACAATAAAAACAAAATATCAGATTGATTTAATCGTTAATGTAATCACCGTGCTTCTCTTATACCTCATTCCATTTCTTAATATACGTTGTCATGTCACGTTCATAAAGTGAAAGTTAGTAACCGTTTTTTATGGTGGGGGGGGAATTAAAATCAAAACAGTCGTTAAAAGATCCCACAGTGATATATATTTAATGTTTGTTTTGTTTTTATACTACGTTTGTAGCTTATGCTTTCATGCGATATGTGACCTATTTGCGTAGAAGGGAGGCGTACAGTTTGATGACCCGACTTATATATTATTTTTTGTAATGAAATAAAGTAAAAACTCACTTAATAATGCCGCGAAAATCGAATGTTACTTCATTGTTTTAATCGCCGGCCGGCATTTTGTTGTTGTTATGTTTTTATCATGTTTGACTAAAAGTCGTGAAAATGTTAAATTAAGATAATGAATTTTTTTAATTTCATTATCTCAATTTAACATATCTTTTACGTGCAGTAAATAATTAGTTCAATTTTACATAAATCGAAATAAATTAAATCAAGAAAAACGCGGGGTGTGGAATGCATTCGTTTAATGAAAGAAAAACTTTCTCGCGAATTTCATTATTTCAATTGTAAAAAGATTGCATATAAATGAAAGAAAAACGACGATGCAAATAGAGCAAATTTTTAATGAAGTGTTTTTATTTACTTGTTCGTTTTGAATTAAAGTCATGAAGATATGGTTTCAATTGTAACGTTGAATAAAGAGGACTTTATTCTGCTTTGACTGCGTGGTAATAATTATATGTATTTAGAAATGAATGAATGAATGATGGTTCGAACGGACGAATAGGGAAAAATCCTTCTAGACTGAGGAAATATTTATTTTTGTGCCAATCCGGAATGATCCTGCTTTGGGGACCTGTATTTTCCTCAATTTAAAAACCGCCATTGTTTATAACTCTGTCCTCGAGGAAGGACAAATAAAAGGAACAACATAGTAAAGCGAGACGTTTCGTACGTATTAGAAAGAAACCAACAGATACCTGATATCAAGCTAATAATGAACAGTTAATAGAGTATTGATTTACTCCTCTCCAGGAGTTAGGCACAAGGCCATTTTTTATCTTACTCCCACAAGTAAGATGTGACCCAAGGTCGGGTCGGGAAAGTGGGGTTTAAAAATTGCCTGGGCAGCCCTGTCAGCATTCCCCGGTAGGGGCGCCTCAGGCAGTAAGCAATAAACTTACTCCTCCCCAAAGAGGGGAGGCAAAGTCTGGGAAGGTGGACCTCCCAGAACTGCACAAGACAGACCCATTGACCGGCGTAAATCAAGCCCCGAAGGCCAAGACAATACCAGTATGGGGTGCAGTATCCATCGGAACAGATACTACACTTTGATCTTAGCCATAAGGCCAAACACAAAAAAATTGCAACATTTCGTGGTTTTATGTTGGCTGGGTCTAGTCTACAACATAAAAAATTGGACCAGATCCGAGTATGGGAAAGTGTCAAATTTCGAATATGACTTGTTTTGGTTACAGGTTATTTTCCATTTACATGTGAAGCACTAACTCGGTTAGTTTACATGATAAATTACTAAATCTTGAATGTTTACTTGTTTCCAGGGTCAATTTTTCGCATGAAAAGGGTTTCCAGTGATGGCAAATACACCCTTGTACCATATCTCATTACACCCACATTGGTACCCGTACCACTAAACCCCTTATTGCATTCACCCAAGTTCACAAACAGGCATATGGGTGATTATTTTTATATGGGTACCAGTGGTGAATTATTACTTTCTTCAATTAATCGGGCCCTTTACCTTCGTATATAAATGAAATTGGTTTATAGGGTATAGGATCCCTGGGAAAACAACTGTAAACCCCCAAGGGACCACGTTTTACCTCATCAAAAACTGCACTCACAAATAATTCACTAGCTCCATATACTAATACACATATATTTTCGTATATTTTCAGGGGCAAACATGAGTTCAACCGCCAGTACAAAAACGTGTCCTTATGCGAACAGGATTTGGACTGTGATGAGACCGTGATGCTTCGAGAAAGGGGTGTTGCAGGTATCAACCGTGCAAGTATCGAAAGAGGTGTCAAAGATATTGTTGAAGCCGGAACTAGTGTTCACATAAACAAAAAGGACATTGCTTTAGCCTTCAAAAATGGATGATTCTGCTCGGCCAGTAAAAAGGGGCGCTCGTGTTTCTCTGGGACGATATGACAGTAAAACGCAATAAGGGGTTTGGATGTAATGAGATATGGCATAAGGATGTATTTGCCATCACTGGTGACCCTTTTCTGTAGAACTAATATTACGAAAAAAGATTATAAACATAAAAGTGAGGGAAAGATTTGCTTTATAAAGACTGATGCATTTGCTCAAACTATCCTGGTTCATTGCAAAACAAGAGGGGATGAGTGGGCCACTGCTGTTCAAGGTCGGATCGAATATTTTGGTGGTGATCTTCATGCTGCAGACTGTGTGTACCACCAGTCATGTAACGTCAACCTCCATACAATGCGAAGCATTCCAAGACAGTTCACGTCAGTTGAATTAACCAAACGACGAAAAAGTGGAAGACCAAAAGACAGCGATCAGGATAAAGCATTCGAAAGGGTGTGTGTATTCTTAGTGGAAAAAGATAAGGAACAGATAACGATATCGGACCTTGTCGCTTAAATGGGAGAATACTTACGAGGTAGTAAATCAACGTCATATGGAAATCAGTACCTCAAGTCGATATGGAAACTCTTTATTTGTGGCCAAAGGCCGTTGTGGTGTCGCAAACATTGTGACTTTTAGGGGAAAAAACTTTGACATTCTTCGTGAATACTACAATTCACCCTCGACAGATGATAAGGAAGCACAAAAACGAGCAATTCTCAAAACCGCAGCGAAACTCATCAAAAGTTTTTTTCACTTCTAACCAGACTACTCCCAGCGGGCGCCTGATGCATAAGGAGTGCGAATATGTAGGAATGTTGCTGGATGGCAGTAAACTCAAGGAGATCACAGACAGTATATGGTGAAAATGGCGTCGTACACATGATGAGCGGAAAGGCGGGTCAACAAGCATTTCATTGTCAAAATCTTGTAAGATGAACCTGGTTTTCAGGACCAAGTAGATGAACTTGATCGGCTGTACATGTTGATGGAGACCGGTGAATGTGACTTTAAGTCATTGTTGGAATCGGATTCCATCGGTAGGATTTACAACAGTCTAACTCTGATAAGGGATGAACTGATAAGAGCCTCAAAAAACCAGCAATCTATGGATAAACTATCAGAATATGCTAGGAATTGCTAGGGCACTGGTTGCAGCTGATCGAATGGAGTCTTGGGAACTGCGTCTTAGTGCCGTCTTCGCTTGCCTGCCAATATTCGCAGCCACTGGTCATCCAAATTATCTGAAGTCGGCTCGTTTATATCTCCAAAAGATGTATGCCTTTAAAGATGACAACCCTGCAATACATCAAAAGTTCCTGTTTGCGTTTCACGTAATCAGACGCAGTACCAAATACTGGGCTAGTCTTGGCTCCGATATTGTCATAGACACACACTAATGCGCTCACTCAAAAGCCATGGTAGACTCACACGGGGTAGTGGGATGTCCGAGCACCAGAAAACAACAGTTTTTGCCATGTCCTCCACTATATCATCCGCTTACAACCTTGCCATGCAATAACTTACAGCACGAAGTTACACAACAAGCGAACAACATAAGGAGTTATCTGCCTCTCGGGTGAGAAGAGATGAGACAGACGTCGGGAAATTTGCAGAGCAACTAGACAGCTGTAAACCGTTTTCAGGCGATTAATCGTTACGCAATATTATCACAGGGATTACTGCTAATGAGAATATCAATGTTCAGAACCTTTTCGAAATCGGAAAAGACATTGTACTGAAGATGAATGAATAATCAGTGTACTCCTACTCTCACAAACGGAGTTTAAAAGCAAACACTTCAGCATCAAGCAAAAATGTCAAAGTTTCTGCAGATCATTACATTGTCCCAGTACTTTTATTCCAGAGCTTTCGCGTGGTCTCACAGATAGGTAATCTAAGGCTGGATGATCTCATGTCCTATGAACTCTGTCTCTACCCGATGTCTTTGTTTGAAGGAAAGCGCATCTTACGTCAAGCAGCAGCAGCTCTCATAAATAATGTTGAAACAAAATTGGGCGATGCTGTGACACAAACCGGTCAAGTCACAGAGCACAATGTACTAGATAGAGGATATCTTCTTCACCGGTTGAAAGGGAAAGAGGGAAATACCTACAGCTCGATTGTAAAGGAGTATGCCTCATTTACTGTTCAACACTATGGGAGAGCAACTGTCGTGTTTGATGGTTATGAAGTTTGATCAAGTACAGTCTTTTATGACTGTACTCATCAGCGGCGAAGTCGAAAGCTGAATGCAAGAAAGGTGAACATTACCAAGGTAACAAAATTTGTTGGGAAAAAGGACTTCTTATCAACTGTGACAAACAAGCAGGCGCTGATCCAGACGATCATGGAACGAATGCGGCAGAAAGGCTGGGTTAAGTTATTCAAGCGGAAGGATATGCCGATGTTGAGATTGCAAAGGCAGCCAGCAATATGTCTGCTTTCAAATTAACCACCTTCATTGGACAAGACACGAATCTTCTCTTGCTGTTCCGTGCATATGTTTCTAAATGTACTGCATTTTATTTTTGCTCTGACAAGGCTAAATCTTACATCTACAATATCAAGGTTCTCAAGCAGTTGCTTGACAAAGTAGTTTACAATGATCTGTTGTTTCTGCGTGCCTTTACTGGATGCGATTCGGTGTCCAGGGTATTCGGAATAAGAAAGACGTTGGGGTACCATCGAATCGTCAAGAGAGAAAAGACAATGACAGACTGTTCAAAAGAATTTTCTCTACCAAAGCAAAGCCAGGATTTTGTGGAAACCAATGTTTGTAACACAATTGTAGGTTTGTTCACTGCGGATAGAGAAAAACTCCCTGCCTTCTATTAGATACAATATGCTCTCACGTCAGAACGACTCCCACCAACGCCTCCTGCCTGTGAATTTCATTTTTTGCGGACTTACTACCAGATTATAGAGTGAATGGGATCTAGTGATTAAATGGTGCCATTTAAGTAGGTGGAAGGTGGAAGGGAGCAAATTTGTTCCAGTGATGACGGACAAAAGTCCTGCTCCAGATGCATTGATTCAGATAATTTATTCCAACTGTTCAGAAGGAGGCAATAACCTAAGGTGCATCTGCAGGAAGCATGAACAAGAATGTACAAGTGCATGTTGACATTGCCAAGACGGAAATTGTGACAATACGAAAAATGATCCAGTGGAAGATGATGATGAAGAGTTGAAAGTTTTGAAAAAGCACTGTGACATAAGTGAATCAGGGTGGATACAACAAGGGTAATGGATGTAGAGGTACCCATTGATACTGTATAAGGGTTTATTTGGCATCATTGGTAACCCTTTCATGTGAAAAATTGACCCTGAAAACTTGGTTAAAAATCCTAGATGTATTGATTTATCATCGAAAACTGACCGAGTTAGTGCTTCACTTGTAAATGGAAAATGACTTGTAAGCCAAAAATATCATATTCGAAATTTGACACTTTCCCATACTCGGATCTTGGTCAACTTTTTGTATATTGTAGACTAAACTCAACCTAGCACAAAACCACCAAAACACAAAATGTTGCGATTTGGGGGGGGGGGGGTCAATCAGTATATTGATCCGTCTATAATGTCATTATGATGAAAAAAAATTGTCTCTTCCCGCTCGTGTGGCAGTATGTTAATTCCAATCCGTATTCCTTTATTCTTAGAATATTTTCATAACTACAGGAAGGACGGAAATAAACTTGAGTGAGCGGTTATCTTGTATGTGAATGCGCGAACATGTTTTATGCATATGAAGATTTAAATTTATTTTATATAAAAGTCTTATAGTTACTGAAAACGTTGTTTATAAATGTTAAGTGTTGTAATAAATGCTATTGCAAAATGAAAAAGTAAGAGACGCCATGTTTTAATTTAAGTTGGTGTTTGTATAGTGTTCGTAAAACATATTCGACTAATCCAGAAGATGAATGTAGCCAGCCAATCATAACGCCGTAAAAAGTGGCAGATTAGCCTTTGTAGGGGGCGTTCCGTATTTAGTTTGTTAATGTATAATAGATGAAAAATAATAACACGGAATTAAAAAATGAAAAATGATGGACGGTGCTGGTAAATCTTTTCTATGAAGTAGAAGTTTAGGTGTTAGATAGTGGTGGGGGTAGTAGATTTTTGCGTCTGGGTAAAAGTTACTCCGACTGCCTTACCTTTTTGAAAGAGTCAGATATGCCGGGAATAATGTAGGAAATTATGAAATGGAATGAAACTGATTGTGAATTTCCTGAAACATGCTTTCATCATTGGCTTTCTATATAGCGTTTGTGTTTAATTTTTCCTGTGTACCTACAGTTATTATAATAGCTGTAGGTACACAGGAAAAAATGAGATTACTACATTATACAGGAGGTATTGGCTCTCTACTTTAAATAAATTAAGCTCTCTTGTCATAAATATTGAAGATTGAACCTTCAACATCAAGAAGACTGTCACTTAGAACTGATTATAACTTAGCACTATTATCCGTTGCGCCACGGGCGACACTAAGAATACAATTACAAATTAGATAAAACTTCTACACAGTCATAGCTGACGGAACGAGATCAAGTTCCCCTCCTCGTGAATTAAATAAATGATTTCGCTTGAAATTCTGTACAGATCTTCGAGTTCGACAAAAAATTCCCGAGTGAGACAGATATATATATATATATATATATATATATATATATATATATATATATATATATATATATATATATATATATATATATATATATTATTTTATAGCATACATGTATATTCAAGAAATAGTAAATATATAATTAAACAAGTGGGTATTTAGTCTATGGGACTGGATATAAACAAAAAATACCAGATAGTGTAAAATGACAGTCGTACAGAATTGTAACCTATGCTACAAAAAGGAGAACGCCTCACATGGACGTCGTCTTAGACCACTTAACTAACGAGCCATACGCCAAGAGAAAGCCGAAATTGTACAAATAACTAATCTCCTTAGATTTGCGGCAAATCTTTACTCTCCTGTTTACTAACAATGTAACTATATCTATTTGCTACACCAGTCAGTGAAAAAACAAATCACTTCCGGGCCTAGCATACATATTGCGCCACTAATAAACAATACATATAATCTTTATAAAGAACTTTACTTCAAATAACACGTGTCATAATTTGAGTCAAATCGGATAATTAGTTTACAAATTATAGTTATTTAAGTGAGCTATTCTTGCAAATTTTTCAAACAATGGAAAAATCTGAATTTCCTGATAAAGTCATTACTTTATGATAAGAAAAATAAAGTTAAAGCAAGGCAACACTTTGGTGAGTGTAATTCGGACTCTGCTCTGTCCGAAACAACGGTTATGGGGTGGTATTTTGACTTTATACGTGGTCGTACAGATACAAATAATGATGAACGCTCAAGTCACCAACATTCTGCAGATGTCCCGGAAAACATCAAACATCCACAAACTCGTTTCGGCCGAGCGTTAATTAAAGTTGCGTGAGATGGCAGAGGAGTTACAGATATCAGAAGGCATTTTGCATGAACATTTGTTAATGACAAAGCTGTGTTTAGAGTAAGTGCCGCGTTTGCTGACAGTCGATCAAAAACAACAACTCGTCGACAATTAAAAGCGTTGTTTGCAACCAGTTACAATATGTCTTGTTTGAGGTGAATAACAGTATTAAAAAAACAAAAGGAGCTTCTACGTCAATATCTGACAATGAATGAAACGTTAATCCAAATCGGTAGTCAACTGAGTCGACAGCAGCAGGTAAAAGTCGCCCAAAACGAGCAAAGAAAAATACATTGACAGTCAAGGTTTTGGACTCCGTATTTGGGGAGGCGCAAAATATTTTGTTCATCGATTGTCTTGAGAAAGGAACAACCATCAATAATGAATATTATATAACACTATTAGTGCGTTTTAAGGGATAAATCGCCCAAAATGGCTACAAATGAAGAAGAAAAGATGCTTTGTCACTAAAACAGTGCACTTCGAATTGCTTCTGCATCCACCCTATACTCGAGATCTTGACCCCAAAAGAATGTTGGCTCTAATGAAGAAGTGATATCAGAAACTGACATATCGTCATACAAAAAAAGGCATCGACTTGTTTGATAAGCGTTGGAATCACTGTATCACTCTAAGAGAGACTATGTTGATGAATAAAGTCTAAGTTTTCCTAAAAGTTGTTGTTTTATTAGTTATGCCCAGAACTTATTGAGTGATGTGTTACGATGAATGTTTTTATGTTTTTAATATTGGAAATTTACTCCCCACTTTATGTTATGCATTAAGCTAGTTTTTTTGTTAATTCTACTGTTTACACGGGTAATATATATATATATATATATATATATATATATATATATATATATATATATATATATATATATATATATATATACATTATTTTTGTGATATTGAAAATTGAACGTATCCAAGTATCTTTCTACGAATAAGTATTGACCTCAATGCTAAGGGGTAAACATTGTTCCCTTCACCAGTGTAAATGCCCCATATAGGAGCGTATATATATATAGAATATAATTATCTACGAATACGTGTTTCTCCGTCTACGGCTGAGTTTTAGTGGTAAGCGTGCCGGGCTTATAGTCACTGGTGTCTCACTTTCAAATCTCACTAACTCTAGGCACGCTAATGTGCCGTAGACGGCGAAACTTGTGTCTGTGAATCATTATATATATATATATATATATATATATATATATATAGAGAGAGAGAGAGAGAGAGAGAGAGAGAAAGAGAAAGAGAGAGAGAGGGGGAGAGAGAGAGAGAGTGAGTGATTGGGGAGGTGAGAGAGGGGGCATTTACTGATATAGATATATGAGAGACAATTCTGTAGAAGGTAGATACGAATTAATGAACAAGATAGATGCGGAGGATTAAAATCGATAGACGGAGAAGAGAAGGAAGAGAAATTAGAAGGAAGGGAGAAAAACTTGGTGTGGCAGCAGAATAGTTCGGCAGGTGCGACGTAAAAAAAGTTCCGATGTCAGAATGGACGAGGCGATTCCAACTTCGACTTGATGCTCGTAAGCGACACCAGTTGCGATGAAAAAATGAGTCCCTCTGCCCTTTTTTTACTTCTCTTTCCGTCTATATAAACTTGATTAAAATAAAATTGGACATAGGGAGATACTTTGGAAAAATAGTCGGGAATATATGAAAGAAAGATATATATATATATATATATATATATATATATATATATATATATAAAGCCCAAAAGAAGCTAGCGTTCAAAGTACACCGTAAAATCACTCACAAAAACGACTACATACACTTCTATTCTCAACATAACAATAAGATAAAAACAGGTATAGTAATACGCTTTTTCCTTCATGCTCTCAGAATCTGCAGTCTTTAATATATTTGATGAAGAAATCAAAAACATCATCAATTCCTTAAAAACATTGCAATACCCCATACATTTCATACTAAATGCTAAGAAGAAAACCTGTCAAATATTCTCAAAAAAACAATACACAAAAATCTCAAACACCAAACATCTCTCTCATAGACAGACCTCTTCTCTTACCCCTGCATTCCAATAACACAATCATTTGCAACAGACTTAATAGATTAGGTATTCCGACAGTACAAACCACATTCACAAACCATAAAACAAACATTAAACACAGCAAAACATTTCCGAAAAAAAAACATCCCATGCCGGCATATATACCGTCCCATGTTACAACTGTCATCAAATTTACGTGGTGGAAACGCAGCGTGAATTGAATAAAAGACTGAGCGAACAAAAAAGGGATATAAGAAACAACAACTCTCTCAGTACACTTTTCTCCCACGCATTGCAACACGATTGTTCTTTCAAGTTCGAACCGGACAAAATCATCAAACATTTCTCTAACAAAGTTTGAAGACTACTTGAAACAGCACTCATTACAGACTCTAACACCATCAAACAACGAAATGGTTTCTACAATCTATCCCCCTAATAAGCAAAATTATCCTGGCCAAACAAAAATTAAACCTGGATCATGGCTAACTTTTATTTTTATCGGTCTCACATTCACATATATGCAACTCCCCACATATACACTTATGTGCTGACTTCTTTTTCACACATATATTTATTCACGTACTTATGAATCGCCTACTACAAATCAAAACTATTTAACCACAAATAAACAGTTTAACAAATAAACACAATTTACACAACCATACAAGACTTAAATATTTCAACCTCTTTTTCTTTCAATTTACCTCCACACCATAAACACATCCTGAACGAAATTACATTTTACTTCTTTCTCCCCTAAAATTAAAATAATTTTTCTTTCCTCTCATGTATACCCCCTCACGTCTTCCCATTTCATAGCTGCTTCAATCTTATCTACTCAAAGCTTGTCATATTTATTGGATTTTTTCTCGACCATTGACTTCTCACAGCCTGGACTCTCTGGCTTTTATAGTAGCCACGGCTACTACATCTCTTCATCTCTCCACCATGTCAACCCCAAAGCTTCGATGTACTTGCATGACATTTTTCTTTAAACTATCATCCTGGGGAAGTCTTACAATAAAGACGAAACGTTGATGAATATATAAACAATTATCTCTTGGTTTTTCCTTATTCATCTCCCATATATGTGTGCGTGTGTGTGTAAATATATATAGTAAATGTATTGTATTGTTATTGTTTCCAATGAAACACCAGTGTTTATAAAATAGTGACTAATAACAGGCAGAGCTGTATTATTGTATAAATTCTTTTGCTTATACAAACATGATTGGCTACATATGTGTATACATGTTTTAGATGTGATCGCTTCCGAAATCCAGCTTACAAAATGGCCCGTAGAAGCTGTATTTTTAAAAAGATCGCAGCTGGAACATGTATGCACATAAGTAGCCAATAATGTTTCTATAAATAAAGGAATTTATACTATATTTGAATTGTCTGCATTTAGGCAGCATTATTTATTTAAGTAAACATTATTAAATGTAATTACATGTAACACAATCCACTTGCTTGATCAATTTTTCTAATAATATTTTAATGTCAAAATCAAGCAAAAAATTAAATTAGTTTATGTTCCATATTTATCACTAGCCCTTTCGATTTTTTATTGAATCATCTTCAGGTGACAAAAACAAATGAACAAAAAAGCTGGCGAAAATGAGAGAATTTAAAAAGCAGCTGGGAACGGCCATATGAAGTCAGACGTCAAAACAACAAACCGGTACAGTTCCAGAAAGAACGGTTACAATTTAAATTTCGGGACGCCAGAATTAGCGTTACATGATAAATTGTATTTACGTTGAACATTTTGTTGTTTTGCCGTCTAACGACTTCATATAGTATTTTCGGTTATTTTTTTTAATTCTCTTCTTTTCTCCAGCTTTTTGTTCATTTGGTTATTGTCACCTGAAGATGATTCGACAAAAAATCAAAAGTGATAGTGATACTTATGGAACATTTTTTTTTCTTTTGAGACAAAAAAATTATTAGAAAGTAGGGGGAAAAAACTTGTATAATAAAGCAAAGGACTTATTTTATGATTAACAATATTTGCTTAAATCAAAGAATGCTTCTTAAATACATAATATATATATATATATATATATATATATATATATATATATATATATATATATATATATATGATGTAGTTTACTCAGAGCATTGTGCATAATATGTATATAAAGGAGCCATAGAAGGCTCTCAGAATGCTAGAAATGGTATGGAAATATGGAAATATACCGACTTATTTACATTTCTTTCATTGCGATAGTATTTTCCCTCTCTATCTCTATCTCTATATCTCTCTTTCTCTCTATCTCTCTTTCTCTCTATCTCTTTCTCTCTTTCTGTCTTTGTCTCTCTCTCTCTTTCTCTATCGTTCTCTTTCCTTCTCTCTCTCTCTCTATTTCTCTATCTCTATCCTCTGTCTATCCCTCTCTATATATATATTTATCGTTCTTTCTCTTTCTCTCTCTGTCTAATTCTCTCTGTCTTTCCTTCTCTCTCTCTCTCTCTCTCTCTCTCTCTCTAATTCTCTCTGTCTTTCCTTCTCTCTCTCTCTCTCTCTCTCTGTCTTTCCTTCTCTCTCTCTCTCTCTGTCTTTCCTTCTCTCTCTCTCTCTCTATATATATATATATATATATATATATATAGTAGAGATAGAAGAAAAAAGAGTGATAAATATGCGACGATTGTCCAAAATTATTTCAAATTTCAATTGTTCAATGCAAGGTTGTCAGTAATAAACTAGTGTTTATTTTCCTTTCCTTAAGCCAAGGCTTTTCAAAGATCGAAATCTTATCATCAGAGGAGAAATACAGATGGATAAGTTGGCTTTCGAAAAAACCAAAGTTCAAATATTTGAAAAATATGAGAATTATTTTTAAAAATTATTAAAATAATTTTTGTCAAAAAACGTACTGAATGAAAAGAAAATTTCGTGAAAAAGAAATACAATTGTCCGGGTGGTGAGTTTCCGTTGAAAAGGTTCGGTGAAATTGTAGAAAGTGAATAAAAACACTTTGCATATATATATATATATATATATATATATATATATATATATATATATATATATATATATATATATATATATATATATATATATATGAGACTAAAAGTATACTTTTAAAGAATTGAACCTATAGTGAACTGATTTAGGCTCAATATACGAGAGATTATACAGAAAAATGAAAACAAAAGAGATAAAGATGTGTGGATGACAAATCTATTTCATCTTCGATTGTTCAATGCAAGGTGTACTCGATTAAAACATGTTTATTTTCCTTTACTTAAGCTAGGCTTTTCAAAGATTAAAATCTTATCATCAGAGGAATTACATAGATAGATAAGTTGGCAGGGGAATAGCCAAAATTCAAAATTTTTAAAAAGTAAGAAACAATATAAAGTAATGGAAAGTAAGAGTGTGTGTATAAAAATGTTATAAAATATAGTCTGTCCAGTTGTTGAATGTCCGTTGACAAAGTGTCCGATGACGAAAGATTTAAAGATGGAAAAGTTCAAAATGTAGTAAATCCAGTTCAAACGTAGATAAAAAGCACGGTCATTCACCAACTGGACAGACTATATTTTGATAACCTTTTTTATGCAGACACTCTTACTTTCCATCACTTTATATTGTTTCTTATTTTTTTTAAATTTCGAATTTTGGCTATTCCATTGCAAACGTATCCATCTATGTAATTCCTCTGAGGATAAGATGTTAATCATAGAAAAGCTTGGCTTAAGGAAAGAAAAACGTACACCTTGCATTGAACAATCGAAGATGAAATAGATTTGTCATCCACACATCTTTATCTCTCTTCCTTCATTGATGTTTATATATATATATATATATGTGTATCGAGGCAGCATTTTTTCTTTAAGACACGTATTATTAAAAATAACCGACAATTTTTGTCTGGCTATTTTAGTGTTGATCCGTTCAATTTTCCGGATTAAAATCTTAATCTCGGAAGGAAATTGGCTGATGAAACTGCCATAGTGTACATGTTGGTCCAGAGTACTTTCTGACCCGTCTGGGTCCATCGTCAGTGGAATAATGACAAACAGGTAAAGACCTGGAGTGAGATTTATAATTAATTATGGCGGGAAAATTTAACTATGTTTATTAGGTATTATAAGCATTTAAGTATATTAGTGCTAGTGTTAAAATTAATCTTGTTAATAGCAGGTTTTTTAGTTTTAATGAGTAAAGCTTATAGTATGTGGAGTTTTTGAGTATTAGTATTATTTTCTAGGATTTTAGTATTGTCTACGAGAAGTTTTCGGATTTGAGAGCGGGGACAGGAATGTTCATTAGTAAGGTGTCTAGCTATAGCACTATTATCGGATAGATGCATGGTCAACCTCCTGGACAGAGTCGTGGTGGTGGTCGAGCCAATATATACGTGTTCTAGCACTAATATACTTAAATGCTTATAATACCTAATAAACTTCGAATCTATATATCTCTCTTTCTCTCTCTTTCTCTATCTACCTCTCTCTTTCTCTCTCTCTCTCTCTCTCTTTCTCTTACATTCTACCTCTTTATTTCTCTCTCTTTATAGCTCTTTTCTCTCTCTCTCTCTCTCTCTCTCTATATATATATATATATATATATATATATAGATATATATATATATTTCTCTCTCTTTCTCACTTTCTCTCTTTCCCTCTTACTACTCTCTTTGTCACTCTATCTCTATATTTCCCTCTCTGTCTATTTCTTTCTCTCTTTTTTTCTCTCTCTCTTTATCTCCCTCTCCCCCTCTAGCCGTGACACTTCTGATGATCAGTGATACCGTTAAACTGCAGTAAAGTGTTAAAGCTCAGTACATTATTATTCAAAAAGTATAATAAAAGTACTTTCATCATAATAAAAACAACCATTACTAATGATAAAAATAAACCAAATATCTTCCTTCCGAAACAGAAGATTACTAACAATTCTCATATTTCGACTACACTATTTACATGGTTCCCGTTGTCTTTAATCGTAATCACTTTTAGACTAACGCTGTGCTTCGGCTCTGTGTTCTCATACAGTAGATGAAATTCGCTTTTTCTTTTTCTTTCTCTCTTTTTTCTGTTGCTTAACACCAAATTATTTTCTTTAAATCTGTTTTTCGAATAATAATTTCGTTTATTTTACATCTCCATTATTTTCCTACATGACAGATGATATGCGCGTTCGATTATTTCCTATGCGTCTAATAAACAAGTCTAATGTCAACAGTACGTTTGACGTCGATTGCACTATTTAAATGCGTCACGTGTTATTTTCCTTTGGGATGACTGCTTCTTGTTCAGAATAAAAAAATGAAACATTAGACGTTTTCTTTTTGTTTCCTTGTTTTTACATCAATACTAGATGAAAAAACTTTTCCCTGTATTTAATTTTATATGCGACCTTCGAGGTCAATCATTCATTTACTAAGCGGCTTCATCTTATGGTAAGTTTAATATTTTAGTCCAGGCAAAATAAGGTTCGACTTGGAACAAATTGCAACAGAATTTTTTTCACCACCAGGCATTCCTATGAGGTGTCTAGAACATCATACTAAAAGTCCTAAGAAATCAACGTTGAGGAAATATGTCTAATTTGCATAAATCCAAGATGGCCGCCAATTTTCGATAATTTGCCACATCTCCGCATTTAGATGTCATCATTGTGTTTATAAATGGTGTTTTTGAACACAAGGATTTACGTGGAATAGGTTACATTTTTATTGGATAAAGAATTTATAGCCAAAAATCCAATATGGCCAAAAAATATTGAAAAATGTTCATATGCGTGGTATCCGAAACATAGGCAAACTGAAATGTGACTGTTTTGCTGCCTCATGTGACTAACTCTTGACTAACTTTATATTATAACTTTATTATAACTTACTAACTCTTGACTAACTTTATATTATAACTTTTTATATTTAACTATTTATTTTATAACTTTATATATTATTTTTGTTTCTATTCCAGGGTAATTAATCTGAGATTCAGCAAACATTGACAATGGAGAAGTGTCGCATCTGTAATGAATCAATCTCTGACGGAAAGGCGACAGTTGTTCTTCGAACAAAAGGCAGCGATGGCGTGAATCGTGCAAGTAGTCAACGTGGTAGCGATTTGGTAGTGGGTCCAAGAGAGACACTACACGTAGAATGTCGCCGCAACTATTGCAAAGCAGAAAACATTGCACGTGACCTAACAAGGCAGCAACAACCACCAAAACCCCGCTGTGAGCTCCGTTCTGAACTACACTTCAATTTTCAAGAACACTGCGTGTTGTGTGGACAGTCAGCTAAAACTGGTAGGAAGCAAAGAGAACTGGGTGTTTTCCCAGTTAGGACAGAAGACTTTCATAAGAGTATCCTTCAGGTTTGTCATTCTAGAAATGACGAATGGTCTGCAACAGTATTAGGCAGAATAACATCGGTGAATGACCTACACGCAGCGGATGCAATGTATCACCAGCAGTGCAGTAGCAACTTTAGGACAGGGAAAAACATTCCTACTAAGCACTCTTTAGACACCAGTAGTACTGGAGACAAATCAAAGAGGCTCAAACTCGGAAGGCCTGAGATAGACGAGAGAACGTCAGCGTTCCTGGAAGTGGCTCAGTTCTTAGAGGAAAATGACGAGGAGCAAACCACCATACATGACCTTGTTCTCAAAATGTCAGAGTTTCTTCAGAACACAGAGCATGAACCTTACAGTGCTAAATTCATGAAAACTAAAATAAAGGAGCACTTTGGCGAGAGGGTTTTAATGACTGTGCTGAGCACCAAAGAATGTGTGGTCACATTGCGAGATACAGCAAGCTCAATCCTCTATGCATTCCACAAGCAACAGAAAGCTGAAAATATTGAAGATGACAAGTTGAATATTATTGAAGCTGCTGCAAAACTCATTGCCAGTGATGTAAAGTCCATGGAAACCCCAAAGGATTTCTATCCAGACACGGGCGACATTGCTGATTCTGCTAGCTACATTCCAAACTCATTTCAATTACTGCTTAGGACTATGTTTGCTGGCAAAAATGTTGGTGTAAAACTTGCTTCGATTGGGCAGGCCATAATGCAAGCCATACGACCAAGGGCAATAATAACCCCTCTTCAGCTTGGCCTCGGTATCCAGATGCACCACCATTTTGCGTCACGTTTTTTGGTGGACACGCTTCACGGGTATGGGTTTTCATCTTCCTATGCTGAGGTCATGAAATATGAACGGAGTGCAGCTGTTGTACAAGGTACTGAGATCCCTGGGTATTCCGAAGAGCACCACATAGAGTATATTGCCGATAATGTGGACCATAATGTGGCAACAATTGATGGCACATGGACATTCCATGGAATGGGCATTATAGCTACTGTTACACCAGAAACAAAAACAAGCAAGGCTGCCCCCACAGTCCATGTGACGGCTAAAGAGATTGCTGCCATTGGTCGCATCAGCATTCAGTACTTCAAAATTCCTCCAGCATTGGAACCTATCATCTACAATCCACTGGTTCGCACGACAGAAGAGGATCCAACATCAGAGTTAGATATACTGTGGAAGACATCATTACTTCTCCACTCTCCAAGGCCATCATGGTCTGGCATGATGCAGTTCCTGCATCGAGGTCAACACCCAGGAAAAGCTTCTGTGACATTCCTTCCAATGATTGACCTTGATCCCAGTCATGCGTCATGTATCTACTCTACAATGAAGTTTGTGTCTACCCAAGCTCAACTATACGACGTTACCCCAATCCTCACATTCGACCAACCCTTGTACTGAAAAGCTTTAACGATTATAATGTCTCAACCAAATGACAGTGATCTCAAGCGCATAGTCCTCAGGCTTGGGGGATTTCACATGCAGATGAGCTTTCTTGGGAGCATAGGTCACCTAATGGCAGGCTCGGGACTGCAAGAGTTGCTCGAAGTGGTATATGCTGGAAACACAGTGCCCCACATGATGACAGGCAAAGCTGTTTCCAGAGCAGTACGGGGACATATGCTGGTAGATGCTGCACTGAACACCATTTTGGTCGTTGATGCCTACAATGTGCCGGTGCCAACCAAAGACACAGTTCAGGAACCACAAGTGGCAACTGCTGATACTGAGACAGATAATGTAGAACCACAAGATATTCCTTCAGATACAGTGACGACTGACATAACTACAGCAAGTGAATTGTATGACAGAGCAATGTCCTCTTCCCTCTCAGTGGAAGAAGTTTGCTCTGCAAAAGTGTTGCAAAGAATCCAGGCTGAACTTGACAATAAAAAGGAAATGATGACTATGCCAACAGCAAAACTCTGGTTGCAGTATCTCAACATGGTGGGCATCTTGCGGAAATTTATTAAAGCTGAAAGAACAGGGAACTGGAGCTTACACCTCCAATGTGTGCACGATATGCTTCCCTACCTTGCCGCTTCTGAACACCGAATGTATACAAAGTCTGCATATGTTTACCTGCAAATGATGACCGAACTACCAAATACACACCCGGATGTGTATAAGAAGTTCCAAGAGGGATACCACGTTGTGCGGCGCAGTGATAGATACCGGGCATGGCTCTCCACAGATCTGATCATCGAACAAGTTTTGATGAGAAGTATAAAGACGCATGGGGGCCTAACTCGAGGAAAAGGGATGACAGAGACTCAGCGCTTACTGTGGGTCCTATCCATGCCAGCGTGCGCAAACATCAACGATGCAATGCAGAAGTTCAGCGGGGTCTCCTACGAAACCAGCGACCAACACAAAGATATTTCGAAGGCTAGACAGGCCAGAGATGTCAAGGACACCCTCGATCTTATCAGCTATCTGAAGGAAAGAGATCCATTCAAGGAGAATACCTCACTTCACAACATTGCTAATGGCATGGCCGCTCAGGACGGAGTCAATGTTGACCAAACAAAAGAAATTGGAGAAAAGATTCTTGTGAGCATGGCAGGGAAATCTGTGGAAGAGTTCACCTTCCGAAAAGCCGATGAAGCAATGACACTTGCATCCAGATCAACTGTCAAAGTCAGAGGGGAATCTGTAGTAGTGGATCCACAATTGGTGTTCCAGCGACTGGTAATTGTAGGTGAACGGTGCAAAGACTTGTCAACGTTATTCAAGTTCGAACTTTGTAGCCACCCTCCTGCCTTATTTGACTCGTCATCCCTTCCCTTGCAGGCCAATAAGGCAGTCCTTGCTGATGTTCTGTGGAAGTCTATAGATGAAGAACAACGTGAGCCGAGTGTAGACCAAGTCCAATATGTCCTTGATGGCGGCGCGCTACTCCATCGGATTCCCTGGCCAAGAGGTTCCACATATAATAGTGTGTGTCAGATTTATGTCAGATATGTGACACAGAAATATGGAGCTGCTGTCATTGTTTTCGATGGCTACAAAGATGAACCCACAACTAAAGATGCCACACAACAAAGAAGAACAGGAACCTGCTCTAGTTTGACCGTAAGCTTTGCTGGTGATATGATCATCCAATCCAAGAAGGAGGACTTCCTGAACAACAAGGCAAACAAACAGCGCTTCATACATTTTCTCAGCGACAAACTAGAAAGGGCTGGATGCAGCACAGAACACGCAAAGCATGATGCTGATGTCCTCATTGTTCAAACAGCCCTTGCCTCTGCCAGAACAAGAGATACGGTTCTCATTGGTGACGACACAGATTTGTTGGTCCTCCTGTTGTATCACGCTGATATGACCGAAAACGAACTGTTTCTGGTATCAGAGTCAAAGCAAGCCACCAAATCGAGAAGGGTGTGGTGCATAAAGCAGTCGAAAGAGTTGCTGGGTCCTCAGATTTGCGACCATCTGCACTTTGTCCATGCTATTCTTGGCTGCGATACCACTAGTCGCCTGTTTGGATTGGGAAAAGGTTTGGCAGTGAAGAAGGTGAAGACTGATTCCCTGTTTCGTGAGCAATCAGAGATGTTCCACAAATCAGGACAAACACCGGAGGACATAACTGCTGCAGGAGAGAAAGCTCTGGTATCACTGTACGGTGGTACCAAAGAGGAAGGACTGGACAGCTTAAGATACAAACGGTTCTGTGACAAGATTTCCAAGAACACATCTTCCGTGGAACCACAAGCTCTACCCCCAACATCAGCAGCTGCAAGATTCCATAGCCTCCGTGTCTATAATAGGTAATGGAGTGGAAAGGAACATGTGTCAACATGAAGCCACAAGATTGGGGATGGCACCTTGTGGACAGAAGGTGCATGCCTATACAGACAGATCAGCCCGCAGTACCACCGGAGATACTGGATGTCATCTGTTGTAGCTGCAAGAAAAACTGCAAAACAAGGAGGTGCACATGCCAAAAATATGGTCTCCATTGCACTGCCGTGTGTAGAGAATGTCGTGGTACAAGTTGCTCTAACTCACAGGTGCCAGATTTGTCAGATGATGTAGACGACGATGCTTAAGCCGGATACCGCAAAGTGGCACAACTGGAATTGACACTCTTGAAATTAATATTGATGATCTGTTGTTGAAACACAGGCTTACTGTTGTTCATGAGTATGATAACAAACTTATCTATGGCTACAATTGTGTTTTCCTACATTTCAGTAGGCCCTAGGTTAAAAAATGTACCGAAAAAAATAAAATGTTGAGCAAATACATTCTAAAAATAGACATTCTTTCCAGCATATTGGATTTTTGGCTATAAATTCTTTATCCAATAAAAATGTAACCTACTCCACGTAAATCCTTGTGTTTAAAAACCCCATTTAAGCACTTCAAATCACTCAATTATGACATTTAAATGCGGAGATATGGCAAATTATCGAAAATTGGCGGCCATCTGGGATTTATGCAAATTAGACATATTTCCTCAACGTTGATTTCTTAGGACTTTTAGTATGATGTTCTAGACACCTCATGGGAATGCCTGGTGGTGAAAAAAATTCTGTTGCAATTTGTTCCAAGTTGGGCCCTAAAATGTGCTATATTGCCTGGACTATTTACTTTTATGGATTTTTTAAACATATTATTCTCATTTCGTAGACAGTGGACATAATGCTACTGTTGCTGCGGCTGTGATAGCTCAGTGGTTTCCATATTATTCATATTGTAATTTCCTTCGTCGACAGTGGACTTCACTGTCATTTTAATATACAGTATATCCTTATTATTCTACGCAATTGTGTTTACTGAACTACATGATTTTCAGTCGGTATTAAAGCACGCAAGTTACTGAAGTTTCACGTGTTTTCCGAACATTTATATCTCGTAAAAATTAGTAAAAATTTGCCGTTTTAATCAAATTACTACAGTCTGTATGATTACACCGGAAGTGACTCATTACACAGGAAGTGACTCATAATGAGATTGATAGATAGCGATAAAATAGATTTCTACTCCTTAAGAAAAATGAGTGAAAATGAAGAAAAAGAAGAAAAGTTTGTTTTTTTAAAAGTGGTGTAATATTGGTTAGTGTGAATTAATTATTCTCTTATCCGTGAATTTTGCCATGTAGATTCTTTGTGAAATAATGTATTATGAACTCTTAAATGCAAATAAAACACAATCTAGTTTCCCTTTTGAGGGAGTGATAAAAAGAAGAAAAAGATATAAAATTAAATATATACCAATCAATTGAACGAATATTTGACGTATCTTATTTTTTGTTTCAGTCTGACTGTTGCGTGTTATACACTGATGAAGCCTTTTTGTGAATCTTTGGTAAATTTTCTGAACAATAAATGTGTATATTTACAAAATGAGCAGAAACATCTTTTTGTAAAGAAAATGTTTTTGAATGAACTAGGATTATATAATGTTAAATCAAGAACTCTCGTAGTATGAGCTACTATATAAACCTTTGTGTGCAATTAAAGAAATGTATGTGATATATATATATATATATATATATATATATATATTTTATTCGTACAAACATTTTTAGCTACATATGGGCATACATGTTTCAGCTACGACCTTATTCAGAGTAACTTATTTAGGCCACCGACAGAGAAGATTCTCAAAAGATAAATGGATATATGCTAGTGAAAAGTGGTGGTAAGAGGGGAGGGAACTCATATTACGTGCATTCTGGAAAAGCACTAAAAATAGATTTCTCTCTGCACTTTTAAGAATAAGGAAAACAAACTAGTTTCACCAATAGAACTGTTTTTATTGTCGGCAGCGACGTGTGAGCACGTTGCAGAATAAGGAAATAAAACTGAAGTTTAAATGACAAAAATATCGTGTTAGCATTAGAAAGAACGATGTTAATAAATGTAAGTTATTCAAAGTTAATTTTATGTTTTACTTGTTTACGTAACAATGTGTAGTATTATTTTAAACAAGAGAATGTTTTGTGTGCAAAATATTAGTAGTTGATTTTTAAATATTCGTTTATTGCCCAAGCGTGATTGAGTAGATTTTAACAAATATTTTTAGCTGTAAATGTTTCTGCAACTTTCTCTGTTTATATTGATTTTGTGTAAAAGTTGCTGCTGTTGTTTTCGTCATGTTTTTCTTTGTAGTTTTTCAGGAATAATTTATTTTCATGTCTGAATTTTGATATTAGCTCATCTTTCTTACGAAGTAGTTCTTTTCTTATATGTTATTCGATAATACACAATTTTTCCTATGTGCACAGGTTACAATTCATGCTCTGTTGTACATGATCTCTTTCTTAATTCTCTTTCATTCTTTTTATAGATATCATATTTTCCTTTTGAATTGTTGATATGCAAGTGGATAAGGTGGGGGTATTGTCGTATATCTCATTTCGTAAGATAACCACGCGGTTGCTGTATCGACTTTTGAATTCAATTATCGTTTGCTCCGAGTTATATTTATTCGATATTTTGATACTTTTAGTTATTTTTATGTTTATTTCATACACGATATTTTTATATAGAAATTTCTATTTCATGGACATATCGCTTTGACATTCGTCAGATGTTCCTTCTGCAGGGGGTGGAGGAGGTGTCCGGGAGTTTGGAGGATGCTACATGTAATATTCGTATTATGTGGGGACCCAAACCTATCTCATTTGGCAGGAATAAAACTTATTCTGAAACAAACATCTATATACATGACAGCTTATGTGTATGCTTGTCTGTTTGTTCGCAAATAATTCTATTTTTTAACTTTGTTCACCCCAAACAATAAAAATTGCCACTGTAGACGTAAGAGGCTACTACGAATTAAGGTGAAAGTTAAGGGGGTCATCCTAAATTGAGAGCTGAGCAGCGAGATGCTTGTTCACATTAGTATTAAATTTCTGCATATCAGTACAGTCGCGGAAACAAGGAGCAAGGAGGGAGTTCCAAAGTCCGGTAGCACCAGGAAAAAAGCTATTGAAGTAGAAGGCTCTCCGGCATCTGGGAACCTCCACAGTGAATTGATGGGATTTAGCTGATTGTCAGGTTGGTCGAGTGTTACGTCGAAGGGACACCAGAGTAGCAAGTTCATCGGAGCACATTCCATTGAAGTACTTGTAAAACAAACACAAGGATGCAACATTGCGGCGATGGGACAGGGGCTGAATCTTGGTGGATAGTGAGGGTTCTATTAGATGATACTCTTTTTTGGGAGTTTGTCTAAGAGTAAGTAACTGGTTGATAGTGCACCAGCCCATATGTGACAACAGTACTCCATATATAGGTGGATAATGTATTTGTAGAGATATAGGATACTGTCAGATGTTAAAAGTTTTCTAGCACGGTAAAGGGAGCCCACTTTCTTTGCAACAGCCTTGGCAATGTCTTCTATGTATCTGTTCTAATTCATTTTACCTGTGAATGTTAGGCCGAGGAGTTTCAACGTTGGACTCTCGCGGAGGGTGTTTTTTTATGACAATCAGTGGTTGAAGAGGTTTCTTGTAGTTGTTGGATGAAATTAACTCTGTCTTGGCAGCATTAAATGTGCCCATCAATTTATGACCCCATTCCACTACAGACTGAAGGTCACTTTCTAACGACGAAGTATCCTTAAACGGCTTTTAATATGATATTGGATGAGATTGTTTTTAGGACTATAATGTCAGCGATGACCACTCTTTTGACAACTTTCATATCGATCAGAGTGTGATGTGACTGATATCTACGTCAAATAAAATAAAATGGGTTTCTATGAAAATAGTTAAACTCTATTCTTTTTGTAGACATGATGTCAACAACGCATGGTGACCAGTAGTTTCTCTTTTCGCCTGGTCTGAAGAACGCACAACAAGAAACCATGTGTTGTTGTTTGACCCATGTCTAAAGAATTAGATCTACATAACCTCAATCACATATATTAATGTGTATAAAAGTTTGAATAGCATCTTTCTAGTGTCAAAAGCATAAGATGACCGGCAGTATTGCACCATCCTGGTCTTTCTTTTTATTAATGAGACACTACTTATGAAAGACAAAACTACCAAAAGATAAAAGTTAAAGAAATTGATGGATTTTCAATTCAAAAGATGAAGAATATTTTGAGAGGATTAGAAATGATGGATGGAATAAAGAAAATTAGATTATTTATGGATACGGTTTATGATGTTGGCAGTGAATTTGAAGACGACCACGTTGTATGTTTGTTCTAATCAACGTCAAGCAAAAATAACCATGTTTACATCTGAGCTCTTCAAACTTAGATGTACATACGCTATATCACCAATAACTATAGTATGTAACAATATATATATATATATATATATATATATATATATATATATATATATATATATATATATATATATATATATATATATATACAAAATTGAGTTAAAAGGTGACTTTCGTTCCGGGGTTCGAATCGTGCGACTAGTTTTGAACGGTTATCACTGAGTTCCTAGACTGAAGATTGCGTTAGCATGAAACATCGATGTCTCTAGGTATATTTTAAATATTTAATATTTATAAGAATATTATTGTTTATCAGCCCCCTCCCACGGAGGCTGGGCACTTTTCGAGGAGCTTTAATAACAAGCAGTACGAATAGCTATGTGCATGGTTCGACGTTTCGTAGATCACTCTTATCTACTTGGTGGATAGTAGTAATTCTACTATTTACAGTTAAAATTCCTCTTTATTTACTAATTGGTTTCAAGTGACCTTCGGGTAAGATCTTCGACTGCGAATCAGTGGCGATTTGTGTTCGAGGTTCGCGCCCGCCGACCGTTGGGAATCAGTTCCTAGACTGAAGATTGCGTTAGCATGAAACATCGATGTCTCTAGGTATATTTTAAATATTTAATATTTATGAGAATATTATTGTTCATCAGCCCCCTCCCACGGAGGCTGGGCACTTTTCGAGGAGCTTTAATAACAAGCAGTACAAATAGCTATGTGCATGGTCCGACGTTTCGTAGATCACTCTTATCTACTTGGTGGATAGTAGTAATTCTACTATTTACAGTTAAAATTCCTCTTTATTTACTAATTGGTTTCAAGTGGCCTTCGGGTAAGATCTTCGACTGCGAATCAGTGGCGATTTGTGTTCGAGGTTCGCGCCCGCCGACCGTTGGGAATCAGTTCCTAGACTGAAGATTGCGTTAGCATGAAACATCGATGTCTCTAGGTATATTTTAAATATTTAATATTTATAAGAATATTATTGTATATATATATATATATATATATATATATATATCGTTCCTTTCATTAAATCAGACGCTCTTATGCCGTCAAGCCGCCGGATAAAGTGTTAAAATTATAACTGATATTTTGCTATTCAGCGTTTGCCGAGTGGTTCTAGACGTTGGGATTTGATTTGTAAAAATACTTGGGATCCGGGGTTTCGAATCTCATGACCAGTAGTGAATAGTAATATCCCTATGCTGATGAGTCCCGATTATAAAGGACGAAACGTGTACGTACATAGATAATAAACAACAGAAATATATATATATATATATATATATATATATATATAGTACGTGTCTTTAAGAAAAAATGCTGCCTCGATATATATATATATATATATATATATATATATATAACGTAATGAAAAATGAGAAAGGAAGACCGAAAATTTTTCATATGTTAATCGATGTTTCGTTTTTATTGAGTCATGTTGTGAAAGTCTTTGAACAATAAAGACAAAACGTCGAGAATCATATACATATATATGGTTTTCCTTTTCCATTTTTAACCCCGATTTCGGAACCTTCGATACCAAGAGGACTGACGAAACTTTTTACGGTGACCAGCCAGATTTCGTCGTAAATCCAGAATGACCAGTTTTAAGAAAACTAATTATTCCCAACAGACACTGTAAAATATAGTGTTTGAATAAAATAATTCATGTATATATTAATATATATATATAAATTATTGTATTTAAAAACTATATATTACTTTATTTAAAGACTATACATTACAGTGACACTATAATGTATAGTTTTTAGAACCAACGATCGAGCACTTTATTGTTTTTTCAACTAACTTACGATATATATATATATATATATATATATGCGAACCCCAACTCTCATTTTTTCAGGAGAGACCACGTAATGGTTGTCAACATCCCTAAGTGAAAATGATTCTATGGAACTGACTGGATCCGAACCTGGCACACCCAGGACGTCAGTCCGCGTCGTTATCCGTCACCTCCCATCATCATCATCATCATGATGATGATGATGATGATGATGATGATGATGATGATGATGATGATGATGATCCAATGTATCTATTAGCTTTATTATAATATTAAAGCTAATAGATACATTGGTTTTACAACCACACTCTATTACACCGCTTTGCCATGCATCTTGTAAACTCTAGCTCATTTTACCAGCGTTTACAAAAATCTAACTGCTGGCGTCTAATTTAAGACAAATTTTAATTAATAACACGAAAATAATACATTCTGAAACCAATTTCAATAAGAATAAAAATTCTCGAGACTATCTTTATTAAAACTCAGCAATATCCAATTAATAACATTACGTATGAAACCAATAACAACATTTTTAAATGCTAAACGGTAAACAAATTAATCATGGGATGATAATTCTGGAGTCTCGCAATTGAAATTGCAAACGTGTCTCCTAGAATTGCGCTGCCTCGTTCTTTTGATGTCTAACCGACGTAACGTGCGCTTTTTAAAAATCTATTTTTTTCTACAGCTTTTTTGTTCATTTGTTTTTGTCACTTGAAGATGATTCGTCAAAGAAGCGAAAACATTCGTGATACATATGAAACATATATAATTTTTTTGATATTGACCATTGGAAATTTTTTTTAATTAAAAGATGCTTAATCAAACAGAATAATTACCTTATGTTTAACAATTTTCCCATAAAAGGAATTCATAGACACGTCTTTCTGGCTCACATGTGATAGGTGATAAAAATCATACATATTTCTAGACAGGTTGTATTAGTCCAATGGTAAAGACGCTGGACTATAGAAATCAATATCGAAGGTTCGATCCTTGTATGAGTAAGTCATGCTGATGACGGCTGTGAGCCAGAAACACGTGTCCATTGATTACTTTTATGTACGTGCAAAATTAATAAAAATATATATATATTAACGAAAAATACGTCTTATATAGTTGAGGGCGACTAATAATGGAATTTTCTGCATCTTAATCACTTAGGAAATGAGACAATCGAAATAATAGCGCTGCAATCACCAATAAAAATAATTACATAGAAATACATTTCATATATATATATATATATATATATATATATATATATATATATATATATATATATAAGTTAGATTGGCGATTCGTGCGGTGATTAATCGTGGACGCCTCTGTGTAGATTAATTAGTAAATATATTGCAATACTATTACTACTAAGCTATATTATATCACCTTATATTATTATGTGTGTACATACATCAAATTATATGTATATATATATAGAGAGAGAGAGAGAGGGGGGGAGATGATCGAAGTACAATGGTTATGATGCTTTCTTCCCGACAACTTTAGGAAAAGTGCATCGAACAACGGGTAGCACACGAAAATAATTCAATGCTACACGCGAATTTAATTATCTTCCTTTTCTCCTCCTCTTCCTTTCACCATCTCTCCTTCTCTCTCTCTTTCTTCTTCTGTTTCTTTTTCTCCCCCTCCTTCCGCTTCTTCTTCTTATCCTTCTTCTCTCTCCTACTTCTCTTCTTCTTCTACTTCTTCTTCGAACTCTTCTTCTCGTTCTTCAACTTCTCCTCCTCCTTCTTCTCTTCCTCATCCCTATTCTTCTTCTTCTTTTTCCCCTTCTGCTCCTCTTCCTTCGTCTTCATCTTCTCGCATTTTCTAATTGATTGATCGCTTTCCAACCGAAAGAGAAGACTCGCTTTGAAATGCGAGTCATCATGGAAAGAAGAACGAATATTGTTAAGATACGATCACCCAATCTGCGCGTTTAACAATGAAAATACGATTCCATGTGTAGGCATATATGACGAGGTACAGTGCTTCTTAAAGCGATGCATCTAAAAGTTATATTTCAAAATGAAGCCTGACAGACCGACGAACGAAGAACACATCTGGTAGAAAACATCTAAGAACCTGCTTAACCCGGTTGAATGCTTGTTCGAACCATACACGTTGCTCGCATTCGTCATCAATTGTAAAAGTCGCAAAACTCTTTTGGTTCAATTTCAACCTAATAATTTCGACACGATACAAATTCCACGACGACATTTTGTTTTGTATCGATCTATCTTGGAAAAATAGGAAATCGCATTCTGTAAATGCAGTTCTTGCTTCTTCTTTGAAATCGATCAAAAATGCAATTGTAACGAAAACAAAATGTGTAATCGGTGATTTTTTTAAACTACAGCAGATGAGTACAGATATGAGGTGTTTTAATATATTCTTGCAACTCAAGTGATAAAATCTATTTATCCTTCGCAGTCGATTCATTTGTTATATATAAATGCACACATACACACACACACATTTATTTTAAAAATACAATTCGAATGCAAATTTTGTGTCATTAAAAAAATGTGGCCGCACGAAACTATTGGTATGACATTATCTAACGTGTAAATATATTTTTAAATAAACACATTGACTCTTACCCCGTAACTGAGCATTCTGGTTATTGCTATTTGTAGTGCTTATACTTTTGTTATTCATAGTGTTATTTTTGCTATAGTGGTCACGATTTTATGAAAATTGTTATTGTTTTTTTCTCTATCAGTGTTTTGTTATTGTGTGCCTTAATTATCATTTCTAGGTTTTCGCAGCAGCTGTATGACAGTTTTAGGTCATTTTTATTGAATATTTTATGCAGGGGCTTGGTTACGGGGAAGTGTTTCTCAATCAGATTTAGGATTTTTTTGCCAAGTTTAGTTTTTAGCATCTGATTATAAAGCGGTGTATAACAGATTTTATTTCTTTTTCTTTTTCTTTTATTTTTAATTTGATTATAATTATTGGTGTCTTGTTTTTTATATTTAATTGCGATATTATGGTAACCACTATTTTTTAAGGCTGTGTTGTAAGTGTTGCTTGAGTTTTTAAATACATTTTCGTTGCTAGAATTATTGATAAGCTTACGTTTGATATAATTCGAAATCTGTTTTATGATTAATGAGGGGTGATTGAACATTAAGTTAATGTATATTGGATTAGAATTATCTTTTAAATATGGTACGTAAGTATTTGTATTTAAGTTTAACGTGAAATCTAGAAAGTGAGTTATTTTTATGTTGGCTAGTATTTCTACTCTTAGGTCTAATTTTTTTCATTTCCATATGTATAATCTACTTGAAGTTTTCTACCTCGACTTTGTTGGAATTCCTTATTATCGCTAATTCATCATCTCTATATAGGCCGATATCTGTATTATCAAATATATTTGTGAGCGTATATAAAATAAATAACCCTACAAGATCTGATGCCTCCGAAGGGTCAAGGGCACCCATGGCCAAATTAAAGAAGTTTGTCATATTTGTTTTAATCCATTGGTTATTATTATTGATTAAAACTGATCTCCTACATTTTTTTAATGGTGTGAATTTCATCCTTGGATATATCAGTATACATTTCTGCAAACTCTAAGGCGACGTTGAAGAGTTTTTCGGATATAGATGGGTAGAAATCTACTATGTAAAATTGTAGGAAAGTACATTTATTTTTGTTTTCGATATTATTGAACCAAGTGATTGCTTCGGCAGTATTCACCCATTGGTTTAATACTAGGTCTTTTTTTATTTGTTTGTTAATTCTAGTTAGAATTGTTTACTAATTCTTCCTATTTCTAATTTGGTTGGATTAATTAAGCGAGTGCTAAGGTTATTGTTAAAATTATTTTCGGGGTCTTTAAATAAGATATAGGCTTCCTTAGGTGTTAATTTACTAACTTTATCGCTAATTTTGAGTCTATCAGTGATTGATTTACTTTAAGCATTTATTATATCTTTGTAGTTAAGTTCGCTTGTATCTAATTTTTTTGTAGTTTTTCGTAATGTTTTCTGCGAGTAGTTTGTTATACTCTTGTTTATTTATTTCATAAAAAATCCTAGTTTTTTCCGCTACCTAGCTGTACTCACGTATCGAGCACTGTTGAAATAAATACTGAAAATTGATACATAAAAAAGTATATCCTCTTATAACAATTTATGTGAATACATGAAATAATATATATATATATATATATATATATATATATATATATATATATATATATATATATATATATATATATATATATTCATATATATATATATATATATATATATATCTAGTAAGTTATAGAAATATATTTATCGCAATTAAGCTACACAGAGACTCCCGCGTTTCATCCACGGGAAGAATCTTTAGGCTAAAATGCAGAGAGTTAGTTTTGCCGGGTGTTTTTATATACACGGCTATCTAGTTAACAAATCAGATTCTTTGTTGTTCTCTTAGCCAATCGTTGGGCTTCTCACGAACAAAGGTCCGGTTAGTTCTTCTTCCTATTTCCTGTTCTATTGTTCTGTTTTCTATAGAGTGGCCTATATCCTGTTTCTTTGTTGTGTCAATATAATGGGTGAACTTATTTTTACACGTTGATCTTTTATTTCTATTTTAGGTTCTAGTTTTTAGGTTTGTAGATTTTAGTTTAGTTTAGTTTTTTTTATTTGTTTCTTTTATATTTATTTATGTATTGTTAGCCTTACGTAAATGTTATTCTGTGCAGGCAGCTGTTTACTATCTTACTTCTACAGTTTAATAGATTTTAGAGGTCTTTAAAGTTTAAGATTTCAAATTTCTCATTCAGACATAATCTACATGGGTCGTCTAAATTTCTACATGTACTGGCCTGTCGTATTATATATATATATATATACATATATATATATATATATATATATATATATATATATATATATATATATATATATACATTTGCGTTACCCGTTCTTTCGGAGTACCCGGTAAGATCCAACAAGAATGACAAGGAACAGAGCGTATATAGAAAAATCATATAAAAAAAATCTTTTGACATACTTTTGTCTCATGAAAGTCTTTTTCTTGCTGAGGTCACAGACTTGGTTTTCGCTAGAAACTCGTTCATATATACATCCGATTGGAAAGCAATTTGCTCTGCATTGTCTATTGAGCGGAGCGTGAACTGAAGCAATTGTTCCACAAGCACCTCCAATTGTTTGTTTGATGAAATACAAGTCAGGGGCTTCCTTCACTGTACCAACTTGCTTATCAGTCGCATTTTTAGTCAGCGGACACGAAAGCCTAACAGCAAGACGGACTTGGGTACCATAGCCAATAAAGTTTCATCGGTGCCATAATCATCGGTAAACTCCCATTATTCGGTACTTCGATACTCCGATCACCAAGCGCTCCGGCTCTTCGCGTTTCTGAAACTGCCGCCTTTCAAGTCTCGCTTGCACTGCAGAATCTTCTCCTTTTTAACAGTTATCAAGTCGATTTCTTTCCTTCTCGACGTCCCACCTACAATGAACTCGTCCACGATTCATTTCTGACACTCTTCATTATCTTACACATATTATATTTATATATAGCATTTATAATTGTTTAGAGTAACTACACGATTGAAAACATGCTTTGATTGTGAATATGGTCAGGGTAATTTGAGTAGCCACTCAAAATTATTATTAATAATATATAGCTTTACTCTTTATCAAGCACTCTTTAAATAAATACCGAATAATCTACGCCAATATTTCATGTCCTATATAGTTATTACAATAATATATATATATATATATATATATATATATATATATATATATATATATATATATATATATATATATATACATATATATACAAATATATATATATACATATATATATACTTATATATATATATATACATATATATACAAATATATATATATACATATATATATACTTATATATATATATATACATATATATATGCTCTACTTAGTATTGAGCACGATAGAAAAATTTGTTTTATGTTAAGTTTATTAACATATTTGAACTTGATCAATAAATATATATATACATATGTCTAATGTTTATATGTCTAATTTTTTTTTTAGCTGCATCCGAGTATCCGTATAAGAAGCTCATTCAGTTCATCGATCGGTCAGTTGGTCAAGCGATAGTTATAAATAGCCATTCTTAGATGTGCCCATACATGTCTATGAGAAGCTCTGTCGAATATACTTCGCTCTCTCCCTCTCTCCCTCCTCTCTTTCTC
Source organism: Sepiola atlantica (assembly GCA_963556195.1). Classification (NCBI taxonomy): domain Eukaryota; kingdom Metazoa; phylum Mollusca; class Cephalopoda; order Sepiida; family Sepiolidae; genus Sepiola; species Sepiola atlantica. Next base: position 129,416,133 of record OY744521.1, on the reverse strand, counting down.
TCTCTCTCTCTCTCTCTCTCTCTCTCTCTCTCTCTCTCTCTCTCTCTCTCTCTGTATTTCTTGCTCTTTCGATTATTCGGTTTTACAGTATCAGACGTACTTTTCCCTCTTTTTCTCTTTCTTTATAGTGTAAGACGTTCCTCTCTCCCTCTCTCTTTATCTCTTTGTTTCTTTCTCGCACTTTCACAGTACTAGACAATCACTTTCTCGGTATTTACTGTTTAAAACACACATATGTACTTTTAGAATAATGATGAACCTTATAAATACTAGTAAATATATAAAGTCGTCATTTAATTCTAATAAATCTAATAATATTAGGCACAAACCAGTTGATCATATGTAAGATTAGATTTAAAAATCCATAAGAACGTGCGATTATGTATTAAATCTGCTATTTAAAAACATATTTTAAAGTAAACATATCATTTATTTTCGTAAGCACCGTTTCTTCTATTCATATATATACATATATATATATATATGTGTGTGTGTGTATGTATATATATATATAATGTATTAATATTTCTCTTATAAAAATATATAATGTATTAACGTTTGTCTTATATATATATATATATATATATATATATATATATATATATATATATATATATATATAAGACAACTATTAATACATTATAAGACAGAGTTTGTTTTAAATGAAATCTTTCTTTAAAGCATCTTGACAGTAACTAACTATACATCAATCGCAATAATCACAACTTCTCTATAAATCTATGAAGCTCGAAAGCAGTAGTTTTCTCTATGTAGCACTTTCCTTTTTATTTATAAATTTGTTGTTGTTTTTAATATTTGTATTACTGTAAAAACACATGTAATATGTGCATATATTTTTGTAAACGTAAAATACAATTGTGGGGGTTATCTATAGATTTTAGTTTTACTGGTAGTATAAAATCAATAAGTATTTATCATTTTATCAGAAATGGAAAATTAAGTTAAAACTTAAAACAAAAAAAGCAAACAAAAAACAATTAAAAGAATCGTTTTTGGCATCGAAAAATAGGCACAATTTTTCCGATTCCGATACCGATTCCAATACCTCAGAAAGTCCCAATTTTTTCCGATTCACGATTACGATTAATCGTCCCAATCCTAATATATAAATTATTACTTTATCAGATGCTGAAGAGATTACCTCAGCATCTGATGAAGCCAAACTTTTCTCAAAAAAATTTCCAGCAAATTCTACCTCTAGAATGTCCTCTATATATGACTGTGGGTTGATGGCTCAGTCAGAAAAGCGCTTGACTGCTGAAAAATGAACTCGGCTTTCGAATCACAGTTAGAACAACTGACTCGTTTATTAACCACACTGAACAGTTGTAATATGGCGAAACAGCTGTATGTGCACGGATTAATTAATTTCAAAGGATTTAAATGAAAAACGAAACAAAATGTCAACCAACGAAGCCGGTTAATTTGTATTTTTTCAATGTTTAGATTAAATAAGATGATGTTGTTATTTAGATTGTTAATAATAATAAGAAGAAGAAGAAGAATAATAAGAAGAATAAGAAGAATAATAATAAGAAGAAGAATAATAAGAAGAATAAGAAGAATAAGAATAAGAATAAGAAGAATAAGAATAAGAATAAGAAGAATAAGAATAAGAAGAAGAAGAAGAAGAAGAAGAAGAAGAAGAAGAAGAAAGATGGTTGCAGATAATTTGACGGTTAAGTTTAAAATGTGTTTGCCACGAAACCGTTTTAATGAGCCGAACTGGTTATTTGGGTTCGTTTTGTTAAAAATTTTCAGTGTTTAGTTAGAAAGATAACGAAGATGATTGATTCTTATTTAGATAAATAATAATAATAATAATAACAAGAACAACAACAAGAACAACAACAAGAACAACAACAAACACTGTTGCATAGTCACTCAAAAAGGGGATTCTGTTATATAACGCTAGTTTATTAATCCTCTCGTAACCGAAACAATACGAAAGCTCACGAGAAGATTAGAAGCGTTTTCAAACGTTCGTCACACTCTTTTCTGCAAGGCACTTTCAATATTTCTTTAAGGATTACTTTCGTGACACTTTTAAGTCTTTAACCTGTCGGTCCATTTCATCCAATTCGTTAAAAACATCCTTTCTTAAAACATTTCAAATTACGCATTTTAAACATAGCATTTTTAATATAAGTCTCTTTTAAATTCTTTACACATTTTACACGTTATTGTTCGTTAGGCATATTCAGTTTTTAGTTCTCTTCGCCTCACAGACTAGGAACCCCAAAATGTTATGCACCAAGAAAGTTACCTTAAAGATTTCTGCCTCCGCTGGTCGTGGGTTTGCTGACATACTCATTTCCGTCGCTGGCTCGTGATCGCAGTGGTGTATCTGTTTTGTGAGCAAATTCTGTTTTCATGCACTGAGACAAAAACATTCTAAGACGAGACTTTTTGAAAGAGATTTCTATTCTTTTATTCCACACTTGAATCGGAGAGATTTCCATTCGTCGGTTCGTTCATTCAAACTTTGTCTTTCATACTGCTTTTGTGGGATGTCGGAATGCAATCGGCTATATTCTTCTACATCTTAGCTCATCTCTGGCGGCGTCACCCAGACTACGCATTACAGAGCCCAGTTTATAGACGTCTGTGAATAACGCGCTTCCATCGTAAACTGTCTAAAACTCATTTCTCACCAGCGGATCTGTGACGTCAGAGCCCTTTGACCTTTCAACGAATGTCATAACAGCACTCAAATCGCTTTTGTGTCTAACCTTTGAACTAAGGTGTCGTCACTGTTGCACGAGATGACTCAGTCACAAATCGCGCAAGTCAAGCGATCTCTCTGTACGTCCATCCAAACATGCGTTCCAAATTATCAATGCCCCTAAATTGCACTTTATCCTATTTTTTTCACACAGTTCATAATTCATACTAGCTAATTTACCTGTTTTTAAAATACAGGGCCCGTCACAATATAACACAACAACAACAACAATAACAATAATAATAACACTAATAATAATAATAATAATAATAATAATAATAATAATAATAATAATAATAATTTTGAATTTCGAATATGCAAAAAAAACGGTACAAACACAAACCAGAAACTGTACTAGAAAACGAAAAACACAAACTCATATGGGATATGAATGTAAAAACAGACACACCCATAGCAGCAAGGAGACCGGATATGATAATAATCAACAAGAAAGAAAAATCCTGCAAAATCGTAGACTTTGCCGTTCCAGCGGACCACAGAGTTAAGATCAAAGAGACGGAAAAAAGAAGCAAATATACTGAACTTGCCAGAGAACTGAAAGGAATATGGAACATCAAGAAAGTCAGTATAACACAAATAATCATAGCAGCACTAGGAACAGTCCCCAAAAACATGGAGAAAAGACTAAGAGAAATAGGAATCAAAGGGATAACTGAGACCATACAAAGGACAGTAATGATCAAAACAGCTACAATCCTGAGAAATGTCCTCGAATGCGGAAACCAACCTACATAAGCAACGAATGGAGAACAAACACATGGAAACATAAGACAACAGAACCGGGGAAAATACAACCGCACGATAGAGGCGCAAGCATAGGCTGACACCACGAAAATTATGGACAGAGGGTCGAGGAGGGAAAGCGCAAACCAGACCTCCACTGGAAGAGCGCGGACAGCTCTGGGACCTTGGCCACGCGGGCCCCAGAGGGGACCAATGGCCCTTATCAGCGGGAAATCGGTGGTAGGTGGCTGTTGCGATACCGCAAGGTCATCAGCGATGATGAACGAAAAGAGGTGGAGCATACTGGAAGTCTGAGGAGACTTGTTGTCACTCAGACTCCAGGGAATACCACAGGTTGTTGGCAGTGGGCGATCACTGACGATGACCAGTGTGATAACTCCTAGTGAGTACATAATAATCATATGGAAATTGCATAACAACTTAAAGGAATATGGAGCATGATGAAAGTCAATATAATACCAATAAGTTTATGAGCAGCAGGAACAATCCCGAAAAAAAACAGGAAAACGACTGGGAGGAATTGGAATTAAAAAAGAAGACATCCGAAATCTGAAGAAAACTGCTCGAAATGGGAAACCAATTGCCATAAACTACGAACTCTAACCAACAACACTTAAGTTGAAATTTTAAAAATTGAAAAAACACAAAAAGGGCATCAAACCAACCCAAGAGAAATGAAACAGCAAAAGATTCCATAGACTGCCTCCCCACACACAATAAAACATGCATGTGGTTGCACCTAGAAGGATTGGGGAGGGATAGAACCGACAAAAACCATACTTCCACTTGAAAAGTGCGGAGAGTACTGGGATTTTGGGGTGGTGACTTATGTCAATCAAATTCAAGAGTAGACCAATGCTTGTAAGAAACAAAATGGCAAACGGCTGTTGCGATAACGAAAAATGATTTTCATCGGTTGTTGATACAAGCGTAGAGTACTGGAAATCTGGAGAGACTTGTTGTCAGTCAGACTCCAGGGTACACTACTGATTGAGCAATCACTGATAATGACTGGTTGTAAAACTTGCGTAAATAATAACTACTAAAAATCCATTAAACACCCCCCCCAAAAAAAAAATAAATAAACATAAAAATTCAGTCATACACAAAATCATGTGATTCAAGGAGGATAAAAAGACCTAGGAGGGATTGCACCGACGAGACCTCCACTAGAATGTTTTGGGGAGTACTCGAACCTTGGGGATGCTTAGCGCCACTCAAATTCCAGTAAAGACCAACGGTCATTGCCAGTGAGAACTAAATGGTAAATCGCTTTTGCGATAATGCAAAGTGATTTGCATTTCCTATCGAAAATAAGTAGAGAGTGCTACAAATCTGGGGAGACTTGTTGTCACTCAGATTCCAGAGAACGTCACTGATTATCGTCAGTGAGCAACTGCTGATACTGATTTGTGTGAAAACCCCTAGTGGGTGTATGCTATATATATATATATATATATATATATATATATATATATATATATATATATATATATATAACTCAATGTAAATAAAATTATATGAAATCACAGAATATATTTTTCTTGTTTTAATATTAGAAAATATCAGGGAAGAATTTTGGTATATTAAGTAGGTGACGTCTCTCCATCTGTCTGTCCGTCTCTCTCTCTCTCTCTCTCTCTCTCTCTTGTTCCATCTCTCGCTCTCTCTCTCTCCTTCTATCTCTTTCTTTATTGCTCTCTATATACCAATATATATATATATATATATATATATATATTCATCAACGTTTCCATTTTATTTCAAGACTTCCTCGAGTTGATTGATTTGAAGAAATAATCAATCATCTTAAGGAAGTCTTGAAACAAAGACGAAATGTGATAAATATATAAATAATTTTTTTTTTCACTTTCTATCAGGTTGGAATATTATTTTATTATATATATATATATATATATATATATATATATATATATATATATATATATATATATATATATAAGAAGAACACTTCTCTGTTTGCGTGCATGTCTGTTCCTAAAAACGAAGACATACTAGGGAGTGTACATTAAATATAAGTGTATTCACATGTACAATTTGCTGGTGAACATAATGGATGTAGTTCTACGTCTCTAACTGGCCTTTAAATGAGCTAATGGTACTTTTTAACATGTTACACAATGAAAGTAAAATATTTATAAGCGATTGGTTCAGAGTATTAACATATATCTGAATAGATCAGTGGGTAAGATATCTAGCTGGCAACATAAAGGATGCTGTTAAAGTAAACTCTCCTGAATACGATGTTACATATAATGCTATCCCACACTCGTACCCGGACAATGACGAGTACCGATGATGTTGATAATGATAATGAAGAAGAAGAAGAAGAAGAAGAAGAAGAAGAAGAAGAAGAAGAAGAAGAAGAAGAAGAAGAAGAAGAAGAAGAAGACATGTAAAAAAGCTGGAGAAATACATAACCCAGAACACAGAAAGGCTGATCACCGCAGCAAGAGACAACGTCCCGTTGAACAACCCGGGAAGCACAGAAATCAGAAACAAAAAGACAAGAAAAGAAAAGTTGGAATAAAAATAGCTACATGGACGTTTCATAAGAATGACCAGAGAAGAGACCAACAAAAATTCCTGGACATGGCTAAGAAAAGTTCATCTGAACAGAAAAACTGAAGCTCTACTGACAGCTGCACATGACAATGCGATTAGGACTAACTACATTAAAGCTAAAATAGATAAAACCAAGGAATACAGTAAATGCAGATTGTATTGACAAAGAGACGAAACAGTACATCACATAATAAGTGAATGCATCAAACTAGCCCAAATAGAATACAAGAACATATATGTCTAGGGAAAGCAGTGCACTGAGAACTATGAAAACTATTGCATTTCGAACACGCGGACAAATGATACAAACATAAACCAGAGACAGTACTGGAAAAGGAAAAACATTTAAAAATAATCTGGGATATGGAGGTGCAAACAGATGAACACATACAAGCAAGGGGACCGGGTGTCATAATAATCGACAAAAAGGAAAAATGCTGCCAAACCGAAGATTTTTCTGTACCAGTAGATCACAATATGAAACTTAAGGGAAGAGAAAAACGAAGCAAATACACGGAACTTGCAGAGAATGGAAAGGGATATGGAGAATGAAGGAGGTCAATATAATGCCAATAAAAACACTAAAAATAATCCCGAAAAAAACTGGAAAAAGAACTTGGAAAAATTGGAATCAAAGGGAAGACTCAACCCATAAAAGGGACGGCAATGATGACAACAGCTGAAATCTTAAGGAAAATCCTTGAATGCGAAAACTAACCGACATAAACTACGAATGCTACCCAATCGCCTGGAAGTTGCAATAAAAAGAAAACAAAACACAGCAAGAACACCACCACATGAAACCAAGGAACAGAAAATGCAAGAAATTTCATAATCTAAAGTGATGGAACCAGTCTCGGCTGACACCACACAAAATAGTCGTGAAGGATCAAGAAAGATGGAAAGACCTAGGAGGGAGAACACTAACCAGACCTCCATTGGAAGAGTGCGGAGAGGACTGGAACCTTGTGGAGGTTTATTGCCATCCAAATCCCAGAGAAGCCAAATCTCGTTGCCAGCGAAAAATAGATGGTAAGCGTCTGTTGTGATAACATGAAGTCATTTGCAATAATTATCGAAAGAGGTGGAAAGTACTGGAAATCTGGAGAGACCTTTGTCGCTCAGACTCCAGGGAACACCACTGGTGATTATCAGTAAGCAATCACTAATGATGACTTGTGTGAGAACTCCTAGTGAGTTCAAATAATGATAATAATTTTGTCGTGAAAGGTCAAGGAGAATGAAAAGACCAAGGAGGTAGAGCACTAACCAGACCTCCACTGGAAGAGTGCGGAGAGTACTAGGGCCTTGGAAAAGCTTGGTTCTATCTAAATCTCAGAGAAGACCAATGGTAGTCGGCTGTTTCGATACCGCAAAGTCATTTGCGGTGGTTATCGAAAAGAGGTGGATAGTACTGGAAATCTGGGGAGGCTTTTTTGTCACTCAGACTCCGGGGAACACCACTGGCTTTTACTCGGTGAACAATCACTGACGATAACTTGTGTGATAACTCCTAGTGAATACAAATACTAATAAATAGTATTCAAGTTGACTTTTGTGATCTAAGGATAATAATCATGAATAATTTATATAAAGAAAAGCATCTAATAAAAGAAGGGAAATAATTACAGTATTACTAAACTAATATAAAAAAATAATTAACCGGTGATTTCAGAAACTGTGTCTTATTAAATGTTTTTCCTGGTGAAAAATTGAGAATAAGAGTACATATTAAATAGGAAGTAATTTCACCTCCCCCTTTCTGTAATTATGAGAACGAGAAATATTGATTACGACTAAATATTAAAATCAGTAAGATCGAGTGAATTTTTTTACACTTACTAATAATTGCCCTAAATCACGGACAAAGCATAGTTTATCTTTCTTTTGTTATTGAAGCTATTCTAGTAACACGTAAGAGGGAAACTGACTCTATTTCATATACAAGATGAAAAAGGATTTCAAACGTCGATTTTCAAGAGTTACAAGGTACGACCTACCTTTCCAGCCATTTGGGAGGATGCTATATATTCTTCCAAAAGGCGATAGTTTTCTGGCTGCCATCAATATCGCTATTTTTATGGGCTTCATTTTTCAGATGCGACCGTGCATCCTTACGAGAGCGTCGGTCACAATTTTCTAATATCATTTTTATCGCTGAACAATGAGTTTTAATGAAATCAGTGAGGAGGAAGAGGATGAGGAGAAAGAACATAGAAAGGGGAAGGGATTTTAAGGAGGATAAGGAGTTCGTGGCTTTGTCCGGCAGTCGTTTTGTTTTTGTGTCTTTCGGTTTGTCACGCTTCATTTTCAAATTGCATTTTGTCCGTTATTGCTTTGTCATGCTTAAGTTAGAAATTGCATTTTTATCGTTAAACACATTATTTGTATCGCTGAACACATTATTTTTATCGTTAAACACATTATTTGTATCGCTGAATACATTATTTTTATCGTTAAACACATTATTTTTATCGTTAAACACATTATTTGTATCGCTGAACACATTATTTTTATCTGCGTCCACGAATTTCTATAAGTGGCTCTGTCCTTTTATTTAACGGTCGGTCACGCTTAAATTTAAAATATAATTTTCTGGACACAACTTAAAAATGTCCGGCCTTATTTCGTCTATTATTGTTCTTTTTTATTCATTTTTTTATAAGATTTGAAAAAATCATTTTAGCCTCGGAAATTGAATCCTAAAAAAAGGTTTTCGGTTTATTTTTCAGAATTCCTAAAACCATTTGAATCGATTTACTGCGTCGTTTTTAATGAGGATAGAACCTTTCAGAAGCGATTCTATTCTTGAAATCAGTAGAAAACGGAAGAGTAACTTGAAAGGACAAAACAAGAACTAATATTGACTAGATATGACTATTCAATTAACGCGTTTAACAAGGAAACTGCATGATACTTTGGTGGAAATTCTTTTTAAACTAAAGCATGGTAGAACAGTGGAAATGCCCATTGAACTGAAGCAAGACAGACTAATGAAAATGCTGTTTAAACTTAAGCGTGACAGACCAACAGAAATGCTCTTTAAACTGAAGTATAACAGACCAACTAGAATGCTCTTTAAACTGAGGCGTTACAAGCCAACTGAAATGCTGCTCTTTAAACTGAGGCATTACAGACCAACATAAATGCTCTTTGATCTGAAGCATGACAGACTAACGGAAACAAGGAAGATGCTGTTTCAACTGAAGCATGACAGAGCAACAGAAATACTCTTTCTACTGAAGCATGAGAACACGTTTGACGGTTATTGAAATGCTTGGACGCATCTAAAATGAGATGCGTCTATTTAATCTGTGCTATTAGCTAGGTTATTTCAAACTGCAACGTAAAGGAACGCGCGACTGATCGATTGACAAAAAACATCCTCCCACTGAGATTCGAGGACAAATCTAACGATGGAATGAGAGGTTTTAAAAAGAAAACGAAATTTTGCTTCCGGTTGGAATAAAAAAAAACTTCCGGTCGAGGGAAAAACAACAATTTAGTTTTCCCGTGTATGAGAAAAAGTAAACGGAAATTTGATAATTTTCAATGTTTTTTTTTTTCGAATGTGATCTCGATTATTTTAACAATGAGCGCAGAAATAATAAAATAGAAGACCGAATTTTTATGAAGAGAACCCGTCAATTTGTTATAAATAGAATCTCCCGTTGATTCGATAAAAAAGTGCCCAGAACATTGTGGACAACCTCTACAGATAGATAATACTTTGTCAAAAATAGGAACCAGTCCCTCAACCAGACAAGTGATTACTTTACAAGTGCAAGCCAGTGATATATGTGTGCACGTGTGCTATTTTGGAGTTTCCCTTCAATAGAATAGTTGCTCTGCCAAAGTTTGAAAATGTTGGGTTTTTATTATTTTTTTTTTTAAATGCATATTAAGCTATTCTAAAACTGTTTACCTTATAGAGAGACGAAATAAGGGAATATTATATATATATATATATATATATATATATATATATATATATATATATATATATATATAATATCACTCGTTATTGAGCACTTTTGAAAATTATTGGTTTGTGGTTATTTTATTAATATATTTGAACTTGATTAATATATATATATATATATATATATATATATATATATATATATATATATATATATATATATATATATTAATCAAGTTCAAATATATTAATAAAATGAACACAAACCAATATTTTTCAAAAGTGCTCAATAACGAGTGATTATATATATATAATAGCGCCCACCGACAATTGAGAATTAGTTCCTACACTGAAGATTGCGTTGGCATGAAACATCGATGTCAGTAAGTATTAAAATATATAATATATATTTATTTTTAAATATTATTATTTATCCGCCCCCTCCAACAAAGGCATAGCCCTATTGAGCGACTTTAATAACAAGCAGTGCAAATAGCTACATGCACGATCCGAACGCCGTTCGTAGATCACTCTAAACTGTTTGGGTAAACCTAGCCGCTGACACGCTATTTACATTTAAATTCCTCGCTATTTACTAACTAATTGGCTATTGCCGATCGGATAAGACCCTCGACTACGAATCAGTGGCGATTTGTGATCGGGGTTCGCGCCCACCGACCGTTGAGAATTAGTTCCTACACTGAAGATTGCGTTAGCATGAAACATCGATGTCTGTAGGTATTAAAACATTTAATGTATATTTATTTATATTATTTATATTATATATATATATATATATATATATATATATATATATATATATATATATATATATATATATATAGTGAAAAATAACAGAATTCGTCTGTTTAATTATACCTTTTCAATTTTTCTGATGGTCTTTTTGTGTTTCAATCAAAAAAATAATAAATGTTTCATAGGTTTCACGAACGTTTTCGATACTTCGTCGAATCATTCTCAGGTGTCAAAAGCAAATGAACAAACTGGAGAAAGAAGAGTTTTTTTTTAAATGACGACAGAGAAACGCGCATACAGCGTTTTCGCATTGTTCCAGGAAAGTTGTTGGCGATTTAAATTCAGCGACGGTGGAGTGGCATCACAAAATAAAATCGCATTACGTTAAGCATCTTAAGATGTTGCCACTGGTTTCATACGTGGTGTTATTAATTTTAACTTGTTGTGTTTGTAAGCTGATAGCTTCAAGTATTTTTAACTTGTTTAAATTGGTTTCGGAATGTGTTATTTTAGTGTTATTAACTAGAATTTGTCTTTAATCAGAAAAAGGGCAGTTATGTTTTTGTAGAGGTTGGTAAATTGGGCTAAAGTATACAAGATGCATAGTGAGGTGGTGGATACGGTAGTGGTTGTAAAACCAATGTAGCTATTAGTTTTACTATTATTATGGGAGTTACATTCTCCCAAAAGAAAATTTAAACTTATAACTAACATTGGTTCTTTCTAGTGGGGTTGGGGTTGGGGGAGTTGTTTTTTACTACAAGATGTTGGGTTTTAAATTTCTTATGAGAAAATAACGAGTTTAATTTTATTGTTATTGTCGATTAGGGATATGTATCTGTGTTTAATATTTTTCATGGCTTTTTCTTCTAATCTAAAGTTTGGTTGAATTTGATTACAATAGTATATGTGAATATCGTTTGAGTTGTGATGTTGAATATTATTATTATTATTTGTACTAGTGTTTTTTTAAGTTTCAAATCATTAATTTTATTTGTTCATCAACGATATTATTAGGGAATTCGTTGTTAATAAGCACTTGTTTATTTTTTTTTAATTCAATGAATAGTATTTTTAGAATAGGAGATTACTTTTGCACGGTATAATAGATTTTTAACAATAGCTATTTTGTAGCGATAGGAAAACTCGCCGTTGAAATTTAAAAGATATGAATTTAAGCTGGTTGGTTTTTTTATAAGTGGAAGTGTTAAACGATTTATTAAAGGCATCAACAAGAACATTTAGGAATAGGAGTTTATTATTTACGTTCAGTTCTATAGTGAATTTAAGTTATTTTAAAACTATTAGCATAAATGAGAAAATGCTGCCTAAATACACACACAATATATATATATATATATATATATATATATAGTTTTTGTTATTGTTTTTCTTAAGCGCTATTGAGCGAATGAACGCTCATTACATTATATATCCCTACTTTAGTGGTGATTAGGGATATTTCCATATATATATATATATAGTATAACTTTTTATTTATACAAACATTATTGGTTACATATGTGCATACATGTGTCGGTTGTACTATTCACAGAGAGTCAACCTCTTTAGACTAAAGAAGACAGAGAAGTGAGATGAATTTGGAAAACTTTACAATTAAATAAATCTTTTTTGAAGGTGAGATATTTTTTATAATTTAGTATCGGGTTACATTCTTTACTTGTGAACTCTTTCAATTAGTTTCTATAGTTTTTATCATTTTTATTACCTGCCTTCTAATTTATTCCTTTTTCTATTGTTTTATTACCTACTTAGCCTGGATTCCTTTTTTCTCTATTGAACACTTCAAAGTTTTAATCTATTTACAAACATATTCAAGAAGAAATATCTGATCTTTATGAAAAATCCACACGTGTGCACAAATTAATAGGTACACAAGTACATATATAAACAAACATATATATACATATATAAAAAATAAAAACATAAAATAAAAAATAAAAATAACAGACACAAATATATACGCAAATATCTATATACGGATATACACATATATACACATATATTCATTTTCAAGCATAAATATCTTGTCACTATATAAAATACACACCTGCGCACAAATTAATAGATACACAAGTATATATATATATATATATATATATATAGATATAGATATTATTATTATTATTATTATTATAAAAATTATTATAAGCACCCTCCACTAAAATCCGGGCACTCTGAGTGAGTTTAATAACAAGCAGTACAAATAGCTTCATGCGAGATCCAAACACAGTTTTTTTATCACTTTAAACTGCTCGTGTAAATTAGCCGCCAACTCGCTATTTACAAAGTTAAATTCCTCCTTAATTATTAGCTAATTCCCTATGGCCGAGGGGTTAACGCTCTTGACTACGAATCAGTGGCGATTTGTGATCGGAGTTCGGGCCCGCCGATCGTTGAGAATTAACTTCCTGCACTGAAGATTACGTTATCATGAAACATAGATGTATGTAGGTAAAAAATAATTAATATTTATTTATAAATATTATATATATATACCTGCATATATATATATATATATAAAAGAACATATACATACGCATACATCTATACACATATATACACATATATACATTTTCATGCATAAATATCTGGTCTTAATATAAAATACACACGTGCACACAAATTAATAGATACACCACTACACACATAAAACATATAAGTATACATATATGTACATATGTATAAACATAAACAGATATATGCGTACGTATGTATATGGATACTTGAATTAATATCTTGTATGGGTATGTTTATGCAGGTGAAAAATTGTATATTTTTATTTTATTTTTATATTTATTTCGCGTGTACGTATGCGTAGGTTAGTGTGCATACTTATATGCCTCTATGTTTATTTATATATGTACTGTACGAACATGTTCATGTATATGTGTCGGTGGGTATTTTATATAAACATATGTATATGGTATATATGTGTATATATGTGTATATCCGTGTATAGATATATTCATATATATTTGTGTTTGTTATTTTTATATATGTATATATATGTATGCTTATATATTTATGTGTGTACTTGTGTATCTATTAATTTGTGCACACGTGTGTATTTTACATAAAGATCAGATATTTACGCTTGAATATGTTTGTAAATTGATTAAAACTTTGAAGTGTTACATAGAGAAGAAAGGAATCCAGGCTAAGTAGATAATAAAACAATAGAAAAACGAGTAAATTAGAAGGCAGGTAATAAAAATGATAAAAACTATAGAAACTAATTGAAAGAGTTAACAAGTAAAGAATGTAACCCGATACTAAATTATGAAAAAATATCTCATCCCCAAAAAAGATTTATTTAATTGTAAAGTTTTCCAAATTCATCTCACTTCTCTGTCTTCTTTGGTCTGAAGAGGTTGACTCTCTGTGAAGAGTACAACCGACACATGTATGCACATATGTAACCAATAATGTTTGTATAAAGAAAAAATTATACATAAGCTCTACTTGTTATTGAGCACTTTTTATAAACACTAGAGTTTCAACGGATTTACATCTTCAAAAACTAATACAATGCGTGTACTATATATATATATATATATATATATATATATATATATATATATATTATAAATTTGTATGTATACTAACATGTTTGTATAAATAAAATATTTGAACTAAAACACAGCTCTACTTGTAAAGGAGCACTTTTTACAAACACTGGAGTTTCATAGGATTCACATCTAGGTAACAAAAATAAATGTGTGTGTGTGTGCGTGTGTGTGTGTGTGTGGGTGTGGGTGTGTGTGTGTGGGTGTGTGTGTGTGTGTGTGATTTTTTTGAAAGCTTACCAAAGCATTCCGTTCAGGAGCCCAAACAGCACCACAAAAGATTTTTTCATTCAAAAATTATTTATTTATAATTTTTCAAAATGATAAACAAATAATTTTTTAATGAAAAAATCTTTTGTGGTGTTGTTTGGGCTCCTGAAGGGAATGCTTTGATAAGCTTTCAAAAAAATCACATATAAATGTTCTGTACCCTGTAATCGAGTATCATCGAGCTTGTTTTTATTGGAATAATCCCGGTCTTCACTGAATAATCTTTTTCTAAGTGAAAAATCCAAATATATATATATATATATATATATATATATATATATATATATATATATATATATATATATATATATATATATATATATATATCAGGTTGGAAAGAAAGTAATGTCGTTTTTGTCCAGCACATTACTTTAATCTGAAACATTCACATTAGGGCATTTTTAATCTTTACAATAATTTCCATCATTTTCTATGACTTCTGTCCAACGATCAACTAACTTCTTGATGCCTTCTTCAAAAAGATTTTCTGATTTTTTATAGAAAAACAAATTTAGGTCATTTTAAGTCAGTCGTCATTTTCATAAATGTTATTGTTTAAGTGATGCTGCAACGACCGTAAAGATGGTAGTTGGATGCAGCAGTGTCAGCTGAATAAGGCGGATGAGGCAAAACTTCCCAATTGAAACTCGTGACCTTTTTCTGAGTGATTTTTGCTGTGTGAGGTCTGGCGTTATCATGCTGAAGCACTACATACTTCCTATGGAGTAATGCTGGTCGTTTTACTATATCTGAAAGGCAAAGCAACATATTTAGACACCCATTCACCAAAAAATCTAGAACTGTGTACAACTTTGGAGGCTGCAAAGTGATGAAGTAAAAAATACGACATTACCTTCTTTCCAACTTGATATGTGTGTGTGTGGGGTGTGTGTGGGGGGGGTGAAGGAATAGCTGTTTACTTGAAGCATTGCTGGTAAATAAGTGTATAGGTATTTGATGAGGCTGAAAGCAATGTAGAAAACCTGAATGGTTAAAGATGAAATGAACAAGAACTAACAATCGACGAAAACATTTGTGGAATTAATCTTTAAAATGATTTATTTTTCAATAGTCGCTTCACATACAATATCAGTAAATATAAGACTTGCTGTTTATATTTTAAAAGCCGGAATGGGGGGATATATTTTTTTATATCGAGAGAAAATCTGTTCTTTCTAAAAACGGTAAAAATAAAATTATAATCCGTCCAAACGAAAAGAAACATTAAAAATGGCTGCCTCTCTTAAGGATAAAGATCACAGAAAAATAAGGCTAATTCCGCATAATTTATGAAAATATTTTATTTCTTAAAAATATTATTTATGCTATTTAAAATGCTTTATATGATTATACTTAATTAGGATACTTACACACCAAGATTACCCACATACAAAACAAATGCTCCGCAACTGCTGATAAAATAACACACAACAACGATTTCCAACAGACCCTACTAACTAATGGCTTCCACGCATCCACCATTTCCCGTCTCATTAAATCCAAAAGACGCAGACCCTTCCCAATAACTGATTCCTGAACCTCCCTTTCCTTAGTGATAAAATCACATCTGTCATTCGTAAAGCAATACACAAAGAAAATTTAGATATTTAACTTGATCATACTGACTCTACCTTCTGACAACATGTATCTAAAATGCATATAAACTACAGCCACACCTCACAACGGTATTACCTGACTAATTGTCCTATTTCTAACACAGATGTGTGTTATCGCACTCATGATCTACAATCTGCAATGTTCTAAGTGCAATAGATTCTATATAGGAAGTACAACAAGAGAAAGATTCTGGAACTGCACCGGTTTGTTTGTTTTTTAGTTTATAATAAAAATTCCGGGACGCCAGAATTTACGTCAAAGGATGAATTGTATTTATGTTAAACATATTTAAATGATTTTACTCGTTTAATAGTAATGTTATTTATTGTGGGTTGCTAGATTTTAATAAAGATAGCATCAAGTATTTTTAATTAGTATGAGAATGTAAGATTTTCGCGTTGTTTACTTTAAATTTGTCTTGAATCAGAGGAGTTATGTTTTATTAAAATGCTGGTAAATTGAGCTAGAGTTTACTGGGAGCATGGTGAGCCTACTGGAATAAGAAGTGGTAGGTAAACCAATATAGCTATTAGCTTTATAATTTTTACAGGGGTTGCATTATTTCAAAGAGTATTTGAACTTATAAATAACATTGTGATTTTTCTAATGCTTTTTTTAGCTGAGGCGGAGTTGTTTGTTACTACAAGATTCGGAGTCTTAAATGTCTTGTAGTAAATAAGTAGTCTTATTTTATTATTGTTGTTGCCAATAGGATATAGGATATATTGGTGTACAATATTGTTTAGGCTTTCTCATCTAATATTAATGTTGGGTGCATTTGATTGCAACAAGGTAGGTTAATAAAGTTTAAGTTATGTTAGATATTATTATTTGTATTAGTATTTTCAAAGTTTCGAATCATTAATCTGATTTGTTCACCAACGATATAATTAGGGAATTCGTTATAAATAAGCGCGTGTTTTATCATTTTTAATTCAATAAATAGTGTTTTTGGTGGAAAAGATTAGTTTTGCGTGGTTTAATAGGTGTTTTAACAATGGCTGCTTGTTTTTTATAAGAAGTGTTAAACGTGTTATTATAAGTGTCAAGGATAACATCAAGAAATGAGATTGTATTATTTACGTTTATTTCTACGGTGAATTTAAAAACATACTTTTTTAAAAGTCATGTAGTGTTTTGTTAATATTATTAGCTAAAAAATATAATCGACATAACCTACGTAGATAGAGGATTTCATAGTGTTATTAAAGATTTTGTTTTCTAGGTGGGGCATGTAGAAATCGCTTAAAGTTAGCACGAGAACCGAGCCATTCGAAACTCCCTCAATTTGAGTGTAAATATTCCCTTTTGATGTCATGAAAAGGTACTTCAGTGATACAAATTAATAGTAACTTTTTCGTATTTTTTATTGATTTTAAGTGGAGGGAAAGACGAGTTGTTCTATATTTTATTGATAATTATATCAATTTTAGTTTTACATGTATATTAGGGCAGGTTGATTTGTCACTTTTATTAGAAAATCAACGCTGCTGTGGTGCCGAAAGCACTGATACCAAAAATTAGATTCCTAACTTTAAAACTTAACTGAGCATTTAGTTTTACGGATCGGGTACAAAAACGTTCAAAAATCCCTAATTTCAAAATTTTACTATTTCACTAATGAATCCAGATAAAATTGATATTTTTTGTTAGCTACAATGAATGGAAAATATATTCAAACCAGAATTCTAAGTATGAATCACCACTTGTGAAATATGTCATTTTTTAACTGTATTCAATAAACGACAACTGTAAAAATTGTACAAAATTACAAAAAAGACTAAACATTTTCCGTTTAGAAATGCCTACAGCATATTCCCAAAGTAGTCGCTGGTCACCACTTAAATCATTCATTACCTCTGCAATAAGATACAAATCATCCAGAGGATCACTAATACTATGAAATACTGCCTGGGGAAAATACTGGTAATTAGTTCCACAAAGTTCCCCTAGAGGACCAGTGGGAGTGGTAGGGCTTCTTGTAGTTCCATCAATTAACTTAAAGATGGCTCTAAATGGCAGTTCATTTTGATAAATGGTATGTAACTTCCTTTTAAGTTTTTTCTCCAAAACTGTAACAATCCTTGTTTCACAACCAGTGTTTGTACTGGTATTGTCCACCAAAATTGCCTTAACAGTATTTACACTGTTGTATACCTCTAGAACAGCAGCAACATGCTCTACTAGAAGAACACAAGTTGTACCAATGTTGGGTATCACTATGGGCTAGATATTTACTTGCTCTAGTAAATGTTAAGTGTCGCTCTGGTCCCTTGCTTTTCTTAATCATTTTTTCATCATTTCCCCTGTAACCTCCTTTTAATACAAAGTGTCATTATCAACTCTGCAATCAACTCCAATGCAGATAAGATGTTCATATTCCTGGACATGTTTTTGGTGGCTGGCTACTTTCACTCTTGCCTATTCCCTATCTATTTCTGATTTATTTATAATAATATATTTTAAATTAATGGTTGGATGAAGAAAGCCCATATGCTGTAAGGCTAATAGAAAGGCATTAACAAGACAAGTCCCAAGGTTAGAAGATAGATCAACTCTAATCAGTTCAATAGAATTTCTAGGGACTTTTAAAAGACTGTAAGGTCACTTAGACTGTTTCCCTGGCTCAAAACTGTCATCGGTTTTTTCTTCACTGGACAATGTCTGTGAAAAGATTTCTGATGTAGAGGAAGCAACATGTGAAGAATCTTGTTGCTGCCTTTCAATCTGCCTGTCTACTCTATCTGCTTCAGCTGAATCTTTTTTGTATTTTTGACAGCATCTTTGTCAATAGTTCCAAGTTGGAAACTGCCTTTTGGTCCTGTTTTCTCTCTCTGATCTTTTAAATATTCTCTCTCTTCAATGAGAATCTGAAATTTCAAAATGTGCATATGTTTAATAACAGATCTAGCATACATGAAAAATATTAAGGAAAATATCACAATATTATTTACTAGAAAAAGGAAGATATTCAGAAGTAAATTCATATTTGTCAATTAATTTAAATATTTAAAATTAGGAATAAATTAGTTCAATTTAAAAAATGCAAACAAAAAATAACCATAGAAGTGATATTACCCTCTTATTAGGAGGATAACTGCAGACTATATGCCTTGTTTGGCAATTTTCTGTATTGAACTTTGCAGCAAAGTCATCACATCTTAAGACAGTTTGCAGCAACATGAAGAAATATCAAATAATGTATCGAGCTGTTCCTTAGTTATTTTCACTTTGGATGCCTGTTTTCCTGTTTATAAGTTTGGTCTTCTTGAAGCAAAATACTTTCACCTTCTTCCCTATATAATATTCCCTTAACAAAGGCAAGTGTGGGTTCACTGCTTGCCAAATATTGATTACTTCCTCTGTAATCAATTTGGAAATATAATTATTTGAAAAGTAGGGATAAGTATTTTCAAGGAAATCACTAAACTGGATAACTTGTCGTAAAGTTGGAGGTTCAGTTTATCCAAAGGACAAGCTGGACCACAAAATCTATTGGAACTCTTACTGCGAGTTAAAACAGACATTTTTATCTGAAAAACTGAAAAAAAGAAGAAAATGAATGAATAAGTCTAAAACAGTTTGGTTTATAATATCTTCTAGTTTCATATTAACAAAATGGTTGGCAATTATAGTAAGGAGTTTTGGTTAGCTTTAGTGATAGTGTGTTTGAGTTAGGATTAGGTTGCATCTAAAATTGTGGCTTGAAATGATAGGACCATTTAAACCGGCCCTTCAATACTGTTTCAGTTATAGTAAAATCTTTTTTTTTACCCAATATTTTAGATTTTAGAGTGGGGGATAATTTTCCCAAATAAATTCAATGTAAAATAACTATCCAATTCATAAACATCACAGTAAAATATACTCTAAAATCTCAAATATTGGGTAAAAAAACAACTAAAAAGGGTTTATCTTGCGACATAATCGGTAATTTTACACAGAAAAAAATAGTTCATAAAAAGGCAAAAACAAGTGTTGGGTATTTTTTTCGTGTGATGGCCATGAAGTGAGTGGTCATATAACGTTAAATTTATATGGTAAACTGATCCCAACTCTAAAATCTAATTTATTGCGTATAATATTTTTTTAAACGGATTTCTCTTGCGACATAACCGGTAAGTTTACACAAAAAAATGGTCCGTAAATGCAAAAACAAGTGGTGGGTAATAACTTTAAAAGAGCAAAAAATTAGCTTAAAGTATGTTGAGTATAACATAGTATCAGCTGCATTTTAATACAAAACTGAAACATTGATACAATTTAATTTGAAACACGAAAAAAATAGAAAGAACGAAACTGTATTACTTATCTAAAAATGGAAATATAATTTCTTCAGCGGAGAAAAACAAACGCGTTTGAATTAACACCAGATACACTCAAAATATAAAATTATGTAGATTAAAGAAGCTTTTTTTTCTTTCTATTTCAAATAATTAAGTTTCTTGCATAAAAATACAAAATTACTAATTATTAAAATCCAACAGCTGTCAATATTGCATACAATTCATAAACAATAACAACAGCACGCATTTAAAACGGTGTGAACTTAAATAATAACCAAAAAGAAAGTTCCAGGGGCACTATTATAAACAAACTATTTTCATCATATTTTATCATTTTTCGGTTTAATGGTGTTTTATTGATGATAATAAAAATTAGTCTAATTTGTTTTCTACTGAAAAATCAAACATCCTGAATTCCATGAGAGAAAAAAAATGAAGCGATCTTTTATCGCCGTCACTTACGTAAATGGTAAAATACTGTGTTTAGTAAACACTGTATATTTAATGTCCATTTTGCCTTTACAAGGGTATATTTTTCATTATTTATAATCCTTATTTATTTTTATTTCATTTATTGAGAACAATTTACATAATTTAGTTGTTAAAATCTTTATTAAATGACATTTACACAGTTTTATTACCCTAACGGTACGGTATTTTCTGACGGCGGTAAATCTTTCACTGATCACCGAAAGGACATACGAAATCGTTTCCAACCTTTAAAGTCGTTTCCTCACTTAACGGTAACGATTTGGGAAAAATATTTTGTGTTGTTATTTATCATGCCAAACTCAAACTATCATTACCATCGCATTACCACGGTTTCAAAATCGACCTGCCTACTGCCCATGTATCAACGTGGCCTATCTACAGTTATCCAACGAGAATCGCTGTTTCATAGTCGTAATAATATATATATATATATATATATATATATATATATACAGTTAGATGCGTGGATGAATAAGGAATATAAAATTGAGATCGCTGGAGCAAGAGACACGAATTACATACTACCATCGCAGTACTGTACTTAGCAGTTAAGTGTAAATATATGATTTTCTAGGTGCAAAATGTTTCTCATACATGATATACAAGTTTTACTGGCTCCAATATTAGTTAATCATGTGACATAGGGACTTAAAGTGACTTAGCAGTTGCGGTTTAGAACTTAGAAAAGAAAGTTCGTCATGTGGAACCCGGGTAGATAGAGGCGTGTAAACCTCTCGTATCTCAGTTGACATTAGCATGAATCAACTCATAGATAAAGAAAATGTATTTGTAGATAAATGTAATTAAGCGTAATTTAAGTGTAATAGTTGCCTGTTTACATGAGTTCTGTCAGAGAGAGAGAGGGAGAGAGAGAGAGCATAGTTTTACTCTGAGAACGAGGCGCAAACAACATAATACCCTTATCGCGAAATCGAGTATATCACAGACTTTCCACCACAAAGTTCTTATTGGAAGTTTTCAAAGATTAATGATGGGAAAATAATAACAAATTAAATTCAAAATGACGACTGATTTTCTGAAAGCAAGAATGACAAGAATGATAAAAATGATCGGTTAATCAAACAAACTGTCGTTTATAAAGTGGGGAAGTTTTTCATAAAACGAAATTTTTTTCCTAATAAAGTAATTAATGTTTGTTCTATTGGTGAATAGCAAAAACATTAAAAATTGTAAGACTTGCCCCACAGTGACGCCGAACTTGCTCAAATTGGACAAAGCAATACACATTATAATTTACTTTTATAATAATAATAATAATAATAATAATAATAATAATAATAATAATAATAATAATAATAATAATAATAATAATAATAATACATGTTAGAAAACAAAACAAAACTCCATCTCTCAGGAATGAAGTACCGAAGAAGTTACAAGCAGAAACAGAAAGAGTAAACAGACTCCTCACACACATCCCAACAGAAACTATTACAGACCTAAACAACCTGATATATGCAGGGGCAAAATCGGTAAGTATGAAACTAAGAAACGAAGAAAATGGACAAAAGAGAGGACCGACAAAACCTGGATGGGAAATCAGACTGGAAACCCAGATCACCAAACTTCGGAAAGAAGCTAAAACTGTGAACAGAAGGAAGGAGGACATGAAACGATTAAGAAGCAAAAATCAGAAACGCAAGGAAAAACTAAATGAGAAACATGAAGAAATAAAACAAAGGATAGCAGCAATAGAAAGAAGGCTGATACGATACAGGTACAAATCAGAACAGAGCAAACAGAACAGGACCTTTGAAAACAATGAAAGCCAGTTCTACAAAAACGTAAATCGAGAAAAAACAACAACAGAGCAACCGAACCCAACAGAAACAAAACAATTCTGGAGCAAGATATGGGAAGACCCAAAAAAGCACAACAAGAATGCCCAATGGTTGAAAAACATGAAAGATGAACTGCAGGAAATCGAAGAAGGAACCGAAACAGAAATCAACAAAGAAACGATCAAGAAACCCCTAAAAAAATGGCAAACTGGCGAGCACCAGGCCACGATGGAATACATGCATACTGGTTTAAAAAATTCACGACCCTGCATGAAAGAATAGCGCAGAAACTGAGCGGATGTATCCGCAAAACAGACGTACCAGAATGGATGACGGAAGGAAGAACAACACTAATACAAAAAGACCCCAAAAAGAGAACGACCCCCACAAACTACAGACCGATAACATGTCTACCAATAATGTGGAAAATTCTCACAGCACAACTGAGAGAACAAATCTACCAATCCCTGGACAAACGTGGACTGCTCCCCGAGGAACAAAAAGGATGCCGGAAAGGACAAAGAGGGGCACATGATCTACTATACATTGATCAAAAGATCCTGAAGGAGATGAAGAGCAGACAAAAGAACATAGCCATGGCATGGATTGACTACAAGAAAGCCTACGACAGAATCCCCCAAACATGGATAATTGAATGCTTAAAAATATACAAGATACCAGACAGGATTATTAATCTCATCCAGAAAGCAATGGGAACATGGAGACTAAAACTGACAGCCGGAGGAAAATACCTGTCTGAGATAAAAATACAGAGAGGCATTTTTCAAGGAGATTCTTTATCACCACTACTGTTTATAATAGCCATGATGCCACTCAACTACATACTCAGAAAGTGTGATGCCGGATACAGGTTTACGAATACAGAACAAAGAATAAACCACCTGATGTACATGGATGACCTTAAACTGTTTGCAAAAAACAAAAAAGAACTGGAAAACCTGATAAACACAACCAGGATATTCAGCCAGGATATCCAAATGGAGTTTGGAATAGAAAAATGTGCACTGCTAGAGATCAAAAGAGGAAAACTGGAGACGACAGAAGGTATAGAACTCCCCAACCAAGAGGAGATGAGGGCGCTAGGAGAACAATTAAGTTACAAATACCTGGGAGTTCTGGAAGATACTCTGGACCATTCATAGGCTGGACCAAAGAAGAACTCAGGCACCTTGACCAGAGGACTAGAAAACTAATGACTATGCACAATGCATTGCACCCAAAAGACGATACGGACAGACTCTACGTGAAAAGAAATGAAGGAGGTAGAGGACTGGTAAGTATAGAAGACTGTGTGGAAGACACCAAAAAAGAACTGGAGAAATATGTAATCCAGAACACGGAAAGACTGATCAGCACAGCAAGAGACACCAGCCCAACAAACAACCCCGGAAGCACTGAACCCAGAAACGAAAAAACAAGAAAGGAAAAGTGGGAAGAAAAACAACTATATGGACGCTTTATAAGACTCACAAGCGATGAAGCCAATGAAAACAGCTGGGCATGGCTAAGAAAAGGACACCTGAACAGAGAAACGGAATCTCTGCTGGCGGCCGCACAGAACAATGCGATTAGGACAAACTTTATTAAAGCAAAGATAGATAAAACCCAGGAAAACAGCAAATGCCGATTGTGTGGACAAAGAGACGAAACGATAAATCATATAATAAGTGAATGCAGCAAGCTAGCACAAAGGGAATACAAGAACAGACATGACAGCATGGGGAAAGAAGTACACCGGGAAATGTGCAAACTGGATTTCGAATATGCAAAAAAACGGTACAAACACAAACCAGAAACTGTACTAGAAAACGAAAAACACAAAATCATATAGGATATAAATGCACAAACAAACAAACTCATAACAGCAACGAGACCGGATATGATAATAATCAACAAGAAAGAAAAATCCGGTAAAATCGTAGACTTTGCCGTTCCAGCAGCCCACAGAGTGAAGATCAAAGAGACGGAAAAAAGAAGCAAATATACTGAACTTGCCAGAGAATTGAAAGGAATATGGAACATGAAGAAAGTCAGTATAACACCAATAATCATAGGAGCACTAGGAACAGTCCCCAAAAACATGGAGAAAAGACTAAGAGAAATAGGAATCAAAGGGATAACTGAGACCATACAAAGGACAGTAATGATCAAAACAGCTACAATC
This sequence comes from Sepiola atlantica, assembly GCA_963556195.1. Lineage (NCBI taxonomy): Eukaryota > Metazoa > Mollusca > Cephalopoda > Sepiida > Sepiolidae > Sepiola > Sepiola atlantica. The sequence continues at coordinate 129,391,116 of OY744521.1, read as the reverse complement.
CTGAGAAATGTCCTCGAATGCGGAAACCAACCCACATAAGCAACGAATGGAGAACAAACACATGGAAGCACAAAACAACAGAACCGGGGAAAATACAACTGCACGAGAGAGGCGCAAGCATAGGCTGACACCACGAAAATTATGGACAGAGGGTCGAGGAGGGAAAGCGCAAACCGGACCTCCACTGGAAGAGCGCGGACAGCTCTGGGACCTTGGGAAGGCTTGTTGCCACTCGGGCCCCAGAGGGGACCAATAGCCATTATCAGCGGGAAATCGTTGATAGGTGGCTGTTGCGATTACCGCAAGGTCATCAGCGGTGATGAACGAAAAGAGGTGGAGCATACTGGAGGCCTGAGGAGACTTGTTGTCACTCGAACTCCAGGGAATACCACAGGTTGTCGGCAGTGGGCGATCACTGACGATGACCAGTGTGATAACTGCTAGTGAGTAAATAATAATAATAATAATAATAATAATAATAATAATAATAATAATAATAATAATAATAATTAATTAGAAGGTGAAGATCAAGTTTAATGTTGTCGTTAGTAAAAATGTTTATACGTCGCTATTTGTTTCTCACTCACTTTTACGCATCTTTCGCGTACATTAATTCGTTTGTCCTCTACTTCTTTTCTCGTCAAGTGAGAACTTCAACTTGATCATTATAGATATAGTGCGTGAAATACCTTATATCACTTTCTTCTTCTTCTTCACCGCATTGTTTCTGATCGTCTAGTAGACGTTCTTCAGATTTCGTGTCACCAGGACCTGCGAAGATTCATACTAGGTTATGCAATCGCTATCCAACATAGAGCCATCCATAATGTAACACAAGAGAGCAGTAAAAAAAAAAGGCAAAGTATTTGGAACTTGCCAAAGAACTGAAAAGAATATGAAACATGACGAAAATCGCCATAATACCAATAATTGTAGTGGCACCAGGTACAGTCTCGTATAAAAATAGACGAAAAAACAACGACGAGAAATTAGAATAAAAGGGAAGATTGAGATCTTACAACGAACGGCAATTATGAAAACAGCCGAAATCTTAAGGAAATTCCTTGAATGTGAAAACAAACCAAACATATAGAAAATATAGCACCTGGGCCTAAGGGAAGTGACAACTGATAGAAACTGCTCACTACAATCCCCAAAGTTAGTCATACACACATGCATATGATTATGGCAAAGTCGTTTGCAGGGGTGGATCTTTGGACGACATGTGACGACGGGACGATGTCTGGTTATCGCCAGTAAACAATCATCGTTTGACGATAGTCACTGTGGTCTGCTTCTGAGAATGGCTGGCTGGCTGGCTGATCGGAACCATCGTGCTGCAAATAAAACATTATGTAATAATAGAACAAACCATTTTACTTTTAATAATAAAATATAATTTATTTTTGCCGAAGAACATATTTAAAACTCGCAGAGCGCGGCAAACGTGTCTCTGAATTTTCAATTTCTTTACTAGAGAGAGGGGGAAAGTGAAAGAGAAAAGGAGAGAGACACAGAGTGAGAGAGAAAGATAGAGGGATAATACAGTCGTCATCAGTGTTTCAACAAATATCGGTGACAGGTTTTCTGACCTCTTCAACCTGGCTGGTGTCTCCAACATTGTTGATATTTTAGCTGACATCGGATTACACCGAATACTCCGATCAGTCAGCTGACATTTTTAGTGTAGCAGATTTATTTTATTTGCAACTCAAGTCTGGTGCAAAGGTTACAAATATAACGGGGCGCACTTAGTTCCCCAAAAGGTCACGCATTGTGCCACATGATGACATTAGACTATGCTGGTATCACACAAAACTATCGTGAAGGGTCAAAGAGGGTGAAAAGACCGATGAGGGAGAGAACCGACCAGACCTGAACTAGAACAGAGGAGAGAGTACTGGAACTTTGGAAAGGTGTTATGGTATTACAATTCCAGAGAAAACTAATTGTTTTGCTAGCGAGAAATTAATGGTAAACAGCTGTTGCGATTATGCAAACTGATTTGCATTAGTTATCGAAAAGAGGTGGAGAGTGCTGGATATCTGGAGAGACTTGTTGTCCCTCAGACTCAATGGAACACAACTGGTCATTGTCAGTGAGCAATCATGGTAAGCGACTGTTGCGATAACGCAAAGTCTTTTGCAAAGGAGATAGAAAGCGGTGAAGAAAACTGGAAATATTGAGAGACTTGTTGTCACCCAGACTCCAGGGAACACCACCGGTTATTATCAGTGAGTAATTTCTGATGATGACCTGTGTGTGAACCCATAATGAGTACAAATAATAATAATAATAATAATAATAATAATAATAGAATAGAATTGCAGAAAATCACTATGATGCCAATAATTGTAGAAGCACTAGGGACTGTTCCGATAAACTCGGAAAAAATATAAAGAGAAATAGGAATCAAAAGTAAGATTGACACTATACAACGCACGTTAATGACAAAAATAAAATGTATAGTACATATTTTGATGAATGAATACGATTACATATATTTTCATCTGCAAATATATTTTTAGATATAAAAGTAAACACTACTCTATACATCATGTTAGCTGTTGTTGTACATAGAATATACCAGGTGGCACATACAGTTTTCCTTCATTTCGAGTGCATATATAAAAATAACACAATTATTTGTAACGTTATTATTGATTATACTGTTAAAAATATAGAAGACAATTGACGACCGTTGTTGGTACTATATTGATAGAGTCGTTCCCAAAAGTTCTTCAAAACTCTCGGTGTCATCTCTGGTGGAATTACGTCGATTTCTTCGCTGATCCTTCCAATATCCCCCTAATCACACACGCTTAAATATGAACTTGCGACCACCGAGAGTTTTAACACACAGGAAATATTTCGCAGGCCGTCAAACGACGACCCGATGCTCATCAATCGTCGAACACAAACAAGCTCTGAAAGAAATAATATCGAACAGTTATATTATAACAGTTGATTGGTTAGTATATGGAACTTTGATACAGCTTGTCGCAAAATAATAAAGGAGATTCCTTCCCGACATTGACTGAATGCGTTAAAAATTCAATCGAGGTTGATGCTAAAAATTCTGCTATGTCCTTTATCGCTTAAAAATTCTATGTTCGTTTTTGCTTGATCAGTTCTAGATTAATGATTTGGATTCAGGGGGGGGGGGCTTTGTTAGTGGCGTCTTTCCACTAGCTATGAGAAATCTCTCTGGCTAAAGGCAGAGAAATTGCACTTATATTGAGATGCACCTTATGTTTAGATTGGCAGATCCGTAAGTTCAGCCAATTATTTAGTCTTATAACCCGTTCTACCAACATACTTCTCCTTCATTGACCGTTCGTATTTTAAAAATTATCATTTTTAAGAAATTGTTTCAACCCCTTTCTGGTGGGAGAAACCGACTTTATGTATATATATATATATATATATATATATATATATATATATATATATATATATATATATATTTATATTTTTATAGCTATTATATATTTATATATTTTTAGAGCTATTAATAGTATTGTCAATATTTTCTTAAATTTTATTATCATTATTATTATAATAATAATTATTATTATTATATAATCAAATAATTTATTTAAAATAATCAAATAAGCTGTTTATAATATTGTCAATATTTTCTTAAATTGTATTATTATTATTATTATTATTATATAATCAAATAATTTATTTAAAATAATCAAATAAGCTGTTAATAATATTGTCAATATTTTCTTAAATTTTATTATAAATTTTATTATTATTGTTACTATTACTATTTAATCAAATAATTTATTTAAAAGGGTATGGGCTAACGATTGCTTTCCTCAGAAAGCGCGTCGAATTGTTTTATTTTTAAATTGATATATATTAGATTGAAATATATGTATATACATATATATATATATATATATATATATATATATATATATATATATATATATATATGACATGCCTCGAACTTTGGTTGTCTGATAATCTATTTTCCTTCCTTCCTCCAAGCTTATTTCGCCCTTCCAACTCCCTCCTAACTGATTTATCAATCGCCAGCCGGATAATTTGAATTTCTGGATTCCAGAAACGATTTAAAAGAAATTGGGGTTAAACGGTTGGAGGGGACCTAGACAAACTGACCTCGTTTAGGAAACCTCAACTTCCTTTCCCTCCCTATATACCTTCCGTGGTAAATCATACAATTTCCCCCATCTCTCTATATATGTATTGCTCACTTTCTCCCCACTGTATTGCCTTCTATTATAACTCGTGCAATCTCCCCCTCTCTATATATATATTAAATATGTTGTCACTCTCTCTCTCCCTCAATAGACGTTTCAAATAGTTCATTTCCCCCTCTCAAGATATATACTAAATATGTTGTCGCTCTCTCTATATGTTTATTGAAATGGTAAGTGTGATTTTCTCTTTTTTCAAAAATGTAATCACCTCGCTTGGATGCTTGAAGAGGCCGTATGGTCGAAATAAATTATTGCACCGGTGATTATGTGATTCTGTGTTATTTTATTTTATTTTATTTTATTCTTGCTCTGTTTATTACATTGAGCTCTCATTCTCGGATTTCCTTCTGGAATTTATTTCACTCTAACACACACTATATATAATTATTTATAAATAATATTTTTCAAATAAACCCATATACACATGTGTTTCATGCCAAAGTTGCAATCATCAGTATGGGAGGGGACAATCCCTGCCGGTCACACGGTTCGAATCCCGATACGAAATTTATATTTAACTCAGTAGTCGGAGCGCATACCAATGTGCCCACGACACATTGACTGCAAATGACTTTGAACATACAAACAAATGCTATAATCACAAACCGAAGCCAGTATTGGTATAAATGTACTCTGGGATATGTAAATACAGACGGTGCGCACACCGAAGACCAAAGAAACAGAAAAACTAAGCAAATAAATGGAATTTTCCAAAGAAAAACCGAGTAAAAAAAACTAAAAGCAATTGGAATCAAAGAAAGGATTGACAACACACAACACTGATGAAAACAGTCGAAATATTATGGAAAATATGCGAGTGCAGAAACCAGTCGACATTACGAAGTAAAACCAACCATATTAGTTCAAAAATAAAACATGATTTAAAGACATATTTCTGTTACATATTCCTTCCGTGATACGTCTTTGTTTCTTTTATTTGAGATCACCACGTGTTGACTGTGTCTTTGAAAGAATCCTGTGTGGCCACATATATGGTAGCCTTTTGTCGCTCTCCAACTGTCTTAACATAACTGACTCTTCGGAAAAAAATACCTTCTCTAACTATCGTGTGCTGGATTCCGCCCATCAGAGTTCAGTGTTATTTTTCTTAAACACTCTTTAACATTCCCAAATATTTGGAAGCGGATCAAAGTAGCCTGTAAAAATAACGATAACGAGACGCAATTGGTTTGGAAATCGATTTCGAGGTCAAATAAAGGTCAAATTTGTTATGTCATCCATAATTATTAAAGTAAATGAAAAAAGATTTTTTTAAATATCGTTCATGTTCATTACATAGAGTTTCTTTTATTTTCATATTTGACGTTTTTGGTTTTCAATTAAAAAAATCTAACATTATTTTTTTTATTGAAAAAAATATCGGATTGAAAATGAATAAAAATGTTTAACTATTCGTTTGCAATCAGTAAAAAGTTAGTATCGATCTTTTTGGAGCCATACTGGATTGCAGAAGGTAAACGAGTTAAGTTATTTTTCAGTTCGATCTAAAATAGTGACTTTTAATTAAAATCTTTAAAAAAAATGTTATTTGAAAGATTGAGATTATTTTAAAAAGTTACAGAAGTTTGTTGAACTTCTATTTTTATTCGTGAATTTTGAATTCACGCATTTTTTACTGTTTAGTTGCGGAGCGATACATATGTACAAAGTTTACACATTTTCTGTACATACATATTCAATGATTCGATGATAAAATGAGTTTCAAAATTATTATTTTATTTAATACTAGCAGGACTACTCGGCTTTGCTCGGGATCATAAAAACACAACATGGAAGAAAAATAGTGTGTAACATCTTTATATTAAAATTCTATTTCTCTCCCTCTCTCTATATCCGTCTCTTTATCTCTTTCTCTCTCTTTCTCTTCCATGGTCGCCCCATTTAACCGCCTCCTAACCCCTGTTGTTACCTTCTCCCTGTTGTCTTTAGCGAAAGCTGTTTCTTCTTCACCACTACTCTTTTATTGCCCAGGGCAAAAGTATGACATATTTCTATTGAAAGTACAACCTTTGTCTGCGCCTTCTATATACGTAATTATTCCCGCCCCGTTGCGCATACTATATACGTACCTAACTCCGTACCGGTGTGCAAACTATATGCGTACCTATCTACGCCCTGGTGCACATACTATATACGTAGCTATCGCCGCACGGTGCGCATACTATATACGTACCTAATTCCGCCCCGGTGTGCATACTATATGCGTACCTATCGCCGCCTCTGTGCACATACTATATGTGTACCTATTTCCGCCCCGGTGCGCATACTATATACGTACCTATAGCCGCGATAGTGCGCATAGTATATACGTACCTATCGCCGCCTCAGTGTGCATACTATATACGTACCTATCGCCGCTTCTGTGCGCATACTGTATTCGTACCTATCTCTACTCCGGTGTGCATGCTGTATACGTTCCTATCTCAGCCCCGGTGCGCATACTATATAGTACCTATCTTCACCCCGGGGCGCATACTATATAGTACCTATCTTCACCCCGGGGCGCATGCATATTAATGCGGCCCTGTCGTATCAAAGAACAAAAATCAAGTTCCTTCATGTAGCGTCACTATCATAAAAATGAACTTATATTAAGGCGCCCCCGTTGTATCAAAGAAGCCATACGGTGCCTTTGTACCCTGTTCATGAAGAAGTAGAGGTAGTGTAGTATATGTTCTGTTGTCATGATTCTATCCTCCCAGGCATTAACCCCTTTTCTTTTGAGAGGTGTGCTGGTAGTGCAGTATCTGTTCTGCTGTTATGATACCATCCTCTCAGGCATTACATCCTCCTTTTTTAGAAGTGCTGAGGTAGTGTAGTATCTGTTTTGTTGTCATGATACCATCCTCCCAGGCATGGGGGTGTAGTTTAGAAAAAAGTTGGGGGATGGAGGAAATTTTGTTTTTTTAACTAAAAATATTTCTTTGGGTGGGGGAGAGCAAAGAAATAATTGGGGGGTGGAGAGTAAAAAATATTGTTTGGGGAGTGGGGGAATTTTTTTCTTTGGTGGGGGGAGAGTAAACAATTTTTTATTGGGGGGGGTAATTTTTTTACATTTTTTCTTGCAAAAAATAAATAGTTTAGGATGGTTGGCGTGGGTGATGTTTTTGTCAATTTTTTTTTGCTATTTTGCGCTAATTTTGATGTTTCTTTATACCTGTTTTGGTTTTTATGTTTTTATTTTTCATGTTCTTTGTTAATGTTTTTCTTTTAGCTCTTTAGCGCGAATTTTTGTGTTTTTCATTTTTTTATCTGTTTTTTGTTTGTTTTTTATGTTCTGCTTAATTTTTTTGTTGTTTTATGGTGCTTTTTGGTCATTTTATCGGATCAAGATACAGCCAGATCTGACGATTATCCGTCGAAGTGTAAAGATAGTGTAATCTCTGTTCTGTTGTCATTATACCATCCTTCCAGGCATTACCCCTCCTCTTTTGATAGGTGTGGAGTTAATGTACAGATAGATACGTATATAGTATGCGCGCCGGGGTTGAGATAGGAACGTATACAGTATGCGCACCAGGGATAAGATAGGTATGTATATAGTGTGTGTACTGGGGCGGAGTTAGGTACGTATATAATACGCGTACCATGGCACAGATAGGTATGTATATAGTATGCGCACCGGGGCAGAAATATGGTATGTATATAATATGCGCACTGGGGCGGCAATAGATACGTATATAGTATGCGCATCAGGGCGGCGATAGGTACGTATATAGTATGCGCACCGGCGCGGCGATAGGTACGTATATAGTATGCGCACCAGAGTGGCGATAGGTACGTATATAGTATGCGCACCGGGCGGCGATAGGTAAGTATATAGTATGCGCAATGGGCGGTGATAGGGGCGTATATAGTATGCGCACAGGGCAGAGATAGGTACGTATATAGTATGCGAACCGGGAGAAGATATGTACGTATATAGTATGCGCAACCGGGTTGGAATAAGTATGTATATAGAAGGCGCAGGCAGGGATTGTACTTTTAATATAAATATGTAATACTTTTGCCCTGGGCAATGGAAGACGGGTGGTGGGGAAGAGACAGCTTTTGCCAAAGGCAACAGGGAGAAGGTGGCAACAGGGGATAGAAGGCAGTTAAATGGGGCGACCAGGGGAGAGAAAGAGAGAAAGATAAAGAGACGGCTATAGAGAGAGGGGATGTAGAAGTTTTAATATAATGATGTTACACCCACTATTTTTCTTCTATTTTCTGTTTTTATGACCCCGAGCAACGCCGGGTAGCCCTGCTTGTTTATTAATAATAAAAATATATTTAATAAGGAATTTGGTATTGTTTATCATTTTCACCCGGCGTTGTCCGGGGGGGGGGGGGCAGGCATTTTAAAAATATTGTATCAGTTGCTAAAAATCGTTATTATTTTAAAAACGAGACAATAAGTTGTTGACTAAAGAAATTGTATAATAATCAGCTTTGCAATATGAGTGCAAGCAAAAACAATAAATGTTAAGGTTTTTATTTCCGTTTGTCTAAAATTAAACCGTAACATAAATGCCGTTATTCATCGAATCAGAAACCTAAACTGCAATATGAGTGTAACTAAAACCATATAATTTATAAGTGGCTACGATGTTAGTCTTAAATTAAATTGGTTGTTTTTGTTTCTCTGATTGTATGTTTGTTAAAGAAAGGCAATAAAATTATTTTCGAATTAATGAATTAAATAGAAAACATTTAATTTACAATTAAATATGTCCAATCATGATTAATAAGTTCATATGCCGATTGACAGCGAACCTGCTAACAGCCGCTTATAACATTTCATGAAAACATCATTTTAAGTAGATGTTTTAAATCCAATTAGTTTAGTATTATTATAATATAAAAGTAATTTTTATAAATATTATTTATTATTTATTAAACAAACAAGAGAACAATGTAAAATTTTCTTGAATTTTTTTAATTTCGCAAAATTCTAGTACTTTTTGGTCAGTATTAAAAACTGTCTTAATTTAAACAATCTTCATAGCCGGAATAAGCTGTCAAAACCGATCCTGACGACAATCGTTATAATATTTAAGTAAAATAACATTTAACTGAGTTGTACTAAATCAAATCAGTATACGAATCCATATGCTATAAAGCTAATTTTAATAAAGAAATAATTTATTATTTATTTTAAACAAAAAGAGGAATATCATTTTTTTTTTACTAATTTAGTAAGTTGATGATGCTGTTTAAGATATTATTGAAAAATATATCCATTTCAACAACTTTCTAACCGGAATAAGTATTTAGTGACAGACCGAAACAACATACATTATTTTGTTGTAAAGAACATGGTGGAAGGAAGAAAAGAACAGATTGGCGAGGCAGGATAAAATATTTTCAAGGCTTTCGATGACAAATCTCGAGTAATAGACTGACTATATTTTATATATTAAGTAAATTCAGCATTTGAACAGAATATGTTTGAAATGAATTGTTTCTTTTTGAGATGACAACGTCTATTTACAAGTTTCCGAAGCTGTCGTCATGGTAGCATTAATAGAGCATGATGGACAAGAAGATATATATATTTTGTATTATTCACTAGAATGCAGGCCTGTCATTTTTCAGGATTCGATGAGTAACCCTATCTAGTTTTTCGCTCAGTTTAATTTTGTATTCTTATATTTTACATTTTAAGATATACCATTTTGGGTGTGGGGCCCAACTGTGTATTGAGTGGGTCGGAAAAGGTAGTACTTATGCAGATTAGGACCCAAGCTAAATTCGACTTGGCGTCGGTTAGGTTTAGGGTTCGGGTTAGGCTTAGCTTGGGTTCATATCTTCATAAGTACCTAACACGTTTACATAAAGTGATAGTAATTGAAATATGTTACGGTAAATCTATAGTTCATCGAAGCAGATCAGCGTTGATCGAGAATCAATGAGAACACTTGTGAAATTCTACTCCAATCCCTGAACACCATATTAAAGTTTCTATTTTTAGATTTTTATTTCTATAAGTTTAATGTTAGAAATCAAATGAAATAAAGTAAAAGATAGTATTTTCTTTTTTATTCTTATATCAAGCGCGACACAGATATCACAACAATGTTAAGCCCGTTAGATCATAATGAAATATATTTATCCAAGTACCCTAGGGATTCTAACTTTAGAATATATATTATTATGAAGGTCTATCGCCACAACCCTAGAAAAAGTTTCTGAACAAACACACGAACAGATAGGAACTAAAACTTTATAGATAGAGAGAGATTACAAATGATATAGATAGAGAGAGATTCAATTATATTTTGAAATAATATTTGGTTTTATTTTAATTTTTTAATTCAAATAATTTTAGCAAAGTTTAAAAAATGGACAGGTTTTATAAAATAAGACAAAAAAATAATTTTCTTAAAAATATTTTTAGAAATTAGATAACAGGATTTTATCATGTATTAATTTTATTTATTTATTCATCCCCTCTCCCGAACATTAATTTAATTTGTTTAGTCATTCTCCTCCCTAGGACATCTCGGTAAAATTTCTCCATTTCAACATTAAACAAATTGTTTAATTATTTTTCCTTCACATTCATTCACAACGTCAGTAAACACATCAGTCTGACTTCCAAGTTCAGATATTTTAACTATCTCATTCGAAAGCTCCCAACACTGGTCTTTATACCATAATGACAAATACTTAATAAGCAGCTTATCAAGAGACCATCATTTTACTCATGTGGCTTTCTATTAAGTTAAAGACATAATTCCAATTGGTGTTTTGGCAACTTTTAAATTAAATTAAATTCTGTAAAAAAGATTCTAATATAATTTTTTTTTGATATATCACTCCAAATGGTCACCCATCTGGTACTGACCAGACTAAACGTCAATTAACTTCGGTGATTATAATTTTCTACCGTGTTAAATTAACTGTAAATTGATTTCTTTAATAATTGTCAACATGGCAGTCCTGTCAGAGTATGGTATTTACCAGTGTCCGAGTATTATGTTATCATTCAGCGTCGCCTGTGGGCGTCATACGTCCACAGATATTGCACGTAGATGGCCGTTCCAATGATGATACTGATGGAGTGGCGACATTCTGTTTGGGAGACGGATCCTCCTTATTCGTATGGCCAAGATTTTTTCACGTTTGAACAGTCAACTTTGAATTAACTGCTACTCTCGGATGCGGTTTTCAGCAAATTTTGTCCAGGTGACAGGGTCGATAGTAACCGATTTGGAGTCTTTTTTTACGTACGCGACACAGCCGCAGATGTAGGCTGTGATTTTTTTAATTTTTCGAAGTATGAATAACTTAATTCTTCCACTTGATGCCCACTATGGGTCGCAGATAGCGGAAGTTGAAGCTATTCAGCCACTGCTCTTGTTTGTGTAAAGTCCCTGTTGTACGACGGCTTGCTAGTAACACATGATCTGTGCACTTACATTTTTGTACAGAAGCAGTAACTCGAACCTTTGCTGTAAGTTTTCTAAAAGTAGATATTGTCTTACCGATGCCGTTCCTTAGTTCAATATTGAGCGAAATGTTTGTAATGGCGAACCCCAAGTGGGTGAATATGCGTACGTCTTCTAGTGTGTATAAGTTATGCATTAATCAACCGTTGAGTGTTTCACCGTAAATACAATTTCTTAAATAGCTGCATGCAAGGTGAACGGATATTCTTAAGATGCATCCCTTCAATCTGTCCGTTGTGCGTGACAGACCAAAGAAAATGCTATTTCAAAATTAAACGTGACAGACCGACTCACATCATAGCAATTTATGGATATATTTTGATATATCTAAAATCTAAAATAAAATGCTACTTAAGTGTGACGAAATATTTTTTCACATTTAAGCGTGACAGATTGACAAAAATGATATTTAATATTTAAGCGTGATAGACCGTAAAAATTATATTTCAAACTTAAGCGTGACAGACCGTAAAAATAATATTCCAAACTTAAGCGTGACAGACTGACGAAAGTAATATTTCAAACTTAAGCATGACAGACCGTAAAAATAATATTCCAAACTTAAGCGTGACAGACTGACGAAAGTAATATTTCATACTTAAGCATGACAGACCGTAAAAATAATATTCCAAACTTAAGCGTGACAGACTGACGAAAGTAATATTTCATACTTAAGCATGACAGACCGTAAAAATAATATTCCAAACTTAAGCGTGACAGACTGACGAAAGTAATATTTCAAACTTAAGCATGACAGACCGTAAAAAAAATATTCCAAACTTAAGCGTGACAGACTGACGAAAGTAATATTTCAAACTTAAGCATGACAGACTGTAAAAATAATATTCCAAACTTAAGCGTGACAGACTGACGAAAGTAATACTTCATACTTAAGCATGACAGACTGTAAAAATAATATTCCAATCTTAAGCGTGACAGACTGACGAAAGTAATATTTCATACTTAAGCATGACAGACTGTAAAAATAATATTTCAAACTTAAGCGTGACAGACTGACGAAAGTAATATTTCAAACTTAAGCATGACAGACCGTAAAAATAATATTCCAAACTTAAGCGTGGCAGACTGACGAAAGTAATACTTCATACTTAAGCATGACAGACCGTAAAAATAATATTACAAACTTAAGCGTGACAGACTGACGAAAGTAATATTTCCAACTGAAGCGTGACAGACAGTAAAGTAATATTTTAAACTTAAGCGTGACAGACCGACAGAAAAGAATATTTCAAACTTAAGTCTGATATACCTATGAAATGGCTATTTAAAATAAAAGCAGGACAGATCAACATCGACCAGAGCTTCTTATAGAGATCCTTGAGCGAATCTTAAATAAGATGCGTCTATTCAACCTGTGTATTTAGAGATAAAATTGTTCTTTCAACCGTAATGTGACAGGCTGACCTACAGATTGACAAAGCCTCTCGTAAAGCTGCAATGACAAATATTTTAACAATTCGATGAAAAATGTTATCGTTGTTATTCTTTGCAATTTGCAATATTGATTATTAGAGTCCATCTTAATTATTTCCTATTCTTAAATGAATAATCAAGAATAATGGATGCGTTAATTATTTCATTACATAAATTGAAAGCAAATTTTTCAGTGGATTCATTATTTTTCAGAATTCAAAATGCAATACAGTAATTTTAAAAAAAAAAACAATTTTACAAAATAACTTTCCACAGAAAATTACATTTTCGTTTTATTTAAAATTTCAGTAATTCCATATATATATATATATATATATATATATATATATATATATATATATATATATATATATATATATATATATTAGGCAAACGTTGTTGAATAGCACGGAGTGTTTCTGCTTTGTGATCTTTTTTAAAAAAATTTCCATCTTCCGAATGGTCAACTTCGTACCGCGATCAAACTGGTGTATGAAGTTTTTTTGTTTTGTTTTTTTTAAGTTGTATGAATTAAAAAATAAAAATGAAATAAAAAAATAAATATAAATAAATAAATTAATAAAAATAAAAAATAAATGAATAAATAGAATAAATGAATAAAATAAAAAGTAAAGACATACTCTTTTCCTCTCTTTACATTCTATAAATACATATTCTTTTTTCACACTAACACGCCTGAAGATGATTTGAGGATATCAAATCGAAAGTACTCGCAAAGGAGATGGAACAACAAAACTACGGAAACTTCATACACCAGTTTGATCGAGGTACGAAGTTGACCATTCGGGAGATGGAAAAAAAATTTTAAAAGATCACAAAGCAGAAACACTCCGTGCTATTCAACAACGTTTGCCTAAATGAAAACTTGCTGCCTAAATACACACAATATATATATATATATATATATATATATATATATATATATATATATATATATATATATATATATATATTAGAAAAACCATACAGATAAGGAATTTTCTGGGATTTAATTTTATAGAAGTATATTGAGGAGTCGAAAGTATTTTATCAGGACTTAATAAAGATAGACGAGTGCGTAATGATGTTAGAGACTAAAAAAGAATGTGTTTGGATAATGTCTGCCAAACTCCATCCCATGTCGCATCACTGAAGTGTTGGTTGCATCACTCTGCTTGTTTTATAAGTACTTCCACGGAATATGCTACAATAAACTTACTGTACTTGTATCCCCTAAAAGAAAATACCCCAGACCCATCTGATTTGCTGCTAAGTTCAACCCTTTTTACCGTAGAGCTTCATAGAAACTGGAGGATTTTCTACTCTAATAACTTCTTTTATCGGACAGCATCCCTTTGGAATTCCCATCTTGCCTCCTGTTTCCCCAACAGCACCAACATTCAAAACATTACATGTAATATGAACAAACATCTTGCTGCCTCACTCAGGTTTCACCTATAAATCTGTTTCCTACTGCTGTAACCTCTTGCGCTTCAGTGATAACATGCTTGTTTTGGGTGAATAAAATAAAATGTATATCAAATGAAATATACAATGATTATTGTTTATGCATTTTAAGAATAATATTTAAGTCATATATCAGATACATAAAGCTTCTTAATGATTTGAAGTCATTATAACCATGTTGGCGTTAACATAGGTGTGTAAATATACGCAGAATTTCGCATTCATTCATATATTAGCGGCACCCATATACGGGCTTTGCTTGGGAAAAAATGAAGAACCCAATAAACTCCCGCTCCCACCTATACACCTAATATAAGTATTTTTACTCGATGTTTTCAACTGTCTATGAGTATTAATTATGATTTTCTTTAATTATGAAATTTATAAATGATCATTTATTATTTCATAACCAAAAAAGAGCATATTCGCAGTACCTTACTCGCGTAAATGCAAGAATTTGTTTGTTTTTACATTTTGGAATTTATGGAGGGGAAGTTGTGATTAATAGTGACTATACACACAGATACAGGAATGTACCATATTATAGGAATACATGTATTAGTAAATATATTACATTTTATAGGTAGTTTTTAAGAAGATCAACGTTAAATTAGAAGAGTAAGCGAAGATTTTGTGCAAAAACCGGCTTTGGATTTAAATAATAATTAAAAGAAAAATTAAATTTTAATTAAAATGAAAAATAAATAGAAATTAAATGTATAAATATATGTTAACATTGAAACGTTCGTATCAAGTTAGAACTACAAATTGACATCCAACGGACACCCTATGGTAACTGACCTACTTTCTGACGACTATGCTAGTTTCTATGGTAAGTGACTGGTGAAAAGAGGAACGTTCGTGCATAAACCGAGTAATTGTTACTACGATGAATATGCATTCTTTCTCCTTTTTCAATAATTAGACAATGACTTTAAACACTTATGCGTAACAACCGAAAGTTAAAATTAGTACGTAATGGTTATTAAGTATGAGTTTAAACAAATAATTGTAGGGGGCGTTTTGTTATGTGTATGTCGGAAAAAAGATTCTGCTGATTAATTTATTATTGTATTTTGAAAACATAACTTTGGAAATTCTTTTTATTAGCCAAGTAATTTCTGATAGTAGTAGTGATTAATATGAAGTGAGCGGGTGGACGGTGTAATACGAAAAAGTGACCCTAATTAGATTTGTATCGTATTTGATTTACGTTCTTTTGGGTCGAAGAATGAGTACCTATTGAGAGAGATAATCTCCCGTACTCCTGAATTATTTGTGACGAAGATATTGTTTAAAAATATCGCCCATCGCTGGTTAAGAGGCCATTGTTTGGTTATGACAGAATGTGAAAATATGTGAAACCAGAATGCGACAATGATAGCATTTTCTTCCAAACTCAAGAAATCGAAGTACTTCTTTTATACGAAGAGGAAACGAAAGGAACGTGAAACAATGTAAATAATGCGTAATAACAGTGGGAATTTTGTTGTAATGTTGTTTTGAAAATAAACATTTTTAGCTGTTTATTAGTTTATATGCGAAATATGTACTATTGCACTTTTTATTTTCTTGGCAATGTCTTTGGTGGTTGGTGTAGTGATACCTGTTAAGTGATAGAATGCATAATTTCCAGTATTTTCCGGGAAATGGGTAGAAATGTAATTCATTAATTTTGGGCCACGCTGGAGAAAGCGTACATATTTACATTCTAAGTGAAGAGGTCCCCCATTTCCTTTATTCATGACAAAAATATTGACCAAGATAAAATATAACACTCGAAGAAATAGATCGAAAGTATTTCTTTCAAACAATACGGACCAATGTGTGTCCTATCTCATTAACGAAACATATTTATATATTTAGCTTTTGTTACAAAAACTATCGAGCACTATGTAGATGATAAATTAACTTTACTTTATATATTAAATTATTGTTCCTTGTGTGTGTGAAAGGTCATCTGTTTTGATTAGACCTGGTTCCGATTTTTAGACGTTGATTTTAATAGAATTATTAAATAAAAATAAAATTACAACACATTCTGGCATACGAGATCTCATAAAAACAGAAGCTATAAAATTTCGACACGATAAAAGCAACGATCCAATAAATTATTGACTCCCAATTTAAACAAAGAGCTTCTAATTAACTTTTCAAACATCCAAATATCATCATAAAAGCAGACAAACCTATTTTTAATACTTAATAAATTCTATTATCACACAAAACTATGAACAATTCTTGATGATCACAGTAATTTAAAAAATCACAATAATCCAACTAATATATTAAAGACACGGAGATATACCACTGCTAATAACGCATGCATATATAATTACCAACTTCCCCAAATAATCGGGAATTACAAAGCTGATTATTTATACAGAACAGTTAAGATATATAAACCTAATCCCTCTTTCCGGCCTATCATATCCCAAATTACTACTCCTATATATTCATTAAGAAAACCTCTAAATGAACATAAACTCATATCTACCGAGTAAATATAGCGTAAAGCCCACAAACCAAACAACCGAACAAGCGGTTGTCAGAGATTGCGCAATCCTTGCAATTTTAAATTCATGCGTGGGCAGCCCCTGGTGGGGCACTCATATGTCGAAATATCGACGGGAGAGTCCATCCATCATATTTATATATATATATATATATATATATATATATATATATATATATATATATATATATATATATATATACTAGCAAAAAAAGACACAATTTTCTTTTCATATTTTGGTTAATTTAAGAGAAAACAACAAAAAAAGATGATTACTATCGTGTTATTTGATATATAGAAATGTTGAGATTTTATTATGTATAAGCATAAAAATTGAATTCTTCATAATGAAAGGAATAAACGAAAAATCGGGATGATTGTCAAGAATAACCAACAGAAAAAAGGGATTAGGAAAAAATTAATAATCAACAATAACTGTTACCAAAGGCAATAAAGTTACTTTTCTTCTGCCTATTTTTTGTATTTCAAAGGATTTGTTGCATTTTCCTAATTCGTCCAAATCCGATCGCATTACAGTTCCATTTTTAAGATGGCATAAGCGGACATATTTAATCAACAAATAACTGTACCAAATGTTTTAAAATTTACTTTCTACCTAATTGAAAGGAGAAAAGTACAAAAATAAAATCATCAGACTTCGTAGACGGCCGGCGATCAACTATCAGCCATCTTTGTTTTTCAGTCTAATGTAATATATTTTACTGAACTTTTTAATAGAAATAAACACACTTTAAAATACTTTTAAACAAAAATATATACAGGCAGGTGGGTATAAAATTAAGTTTTATTGCCTTTGACACCAATTATTTGCGACTATTTGTTTTTTGCTCCTTTTTTCTTTCTGGTGATTATTCTTGACAATCGCCAAAAGTGGAACGTAAATTGGTCAAATAAAAGAATTATATATTCCTGAATAATTTAAAATAGTTACTTTGTGTTTTTCGCTTTTATTATTAAAGACAATAAAAACTTAATGACGATTTTTTTAAAATATGAATCTAGTATTTTTTGTAATTTAAAAATTTACAACAAACTCAATTACATTTGTAGATTAACACCCTCGCCATAATCATCTATGCCTTTAATAAAATGAGATTCTATTTTTTAGGGTAATTCTAACTTATTAGACCAGTTAACTAATATATATATTTTAACACTAATCCTAAGTCCGACTGGCAAGCTCGTAACCCCCCCCCCCCAATCACGCATAGAATTTATCTCCAATAGAAAAATGGTTCCAGCTCGCTATCGCTCCGCAAAGTAAGTAAGGATTAAGTAATAGAGTGAATGCGGTATTTTAGTGAGAGTGTCTAGCGTAGAGTAACTCCATGGTATTTTGGACAAAAGTTATAACTATCGACCCCACAAACATAGATTAGTTGTCAAAATTGTATGACCATCTCTATTTCCCTCCCCAAAACGATTAGGGCTTCGTGCCTAAATTTAAATAATTTCATTCATAAATGTCTGTTAACCCGGGACAAAAACTTTCGCATTTATTCATGAAATAGATAAATATTAATATTTTGGTAATTTCGATAAAAATGTATTTATCTTTTAAATAAGAAATAAATGGATAGAAAAATAAAAATTAACTTCGCTTTGGTGATGATGCGAAGCTCTTTAAAACACAATAAAAAATATATGGTTTGGGCCTGGCGAGAGAGAGAGAGAGGGGGGTGGAGCACTCACCTTGTTACGTCGTTATATATTTTTTCTATAAAGTAAATAATGTTCATTTAAATGACCTTGACCTTCTTTGAAAATAAATTAATTTATCCTTTTTTTAATTAAATAACTTTAATCAATTACTGTTATAATCGACGAAAGTATTGCATATATATGAGACAAATAGAAACAATATAATTTAAATCAATGACACCAATCATTAATTTATTATAGACTGGCTACAAAATAGACATTCAAATTTAGATTCGTAATTTATGTGTAAGGGTGTTTCAACAGTACTATATATATATATAATATTTAATAATAATATTTTGTATTATTGATTTAAATAACGCTAACCTGTTTCTATGGTAATATAGGAGTGATAAATGAAAAAAAACTTTCGTATTTATTCATTTGTATTGTATTTATTCATTTGTATTGTATATATATATATATATATATATATATATATATATATATATATACTTTACTACTAAGCCCTAAGCTCTACTCACGTATCAAGCACTGTTGAAATAAACACTGAAAATCTATACACAATATATTATATCATCTTATAATATTATACGGATACACATGAAATAATACACACACGCACGCACGCACTAACACACACATATATATATATATATACATAAAATAATACATATACCGAACATTATAAATATAGAGATATATACACATACCTAAATGTATATATTTTTTAATATATATATGTATATATATATATGTGTGTGTGTGTGTGTGTGTGTGTGTGTGTGTACGTAAGTGTGCTGTATACTAATGATAGATATTATTTATATACAATCTTTTTTTTACAGAGTTAAACTTCGTAATATTCAAAATGAATAAATTTTCCTTTTATAAGTGACAGTTTTGTAAATAAAAGTATGAAAATCAATTTGGTTATAATTCTGAATTTTGAATCATGGACTTTTTTCTTCTAAGCATTAACGGAAAGCTAAAAATCTTTTTTTGAGATTTAAGAAAAGCCATGGTAAAGCGATTGAGGGAATAATGGTTGGAGCGGTTGGATGAAAGATATTCTTTCTTCGACCCGAAAGACGTTACCGACTTGTGTGCAGACACCAAACGATGGACATCAAAGACGAGTTTCTCTTTCCTTTTTTTACAAGACAGAAAAGATCAAAGAATCACATCTTCAAGGTGAATATTTGTCTGCAAAATGTCTTGTTCGATTCTGACACGATTTGACAGGTTTTGGGAAAACAACCCCCATCCCTCCTTCCTCCAAAACACACATATTGAAAACATGTGATTGAAACCTACGGTATAACCGGCTATACGTAAGATGCTACGCAGTACTTAGCAGTAATATGTTTTTAAATAATTAAGCGTACAATGATTGCCGAATACATAAGATTACTTTGGTATAATTGACAAAGCTTGACCGTGGCCTTAGCTGTGGGTTGGAGCGTTGGGGAGACGGGTTGTAACTCTAGTTCTAGTAAATATCCCATCCCATCTGTCGATGATTTGAAAGCAATAGAATTATAATCAAAACGAAAAATACCACCCAAAATACTCACACACACGCACATGCACACGCACACGCTTATCGCGCGCGAACGAGAGCATTCTTGGGTGTTTTCAGAGACTTGTTGTCCCTTGAGTTCTAGTAATATCACTAGCTCCTCCTCCTGCTTGTGTGGAAGTAATACAGTTATAAAGTGAAGCAAAGGTTCTGAATTCTACAATCGCACGCAAGAAAAATCCAAGACGACTAAAAGCAATGAGAAATAACTGCTGTTATTTCGATGTTTTAATTATTATAGCCCAGTTGCTCTATCAATGCTTGAACATGTATTTGAACCCACGATTTTACTCATACGTAAGGCGAAAAATTATTGGATTCATACCTTTCCCGATGATGTTATAAAAAGTGACTTTTTTACAGACACTTAAATTTTCAAACTTACGTCACATATCATTCTCAAATGATCACCCATGTATGTACTGCCCAATGGGATCTAGGTAAAGGCTGACCATTGGATAGTATTCGAAGCCCAAATAATATCCCCTCGACACGGCTATACATTGGATCATACGAGGAATACTTCATCTTCTGCAAGTAATGTTACTTCAAGTAACAGCAATTAGCTGGATACTCCACCAGACTAGATGAATTTGTGTCTTAGAATCCAGTAAGACCAAGAGACCACAAGATATACTATAACATAGTTAACGTTTTACATGTAAAGGACAACTTTAATGGAATATTCGGATATCTATGTATCTCATATAGAGATCAAGTATTAGCTCCAGGGGGGGGGGGCTCTTAATTTCCTCGAACTAACTCAAGTAAAAAATATATATATATTTATTTTTTTATTTTTCTCTTTTTTATAGGAAAATATGAAACAATGAAGATAAATTAATTAAAACTTCCTATCAGAAAGATCTACACGAGGTTCTACAAACATAGACAAATAAATCATGTGTCAAGCGTTAAGTTCACCAACATTTATTTTTGACTTTTAAAAGATATTCTACTAGTATAATGCATACTAACACTTACCGAATCATCTTCATTCTAAATTGTATTTTAGTTGGTAAGTTGGAAAAATATGACATAAGTACGAGATCGTTCTTCGCAAATTTCAACTTCTTATGTAAAAGTAGTTAAAGACAGACACAAATGAAAGTCACAAAAACAAACAGACACAAGTCTCTTACATTCGTAGAGATGCATTCGATGAATCGGATGCTTCTTTTCTGAAAAAACGTTCGAGAACTTTTCTTCATGACGCTACAAAAATACATAACATCAGTAATTAAATTTATTTGATCATCGGAAAAAAAGCATTTTGTTGTCACTGTTCGTTATTTCCTTATTTCGTTGTTCTCTGATTGCGCTCTCCTATATTCCGTTGTTCTCTTATTCCGTTGTTCTTTTACTCCGTTGTTCCCATATTCCCTTGTTTTTCCTTTCGTCTTCTGATTTTCTCAAAGTTGTTTCATTAATTTTGCACGAAATTTTGCATCAAGTTATCTAACCATGAGTTCAGAAAATTACTTTTATGACGAAAATGTGTTCATGTTATTGAAGTAATTGTGACCACAAATGATTTACGTGTTTCTTCTTGGTATTACTATTTTTCTGACATATACTTCACTCCGTTATCAGTCGATCGTTTTCGCATCACTTGACATTCATCTCCAAGTGTGTGTCACACTTTCTAGTTCAATCTCGTTTTATTTTCGTTCTTGTCTTGACCATTTCTCTCTCTCTCTCTCTCTCTCTCTCTCTTTCTTTCTATTTCTCTTTCTCTCTCTTTCTCTTCGCATTGAAGATTGCAAGTAACCATAGTAATAGTATCAACTGTAACCATAGTAACATTATCAACTGTGAGGAGACATCGCCTGATGAAAACACTCAAAATGCTCGAACTGAATAAAAGGTCGCAGGTCACCTTACTCGGAAATAAATCGGAGCTGGACTGTAATTTTTTTTTAAATTGAACATTTTGACGAACACTACATGAAAACACTAAGCATCTTTCATAAATAAAAAATAACAATACGAACTTGTTAATACGAAAAAAGATTTCAGTGTAGGTCTTATTCAATGAAACATGCACACGCATATATATATATATATATATATATATATATATATATATATATATGTGTGTGTGTGTGTGTGTGTGTGTGTGTGTGTGTGTGTGTGTGTGTGTGTGTGTGTTTATAATATTATAGAAATATGGCTGAAGAGAGCTGGTGAGCGGTTTATAAATATGAACAAAACTCAAGAAAACTATCTTATCTTGAAACCTAAGGTATCATTTTGATCTGAACTTCTGTAACATTATAAATAAATATTACGTTCGTATTATAAAATAAGAGAACATTCTGTTTCGGGTGTTTTCTACCAAATGTAACCAAGATTATATATATATATATATATATATATATATATATATATATATATATATATATATATATATATATATAGGATCAAATATAAACCAAAGTAAAAACTTTTAGTAGATGGAACCTATTGTGAAGAGGATTAGCTCAATATACGAGATAGAGCAATTGTAAAGATAGAAGAAAAAAGAGTGATAAATATGCGACGATTGTCCAAATTTACTTCAAATTTCAATTGTTCAATGCAAGGTGTATTCAGTAATAAACTAGTGTTTATTATTCTTTTCTTAAGCCAAGGCTTTTCAAAGATCGAAATCTTATCATCAGAGGAGAAATACAGATGGATAAGTTGGCTTTCGAAAAAACCAAAGTTCAAATATTTGAAAAATATAAAAATTATTATTAAAGGAATTTTTGTTTTAAAAAAATGGCCATTTTCTCCCTTTTCAATCCCCTTTAAGTGCGTCTGGACTCACCTATATTTTGAGCACTTTCTCCACACTGCTCCCACGCAAAGAGTTTTCTTCACATTCTCCAATTCATTTGACTTCTTTTCAACGGAAATTTACCACCCGGACAATCTGCATATATTTTTCACGGAATTTTTCTTTTAATTCAGTGACTCTTTTTTAATGCTCTAACTCGGGGACTGTTACTCTCGGGGACAATTATCAGACCATCCCCTCTGTATAAATCCATCTGGCTATGGTTTACTACCCTTCTTAAGGGCGTAGGGTGAAAATTCTCACTATATATGCAAGATCAGAATCATATTCTGCATTGGAAATAGCAAAGTAACTATTACTCGTTTTTATCCAGTTAGTATCAGTTGTAACCAGAATGTATCTACGGCATTCAAGCACGTCAACTAGTTCCTCCGAAATGTCCACGTATTTACCCGCATATTTGATACTATTAATAAGGAGTTCCCTCTAGATAAGGAGTAAAAGTCAATGATGTCAAATTGAATGACAGGGCTCTCTCTTTGCTTATTATTAATATTGCGGAACCATTTGGAACTTTCCAAAGGTTGTCATAAGCGTTTCTTTCGATGTGGCTAATTATATTTTGTATAAATTTAGTGGAGACATCGCTTAAATCTGTGTTAGTGGAGTTGATTAATTTTGTTTATTTTTAATGAAGTTTATCCATTGGTTATTAAGTAAACTATATTGATTTTTGTGCCTTTTATATCTATATTATTTTCTATTTGTAGCTTGTGGCAAATCTCGCAGTGTTCTTAGTAATTATTATTTCTGTACAATGCATGTTATTTTATATGTGTCGATCACTGTTTGTGAGTATTTTTGCGATACTGTCAAGGGAAGAATTTGTATACTTGAATTCTAGATTTGTCGGCCCTGGTGCGAATACTATTAGACTTAGTAATGTTCCTGATATCTCTAAAAGTATTAATTTGCCTTTTAATGTAATTCTTTTAATCAGCTTCAATAGATCCGTTTCGAATAGTTCCAGAGACTATTCACCCGGTTTTTCATCTTCTAAAGTTATATACCAATCTTTTGTCAATATCCAAATAAACAAATAAAAACATAAATATTTGAGAATTAACTCGTCATATATATTTAATAAATAAAAAGGAATAAATTTTTGTTCGTAATATTTCCCATTTAAAACAAAAGCAAAACTATAATATAATTCATAACTCGGATTAAATAGAAAAGGAATTTATTATACTCCTTGATGATTTAATAAATTTGTAAATTATCCTACTTTATTTTTTTCATCATTTCAATATTTCCTATAATAATGCTCTATCTACAAAATGGAGTATCTCTTTAAAACGATAGAATGTGCCACCCGTTATATTAAAATATTTATCGTTATATTGTTCTAATATATATATATATATATATATATATATATATATATATATATATATATATATATATATATATATATATATAAGACAGGCTTCATTAAAATCCACGGAGTTCTGCTTTTTTTAGATTTTCTTGGTTAGTCGTTCGACTCTTCGAGCGATTTTACGATCGTGTGGTAGTAGCTGGTGCAGTATAGCACCCATCGTTATGGTTTGGGTCAAATCTCTAGCGCTTTCGGACGTCTCGTCCATCTTCAGGAGGTTGATTTTAGCTAATATGGATCTTTTTCCGCTTCCATTTTTATAGCTTTTTTTCTTCTTCATTCTTTAATTTAATTTAAGCGCTCGAGATTTGACCCAAACCATAACAATGATTGCTATACTGCACCAGCTACTACCACACGATCGTAAAATCGCTCGAAGAGTAGAGTCGAACGACTAACCAAGAAAATCTCAAAAAAGCAGAACTCCGTGGATTTTAATGAAGCCTGTCTTAATAAAATTTTCTGCCAAACTATATATATATATATATAGGATGATTGGAAAGTAACTCCCAATTATTAAGTGGTCTTAAATTATTTTTGAAATATAATTTTTACAAGAAATGAATATGATAAGAATATGTATAGCATGGGGTTTTATTCAAAATTTGATATGGGCGCCAGCAATTCGCCACCAGCTTCTAAAGTTGCCTGTAAACCGCAAAAACTGATTTCACAAGGAACCTTTTTTCTGTTTCCCTTTTTTTAATAATGAGTGAACACTTAAGATTAGGGGCAACAAGATTGATAGATTGGCAGGTGAATGGCGATGAATACTAGGAGAGTATTGAAAACAGCAGCTGACCCAGAAAACAGCATTTTTCCCCTATTGTTAAAAACATCGCTCGTGGAATGTAAGGACTAAAGGAAAACATAGCGCATAATTAATAACATTTGCTCCCCCATTCATCTCTTCTAAGAATTTTATTTCAGTAATAACTTACAAGTATAGGGCGTTACTTTCCAATCATCCTGTATATATATATATATATATATATATATATATATATATATATATATATATATATATATATATAATGCCAAATCAGAGTAATACTATACTGAGATCTAATGTCAATTTCGGAGCAAAAACTATTTAAAGGTTTAAATATTGAATAATCAACTTCAATTTGCTTTAGAGATTGAGTGTCATATAGATCAATCTGAAAAGTATGAAAATATATTTATGCCAATTAAGAGACGTCTTTGATTGCTATAAGTATATTTCCATACTTTACTACTGAGCTCTACTCACGTATTGAACACTGTGAAAGTAAACTGTTATATTACCTTTATACATGTATACGTGAAATAATATATATATATATATATATATATATACAGAGGGGGCGGGGGGATATGACATTAGTTCTATGTTCGTTTATCTGACACGTGTTTATTTACTCTACTCATTACGTCCACAGTAGAATAAAAGAAAAAGGTGGAGATGCGGGTGGCGTCCCACGCGATCGACGTCAAATGTAAACATTGACATTGACAACTTTTCGCTCCTTTTTTTTTCAATCCGATTTACCCTTGTGCAAATAATCATCGACTCACCTTTTCAAACCTTACACGATAAGAGAACCAAGATACGTACACTCAATCTGCGCGGTTAATGATGCAAAACACGATTTCAATCTTAAGCGAGAAATTTTGACCGACCGACCGACCGACAAAGACTCCTGTAAAGAAACTTGGACGCATCTAAAAAAATAAAACAGAAATTGTTCGTAGAAAAAACAAATAGTTTTAGTTGTTTTTTTTTAGGGGGGGTCAGCTTTCGTTCGTCTTCTTCAATTTGTGATTTTACAAAATTAAAAGAAAAATGGTTATTCTTAACCATTTTTTGAGATATTATAAAAGTGTGGTACTCATTCAGATATTTTTTGTTTTCCATCTAGAGTGACCCTTTTAGGGAGCTGGAGCCCCCCATTAAAACCTACCCTGTGTCTAACTTTTCCCATGTTGCGAAGCAAGTATATATAAAAAGGTAGATATGGTGTTATTATTATTAATTTTATTATTTTTGAATTCGTCTCGTTAATATTATCAGCCTCTTATGCTAACTATTGAATTGGTGAAGCCGAGTTAACATGCAAAAGAAAGAAGGAAAGAAAGAGTGTAGAATGAAAGGAAATATGAACGAACGACATTTGCAAACCAAACAAATCCTACAAAGCATGAAAATGGTTTTCAGAAAATCGTGTTAGAATTGCATTCAAACGGCGAATAACTTTCTTACCTCTTGGGCTGAAAACAATTCCAACACAGATTTGTTACGGCGATAAAGTAATCCAATTCCTCACTTAACTGCTGAGTTGAAGTAAAAGAGATTCGAGAGTACACACGAAATGTTGAGCCGGTTATAATGGGATACTATCGACTGCTCCGGCACAGCAGAGACACCTGAAAATGTTAAGTTAAGAAATAATTGACAATACAAAATGATGCGGAAGTAAGGTAAGTGAGCAACGATAAATAGATCTTCGAATTCATTGAACTCCTCATACAAAACGGCGCTCTGGCAATTAGCTGTTAGCTTCTGGATGGTCAGCTGAGACTGTCTGAGAAAACAGGCGAAATTAGCAAGTTCTGGTGATCAGCTGGGAGTAACTGAGAGAAAGACCGGACATCTAGGTTTCCGGTCGAAAGTCGATATATTTAGGAAGTGAGCGGATCGGACAGATTAGACTGGAGTAGACCAAAAGATCGAGTCAAGGAAACGAGTGAGATGGGCTGAGACGAGCAGACGAAGTAGACACAGACGAATAGATAACTTTGAACAGAATACAGTTACTTGTCTCGACAGGAGATGATCTCAGTTAGGTCTTAGATGATATCTTGGAGTTAGGAGATTGTAGGCTTAACTGAGATGTGGGTGCGAGCGACAAGGCCCTAACGACACACGCACCCTGTTCAACAAGTCGATTTGTTCAACGTGTGGGTCTGCGTTGCTTTTGTTTTCAATACAAATTGTAAACGAATGCATGCGCCCTCGGTGATCGCCAAAGCTAGAGTCGACTCAGCCAGGATAAGAAGATAAATGAGATGAAAACATATAGCACAAACGTTGGGGATCGGCGGTCGTCGACAGGTGGCATTGTTATACATAGGTGCTGTGACTAAGAATCGAACCTTTAACGCACATTGTTAAACTTTATAAAGACTATTTACTATTAAGGTTTTTAAAAGTCACTTTGTAACAGTTTCGGTTGTCCGTGACGTGTATAAACCATTATACACCCGTGTGTCGTCGTCGTCGTCGTCGTCGTCGTCGTCGTCGTCGTCGTTGTGAACCCATGTTCTTGATCGTCTGTAGACAAAAACACTCGTTGGCTGCTGTTAGTTTATAAAAAACTTTATTAACGTAGATAACTTGGACCATTCATAAAACCAGGGTGAAGAACATACAAAGACATTACCATGTAGACTGCCGAGAGAGATAGAAGGTGAAAGAGAGAGGTATACAGACATATATATACACACAAGTAGAAAACTTGTGTCGTATTTCACCTAGCTACATTGTGCGTATCCCCACCTCCAATAGGAGACGGCACCCTTTACGCGCTTGCTCTACTTGAAGTGTCGTCAGTAACAGAACTCTCTTATTCCTGAAGTCACGTGATTTCGCAAACTTCCGTTAACTAAAGGTTAAATCCTGATCTCCTATCGGTCAATCACACCTCCATTCAACTATCGGCTTTGATTATGTAATAACCTCCCTTTGAATAATCCCTATTTGTATCGATTTCTGTGGTTGATTAGGAAAGAACTAATCACTGATTGCATAGGAAAAGCAGGTCGACCGACGACCCTGTGTGCGTTTGAAGAAATCCTTCTCTCTGTCCTAGCTTTCGGAGAAGCAAGTTGAATAAAACGTTCAGCATATGTAGGAAAGACCCAGATAGATGTAGCAAAAAAACAATGGGTACCTTCTTACACATATAACTTCATAGAGTTATATAAAAATAACTTTAGAACTACTATTTGGATGATTATATCTCACAGATAAGTCCCTTAAATACCAGTATTTCAAAAACAACTCTCATTCTCTCATTCTCATTCTCTCATTCTCTTTCTCTCATTCTCTCTCTCTCTCTCTCTCTCTCTCTCTCTCTCTAAATTGCTTCAATTTATAACGTTGTTTTCTTTTTCTCCTCTTGTTGTTACGTTAATCTCTCATCCCATTTATATTAAAACCAATTGGGCAAATTTCCTAACAATTTAGAAGTTTAAACTTTTTCAGAATACAGAACACGATGTGTTTTCTAATAACCAATTCCTGAATAATTCTTTAGTTATCTTAGCATTCTTTGATACACGGCTAGAATATATCGGGTCTCGATTGAAAATAAAACTCACGATTAATAGCTAAGGGGGCAATTATATCACTAAAACACATGGTGAAAATCAAACTCTCCATAAAAGAGAAATAAGCGAATTGCGTTATGATTTATCTATTTAGATAAAGTTAGGTATTATATGTGTATAAATATTTGTATGTACAGGATTCACTCCTAAGTTAATTAACCGATGATGATTTTTTAACACAGCTACTAGACGTAAGGGAAGGTAATGTGGACTATATTTTGTTTGATTTAATTTTATGCAAAGGGGATAAAAAGGAGGTGAAAGCCCTTCGTGAAAATTCAGATACCTCTAATTTTTGTGAAATTTTAACTATAGGTATTAGGCATCAATTAATAAATAAATATTCCCCAAATGTCAGTTTCTTTGAAGTATTTATAAAGGGTTTTAAGGAACACGAATTAAGCAAGATTCCTTGAATTTCAATTTCGTGTTAATGCTTCTTAATGTATGACATTTTTTATAATCAAAATTATGTAATGTATTTTGATCAAAATTGGAATAAGCATTCTCGAAATAAGGTTTAACGTCATTATATTTTGATTTTGCTTCTCGTAAAGGGGCATAAAGGTGCTGCAAAAAGGGTGTTCTTGTAGTTTTATTCTCGTATATAACTATGGTCTTAACTTTTTGCAGTCACTTTTTCACGTTCTTTTACACCACTTCTTGATCACCACGACTATGTACCTATTCATCACTACGACACTTCACCTGTTCATCACCACGACAATTCACCTGTTCATCACCACGACATATCACCTGTTCATCATGCGCATCCAGGATTTACTGAGAACAACATCTCCGCACGAGAAAAACACTCTTTAGCCACATGATCTGGACTTTTATTCATTTCTCAGAGCTCAAGAAGAACACCATGAGACCAATAACAGGGCTGGAAGATCCAGAAGAATCCTTCCTGCACAGTATGGAAGCGCAAAAGAGAACGGCGGGAAAGTGTATTAGATTTGTGATAGATTACTTTGAATAACTAAATACTAAAATGTAAACTTACCAACTTTGAAGCGAATTAGATGTTTGCCGACCTTTTTCCAGAGAATAAAGGACTTAAGTTCATAATTTCAGATTTTTATAGTTGTAACGAATTTGCATGCGTAAGCAATTAATATGCATGTGTAGAGATCAACTAACTTTTTGAAAGTCAGATTAAAAACTGGCGAACAGTCAAAGCAGAGGCAGCTGAAGAAAAGCGCTGGTGTTGGAAATTAGTCAGTGTTATTACCGTGTTGTTTGAATAGGAGTTTCTTCTGAAGTTTACGCAGTCATTGTAACCGCATTAAAGCTACAGGAACGTATCTGTAATTTAATTGGTCCCATCCTTTTGTTTTTCTTTGCACCCCTCTCTCTCTCTCTCTCTCTCTCTCTCTCTCTTTCTCTCTCTCTCTCTCTCTCCTTCTATTTCTCATAGACCTGATGGTGCTAGTCTCAGTCTTTTCTATAAAGATTATTATGGCCTGCGTTCTTCAGAATTGTTTGATCTATTCCCTGCTCCCTTCGTTCCAGCGCGTTTGACTCGTTGGTCTAGTGACCTCCATTAATTTGCTGTTTTGATACCTCATTGTAATAAAATTTCCAAGAAATGCAGGCTTGTTGAACTCTCTTCCTGCTGACTGTTTTTCTCCTACCTATAGTCCTGATCTTTTCAAAACTGAGGCCAATAGGCATCTCCTGTCCTTGCGATAAGCATATTTCGTTCTTGTTAGCTCTTTATATCAACTGGCTTCATGCCTTGTCTGGAGCGATTTCCATTAAAAAAAAGATTTACATATATCCTGTTTTACTTACAGAAGAAAAAACTATGTAGTTTGTTGTTTGAAATTTAAATAAATTGTTTGTCACTCAAGTTATGTTACTTCTAAGACCCATTTTATAGACTCCTATTAGAATTTGAACTTGGCCTGCATCTATTTGTCGCTAACTATTACGTCACTCTCACTCTTATTCCAGATTATGAATTGATAATAATAAAAAGAAAAATAGAATACTCTCTAGGGCCATTGAACCATTGACAAGAAAACTACAATTCTCACACACCGAAAAGTGCTTTACAATACACAAACACGTGTCTTTCCTCATTTCATATCTCTTTTTTTGATCTCCTAGGACCGCAAAAACTACGAACGCCCACCATTAAAGCCGCTGTGTGGAAAAAGCGTCAAATTAAATTAAAGGGGAACGCTTTATCGTCGCGAATTGTTCATTAGCGAAATAATCTTCCACCTATCCTTCCCAGACCGCCACACATCTAAGCCTCGTTTTCAAATGAAATGTTTGTTTTCTGCATTTTTTTATTTTTAGGTGAAAGAATAAATAGAAAATACGTTATTTTGTCATCGTGAAATCGTTTAATGTCCTGTGGCGCAGTGGTTGGAAAACCATTAGAACAGCCATTCTTAGAATAGACAATTGTGGCGATGCAATTAGTTGGATTGTTACTAAAGAAGAGGGCATGGAGCGCCAATATTTGCATTTATATATATATATATATATATATATATATATATATATATATATATATATATATATATATATATATATATAGAGAGAGAGAGAGAGAGAGAGAGAGAGAGAGAGAGAGAGAGAGAGAGAGAGAGAGAGAGAGATATGCCGCCCTTGCATAAATAGAACTGTAAATTCCCTTCTTGAAAGTGGTAATGTCTCGTAGCCTAATGGTTATCACGCTTGTATGCGGAGTCTAGGTTGATTCTGTGCGACTGTCTGAGATTATCACCCCTACACTGATGAGAGCGAAATCTTAAAACACTGGCGTGTGCGTGTGTAGTTGAAAATAATTTAATATTATTTACTTAATATATATATATATATATATATATATATATATATATATATATATATTATTAAAAATAACCGATACGTGTCTTAAAGAAAGTATGCTGCCTCGATATATATATATATATATATATATATATATATATATATATATATATATATATATATATATATAGTACATGGATTGTATTAGTTTCTGTAGATGTAAATCCGTTGAAACTCAAGTGTTTATAAAAAGTGCTCAATAGCAAGTAGAGCTGTTCATAAGTATATTTTTTTATTTATACAAACATTATTGATTACATATGTGCATACATGTTTCGGTTGTACTCTTCGTAGAGAGTGAACCTCTGAAGAGGTTCACTCTCTGCGAAGAGTACAACCGAACCATGTATGCACATATGTAACCAATAATGTTTTCATAAATAAAAATTTATACTTATATATATATATATATATATATATATATATATATATATATATATATATATATATATATATAAATTGTTATAGATAAAAGCGAAACTTTAGTCTCCGCAAATTTGGTCTCGAGAGCTCTTTCGTTCAACATCTCATCAAGAGAATTCGTTGGAATACAAAATGTAAAAATAAAGTTAACGAGAAAGAGCAAAAATAGGGAAATTAACTACCGATGAGAATAAGCGTTTAAAAAATTTAATCGAATGAATCGAGTTTTAGAGGGCAAAAACAAAAATGGGCCACTTTAGAAAATCAACAACTTGACGAAATTCTTCTGCTTACAAATGGAAAGGTTAGGCGATAGCGATGGATTCCAAGATTTTTAAATGAGAAGTGGAATCCGCCTGGTGTAAGGCCTTAAACCACGCTATTTTATACTAATTGTACAGCAAAATTACACAGACACACACATATATATATGGGAAATGAAAAGGAAAAACCAAAAGATGTTTTTTATGTATTCATCAACTTTTCGTCTTTATTTGTAAGACTTTCTCAGAAAAAATGTCATGCAAGTACATGAAAATATTGGGTTGACATGATGGGTTAATGAGAAGAAGTAGTAGTAACTACTGGGAGCACAGGACCGAGGTCCGGGCTGAGAGATGTCGGTGGCAGGGAATTAAATTAATGTGGATGGCTGTGAGTGAAAAAGTGGAGATATGGGAGTAAATTAAATTGATGTGGATGGCTGTGAGTGAAAAAGTGACGGGTGAGGAAAGAGGAGGGGAGGGGAGGCTCTGTGTTTTTGGTGTGTATGTAATGTCATAGTTTTAGAAAAGATTTGAAGAAATGAAGGTTATTTGAAAGTGGGAGGGTGGGTGGGTAATAGTGTTAAAAAGTTAGTCGAAAGGGTGAAATGGGTGAGGGGGAGAAGGTAGATTTTGTTGTGGCTAGGTGTGAAATTTTTGGAGAGTATGATTGTTTGACCAGCTGGCTACGTAAGGAATGTGTGGATATAAGTAAGTTAAAAGAAAAGTGTTGAAATGTGGTGAGAATATGACAATGAGAGGAAGGAAAAAAAGAAAAAGAAAAAGAAACAGAAGGAGAAAAGTTATATTAATTTTGGTGAGAAATAGGTGAAATGTAATTTTGTGCGGGCAGTGTTGATGGTTTGAAATTAAATTGAAGGCAAAAAGGGGTTTAAATATCTAAATATTTGTGAGGGTATCTGGATAGAGGCTGTTATTTGTGGTTAAGTGGTTTGGATTCGTGGTGAATGAAAATGTATTAGGGGGCTGTGCGTGGGTGTGTATGCAGGGACTTGTATGTAAGTACAATTGAGAGCGAAGAGAAAGAGAGGTTAGCCATGATCTAGGTTCAGATTTTGTTCGGTCAGGATAATTTTGCTTATTAAGGGGGATAGATCATAGAAGCCATTTCGTTGTCTGATGGTGTTGGAGGCTGTGATTAGTGCGGTTTCCAGTAGTCTTCGCCGAGCTTTGTTGTGAATGTATTTGGTGATTTTGGCCTGTTCAAATTTAAAAGCATGATCGTGCTCTAATACATGGGAGAAAAGTGCACTGAGAGAGCTATTGTTTTTTATGTTCCTTCTCTTTTGTAATATAGTAGGAAAAATCTCAGCAGAGTGCTCGATTAATTGAGAATTAAAATTAAAATTAAGAACGTAATATTTATTTATGTTTTGGTACAGAAAAATTAGTACAACATTAGTACCGTCGGTTTTAAGCTCAGAAGGACTTAGCCACCCGGCTCTCTTCAGCTTATGTTGTCATCTGTTTCGGAAATGTGAAGTCACGTGTAACCCTCGTTTGGACGCGTTATTTGCTTAGAGTGTTATGTATATTTGTTTAAATTTAGTGTAAGGGAGGTTTAATATGGTTTGAAAAAAGGCATGACGCAGGGAAGCTTCAAGAAAAGATTGTACGCACACAGAAACACCTTCAGATACAAAAACAAGGCAAATACGGCACTTGCGACCCGGAGATGGCAACTTAAAGATGAAAAGACACCCTTCACCATCAAATGGAAAGTAATGGAGAAAAAACCATCTTTCTCTCCAGCCGTAAATAGATGTCCTCTGTGTGATGCAGAAAAATACCATATATTAAAAGCCATCTTGACCCAAATACAGTCTGTTTGAATATCAGAGAAGAAATCTTTAAAGAAGAGCAGGAGACCAACACTACTTATAAATTCGATCTACCGATACAAATAAAGGTCTAGAAACCCCCCCTTCTGCCTAATACATAACCCCATAATTGCCCCACTAAATACCGACTTCCCCTGGGAAATCCTCCCAACTATCACCCCTCATAAATATAAATAAAAAATAGGAATAAATACCTTAATCGGCCCATATTCACACCACTACTCAATACCAATAATTTACACCATGTAAATATGAAATAATAACATTTCCAATAATATTTTTCCAGTCATTAAGAGAGTAACACCCACATTTCTACATTATTATTACTCACATAAGTTCCCACTATATCTTAGTTAAAATGCTAACCTCCCATATCTTTCAAGCAGATTCAATCTTGCCGACCCAACTCTTATTCTTATCTCAAAACCAGTCTTAATCAGTATACCAATATTATCACCCCATAACCTTTCACTATTCCTTATTGTTAAATCCCGAACACAAATATTGAAGACCCCTGCAGATTTACTGCGCTTATCCCGATCGACAGACTTCCAGGACCGGACCCGAGTTAAATCTTTATTTAAATTCCTTTTGGATAGGTTTAATGTCTTTTAATCCGGGCCTTAAACTTGAATTTAATATGTGTTTTTTTAACATTTTTATAAGTATAATCCTTAAACCCATTTTCTCTCCTTGTTTTCTCTAGAAGACACATTATTAACCCTCAAAACAGTAACGGCCAAATATACGCTACTCATAAACATTGACTCACGGGATTTATATAGAAATATTTTTTTTTTAATTATTTTTATATTTTAAAATCTTTTCCATTTTTAAATTACAACTGTTACTTTTCACTCCCTCTTTTTTCAAACCTTATTAAACCTCCCTTACACAAAATTTAAACAAATATACATAACACTCTAAACAAATCACGCGTCCAAACGAGGGTTACACGTGACTTCACATTTCCGAAACAGGTAACAACATAAGCTGAAGAGAGCCGGATGGCTAAGTCCTTCTGAGCTTGAAACAAACGGTACTAATGTTGTACTAATTTTGCTGTACCAAAAAATAAATATATATATATATATATATATATATATATATATATATATATATATATATATATATATATATAATTTTGTTGTACTTTATTTCACCCCAAACAAAGTATATTGCTACTGAAACGTAAGGGGTTAACATTTTTATGAGCTAGATTTATAGTGGGCAAGATGTTTATTTACATTACATTAAAATGTCTGCATGTTAGTACAGTCGGGGAAACAAGGAGGGATTCTGAAGTCAAGATGAAGAAGCTATTTAAATAGAAAGTTTTTCTGCATCTTGAAACCTCTACAGTGACGAAGTGGTGTTTTGCTACTAGTCGAGTTGGTTGAGAGTATTTATGTGGTGGGGGTGGGGGTCAAATATACGTTTGCGATGAATAAATAAATAAAAAAATCACTGATTATATTTTAACCCGTATTATTTTCCTTTCTTCCATTTTTTATTGAACATCAAATTTTAATTAATTACGTTTACGCAATTTTTTTCAATGCGTCCAAGTTTCTCTATTAGAGATAATGTCCGTCGGTCGGTCAATTATAAGTTTCGTCGGTCTGTCTAGCATTTTGGTAATGCTGTCACGATAAAAATAACATCGGTTTCTGGTCACCCACTTAACAAGTTTAGGCGTAGACTTTCTTGTCAGCCAGCCTTGTAACCCCTTTCCTTCACTAATGAGTGTGACGTAGGTCAAGTGGATAACAAAAAGGACTGACTACATGAGTGTACTAAGTTCGAATCCAGTTGGTTCCATAACCCCACTTTCGCTTAGGGATGCTGGCAACCATTATGTGTTCCTTCCTGTAAAAATGGCAACAGCAGAATTAAGCTGGGCAACAAAGCTGCACCATGTTGATTCACACGAATTTACTTTTACTATTGAGTTCTTGAAGCGTTTACTTTTTGACTAGCCTGTTTGGAGTCCAATATATTAAACACTGATATTGGGGTCCCTTTCTGGCTTGGTTTGTTTAAATTGATTCTACCTTCCTCTCCGTTTTTATTATCATGATTAGCTCCTTACATACAGTGGTTTCATGCCTTGTCTGAAGCGACTTCCATAAAAAGGTTTTAGATTTTGAATAGCATTTTAGATGTGTCCATGCATCTCAATAAACGGCTCCGTCCGTTGGTATGTCACGATTAAGTTTGAAATTGCATTGACGGCGTTAAACGCATAGATTAAATAGACGCATCTTATTTCAGATGCGCGTAGGCATGTCTATATAAATCTCTGTCTGTCGATCACGCAATCACGTTTCAAATTGCATTTTAGATATGTCCACGCATTTTATAATAGGCTTCGTCTGTCTATCCCACTTAGCATTAATCAATATGTTCATCATTAAACGCGTAGATTGAATGGACGTATCTTAAAATAATTCCTGTTTCATTTCAATCTACTTGTGTGACAATTTTATTCTTCGAAATTAAAATAAATTAGTCTGTCTCAAGAGACAATGGATAACGTTTTTGATGAGATGTTTATTGAGAAGCAATAGATGTGCAATCCCTATTTGCACACGGCATAATCACTTTGACACACCAGTTTTTGTTAGATCACCAAAGTCAATCACTTTTTTATTTCTTTAATGAGAAATCGACTATTTCCTTTGGTTCACGTCTTCTCCATGGAATATTTAAAAGTTCACCTCTGGATTTCACAAAACACAACAGAGAGTTTTAATTACCTACAGGAGAGTTTTAATTACCTACTAGACACAATCCTCGAGTGTTTCGGCTCTCTATACAAGGGTTTATCAGAACAACCTTACATGAGGATATTTTTGTAAACACTGACAAAATATTCAAAATAACATAGTGTTCGAAGCCCAAAAAAGATCCCCTCGACACGACTATACATTGACTCATACGAGGAATGGTTCACCTTCATCAAGTAATGTTACCTCAAGTAACAGCACTTAGCTGGATACTCCACCAGACTAGATGGATTCTTGACTTGGAATCCGGTAACACGAAGAAACCAAGAGAAATATATATTGTGACATAAGTAACTAGTCAATAGAGGAGAGGAAAAATAATGTTCTTCACTTCTTTACAAACTGAACGTTTGAAAGGTATAGGAGAATCTTGATTGAACACTCGCATATCTATGTATCTCATATATAAATCAAGTCTGAGAACCGGGAAGAGGCCCCTTGATTTCTGAGAACTTCGACTGAAGTAACATGAAACAAAAAAGAGACAACCCAATAGCAACATAGACTCCTCCTCTTTTGAACCAGTCGCTTACTAAAAAGTCATTCGGATCAACGCCACACATGCTTCTCGGATCTCAAACACTAATTCCTAAACTAACTGTACTTTATAAGGTCTGAAGTAAAGTTTTTTTTAAAGAATACAAATAAGTTTTGAATAAAAAAAACTTTAAATAGTGAACATTTCCAAACTTTTACTCTTTTATTGAACGCATTGTCGGTACTTTCTTCTTATCATATTTTTGTAATGATTTGCAATTAAAATAAAGTATTTATAAAAGTTCGATAAATTAGCGCTAAAACGGGCTGTGGTGGGTCATACATAATGACACTGGTAATATGTATAAAGAAATCGATTTCATTGTTCCTTTATTTATTGCAATGCTGTGGGTTCTATTATGTATATACATAGTAATAGTTCACTAATTTATTGAAAACATGGTTTTCATTAATACATAAAACGTATTTGATAATCTCCTAAGAATGACCTTAACTTCAGACCTTAAATAGAAGGCTTATAGCACATCCATTGCTAAGGTCCCTGGAAAAATATCTGCCTCATTCTACCACTCCAGAAAGTACGTCACTCCTGATGCAATCCTCTACCTGTATGAAAGTCAAAAATAAAACATACCATGATGCATTGCATTTTCATGTTATTAGATCTTTTGGCGTATTCTAGTAAAATCTAGAGTTAACTGTGTTAATTAGATTAGCATTACATTTACTAATTGATACATACACGTTGGACTTTAATAGTTTAAAACGTATTTGTGGCCAGCGTATGAGGTTTAATAAAAGATCAAAGCTGATTGGTATACTTTCAAGAAATGTATTTTCGCAATTATGACAAGTGACCCCTCTAGCCAGACACATGTTGTTGCAAGTTCCACAAAAGCAAAACGTTGACTCAATGCTGTTCAAGTTATGGAGACAACACGGATATGTATATTTATGCAAAACAGCTGTTAAATAAACAGAAATGTGAGAATAAATGTAACTGTTGTACGTTTTCTGGTGTGGCGAGTGGTCACTGTGTTCATGTGTATGTGTGATAAGCGATTGTGTGCGTTTGTAAGTCATGTTGTCATTTTAATAACCCCCGTTGAAAATTAACTTTCAATGTAACAAAAATATAAATATAAAGTAGAGTCACTCTACCCGACGTTTCTTTGACGTTAATAGTTTTGTAATAGTTTTGTTAATACTACAAGGTAGATACTTAATCTAATTAATACAAAGTAGATACTTAATTCTGTCTCGCAAGTATGGAAAATATTGGTGTGTGTTTTTAAAAAAAATTGTATATCCCATCGATTTTAATATTTTGATATTTAATCCCGTTCGATATGTTTTGATTACTCATATTTAAAGAGGAGATTTGCTCTCACGCAGATCTCCTCCTACCATCAATCATGAACACGGAGTATAAATTTTATGCGAGAATAATCTCGGGATTCATATTTTAAGCGTTTTCGTTGACTAATACTATCTCTTCTTCTTACTTTTTGATAGTTTTTACCAACGAAAAGAGAATTTCCATCTTGTATTTAATCGGTTGTAGCGAGTTATTCTGTTTACCTACTTTCTTATATATTCTTTATATATTGCATAGGTGTTTGATGTTTACTAGTTTACTATATAAAGCATTGTACACTATAGAGTGTCTTAATAAGTTAACATTTGATGAAAACCGTTTTTATGGTGCGAAAATATTGACACATATTTGGATTTACAAATCTAGATTATTTATTGCGCGAAATAATCTTGATACTTCTCAATATTTTCATATAAAGCAGAAACATTAATTAAATAACTTTGAATGAGTCAATCTCACCTCATTTATTTCCTACTTCAAAAATGGATTGAAATTAGATTTTAAGCAATTGATATTTTATGAAGAAAAAGCATCGCAACCCTAACCCTAACGCTAAACCTAAGCTTAACGCATCACAACTTCTGTTGAATCATTGTTTATGTCAAGTTCCAGTATTGCAACCGAAATAACATCTGCATCAGTTCAATGCATAAACAGAAGTTGAAAAATAAAATACATGTTTTAGAACTATTCATCTATAGGTAAAAAAAAAAAGAGAGCGTTTACATCATAGACAAAGTTTGAACTGTATGTCCCCTCTGAGTTGCTGGGTCATATACTCAGATTGTCGGTTTATAAAACTCAAATTACAATAGATAAGACTCGTGGCGCAATGGATGAAGTGATAAGTAATAATCAGTTCTAAGTGATAGTGGTTGAAGGTTTAATCGCCGCTGCAGGCGATACTAAATAAATAATTAAGAATTACTAAAAACTTCTACCCGAAAACAATCTACCTCCGTGGATTTAATAATGGGTCCGGTTCGAAATTCAGTACAGATTCCAGAATTTGACATGAAGATTCCCGAGTTCGGCAAGATATACCTGTAGAATATTAGAGGTTACATCGGCCGAAACGTTGTGAGAATAACATCCAAGATGAGAACAGTAATCCGAATAATCCAAATAATCTAAATATCGATCCTTATCTAAAGAATTCTGAAGCATTTCTTTGTGTATGTAATAAACATTGTGAGTTAATAATACTTCGTAATCTAGTGGAAGATGATCCTTTCTCTTTCCTGTTGCCCCTTTATCACATGAAAAGACGTTGCTAGTCTTTCCTTCATCTATCGGTATTTCTAGGTGCTCGACTGAGCTTCAAGCTCTATCCTAACCCACCTTAAAAACATTCTCAGCAAGAACTCGTCTTCTATCAAGATTGCAAAGAACTTTCCTTTCTTCCTCCGTGTACTTCAAATGAAACGGAACTTCCATGAACAAAGTTTATTTCCAACAATTTCTAACCTGTGAAACACGTTACCACGGTAATGTTTCCATACAGGCTATAACATGGTTGTGTTCAAGTCCAATCTCATCCTGTGAATTAATGATAGTTCTCAATCATTCTATAGTACTATTCCATCATCCAATTGAAAATCTTACTGACCTTTATCTTTGAGTGGCTTTTTGCCTTTGTAAGTGGTGAACCTTTAGTATAAAAAAATGCGAATTACTTATGTTTTGGGTACCGGATAGAATTCAACATAATGTAGAAATGGATAACAGTATTAATATTACATATTACTTCGTAGTAGTGTGCTTAGAATGCATGAAGTTTAATAACTTCATGCATTCTAAGCACATGATTGACGGAGTTGAAATCAGGTCTGTTTGTCACTTAATACGAGGGTGGATATTGGATTGGCCAGTTAAATGTTACATAAATGAATCAGAAGTTAGATATTAGTTATAATTTGAACATTTTCTAATAAACATATAATAATGTAAGCTCCTGCTAAATAGGAGCTGTTAGACCACTCATGCCAAGATAGACAGAAGAAACTAAAAAAACTCATAGTAAAGGAAAATACTTTAATTAATATATTTTTAAGATGAATAAATAGTGGCCGTTTTTTCTACATGTTCGTGCTACCTGTCCAAAGAGACGTATCCAGACAAGAACTCTCGTCCACGATATATATATATATATATATATATATATATATATATATAGAGAGAGAGAGAGAGAGAGAGAGAGAGAGAGAGAAATCTTCACTTTTTTCTGAAGACGTTCAAATCTCTCGTTTCTTGTTTTTCTCCTGTATTTGAATTTGTTTTCCATTTGTCTTTTTTTAACACACACATACATATATATATATATATATATATATATATATATATATATATATATATATATATATATATATATATATATATATATCAGAGGAAAAATTATTTTAATCAATGAAACGGGCAGGTGGGAACGAAAAGGAAATTGCTAACAATTTTCTTAAGGCCTTATCGTCTGACCCTCTAAGAGAAACCGTCAAAATGATAAATTAAAAATTAATAAGATCGAATGATAAATAAGGGGGAAATTGTTTCAGTTGGAGAAATAAATTGAGAGAGAAAGACAGGGATAAATCTCTCAACGTTATGGAGGATTATTGTTACCTCTGAAATATATCTTACTATTTTGTTGTACTCGAAATCTACTTTATATATATATATATATATATATATATATATATATATATATATATATATAGAGAGAGAGAGAGAGAGAGAGAGAGAGAGAGAGAGAGAGAGAGAGGGGGGGGAGAGAGAGAGAGAGAAAATGTAAAAACCATATATATCTATATACAAATATTTAAATATATAAACTACATAATATGTAGGGAACAAATTTTCACAAATTCACCAAAAAATCAGTTTTTAATAATATACAATTGTTTCGCTCTACCACTAAGATATATCCAATGTTCGAAGCGTATGAGGCATTTATTTTTCTTGAAGACGCGATCATTAAAGAAGAAGGTAACCCTCCAGACAGGAAAAAAATGTTTTGCATTTCGCATTCATTTATTTTTTTTCTTTTGTATTTCTTTGTATGTTATTATCACAAAACATCTTGTTTTTATTTTTTTTTCCTTCAATGGGGATGTTTACACCCGCACATCTAAATCATGGCATCTTCGTACCGTGCGTTTTAACCATCCCGCATAATTGATTTTATCGTTTGCCATAGATATAGCTACATGGATATGTAGCTACATATATATATATATATATATATATATATATATATATATATATATATATATATATATATATATATATATATATGTAGCTACATATATATATATATGTAGCTACATATATATATATATATATATATATATATATATATATATATATATAGTATTTTACAAAACCTAGCATATAAACATACATAGCTACTGCTCTTTGACCTAACTCTGTTAAATTAATCAAGCTATATATGATGGGGAGTTATGGATGTCAGAGAATTGATAAAAATTAGTTATTTAATTTAACTAGCAAATATATGCTCCCTCCGGTCGCATAATTTTGCTAGGCTGCCGCGTCAGAAATGAACGCTTACCCGTAAACCGATGGAGTCCCAGTCATATTTCTTGGGTGGTTAGACATTGGTTTTCTTTGTTTCCGACCAAGAATATTTTAGTTAAAAGTAAAGAAAAAAAAAATTTCGACCCAACCCCAATTTTTTTTACCCTCCCTCATAAATAGAAATATTTTAAGTTAAAAAAAAAAATTGCCCCCCCAAAGAAAATTTTTTTTTACCCTCCTCCATACATAGAAATATTTTTAGTTAAAAAAAAAAAATTGCCCCCCACCCCCACCCCACCCAAAAAATTTTTTTTTTTTTTTACCCTCTATATATAGAAATATTTTTAGTTAAGAAAAGAAAAAAAAATAGTTATTTAATTTAATTATTGATGT
The DNA here is from genome assembly GCA_963556195.1 of Sepiola atlantica. Taxonomy (NCBI): domain Eukaryota; kingdom Metazoa; phylum Mollusca; class Cephalopoda; order Sepiida; family Sepiolidae; genus Sepiola; species Sepiola atlantica. The sequence goes on along the minus strand of OY744521.1, from coordinate 129,348,162 downwards.
TTATTTCTGAGTTAGTCGTCTATTTTCGATTCAGACCGTTAATTTGTAATTTACCTTTAACTGGTTTATTAGTGTAGATTCCGTACACATAATATCCTATGAATACATTTTTCCATTAACAGACACTAAATTCGTAGTTGTGAATTAATAGATAAATTAATACATAAATTAATTATCTTCAAACCATTGAGCGACAATAGGATTTGTCATTGTACACTTTTCTTAATAGAAATTAAACACGAGGTCAATCAAAAATTATGAGTTTGTTCTTTAACATTTATACTTGACTAAATTAGTATTTATTGACCAACACAGCAGACTTGATTTCATTTTCACGCTACATACTATATACACATCTTACTTTTCTAAAATAAAATTTAGGTGACTAAAATAGTAATTATTTACCACCTTCATGTGCTACATTAATATAAATTACATATATTTTCCAATAATCAAATTAAATACATTCTTTTTTTTCACATTTCCTTTGTACTTTTAACACAATATATAGATCAGATCAAAATTGATTTTATTTTTTTACATCCTACATGACTATAATAGAAACTATTTTCGTTACACGTGCCACATTTTCCCTCATTTAATAATTTCTGTTACTTATAGTTAAATATGATATAATAATTGTTTCTTTTTCTTTAAACATAATATATTTTTACATGGGCCACTTTCATTCATTACTAATCTTATTTCAATTCTAATTAAATACGATATAATAATTGTATTTATGGGACTTTTAACATATATATATATCAGAATTTATTTCATTTTCTCGATCTCATTATTTATCTTTTCGATTACGGTTCTTTCCACGCAGAAAACAAAAGAAATATGCTTTCAAAAAAACTTTCTATTGGCCGTACTACAAGAGTAGTTGCCTCGAGAAAGAGAACTCGACAAACAGAAAATAATGAGCAGTCTCAAGAAGAGCGTTTGGATGCTTCCTTCCACGAAAGTCAAGCTTTTGAGTTACAGGAACGAGATCATCTTGTCGCCGAGACATATGAGGTGGAACAAGCGAGGCGTACTGAGACAAACACAAATTTACATACTTGTTTCTCAAGCAAGTTTCTAGTGGTATGAAGGCCGCAATTATGATGTTGCGCATAATTATCACATGCGCAGAGACATCTAAATAGACACCATGACTAACGGAATAATGTGTACAAAATGTAAAGCTAAAAAAAATGGATTAAAGAATTAGCAGGTATGTGTTGTTCTGGTGGCAAAATTATTCTTCCAGATTTAGGTACACTCCAGGAACCATAAAAAATCCCTTATGGATAACACTTCGCATTATTCAATACATTTTAAAATAAAATATAAACAATTCTAAATCGTCTTAGAAACGATCATATACCAAATATTCGTTGATTTTGAATTCTTGAAACTGCTATAAATAATGTTGTAAATTTATTTGTCTAAACTCTCTCTCTCTCTCTCTCTCTCTCTCTCTCTCTCTCTCTCTCTCTCTTATATATATATATATACATATATATATATTGTTGGAACTTTAAAACGGCTAGGGCTCGAATTCTCACAACAGACACGAAAACTGAACCATTGCAAACGCCAACAGTCAACAAAGCAACAAACAGGAAGAAAAATAAATAAATAAACGCTAGTGCGCGCTTACCTGCTTTTCAAAGTTGCGACGTTGCTCCTTTAGCGTCGCGGCTCGTTGTGCCTGGTAACATTTTTATATTAATATGAAAATGAGACCCTTTCATAGGCTAAGGGGAACAAATAAAGTGTTCTCTTAAAATAAGTAAAGTTGGAGAAATAACCTCTCGGTGGGAGAAAAAAAACCCAAAGGAAAACACCGTCTTACCTGGACAGAATGGCCAGCCAAACGTACATAACTTAAAAATAAATTTAAAAAATAAAACAAATCTCGGCCGAGATTCACTCGAAGATAATCAGAGAAATTAGTATCTTTGGCCTTCCCAATATTAATTTGGACGTTAGTCACGTTAAAACTAATTGGTAACTTATTAGGTTGGCCTGAGGAAAGAGATAGGGGGGATGCAAAATCGTAACTTGTGTCCACCTCATGTATGGAATACAGACACCCCCAACCGCTCCCAACTGAACTGTTAAATACCCAACCTCTCCTCCATCTCGTTGCTAACGTGATTCACGTATGCTAATTACCCCCTCTTCAAAGAAAAATAGGTAATCCTTACACCCCTCAGAATTGAGGTATGGAAAATTCTTTCAATATATATATATATATAGAGAGAGAGAGAAGGAGAGAGAGAGAGTAGGAAAGAGAGAGAATATGACGATATATATAAAGAGAGGGACAGAACGATAAAAGGGTGAACAACAGAATACCTCCATCGGATATATAACATCGATATTATAATAAGACTATAATAATCGATCTTTGATAGTTAAAAAAGGAACTTTCAAAATTGACCGCAATTTAGTTTACAATAGTAACGTGATTTCGGTTACAGACGAATATTACATTTCGTAATTAATATGAGAAACTTCTGTTTTGCGACCACTTCAATTCTACAATTACGTGTTGGCGTTTCCTCTTTATAATGGAATTAATAAACGACACTTTATTGTAGTCATCGTCTGTCGTCATTAATTTCTACCGACATCACCCGACAGCTTTCAATTCTAGCCATGACTCCGATATCATCAACCATCCGACCCAACCAATACAAAGTCCATTTTGCTGTCTTTTTCTTCGCTCACCATTTAATCGATTCATTTGTGTGATTATATACTAACTGGTGGAATACCCGTACTATGACACATACAGTATAATACGCTAGACTTCGAACGGGTAAGAAAAAAAAATTTCTTACCTAAAAGCAAGCAGAACTTCCATGAACATGCTTAAAAACAGCTATATGCTAAAAGGTGTTTGAAACTAGAGATGTATATTCTTTGTTTTGTTTGTTTGTATTTTTACTTATAGACACCTGATATCGATTCTAAATATGTCGATCATTGTAAAACGTTTAGACTTGATATCATTTATATCTGTTTATTTATGGATTAAATGTCATTAAAATCAGAGGCAAAACATTTTCCGTGGGAGTAAGGGGGTAATGTTTTCCAGTGACCCCTTTCAAAGTTGCATGTGATTAAGTCCAAAATACTTCAATGCAATCAAAACATACTACTATGTCGAAAAATAGAACTTCACAACAAAAGTTATCGTCTGAGAAAGGTTTATCTTTCTTGGACTGAATAGCCCATCATAGGGTCTGAATTTTGGTCTATGTTTTCTCCATTATAGGTTCTACTTTTGGTCTATGTGAGAAAACAAAAATTTGCTTTCGATCAGTTTGTTCGAGTTTTATATTTAGTCCTGTTCAATATTTGAGTTTTTAAGTTATATGTAGAGGGAGTCATTGCTCCATCGACTACATTACCCAAATTTATTGGGACAGAAATTAAGACATTCACCGGAAAATAGTGCATCCGCTAATTTTAAAACTTATTTTAACAAATCTGACTTTTTTTATTTTCAATAAAAATACCTTTCTGCATCCTATTTGATAGACACATTCGGTAAAATAAAAACAATACAATTTACGACAAGAAGTGACTATTCAGCCGAAAATTGTGCGAATTATTTCGCCGAGGTTCAAATACAAAACTTCATAATAAAACTAACCGAAACTGGTCTCGTATTAAAACAACACATTTTAACGAAGAAGATTCTCCTTGGGATTAGAGCACTTAATTTTACTTTTAACAAACAAAAAACTCTCTAACAAAATCACAATAACCATTTGTTTAAGTACACACATTTTACTATAACAAAAAATGCAAAATCTCTCGACGTTACTTTTAGTGTTAACAAAAAATATATACATAAATCATATTTACGCTTATATTGTTGGCTAATTCGTTTTATTTGTTATTTTGTTTTTACATTTTTTATTTTATTTGCTTTTAAATGGGTAGCTGTTATGTTTACATACACAAAACTTAAAGTAACAAGTTCATCGCGATATTCTCTTGCATGCAATAAAGTTTTAAACCCCGTACAGGATTGACTGTAGTCATGGGAGAGAAAAGCGATGTACTTACCTTGTGTTGTTGAATTCCTAACTAACCAATATTGTAATTTATTAACGCCCTCCTCACTGCTTGTCAATTAAGGGGCTCATGGATTGGCTGTCAGACATCCCAACCTATACTCCCTTAGGGTCACGTGAGTCAGCCCATAAAAATGCTTGCATGGCTTGTTATCGATCCTTCATTTCAACCCAGTAGGACCACAGCTGGACCCCTCGGTGACAAAGCCCACAACGGCAGTCACGAGAGAGCCTTCCAACTCATCCTTGGTACCCACCATTTTGGACTAAATCGACTATATCTCGACAGAGCCCTAGACGGCAGTTCGGATTTAGCCAAACCTGGTTCCCAGATTCGCAACTTTGGTTGGCATCGGCCCGCTTGCATTGCAACAAAAGTCTCTAAAGACGGCACTCGCAAAAGGCTTTTACTTCCCCATGATAAGAGCCAGAATTGAGGCGCGTACACGTGCAACCCGTTATCCGAACTCTTTAATAAAATAGGTTTTTGTGAAAACGTTTTCGCAACCCAACTAAACCTACCTTTTTTCTAAACTTTGAATACACCATTTTGTTGTATATATATATATATATATATATATATATATATATATATATATATATGCCTTAATTTTTCTCACCTAGAAAAACTGCTTCGCAATTATATACAAGTGTTGTTGTGTTCCTTCTCACAAAAGCTGTCGCCCTGTTTCTATTTTAGCACTTATCTACACAATTGTAACTGAATTCTCACGTGCGAGAATTGAACTTTTTTCAAGTAGTCTAAGAAAGTAGGCTAACAAAGGTTTTTAACTTGGATATTGGGCATGAATAACATCTCTTTCAGATAAATCTTTAAAATCCAACTTAACAATATAAAAATTTCGAGACATAAAATTCCTGACATTTCCTGACAAGTATGTCCCTTATTCCTGACAATTACTGACAAAAATAAACGTTTTTCCTGACAAAAATAACTTATTAAATTAGAAATAAAAATATATATTTTGCATGAAAAGCCACATAGGGCCCACTCCAAGCCAGCTTTACATTCTCTTAATGTTTTAGATTGTAATGATAGGTAGCTATATGCTTAATAATAAACTAACACCAGAAAACTAGTAGCCCCTGCCATTGTTTTCATGTTTTTATTTTATTTCTTATATAAATATGAATATAAAAGGTACAAAAACAGACGAAGTAGCCTTTTTCAAGGCAACAGTTGTCACATTAATTCCTGACATTTCATTAAAAAATAGGTACAAATAAGTACAATTTACAATAAAGGAATGGTCAGTTGGTCGAATTCTGGGGCAAGGCTCTTGCATAACCACTACAGAACAAGTTCATGAACAGACCAAAGAACATTTCTTGTCAAGAACTAGTCAAAGTTAACTTCATTATCATCAAGATCTGACTGTGGTGAGTTGCTGCAGTTGAGGCCTTTGCAATTACCACGCAAGTTTGAACAGTCAGTTTCATGTTTCCTGCAACTATATTTTGCTGTAGTACACCCTGAAGTACAGTTACACCTTATTATAGCCAACAAATTTACAGAACAAGCTGGCAAGTCAGTCTTCATTGGTTGTAATTTACCATCTGAAAGTTTCCATCCCCACTCGTCAGGTTTTACCTGGTTTCTACATTTCCATTCCTGAATTTGGAAGTAAACTCGAAGACTGTAGAATTTCGTAGCTGCTTTTGTTGGTGGCAATGATTTGGCCGCAACATACTTTGAGCTTTTTGCAACCTTTTCCTTAAAGCGCCTCAGTCGGAGATGATTGATATTTTCCCCATCATTACCTTTGTACAGGTACACTAAAGCCTTCTCCCCAGCTTCAATAACCTCTTCTGCACTGCTATCCTTGCCAAACACTTCCGTCAGTTTGAGGAAGTTTCTATTGTTCATCACTTTTCGGAGGGATGCTGCTTTCCTAATTCCATAAACATTGGATGTGGAATCACAACCCAGTAGTGCAGGGATGAAAAGAATGTTGAAACAGACCACATCTCCCAAAGATTTCCTCATCTCTTTGATGATCTACACTTTCACATTTTTGCACTATCCTTTGATTGTGGCGTGAAGAAGATGTAACCATCATCTCTATTTGCATGATAACATAGAAGGACCAATAGGTCAGTGTCATCTGCTATCAAAATGGTTTCTCCTGTATGTGCCAGTTCTATAGCAGTCTTCACAATCAATACATCAGCGTCTCCAGGTACATGGACTACTTTACAACCTGCTTCCTCCAAACTCTTTCCCAGCAAGTTGATGAACAATTGTTTGTTTTCTTGATTAGCTAGGAAAACATCCTTTTTTAATTTGAACACCATTAATGGGTCAGTGACACATACACACAAAAGTGCCTCCTGCTCGGCGTCGGTGAGTTGTGTCTTTAATAGATGGACCACTTTCGTACTCATCAAAGACAATGCATGCTTTTCCATATCTACTTGTGACATATTTGCGATATTGGGCACAGATCTAATCACATGTGTGACCTTTTGCCATGGGAGGCGTTGAAGTAGTGCACCACCATCTAAGAAATACTGTGGATCTAAAGACTGTGGACCTGATTGTACAGAGGAAGTCAGTTTCCATATTGCGTCTGCCAAAGCCGTTTTCGTTTGCCTCTCGCGGTAGTCCGAAAGAATCAAAAAGTGCAGGTGGATAATCACAAAGCTCATACTGGAAATGTTCTTGCTGCTGCTGAGTTAAGGGTTCATTGGTAGATAGCACACAAGTCTCTGGAATAGGAGTTGTGGATCAGTCTCATCTGCTTCATCATTGCTGAGCGAAACTTTTGACCCAAGTGTAATTGCCTGATTCTTTCTTTTAAAAGTGTACTCGTAGACATTTTCTCCAACCATTGAAGCTATAATTGCCTCTCCTATGGAGTTTGCTCTGTCCACATTCACCTTGTTTTGTTCTTCAGTTACTCCACTTGAAATGCTGTGAATGGACGGATCCTACGTGAAAGGGTTATATGTATGGAGAAACGCAAGGAGCTTCCATGTATTCCTCACATCTCGCTCTGTTCTAACTGAAGTAGCCTCCTGGTGCTGTTCACTAGTGCCATAACGAATGCCTGCTAGTTCTTGCATTGTAAACTTGATTTTAGCAAACGCTGGCAGTGATAGCGTCTAAACCAATCGTTGAATTTCGTCTATTCCTCTGCCATGAGTAAGACCTCCAGACGTCTTCATGCTTCTCATCTGCTCAATAACCAGATCCGTTGACAAGCCAGCCCAGTAACGATCACTCCGTCTAATCACATGGAATCCTTCAGAAAATTTCTGGTACACTTCAGGATGGCTTTTCGGCAGCCCCTCCATTTGCTGCAAGTACAAGTAGGTTGACTTTGCATATAGAATGTGTCCTGCTGCAGCCAATATTTGCAGAATCTTTTACAGCGTCAAGGTGCAATTCCCAGTTCCAGGTGCGCACTTCCTTGATAAACAATTGCAGGATTTTAATCATATCAAGGTATTTAATCCACAATTCTGCTGTTCGCTGGTCAACCATCGCATCCTTCACATGGTTGATTCTCTGGGAAATCTTGGTCATAGACTTTGATGACAGAACATTATTCAATGTCTCAGTCCCATCAAGAAGACCTCTCAATAGCCCCTGAGCTTCCTTCGGGTCTTCATTTTGAGAAAATGACTCTTCTGCATCAGTGTCGGTTTGATCATTCTCAGTGACATGTGAAACTGGCAAATCATAGGCTTTCGCTAACAAAATAGCATTCAGAGCAGCATCAATTAAGACGTGAGCACTAATGGCGCTTGCAATTGATTTGCCACTTTGCATGTGCTTGATTGCGTTTTCAGCATACACAAGTTCAAAAAGTTCTTGCAATCCAGAACTTGTCATCAAATGACAAATTGCGCCCAGAAAGCTTATCTGTGTATGGAGCCCACCAAGTCGCAAGACAAATGATTGTAGGGGACTGAAACTAGGCTGTGACTCGACTATCATCATTGCTTTGTACCAAAGTGGTTGATCGAATGTTAGAACTGGTGTAATGTTGTTTTTCCTGGCTAAATCAATAACGTTGAGTACACGCAGGTTGGGTTACCAGAGTCCATGTCGATCATTGGCAGAAAAAACTGCGGCTGATTTCCCAGTATATGTTCCTTTGTGCACGTACTGCATGCGGGTCGGGACAGATGTGAAATTTATAAAACCTCCCAAAGGATGTCAGCATTAGCAGTGGAATCGACAACTTTCTTGTACTGGAGCTCTTTAAATGTCAGTGGTGGTTTGTTTACGTGCTGTGAATCTAGGTACTTGATGTTGATCCTTCCAACCCTTATTATATCTTCTGAAAGGACCTCAATCTTTGGAACTTGTTTTGCTTTAACTTTTCCGGACGTAAAAGATGCTATGATGCCCACACCGTGGAATGTGTTGAATCAATCAATACTCCTTACATTATGGTCCACATTATCAGCTACGAACTGCACAAATTCAGTTTCAACAGGGGAGAGAGTTTCAGCGCCATGAACAAGAGCAGAACTTCTTTCGAATTTCTGGACTTCCGAGTTACATGAAGAGAAGCCATGCTTATTCAGAGTGTCAATTAAGAACCTCGATCCAAATTGGTCATGCATTTCCACTGCTAAACTAAACTGCAAAGGTGTAAGGAAAACTCTGGGTCTAGCAGCCTGCATTATCGCTTGACCAACTGATGCAGGTTTCAAATCATTGTCTTTGCCTGCAAATAGCTATCTGAGAAAAATCAACAATCTTTTAGGAATATATTCAAGAATCGCATCCTGTCCAAGATCATTCTTAGACGAATAATATTCTGAACTTGTCTGGATACCTTTAATGTCATTCTTGATAAGCTTGGCTGCCGTCTATTTGATTCTAATTGCCTCTGGTTCTGAATTGTCTGTTGAGCTGCTCTGTGCATAGAATTCATGGACAATACATTTTGCTGTACCTAAGAAGGTAACAACATTATGTTTCCCATTAATATCAGTCACAATGATGTTGTCTTTGAAATGTTCAAACATTCTAGATTTCAAAGCCAGTGTCCTCGAGAATACCTCCATTTGTTTTAACATGATCGACAATGGTGAGTTGCTCCTCGTCATTTTCCTGCAAATATTTAGCAACTTTCAGAAATACCTGTTTTCTCTTTGAATCCTCTGGTCTACTAAGATTTTGTTTCTTAGAAAAATCAGCAGAAGAGAATGCCTTAGGAATGTTTTTATTGGAATCGAAGTTTGCAAAACACGTTCTGTGATAACGTGCTTTTTCTTAAACAAGGTCAGCCATATAACATATTCTACCTTTAACAGTGGATGCCCAGACATCATTTTTTCGAATTTTTTCACAAACTTTTAACACTCTGTCCTTAAACTCAATAGTTTCTACATGGGAAACATCAACACCTCTTTTCCTTCTATCAGATTTTGCTCCAGAACCACAAAGAAAGACAATGTTCCCTAAAGTTAAACACACACAAAGAGCGGCTTGCACGGGATAGCATTTCATCATGGGTGACCGTAAAAGGTCAATTTCTATGTGTTTGGATTTTATTCAACACTGCCTGCATTTCTTGTGAAGACGTTGACCAATCTGAATTATGATCTTCTCTCCACGTTGTTCAGAAGCTTTGTTAATGGAATCGAGGTCCTTCTGGCTGATTATGAATGTTTCTTCATTACTGGACAGTTCATTGTTGTCAGTTTGGCCAACCTGAAATTAGAATATGACAGAATATTAAGTTCCTGCAGTAATACATCAAAAGAGAGAAAATAAGGCATAAGAAGTTATAATTATATTTAACTTTATGAAAACTGTTGGTTTTATCAAATTTCACATTGCTACGTTTTGTAGTTTTAAAGATGAACTTACAGAAATTGAATTGAGAAAGGGGAGGCAAGAATCGGCGGTAATCTTTAAAGATGGCGCCCGTTGACCCCTTTCCTGAAAGGCTAATTTTGGTAAACTTTTTTTTCTGAAAGAGAGATTATTCATGCCCAATATCCAAGTTAAAAATCTTTGTTAGCAATTTGTTGGAGGTTCAGCCAAAAATCAGCTAGATTGACTGGACTACAGGGTAAACTTAATCCCAACACCAAAGCTTCTTTTTTATTACTAAAACTTATAGTTACTAGAGTCATGTGACCTGTCCCATATGATCACTAATTGTAGTTATAATAGAAGGGCAATGCTTCTCTCTTGTCTTGTCTTCTAATTTGCTTCTTTAGCTGGTCGATTGTCGATTAATTTGAGTAATCAATTGTTACAATTGTTATTATTTGTTTGGCGAAGTCACACGACAAGCTACATTGTAAAGGTTTTCAGACGGTCAAACTACCTCGCGGAAAGACAATTTATTTCGCAACTTAAAGGTAAGTGCTATAGCTTCTCTCCTCGACCTGACCCGTTTTTATTTTCTTTTAGGACTCGATATTTTCATGTGAATAAAAATAAACAATCTTACCATAAGAAAAAATAACGCCCCGACTTTTCTTAAAAGTTACTTTTACTATTAACAAAGTAATAATATTCCTAAAGTATACTTTATATTTTTGTTTAATTCATTTCATTTGTTTGTTTGTTTTTGTTACATCTTTATTTCACTTTTAGACGCTTGATTATTACGTACGTGCGAACCTGTTCACTTTACATAAACAAAACTACAAAATGTCCCTTATTAACGGCAAAGACGCTCGTCTCTAGATTCTTGTGCAGCGTAAAATAAAACGTATTAGAAAAACTTTTTTTTTTCAAATAATTATGAAATGAAATACCGCAGAATGCCAGTAAGGACTTTTAAATGTCCATCCATCCATCCATCCATATCCCATAGCGTCAGGGGACGTCGTCGGAGAGTCAGGCTATCTATCTTAACTTTTCAGTGAGCACGAAAGAACCTGGTAGAGACCATGTTCTCTCTAGGCCAAATAGAGCACCTGGTATTCGCAAATAGTCGCCCATTTACTGCTAGCCAGGCTCAACATCGCCTAACTTCGGTGCTCTAACGGGAACCGCTGTGTCAACGTTATTATGCCGTTTAAACGTACTTATTTTAGTTAAATTATTTTTGGTTTAATTTTACTTTTTAAGCGCGTTCGCTACTTACAGATAAATGAAGTTGTGCATTAATACCGTGGGGTCTGCATTCGCGCCGGACATTGATAAACAGCAAAAACAATGTTAAACTTTATTTTAAAAATTAAAAAAATAAGTATCAAAATAGTACTATGGGGTTCAGGAATGGGAGTAAAATGTTATGAGATTCCTCACTATTTCCCGGGCAACACCAGGTATCGCACAAGTCCCCATATATATATATATATATATATATATATATATATATATATATATATATATATATATATATATATATATCAGAAAGACTCTACCAGATGGCGAAACACTATTTTATTTTTCTTTCATTTCTATTCATCAGTAGTTTATTTATTTTTTAATGGCATCCATTTTGAAAATCTAGAAAGCTAAAACTGTTTTCTTTTCCTTTCCTCTCTGCTTAATGGAACACTCATCGACGAACGATTGGTGGTTTCCTCTCGTCGTCACCAAATGCTTTTTGGGACTCAAAACTCAAAGAGTTTAAAACGGACACAGCTGGGGTTATTCGGTGCTCGAATTTACTTCATAGTAAAAATAACAAAGACTGCATTGACGTTCTACTCTGGCGAACTTATTGATGACACCCGAAGGAGAAAAGGGAAAACAAACCAGACACGTTAAGTATGTTAAGAAATTTTTTTTAAAACACATTTTATGTGCCCGTATTTTGAGTGTGCGTGTGCGTGTGCGTGTGCGTGTGCGTGTGCGTGTGCGTGTGTGTGTTTCGTTGTGCATCTGCCTATTCGTCTATATGTATGTATTAAATGAGTGTTTTCTTTTTGCTGTTTAAGTTTATGTATAAGTAAGGGTTACAAGCGCAAACTGTGTGCTTGGTATATCAGGTGCAAGTTAAAGTTGGAGCCATGAAATAAATTTTATTTAATATACCAGACAAATATGATTCCATATCTACTCGGCCCTATTAAGGGTGAAATGGCGAGGCAGACTCGACTCTGAAACTTTGACAGGACAACAACTCTAAGAGAAGAAAAACTCTGAAATAAGTGTATAAATTACTAAAAGCTTTATATATATATATATATATATATATATATATATATATATACACAATTTTTTGTTACTATTTTTACTGGCAATAGTACACCGATGTTTACCGGTGCGTTTATTATTTGTCGCTTCCATGACCGTTCGTTTTTTAAGGATATACAGAGGACTACATTCGTTCACCCTTAATCGGACGTGTCATCAATCTTTGAATATATTGATTTTTTAATTAATTAATTTACAAGTTAATTAATTTAAAAAGATTATATATATATATATATATATATATATATATATATATATATATATATATATATATATATATATATATGAAGCTTTTATACATGAAAAAACACAATATACATGTATTAAAAAAATAATACAATGCAAGCCAAAAAACAATTTATATAGGCAATCCATAAGAAATGCCATCCATCGAAACCGCCCTAACTGCTAACAATACAGACGCATTCCTCTCTTCCGTATTCCTAGTTACAGCTGTAATATCCCAAAACTAATATACGGCTTCCAAGGGATTTAAATCCTTGGGATACTAACTAAATCCGCATATTACGGACTTAGAACGTGTATAAGCCGACTTTCACCGACCTTTTTTATAGCCTTCTAAGTGCTGGTTTCGTGCCTCTGTTTGACCTCCCTAAGGTTAGTCTAACTCATATCTTCTCATCCGCTCTCTTCAAGCCACGTGTCCTCACACTACTCACATATCCTACCCATCTTCTTACCTGTCCCCTCACACACCCATAACAAGGGCCGTCCTACATGATTTTACATATAAGGCACAACATTTCCTAACATCAACCACATTTATTCAATTCGCGAATGATGATGATGATGATGATGATGATGATGATGATGATGATGATGATGATGATGATGATGATGATGATGATCACAACCACAACAACAACAACAATAATAATAATAATAATAATAATAATAATAATAATAATAATAATAATAATAATAATAACAACAACAACAACATCATTAAGAATTTTTTTTCTTTACACCAAACAAGGCACATTGTCACTGAGACGTAAGGGGCTACTGTGAATTAGGGGCCAGATTTATAAGGGCATCCTAAGTGACGAGTTATAAAGCACGGTGTTTTTCCACATTAAATTTAAATTTCTGTTCGTAGGTACAGTCAGGGAAGCAGGGAGCAGGGAGAATTCCAAACGCTACCAGTTCGAGGAAGTAAGCTATTAAAGTATATAGCCTCCTGGCATCTGGGGACCTCTACAGTGGAAGGGTGGAATTTAGCTAATTGTTAGGCCGATCGGGTGTATTTACGTCGGGGGGCGACACCAGTACAGCAAATTTGTAGGGAACATTCCATTGAAGTACTTGTAAAACAAGTACAGGAAGGCAACATTGCGAGGATGGAACAGAGGCTGGAGCTTGGTAGACAGTGTAGAACCTGTCTAAGAGAGATAGATTTATAGATAGAGAGATTGATCGAGAGATAGAGAGATATTGACAGACCAAGATAGATATATAGATATTGACAGACCAAGGTAGATCGATAGATAGATATTGACCGACCAAAATAGATTGATAAATAGATAAATGTATAGATATCAACATATTAAAGTAGATCATATGGACAAAGAACATATCACACATACACTCCAGTTATAGTAATTAACACAACAAGGATGAGGATAGTAGACACAATAATTCATTAAATAATAACACCTTTTTCTGTTATTTTTACCTGAAAAGCCGAAGAGCAGAAAAACAAAATGTCTACTGACGAAAATCACACAACGACAGTAACCCGAATGAGTTGACATTTTTATTTTTCAACCCAATATTTTATTTATCTTTAAAATTTAACGAAAAGTTCAGTTGAGTAAATTCTCTTTATAACTAGTCTATTCTTAAGATATATTCATTTAATCTGCGCGTTTAACGATTAAACTCCTATTTCAAACTGAAGCGTGGCAGATTGACGGACCGACGGACAAATCTTCCGAGCAAAATGCGAGGACGCACTTACAACAACCAATCGAAAGAGAGGAATCCATTTCTTTCAAAGTTCTTTCTGTCTTTCGAGATGTCAAATGAAATTATACGAAATGATAAATTTCTTGGAATTCCAGAGAATTAAACCAATCGAAATTGTTATTGACGCAGTTCCGACCAAATTTCATTCCAAGATGACGCGATCACGTGATCAGTTCGCCTAGTCGAGGTTGTTGGAGTTTGGGGTTGCGGGAGGGTTGCAGACATCCGCTCTCGGCCAATGTCTAATCAATAATTAGTATTGATTTTCTGTGAAATTTCAATGGAATCGTTTCCTTTTCCGGGCAAATCGAATTAATTTCGCATTTGCAGACATTTTCTATTGCAAATGTTTATCTTTATTTATCGGGATTAAATCTTTGGAAATAATTTAACCAACTTTACTTATCTTATGCCTCGGCGTGTTGCTTATATGGATCGAATAACATCATAATATGTCTGGCTTTCTCTTCTTTCTCTTCACTTTCTACCTACTTTTTCATCTATAATTTTATCGTCTTCTTCTTCTTATTATTATTATTATTAGTAGTAGTAGTAGTAGTAGTAGTAGTAGTAGTAGTAGTAGTAGTAGTAGTAGTAACCTCACCATCTTTTCTCTACTTTTTCTTCTTCTTCTCTGCCACCTCCACCTTCTCTGTTTTATCCAGCTCCGCTTTACCTCTTTTAATTATTATTTAATCTCTTCACTTTTTCTTTTTTTTTCTTTTCATCTATGATTTTGTATTATTATTAGTAGTAGTAGTAGTAGTAGTAGTAGTAGTAGTAGTAGTAGTAGTAGTAGTAGTCCCATCGTTTTTCTTTTTCTATTTTCAAACTTCTTTTTTTTCTTTTTTCTTCTTCCCTAATTTAAATTTAAATACATTTCTTCAACGTAACTAAAAATTCAACTTTGATTATTTATGAAAATAAAATTATGTAACTGGTGCGCTGTGAATTAAAAAAATTATAAGAAGTAAGAAATAACTTATACTTTTTTTTGGTTCTATGTTATAAAAACGAAGTAAAAATTTTAAGAAATAAACAAAATACCTTTTGGCCACTCGTGATTTTTTTTTTATTTCTTCTCTGGAAGTTTTCAAAAACTGCGTGTTTCAGAATTCACCGAAAACTTCGTAAAAGCAAGACGATATTTCTCACTTTCTTATAAATTGTTTAATTCAAATTCATTTGTAATGAATTAAATATCGTTCGAAAAGTATCATTACATAAATTGATGAATTTTTTCATGTTCTAAATTCATAATTGTATGAAAATAATTGAAATATTGCTGGAAATAAATTACGTAAATTATAAGTAAGCGTAGAGTAAGAGGGACGTGTACAGTAAGAGGAATCATGAGCGGAAGTCCGAAATGACACGTAGGAAGGGAAGTCTTTTTCTTTCAACTGACCCGGCAAAGAAAGAGAGCCTTTGGATTTCGATAACTAATGCCCCCCCCCCATGGGGAAGGGATTGGGTATTTTAAGTGTATGTATGTATGCTATAAATAAAGAATAAAAAACCCCGAAGAGATTTTAGTATGAGAATGTCTGTGTTCGTCCACTGCACAGGCCTTTATCATCCCGCTCGTCGTGCCGGTCCAAAATTACTACTTGATTCCGATGGCGGTCGGAGTGTCAAATGTGTGGTCTCAGTCAATTCTGCAACAAAAGAACTCCCTGTTCAAACAAAACCACAACTCCGGTTTAAAATGCAGGTTTATTTGTTGTGAGTTACAAGTGTACTCGTTTCTTTTTCTGAAGGATAGACTTGCTAAATTAGATGTTTTCAACCTGACTGAATCAAGACATGTTCAAGTGTCCATCTTGCTTAGAGAGACACACAGATCCAGCTGACCGCCAGCTCTGAATGAAACAAACTGACTGTCCCGCGTTCAGAGAACCCACTTTAACTGCCTTTCTCTGCTCATAGGCTGGGATATATGTATTTTTTACCGGAACTGTTAGATTTCGGACTTTTTTCTCAGTCATCTCCATTCGGCCACCTAGAAGGATCAATCGAATAATGTCTAGCCTTATCTATGAACATCAAACACTCAATCCTCAAGGGGTCTCGGTCATTATTCCTGGTAAAACTTAATTGGTTCATAGCCACAGCAAGGAACCTCTGTTTAATGAGACACTTACATTTTTAGAAAAGATAGATAAGACTCTGGGTGGCCGAACTCAAAATCAGATATTTTACTTTCTTCTGTGATACCCCTTCTTCACTTGGCCGAACATTTCTCACCTGCAGCAAGTCTGCTACTTGCCTGTACCAAAAAAACATGCAAGAATAAGCATGCCACCTTTTTGTGGTGTTTGTTTATTAATAATTATAAAAAATAATTTATAAAAGCTGTTATTGAGAAGAGAGAGAAAACGTCTTCAACGACAGAGAGAAGCGAAAGTGGGGACTTCAGCTGTCACCTCACCACTGCGACTACAGTAATACAACCAGCTGAGTCTGTCAGCAAAGAACACTCTAACTACATTATACTTGTCCGTGTCCTATATATGGGTAAAACATAAACTGTTCTAGGCATGTCATATTAAACCATACGTCGTGGTAGTGGCCAAATTGGGTTAGACAGAATACGTCCTGTGTATGTTCTTGAATTACATCCGGTGGTTTGTATAAACATTTACATTCTGAATAACTAGTTAAACGAACCACCATGAATCAATATACTAAGATATTAAGAACTTGAAGCTTGTTCATGTGTGCGCAACGGTACTTTTTGCAGATTTACAAGTGATCCGTAAAAACATCCCAGCCTATCTGATGCGCCCACCAATGTATATAAATCTTTTGCCAAAAATGACTCGATTCGGCATTAAATGACCCGAAAATTGTTGATATGTCATAAAACAACCGGAAAACAACGAAGTGTATTGCGTCAATAGAATCAGTAAACAAGTCTGGTCTAATTCGTCTTCGATAAGGCGACAATAAAACTAGTTTGTCAGCATTAAACACCTTACAACAAAAGAAACGACTTTTGTAAACTATTTATAAAGCATCGACGTCATTGAAAACGATAATTTGCAATTTCGAGTAGAAAGTAAACAGAGTAAATTGAACAAACGAGTTTGACAAAGGAAAGACCTTTCTAAACTATTCATAAAGCATCAACGTTATTGAAAACGATTAGGAAATTATCTCTGGAATAAATAATATCGAACGAAGGGCTCTTCATGAAGAATTAATTTCCCGACGATAATTGATAATAAGACTTGATACCATGTTGTCTTTCTTGTTTTCTTCTTTCATAAAATCAGCAGATAATGTTTGGGGAAACTGGTGCAACATGGATGGAGGAACCGGCAAGCAGGATTGAATTCACGTTTGACTAGTTACTGTCACTTACGAAATAATGTTCATTAAAGGTAAGAATAAAATACGTTTCCACTTGTTTATAGTATTGAGTCAACACCTACTACGACCAAACGTCGCTCGAAGATAAGTGTTAATGTTATTGCCAGCTGGATGATGAGCAATCCAATGAGAAGATTGGAAACGATGGATGAGTAAAAGGTAAGATTTGATTATTTAAGAGAAAAACTCGACAAATATTTGCTGGCATTTAGATTTGAGGAAGACTATGTTGTAGTCAGCAGGAAATCAGTCTCGTTGAATTGTATTCCACAAATGAGTAGTTCTTGGAAGGAAACTCTTCATAGAATTTCCGTTTAGTTTGGTGTAAACAGAGCAAGAAAGGTAGGTTATTTGATGTTGTGGTAGCTAGATGAGTCTTTGCTGTAAATATTTTACAGAAGAGAACCATATATTAGAGCTCAGTCGAGTAACTACCATGAAAATAACAATAGAGTAGAGAAAGACAATCAATGTATAACATTAGCAGAGAATGTTCAGGAAAACTGGTGCAATGGTTAAAACCACTGACGAGGATACCGGCAATCAGAATTCAATTAATTTCACTTACGAAATAATAGGTTGGAGTAAAGAAATAACATCATTCCATGAAAGCAATTCTTCATAATGACTCGTTTACAATAATTATATAAACCACAGCCAATAATTATATAAACCACAAACCAACGATCTCAATTATTTCCACTATAAACTCATTGACCTTCAAATTTCTTATATAAAAAAAAACAATTCAACGAGAATCCAGATATTCATCAAAACGTTAGGGATAATCAGTCTCTATACAATATGCGTCTACATACTCTTACAAAAAACTAAAGACTGGTAGAGTTTGTTGATAGCTATGTGGTAACTATCTGTGTTATATGGTGGCACAAGGCAATGAGAAGCACTACTTTTTTGCGGCCTTGGAACAAACTTGGGGATGATGGAAATAACACTATTTTCTCTGAAAAATCGTCATCCCTAATTTAAATGGCCCCATGTTAGCTAATTGTAAGGCTGTCAATCAGAACTTGTGGTCAAAATAACCCAGGTCATTTAGTACAGGAAAGCTAAAGATCAAATAACATGCAGGCTGACAGCTGGTGTTAGTGACGGCCGACTAGGTGTGTTGTGGGCCGGTGGTATAGCCGCCATAGGGGATTTTTGTTTTTCTCGTTTTCTTTTTTTATGTCGTCACGAGAAAGAAAGGACAGTCGTTAAAAAAACGTCAAATAAACGAGACGCACTTTTCAGCGCGAACGATTTGAGAGTTTTGTTATTTTTTAAATGTAGTTAGAAAATAAATACTATTTGTATAAAAGGATGTCTTGTCCACTTTGTACAATGTGTTCATTTTTAATCTGCAATGATTCCTCGTCCAGAAGTCAAGATAAAAAATTCTCTGCAGAGAATTAATGACTAATGCCTAATGTGACCGGGGTTTTTTCCGTTCGGACAGGTAGTAGACCACAAGTTCTTTGGGATCTAAACACAACGTGGGCTCAAGGCAATAGTTAACCGTTGCTCCTAATGGGAAATGTGACTATTAACCAAAACGGCACGATGGTACTACAATAATCATATAGACAAAAGTCACGTTCACGGCGAATAACATCAATAACTATGTGTAAGCGTTTAGGTCGCAACAAACTAGCCCCGTGTGTGGTCTGTCTTTGCGTCTTCCTCGCGTTATGTTTTTGACCACGGAAGCTTCTAAGTCGTCGGACAGTGATCTTATTGAGTCGGCTGCCTCATGCAAAAAAGGTCTCGAAAGAAAAGAAAATAGAAACTCGATTGTACCGTAATACTCGATCCGTTTATATATGAAATTTCGATACAATTTGTACGAAGTAAAATCGCTCCCCCAAAACGGTTTGAATGTGGAACTTAAAATTCTACTAAGCCTATGATACAGCGATTTAGGTACGGGGCTGAAGTATACGGGAAGTTGTCACAGCTGTGTATTCCACTGACAGTAGCGAATCAGGCTGTCGATATGCGAAGATTATATTTAAATTCTTATATTTAAACCTTTTCTGAACTTGCGTGAGGCCAGGTTACAGTAATGTTTGTAAATTCTGTAATCTTTTCACCAGTTTTCCCACCTAAATTTTCATTAGTTAACGTTTCTCACAACTAAGCCAATTGGGTCTCCAATATTCTTTATTGGTCAATCAATTCGTTCTATTAGTTTCTTCACATTTTGGAGTAGCTCTTCTCTCTTCACTCCCACTCACTCTTGTTTGCCACTCCTACTATTACCTAGTACGGGAAGGGACTGGCGCATCTGACCCCACCCATATTCATTCTCTACTCGACTTTTTTTCAGGGTAGCGTCCTGTCATTTTGACAATTTTTTTAACCGTGTTGTCCCAACGATAGTATTATTTAATCAAAACTTTTCTTCCCTTTCGGTTATCTGTCAGCTTATAATTCGTCCATTAATGCTCATTTTGAACAGGCCACGAAACCATTTTTATATTTTAATTCAATTTTGTTCGATAATAATTCTGTATTCACTCACAACTTGGCGTCCCTTGAATCTGAATGTTGGGAACTATGCTTATATAATGTTGTTATTCTTGTTACTGGCCAGGGCTCGCCAAAGATATAATCTTTTATTTCTAGAATTTGGGAAGTGACTGGAAATCTGGTTTAAATCATTATCCCTAATATAACGACCACCGAGTGAGGTCGACTTATCTTGTTAGAGTGGGATTGGGAAGCTTAAATAAGTTATCGCCGTTCCCCCGGTTTTAATAACATTTTGGCTGGTCATTTCTTGAGTTCAATCCTTAACAAAGCCCTAAGAATTCTTCATGTATGATTAAAATATTAATTTCTCTTAATCATATTCCAATTATCATTTTCTCTTATAACCTTAGAGATCTATTTGTCATACAGTGTCATATATAAGTAAAATTGTTTATGTCGATCAATTTATGCTATACTTATGTCTCCATGTCCAGCGAGGATGCAATTGAAAACAAAGCACTATAATAAGATCAAACACAACATTTTTCGCGTAAAGTTTTACGTAGAATCAAATAATGGTATTATTTTGGCATTAGTGTTATTTACAATAAAATAGTAGAGTTTTTGTTCGCACTTGTCATCAATTTACATCAAATACTACGTTTAAATGTTTTATTTGATTTTATTTATAACTTGAAAATAAGGATGGGGTGCAAGACTGGGGTTGGGAGCAGGAGCAATAAGGGGTCCCTCATTTATTTGCAGACAGCACCGAGGTTGTCTGTTATTATGACAATAAATGTTAATATAAATAAAAATGGGTTTGTTTTTTCTGTAAGTCAATCGATTATTCCCTGTAATTGCTGTATAAGAAGGTAGGGAAATAGTATCCGTCTCCATTATGAATAAGGTTTTGCTGTGATAGAAGGTCCATGTGACTCCATAAATGAATAAAATAGATATAAGGTCCATCTGACTTCATAGATGAGATAAGTAGACGGCAACAGACGACATTGAAAGTTAATAGAAAACCTTTTATTTAGGGCTGTGTTGAAAAGGTATTAAAACATATGATAGTCAAAACAAAAGGGCGCCACGTATCTTTGTAAATGTAATCATGCGGCTGGCGACAGTACGTCTTGCTAGTACGATTTCAAAACTCTAACTGCTAAGGCGGGAAAACACAGAAGTTTTAATGTATTCTTACGATACGACATATGATTGACCAGTAAGCCTGTCTAATTACACCAAAAGAAAATAGTACTTCGAAATGTGTAACTGTTACAGCAGCATATTACTTTGCAGTAGCGTGATTTTTAATTAATTGTAGATGTATGATTCGCTATATTCATAAGGTTACTTGTTTATGATTGACATGGTTTGACCCTGAGGTTCAACTTTCGCCTGCAATAGAGATTGGTCAATTAATCATCTTACATGGATGGATGCGAAGTAATATATAAGTTCCAGTTTGAATGTTAATGAAGAAATGCGTGTAACATCTTGGTATAAGTGCGTTCATATTACTGTGGTGATGGTTTAGGCAGAGACAACTCAGTTACGGAATATGGATCTATGATTAAATAAATAAGATATGTTTTAATCTTTAAATGCTTTATTTTTTATATTGGTTTGAAAAAAGTGAAAACGTTTCATAGGGGTAATATAAAGTAGTATAAATTATTTTTGGAGAAAAAAATATATTTATTGAACAAAAACAAATGGTATTGCAAATGTGCAACAAATGGCATAAAATTTTACATGTATAACAAAATACTACAATTCAAGCCCTGTCGTTCACGGCGTCCGTGACGTCACCAATTTGGCCGTTCCTGAGTTCGGTTGGTCACCCGGTACTACTCGGGAAAAATTGCCGCTCTGATAAAGGCTGCAGATATCGAAAGGCCCACGTTGTGATTGATAGATCAGTGGATAATTATCCGGATTGGGTCAGCAACTTAGCACCACTGCGAAGCGAAGGGTCATTTTAAGCAGAACCAGTAAAATAGTTTTTAAAAATTATTTGGCTAGAAAATAGAAAACAAAAGAAAACTTGTATAATTTCAAGTCAAGATAGTACTATAATTTCTACTCCTGACTCTGTGTATTTGGACTAACGCTCTAATTGTTAACAGACGGGTTTTAGGTTTTTGACGAAATTGCCCAAGTCCGGTGGAGGGTCCGTCTCAGAGCAGCGTGGATTCGGTGAGCGAGAAAAAACAAGTCAAGTCTCTTCTAACTCTGTGTCTCAGACCGGCAAAGCCCAATCACCAGGTCTGGAAGGGGTCCGTCTTCCACCGACGTCGACCTCGATGGCGAGCAAAAGCGAGTCGTCTAGGCCTGTTGCGCCTGCCTTATATTGGAATCGGCTTTACCTGGCCCTACCCTTCTTCTAACAGAATTCAGTCAGCGAACAAAAGAAAAAAAATTTTTTTAATTTTTCCTTCATTATCCTTCTGCCTGTCATAATTGGGATTCTCAATCGCACCCGATCCCTCACCGCTCACTGGTGAGAGGAGGGGGGACCGTCTCAGAGCAACTCATTCAAAGATAACCGAGAAAATGAAATTCCACCAATGGCCGTAAGTCCTCCCAACTTATGTTCACCGAAACCAACTCGTTGACGAGATGCTTGGGGATGGGGGCCCTATCGGTTCAAATCACACCTGTCCTGTGTCTAAGCCCCGACTTCAAGCGAAACATGACATTCTTCAAACTAAATCAGACATCGCGGTGTCCGGCTAACATCTGTCTTATGCAGTGGTCGTTACCTTGATACAACAGTAACAATCTAGGCTGTCGTCCCAGATCGGGTGGCGCCCTTATCTTCTTTTACCGGTGTTTGGTTTAATGAAAAACATTTGTTTTTCTCTGTTAATTCACACTAGCGCGATGCTCTGATCGCCGACTTTCGTAGGCCCACTTCTAATTCATACTAGCGTGTATTTTTGCTTTCTATCTTCCGTAGGTCCACTCAACATTGTCACACAATGTATGCATCTAAATAATCATAATATACTAGAGAATCATAAAATAATTTTTACTTGCGATTATAATGACCAGATTTTAAAATTTAGGCTCTTGGATTAGGCAGATGAAACACCGATGACACTTGCCCGTTACATGGAGGATACCGATTACATATCTAATGGGGGTGCTGACGCAAAATCATACTGATACCTACTCACACTTGCCAACAGGCTTGTTGCAGATGTGAAACAAGTCGCAGTTTGACACATTTTTGTTGAATATTATATTAAATAGACATTTTGTTGGAATGTGTCGTATTTGAAATTAAAAGCATTGAAAGATTAAAATAAAATGGTCGCCACTCCTTAATCATGCATGAACATCCGAGAGAGAGAGGCGGTATACAGACAACAGAACAGCTTCAAACCGGTATCACAAGAAAGAAATCTTCCGAACCCATCCGATATGTAACTCTATGAGGAGACTCAGAAAAGTACGGAAGAATTAGTAATATCTTATTATAAACGTAAATATATGCATAAATAATTCATAGGGGGCTAATAACAATGCGTCTGTATATATATATATATATATATATATATATATATATATATATATATATATATATATGTTTTGTTTTTTTTTGTTTTTTTTTACGGCATATCAACCCTGTAGGGTTATCTGACGCCGACTCCATTTATATTGGTAAAAGGATTTTATGCTTGAGGTTCGTAATATTTTTAAATGTTTGACATATTTGGATGAATTGCTTTTATATGTGTATATTTCTTAAGTAAATAGTTTGCAATTGATTATTTTCCCTATGGAAGTTTTGTTTATTGAACTAATAGATATTAGATATTGGGGTATAAACCCACCATTTTCAGAAAGGACTATGATTTCTACTCTGATGCGTTTAAGTAGTCCCTTCATTGTACCAACATTGTAGTGTTTACGTCGCATGGGAGCAACATCAACACATTCTAACATAAATTGTTCCACTGTGTATGGCACTTGACAAGTCGCACACCATGGTGGCTCTTTCTGTTCAAGATCGGACTGTAAGAAGGAAAACAGAATACTGAATAACAAGGCGATGCTTTTAATTAAATCTTACTTGCTTCCAGATTACCCTAGATCACTAGAGTCGTATGTGTGAAACCGAAATATCACAATATTTCGGGGATATACTCCCTTTTTTCAAGTGTTTATTAATACAGTTTAGTAAAGATATGCACCCATGTTTTTTCAGGTTTAAATAAAACGACGATTCGTCTAGAAGTAATCATTTACAATGAATCGTTTTCAATTTTTGGTTATCTAATATAATAGATAACTAACATCAACCGGAAAGAGATTTCATGGTGCATCCAAAATGCATCGTTTACCTTTCCCCGTTATTGCCTGATGATGTTTGCTCAATATTTGATAATATTGGTGTTTTCCTTTATCTCAATTGTATATAAACATCGTTTCCGCCTGAACAAAGACAAAAACTTATGTACGTGAGTGAGACGGAAGGGGACTGAAGTGGTTCGTGTCTGTTGTTGTCAGCACGCCGTATAAACAACAACATTCTGGGTCGAATCCAATTCTTTCACTCCAAATAATGTGAGTCTTGCAATGCCACACTGGAATCGAAATTCATTATTACTGAAAAAAAAGAGAAAAAATATCGAATAACTAAATTGAAAAAAACAAGAACGCTCGTCATTGCAATAATATCAGAATTACTTGCACTTTAATAGTCCGATAACCTGTCCGTCTGCGCAGATAATTACTTTGCCATCATCGAAATTGTTTAGAAATACATAAAGCTACCTTCGAAATACTACATTGCAATTCTCGGAGGTTTAATTATTATTTGTGAAAATATAGAGTCTCCATTCACTTGCCTCCCCGCGAGGGCAAAGTTAGACACAAGGTCTGTTTTTAATGTGGGGAAAATCCAGCTCCCAAGAATGTGCATTGTGGATTGGTACAAAAATTAAAAAAATTGCCTCAGACTAGAAGTATTTCTTCTTCACTGACCGAAGACAGAAAAAAATAAAGTGTAGTATTAGAACAGATACTACACTTTTCTCCTAGCCAAAAGGTCAAGGTGTAACGATATTACGCCGAGATGATCGGAAAAGGGCAAGATAGTGAATAGAAATGGTAGATCAGGGGTGTGAGTAGGCGTTGCGTTTGGAATGCGACTACGATTGTTTTGATTATAACAAGGTTGATGCTAAAATTTAAATTGTAAACATTTGTGTTGTTTTCATTTTGAAGCAGGCTGATTCAGGAATGGATGAAAAGCAATTGAAGATGTATGTCATCGATTGACAGAGAATCGGGATGACTGACAGACCGACGAATTTGGCCTCCCATATAGATGCATGAAACTAAATTAAACTAAATATAGCCCAGATTAGTCACTCTTACGCCTAGTAACTGTGTTCCAGAATTCATGCTGATCGATTAATTAGTAGTGAATCCTTTACATACAAATATATGAATATATACACATACCTAACTTTATATATATACTAGAAGAGTACCCGTCAAAGGACGGGTAAAATCCCCCGAACAGTTATGTCCTTTTACAAAGCTTAAAATGAAGATATAATTATATTAAACCTTGTGACTAGAATCGTTATTCAAATTTTGATCAAAATCCATTGCATAATATGGATTCTAGAAAATATCTAAAAATGTAAAGAAATTAAGAAGAAATTTAAATTGAAATTCAATGAATCATGCTTAATTGGTCTAATGACTAGGGATCAAATTTAATGGAAATCTAAGATATTTGAACTTTCAAATAGGAGGTTGTGCTTAAATAAAGCTTCCTAAAGCCCCTTAAAAATTTGGAGACTATTTATTAATTGATGTCTTATTCCTAGTTTTAGTCTTTGCTTATTTGTATGAAACTGAATTAAACTAAATATAGTCCACATTACTTATCCTTACAACTAGCAGATGTGTTCTTGAATTCATAATGATTGCTTAATTAATTTAACATTATATCTTGATTTTAATCTTCGTAAGGAAACATAAAAGTGGTGCAAAACTGTTCTCTTCTGTGGATTCAAAAGTGTGTTTCTCCTCTATAGATGATGGATTTCTTCACATTTGACAAATAAAACATAGCCGTATGGAAAACATATACCCACGTTAAATTATAGGTGGTAATATAATTTAAATTTTAATATTTCGAGCGGTTCTCGACTCTAAATAAAAAAAATGTATCATTTTATAAAAATTGAATGTACATGAAACCGTTATTAAAAAATCGACATTTTCCACTTCGTGTAGCATTCATTCTTTTTTTAACGTATAAGCCGGTCCACGTGCAATCCTTCAGTACAACAAAGTTTCATTCCTAAACGAAACTCTTCTTAGTCTGTAAAAAATTATAGATATTAAAAACTCGCACAGACCTGTTTTGTGTGTGTTTCGTATTTAAATCCATTGTTTTATGTCTGCTTGTATATGTTTTCAGGAAGTCGGTATCTGATTAAAATAGATTTGATGTAATTTTATGTCTGATCTCTTTGATTTAAATGTTTGACTATTTAGGAATACGGTGTGTTTTGTCTAATATTAAGTTTGTGGTCATTAAATCTAAATCTAAAAGATAATTTTCTCTTTCCTATATATTCACTATTTGGGCATTTCGTGCAAAAGATTTAATATATGACATTATAACTCGTAAAGTGTAGCGGTTGTATTTGGATGCATGTATTTGAGATTGTGGAGGGGGGTCTATAACTAAATGTTGATAAACTGAACATCTCATTTTATTGCAGGTAGACTTGACATGTGTAGGTGATTTGTTTGTGTTGTGTGTTTTTTTTTCAATGTAGTGAGCGCCGTTAATAAATTAATAGCTGATGGTCTTTTAGTACTAATGGGTGGTTTTTTAAAGATAGAAATGTTTCTGGAGTCGAATTGAATAATTGTAAATGTTGTGGTTACTGTGTGTTTATATATAAGACGTGAGCACACATGTCACACATACACACACATGTTACTGCAGAGTCTGATTTACCTTATGGGAGAGTTTCAATTACCTACTAGACACCATCCTCGAGTGTCTTCGGTCACTCCGTACAAAGCTTTGTCAGTACAACCTGACATGATGATACTTCATTTTACAAGTAAATGCTGACCAAATATTAAAAATAACATCGTATTCGAAGCTTAAATATAATCGCCTCGCTATGGTTTCCCCACATTGGCTCATACGAGGAATGGTGGACCTTCTGTTGGTGTTACTTCAAGTAACCACACTTAGCTGGATACTCCACCAGACTAGATGAATTCTTGTCCTGAAATCTAGTAAGAGCAAAAGACCACAAGAAAGATATACAGGGTGATTCATAAGTCACTTAGCTATTTAAAATGATTACCATATGAAGCACAAACATACTACGAACTTTTGATTATTGTTATCTTACTCTCTAATTACTGCCATTTGTTATTTTAAATTTGTTCGTTTATATATTTGTTTCTATATATATTTATTTTTATTTATTTAAATTTGTATAAATCATCATATGTGCTTTTTTTTCAGGCAGTATGCCATTTACAATTGAAGAGCGAATTTTTATTGTTATTCATATGGCCAAATTTGATTAATCTTCCACACTTGTTGAAAGGCAATGGAAACGTGATGTGAACAGAAAGCCTCCTTCGCACAACACTCAATCAATCAAATATGCTACAAAGAGTCGTAAATTCCTTGCAAAAAAGAATGGAGCTATGCATGCAGAACGAAGGTAGAAATTTTGAAAATTTGCTGTATTTTTAAACTCCCATGAATGCTTTTGTTGAATAAACTTTCTGTTTTGTATTACCGTATTTTTTAACTTTAGAATTTCAAAAATAAATAGCTAAGTGACTTATGAATCACCCTGTATTATAAAATAGTTAACAGGACAATTGGGGAGAGGAAAATTAATGTTATTCACTTCTTTACTAACTCAACGTTTGAGAGTAAGGGAGAACTTTAGTTGAATACTCGGATATCTATGTATCTCATACCGAGATGATGGGGTCCCTTTTGTTTCTGAGACTTTACACTCGAGTAAAATGAAAAATAAAGCAAACGCATAGCCCATGACAAAAGACAAACAGAATTTTACTTTATATCGCATTTTTATACATATAAAGATTAAATAAATATAGCATTATACTTTTTATTGTTATAACTTTAGATGAGAAAGTACTTATTACTGACCGATTCATTATCTTGAATTTATCCCTATGTTGGTCTTCTTTTTCGAGAGTGAAATCAAATTGTTCAGTCGCATGGCAGATAACATACATTATTACATATAACTGAGATGGTAGTTTGTGTTTACCCACATAACTCCGCCAATATTGCTCTATGACTACATTCAGTTCTCTAACCGAAGTTACCCTAATATATATATATATATATATATATATATATATATATATATATATATATATATATATATATATATATATATATATGTATATATATATATAATTGGTTAGTTCATATTCTTTTATTTTAAAGCATCTTTTAAGAAATGTAGTATAAAATTGAGGCAAACGTCCAAAAGTACAGAGGATGCAGAATATATTAATAAAAATAAAAATCAAAACAGATTTTTTTCATTTTAACTTTCAAGAATTAATTTTTTTTTTTTTTGCAATCATTTCGCTAGAAACTAGCCTTGTCAAGCGGAGAGATTTTGTAGAAGCAGTAGCAGTACCTGCTGGTAACTGTTCGTCAGAATAGAAATGGGACGACAATGTTGTGGACCCTAACTTTGCCCTAGTACTATTTCTCTTCACAATGTTGCATTTATACACTATATTTCAAATTAGACACTTAACTTCGAGGGTATATTCATCTACAATTACATTAGTGTTAAACTATAGCGTTATGGTGGGTATTCAATCTACATATATTCTACATTCAATCTACATATATTCTATATTTTTATAATTACATTTGGATTAAACTATAGGGTAAGGGTGGATATATATATATATATATATATATATATATATATATATATATATATATATATCATGATTTTGGGGGGAGTACGAAATTTTATTATCACATCGTCTTACACGTCTCTCCCTTTGTTCACAAAGGGAGTGTCTATTAGAACTAGATGTGATAAGTCTCTGAGATTCATCCTCCATTGTACATATACCATAACGCTATTTTATTTTCTGTACTCTCTCTTTTCACCCCTTTTTAAAAAACCCTCGTTTTTTTTTAATCCCTCGATACAGCCTTTGTTAAGAGAGAGCGAAACCGGTCGGCTGGCTTTTTCTTTCTTGATTAACTTTTAATCATGAACTATAAATATATATATATATTAATTAATTAATTAATTTACACACATAAAAGAAATCCATATACACGTGTTACTGTCTATCAGTCGTCATCAGCATGGCTATTTTGGGCAAAGATTCGATCCTTGCTGAGGGTAGCCATGCTGATTACATCTGATAGCCAGAAACACGTTTTCATAAATTTATTTTATCTACGTAAATCAATTAATATATATATCATCATCATCATCATCATCATCATCATCATCATCATCATCATCATCATCAACCGGTTTATTTGTTGAATCAGGCCACAATTAATCCTCTGATGAGGGTGGGGCCTGATTGTCTAGTCTCGAAATCTAAGTCTTCCTATCCACTCCTGTCTTTGGCAAGGCTTGATGGAATCCATACCCATGGCCTTCCTATCACGTTTGACTACGTCCTCCCAAGTCAACTTGGGTCTGCCAGTGGTGATGTTCTCTGCTGGCACATTCAACTGTCGGACTTTAGTAATCCAGCCATCGCTACGCTCAATGTGACCCAACCAACGCAGTCTGTTCTTCCGCATGATGTCCGCAAGGCTTTTCAAGTCGACCTGTGAGAGCAGGGATTCAAAAGAAACGTACTGTTCAGGCTTCACCAAACAGATCCATCTGACCATTGCCCTGTCATTACGGCGCAGCTTCCTTAGTATGCCAGCAGAGACAGCCCAAGTTTCTGAGCCATACAACAGCACATTTCTGACATATGAGGAGTATACACGCCCTCTCGTAGTTGTTGGCAGGTGTTTGTTTGTCAGGATTGGTAGCAGCTCTCTAAACTTTTTCCAGGCACACTTGTAACGTGTAGCTGCCGCGAGTTCACAGCCTCCACCTGATGACAGCACATCTCCAAGATCACAAAAGTATGTCACTACTTCCAGCTTTTTGTCACCAGTATCAATCTCCGTCAGTGGTCTGCCATCTATTGGTCTTGCCGTGCCGGTGCAACGAAAGCACTTAAAGTGAGGATCTGCTTTGAGAAAGCTCTTTATGCCACTGCACCTTTTGTGGACCCAACCTGAACAGTGAGTGCAGATGATTGAGTTGCTGCCAGTTCCTTTCAGACATACAGCACACGGGTATTTTCCTGTTTTCTGTAGTAAGCTGAGGTTTGGACCTGCGATCATGACCTTAGTTTTACCCATGTTGACTCTGAGACCTTTCTCCTCCATGTTACTCTTCCATCTATCCAGACGTTCTTTGAGTGACTGAAGTGAAGCATCAATGATCGCTAGGTCATCGGCATATAGCAGCTCCCACGGGCAGCCAGTATGGAATTCCAGTGATAGAGCCTCGAGTACAATGATGAATAGAAGGGGACTTAAGACAGATCCCTGATGGACGCCTACTCTAACCTCAAATTTGTCACTGTAGCTGTTACCGACTCGTACTCGACTACGTACATTGGTGTACATAGACGTTATCACCTGAACCAACCACTCAGTAACACCCAGCTTTCGCAGGGCCCACCAGATGACCCTTCTGGGGACACGGTCAAAAGCTTTCTCCAAATCTACAAATGCCATGTACAGTGGTTTGTTTGCTGCTAGATGTTTCTCCATGACTTGGCGTATGATGAAAATTGCATCTGTGGTGCTCCTACCGGGCATGAAGCCAAATTGCATATCAGCAATCTGTATTTGTTGTCTGATCAGCTGTTCAACAACTCTTTCCAGGACTTTCATGACCTGATCAATGAGCTTGAGTCCACGGTAGTTACCTCTGTTTAATGCATCGCCTTTACCTTTGTACAGACTTACTATAATGCTGTCTTCCCATTCCTTAGGTATGCATCCTTCTCTGATGATGGCTTCAATCAGTTCATGCACAAAACTGGCCCCTAGTTCACCGGTTGGTTTGAGCATCTCAGCAACTATACCAGATGGCCCAGCTGCTTTATCAGCTCCCATTTTACGGATTGCTTCAGTGATCATCTCCTGGGTAATGGGGGTACTAGGACCTTCTATAGGAGGTTCATAAGTCAGCTCATCAGGGTTCCATGGAAATTCAACGTTCAGCAAGCGTTCGTAGTGCTGTTTCCATGACTGTTTTTTCGCTTCATCATCCAATGAGAGTTCACCAGAGTCGTTCCTTATATGTTTTTCACACAAGACATCTTGATTGTTACGGCGCATCTGTTTTGCGAGCTTGTAAATGTCACTTGACTTGGGATTTATTTTGAGAAAAATCTCTTTATCGGCCTCTGACTTAGCGTGGTGTACAGCAGCTTTAGCAGCACGCTTGGCTCCATTGTATGCTTCCCTACTACCTCCTGTTTTCCATGCTCTGTAGCATCGCCTTTTCTCTCTAACAGCTTGATCAACAATCTCATTCCACCACCAGGTTTGTTTCCTCCAATTGTGCTTGGATGACACTCCACACATCTCCGTCGCTCCATCATTCAATCCATCCTTGAGCCTCTTCCAGTGCTCTTCAACACTCACTGCCCGTGTATCCCGATGTGAAGAAACAAATCTCTCAGCAAATTTAGCCTGAATGATTGGATCCTTCAGCTTCCACAGTTTTATGCGTGGTGTAAACTTGTGTTTGCATTTGCGGGAAGCTTCTGCCTTGAGATCACATAATAGCAGATTGTGTTGAGATACACATTCTTCACCCAGGCTGACTCTGACATTTGTGACATGTCTCCTGAAGCTGCGCTGGAATAGTATGTAGTCTATCTGGGTCATGATTCCTCCAGATTGGTATGTAACTAGGTGTTTAGGCCTCTTTTCGAACACCGAGTTGCCAATCACTAGATTATTAGCAACAGCAAACTCGAGTAGTCTTTCTCCTCCAGCATTCCTCATACCAATAGCATGTCCACCATGTACTTCTTCATAACCGCAAGGAGTGGAACCAATATGTCCATTCCAGTCACCACACACAAACAGTTCCTCAGTACTAGGTACAGTCGCCACTAGGGTCTGCAGCTGCTCGTAAAAGTTGTCCTTTGCTTCCTCGCTGAGTCCAACTTGTGGAGCGTAGATGCAAACAATGGCAAACACTAACTTTCCAACAACAAGGCGAACAAATATTATCCTGTCGGATATTCGCTTCACCTCAAAAACTTTCTCCCACCACTTCTCTGCCACCAATATTCCCACTCCACCTGTCCCTTTATCATTCCCAGACCAGTAGAACTTGCAGTTGGTATCCCTTCCGACTATTTTTCTCACACCTTCATTTCTCCATCTCGTCTCTTGTAAACAACACAAGTCAATCTTCTTTCTGGATATTGTCTCCACCACCTCATTTGCCTTTCCTCGCATGGTTCCAACATTCACAGATCCAATGCGAAAAAGTTCTGGATGTTCGTATGATTTGCCATAGCCAGGCCCTGAAGATCCACACATCCTGGGATCTACGAACCCCAAGACACTACCAGCAGCATTAGTGCTACTGGCACTGCCTTTCTTTTTTCCTGCTGTATTTCGACTAGACATTGTATTTAAGGCAATTTTACGGCTGGATGCCTATCCTTTACCAACTTGAACACTTTTGGCAGTCCAAGACCTCCACCGTTCCCATCTAACTAGGGCTGACGTCGTTTCCACTTAAGCATGTACAAATGTCATACATTACCTGTGAGTTGCTTATCAAGATGTTGTTGGTGAAGTATAAAACAAGAATTCCACTTGTATGAACAAAATAGTGACACATAAGTGAAGTAGACGTGCCCGAAATGTCGTAAATATTTTTTTTACCTGGCGAAAGAAGGAAAACAACGCTTCTGTTAAATTAATCAAAATAAAGAATCCTTTTGAAATATACTCGTGCGATGGTCGGGAGTAAAAAAAAACAAACGTCCTTCTCTGCCGATCGGGTGTTTTTAAATGAGGAATATGAAAACGTTTCGATGTTTCACAAATGGACGAGTTATGACGACAAACGAAAATAGATCCGTAAGAACAAGTTGAAGAACGTCAGACACGGGTGTTTCTCGTGTTGTTTCAGCAATTGAAATTTTTAAATAAAAATCGTTGGAAACGGTTATTAGAAATGAGGAATATGAAAATGTTTCGATGTTTCACAAATGGACAAGTCATGACGAGAATAAAAAAAAAGATTCGTAAGAACAAGTTGAAGAACGTCAGACACGGGTGTTTCTCTTGTTGTTTCAGCAATTGAAATTTTAAAATAAAAATCGTTGGAAACGGTTATTAGAAATGAGGAATATGAAAACGTTTCGATGTTTCAAAAAGTGGACAAGTGATGAGGAGAATAAAAAAAGATCCGTAAGAACAAGTTGAAGAACGTCAGACACGGGTGTTTCTCTTGTTGTTTCAGCAATTGAAATTTTAAAATAAAAATCGTTGGAAACGGTTATTAGAAATGAGGAATATGAAAACGTTTCGATGTTTCACATATATATATGAAATAAAAATAATGACACGTCCGATTAAGGGCGACTGAATGCAATATTTTACATATTCTTAACTGCTTAGGAAGTGTAAAAATACTAAAGAAAAAACAACAGTGTTCTATCGCCAGTAAAACAATAACAAAACTACGTATGTATATATATATATATATATATATATATATATATATATATATATATATATATTAATATATATATATATATTTAAATTCCCGAAACAGTTTTTCATGGTAAACAACTGATGATCCCTTAAATAATGTTAAGACTAGCGTAAATTCTTGGAAGCAAACTAATATAGTAACTGCAAAAAGTAAATTGACTTACAAAAGTGATTTTCCACCGAACGACTTGGGACTAAATTGCTTTGTTTTGTTTTTTATATAGTTTTAATGGCTGAGAAATTTCCGAAAGTATATATATATATATATATATATATATATATATATATATATATATATATATATATATATATAGTAAGCCTGTATTTTTCTTTATAATAAATAAACAGCGTAGCCAATTTTTTTAGTAAGAGAAAATATATGTATTATATAATCACTATATAATGATTCAAATATATATAATGATAAATATCAGTGGTTTCACGGGCTACATAAAACTTTGCCCGTAATGTTGAAAGCAAAACACGTGTCTCTGCTCATAAGTTTATACATCGAACTGAGGATTCTAGGCAAAATAAGAACTCATTAGAAGAAAAGCCACGGAAAACAAAAAAAAGACGTGATATTTGCAATTTGGAGGATATTATGAGGAAACAAAAATAAAATATTAAATATTGAGAAGAAAATATAATAATAATAATAAATAACAATGAATGAATAAAATATGAAGATGATAAAAATGTTCCTTAAAATAATGACTCCGTAAAAAATCTATCCATTATCATTAAGATGGCGGCTAATAAAGACTTGAGGCTATTAGCAATTATGAATATTAAGCATCGGATGATAACATGGCAAATTGAAATTATGAACACAATTATACAATTGCAATCTATAATTGTCATCGATAATTAACAACCATATGGGATTACGCGATGAAAAAATGAAGCAACAATACATCGAGGTGACCAGGTGCCTACAACTCTAACTTGGCTAGTAATATATTAAATATGAAACGACAGCTTAAACCTATTTTTATGTTTCAAGGGAGCGAACTCTAATTTTATTTAGTAGCCCCATTTTCAAAATATACAAGTGTATATCAGTGATAATTAAATATAAACCAATACCTTTAACCCAGTAAAATATATTTGTACGACAAATGTTATATATTTGATATTATGAATCCATTTTTTATACTTTAACTCAACCCAAACAAAGCACATTGCCACTGAGATGTAAGAGGTCACTGTGGTTACGGGCCAGATTTATAGAGTGCATCATAGGTGGGAGGGGGTGCAGCTAGATGTTTGTTCACATTGTATTTAAATTTCTACATGATGATACAGTCGGGGAAACAAGGAACAGACAGGGAATTACAAAGACAAGCGGTCCGAGGAAAGAAGCTATTAGAGTAGAAAGTTTTTTGGCATCTGAGAACCACTACAGTGAAACGGTTAGGTTTTGCTGCTAGTCGGGTGTGTCGGTGGTATATACATTGAGGAGGTACAACTACAATTAGTTCATAGGGGTACATTCCGTGGAAATGTAAAAAAAAAAACACGTACAACAAGTACAGGTATATCTACCCTAATTACCTCTATACATATAAACTTAAGTTATTTGTCGCACTGACATTGATATTATAGAGGAGAGTAGAAAGTGGACCTCGGGTTTACTTTCGGAAGCCTCGTAACTCTCGCTTCCCTTATTTTGTCCTTTAGTCTTCACATTCCATGAGCGATGTTTCTGACAAAGGGAGAAGAATTGCTGTTTTCTGGGCCAGAATCTATCCATCAAACACTTATCGTTGGCTAGTTGTTTTACCTTGAAGAAGTATTTTTTAACTCTTTACATCAAGTGGCTTCATGCCTTGTCTGGAGCGATTTCGATGAAAAAAAAAACACCTATTTTTATATTGAAAAAGTAAAAACAATTTCCATTATATACTCAATCTCGGAGATGCGAATTCAAAATGGATAACTAATTTGACTATTTCTTTGAATAAACGAACACTCATTAATTCACTATTCGTTTTTTACATTTACTTTTTTGATAATTGTTTTTCTTTAACTGTTATGCATAGTTCTATCATGCATATTTTCTACATTATTCATAATTCGTAGCATTTGGGGTGGAAACGTTCCAGCATATACACACACACTCAAGAGAGTCCGGTAAAGAGGTCTTTAATAGGTCCCCTTTGTTATGACAGTACTGATGTTGTTCTGATCTTATGTAGTACAAATATATATATATATATATATATATATTTCTTATTTACAGGATAATCTCATAAACTAATGAACGAATCATGAAATTTGTCATATATATTCTAAGCAACACGGCATACTCACGTTGACGCAATGGTTCTCGTTAGATCATCGAAGTCAAGCAACGTTGAGCCTGGTCAGTACTAGATGGGTGACCATTCTGAAATACCAGTTGCTGTATGTAGAAGGGCATCGACACCTCCCTGCAAGAACTGCAAAAACCTAACGTCGTTATCTTCCCTAACCGGAATATACATGCGGCTGCGGACCGCTTGTGAATTTGATACTCCCATGAAATGTCCTCTTTCTTCGGAGAAAGCTGTTTGAATGCCGTACCAAGCACAGGGGTAAGCAACACGGTGAGTAACATGGGTAAATTATAGTTTTTTGAAAATTTTAACATTTTGGTGTGCATATATATAAAGTGAGATACACAGTAAACTCCTGAACTAATGAACCGAATTATGAATTTTGGAATATATATTCTCGGCAACCTGGTAAGTAACACGGGTACATTATTTTATTTTGTAAACTTTACCATTTACGGAGTGCGCCCACCCAAACTCGTACCGCCCGCCCACATCCTTTTAATATAAGTTAGATACAAAAAAAAATAATAGAGAAAAGAATTGTTCCACATCAATTTTTTAGTTATATTAAGTAATACATTAGGAAAATCCTAAACTATTGGAATATGTATTCTACGTAACAGGGTGTGTAACGTGGATACATTATTTATTATTTTGTAAACTTTATCATTTAGGAGCTACCAGCGAAACCGTACCATACCCCACAAAGACAGAAAAAAAACATTAAAATTTATAAGTACTGCTATATTTATTGCTCATATTTATTGCTAATATTCTACTAGTAATTTAATATAATTTGGATTACTTATAAATCTAAGTTATTATTATTATTACTATAGTGGGGGTTTTTTCGAGACATATGTTGTAAATCTATTTATAAAGGTATTTATTAGAGTTTATATTGTCTAAATAATAAATAATAATTATAAACTATGAAATATATCAAATTTATCAAGGTAGTAATATAATAAAAGTCTCTAAACTTAATGATTAAAGGATGTGTGTTCGATATCTGTTAACATACGTGGCAACTCGGGGCTATAATCTTTGATCTAGTATAAACTCTTAAGACAGATAAACAGTTTGCCTGTTATAAATATTAACACATTTGGGTAGAAGAAAAGAAGAGTTAATAAAGTAGAAAGAAAGAAAGAAAGAGGAAATAGAGAGAGGGATATAAAGAGATGAGGAAAGACAGAGAATAAAAATGTACGAGGAAGAAAAAAGGAAGAAAGAAAAGTGAGAGAGAGTAACAATATAACAAACAGAAAGAAAGTTGCAATAATAAACAAAGATAGAAGCGAGAAAGAAAAGACACGCTAAAGTAAGAAAAAAGAAGGAAAGGGGGTAGAAATATTAGAGAAAGAAAGAAAAAGAGAAAAAGAAAGAAGAAAGAAAAAGAGAAATGAAGACGAAATGAAGGAAGAAAGAACGCTGCACGTACA
The DNA here is from genome assembly GCA_963556195.1 of Sepiola atlantica. Lineage (NCBI taxonomy): Eukaryota > Metazoa > Mollusca > Cephalopoda > Sepiida > Sepiolidae > Sepiola > Sepiola atlantica. The sequence continues at coordinate 129,310,456 of OY744521.1, read as the reverse complement.
GATGACAGTGGCATGACGTCACTTCGTTCTATTCGTGATTTAACCCTTAAATGCTTTATTTTCTATATTGGTTTAAAAATAGTGAAAAGCGTTTCATAGGGGCAATATAAAGTAGTAGAAATGATTCTTTTGAAAAATATATTTATTGAACAAAAATAAATGATGTTTCAAATGTGCAACAAATGGCATAACATTTTACATGTATAACAAAACACTTAAATATGTGCATCTAACTAGTCCTAACACACATGGGAATCATAAAATAATTTTTACTTAGCATTATAATGATCAAATTTTGAAGTTTAGGCTCTTGAATTAGGCAGGTGACAAACTGATGACACTCGCCCGTGACATCGAAAATACTGATTACTTATTTAGCGAGTGTGCTGATGCAACATCATAATAATACTTACTCACACTTGCAACAGGCTTGTTGCAGATGTGAAACAAGTTGTAGTTTGATACATTTTCGTTGAATATAGTATTAAATAGGCATTTTGTTCAAAAGCGTCATATTTGTTTTAAAAAAACATTTATGGGTTAAAACTGTTAGTATATTAGCGTGAAAAGGATAGATAGATAGATAGATAGATAGATAGATAGATAGATGAATAGATAGATAGATAAGAATGCATAATAATTCCATATCTTCCAATTTTCTTTTTTTCGAAATTAATCTCTCTCTTTCCCCCTCCTCTCTCTCTCTCATATATATATATATATATATATATATATATATATATATATATATATATATATATATATATATCTTTTTCGTTCTTTCCAATAATAAGCCAATTCTCCATTGGTCTTGCAAAACGGAAAACCTCTTCCACCAGATCCGATGTTTCGCCTACGATCTCATCTTGCGGCGAACTTATCCCAAATTAAATTGCGCGCCTTGAATGGATCGCCGCCGAAAACACTAACGCGACATGTCGACTTCCATCCATAATTCCATTCCTCAGATTTCCCAATACGCGTCCGGCAACAAAGTACACAAAACCAATAAGAAGAAAAAAAGAAAAAGTAATGAGAATTGTTTTCAAAAGCAGAAGCCAATATTCTCGACACGAGGAGTCCTGTTCGCCTTGTTAGGCCCCCTCCCTCCATCGAAGCTGACCCCAGTTCCCCGCCCTTCTTTACCCCAACTCTCTTCAGCGTCAGTCATTCATTTCGATGTTCTCTTCGCCAACATTTTAGTTTTGCATTTTCATCATTCTGTGACCATTTTCCCCTCAAAGCATTGGAGAGTTCCTAACCTGACATGGTTTCAGAACATAAAAAAAAATGTTAGAAATATTTTTGAAATAACGTCCGACAAATGTCGCACGCACGCACACACACACTATATATATATATATATATATATATATATATATATATATATATATAAGTATACGTTTTTTTTAATTTATCAAACCTATTAAAGGTAAAAGCTCGATCAATGTTAACATTTCACAACAGAGCATATATAAGTAAACAATGGTTGGTTAAATTAAATGACCAATTATTTATTAATTTTTATTCTTACAAAATTCAAAACAAGTTATGAAAATACATTTATGGCAATTAAGCTATACAGAGGCTTCCGCGTTTCACCCACGTAGGGAATCGTCAGACTAAAATGCATTCGTAATAACACCCATCTCATTATTGTACACACGCTCGCCAGCGCTTTTAACTACAGATATCGAACATTAAAAAAAAAACTTTTAAAAACACACGAACACCTCGACGATGAGGAAAAAAACAAAAAGGGGAAAAGGGGGTAACATATTGTCTGTATAACCATGATTAGGGTTTATAAAACCGAAAATTTTGATTTTTGTTTAATAATTTAATGAATATTTCATTTATTTGGCAAAATCTCGCGTCAAGTTGTGTGGTTTCTCATTTTTCAAAGTTAATCATTTCAACGGCGCTCCTAACTGCAGTAATACCCATTTCATTATTGTACACACGCGTGCCAACGTTTTTCACTACAGATATCGATAAAAAAGAAGAGGAAAAAAATAAAAGGAAAAAAAGAATGATATTGTTTAATTAGGATTTATAAAACCGAAAATTTGGATTTCAAAAATGATTTAATAAATATTTCATTTATTTGACAAAATCTCGCGTGAAATTGTCGGGTTTCTCAATTTTTAAAGTGTATCATTTCAACGGCGCTCCTAACTGTAGTCTCATTATTGAACACACACGCGCCATCGCTTTTCAGTACGGACATAAAAATAACAATCTCTTCAACAACAACCGAAGAAATCGCCGATCTTCAGGTACGCCATGAGACCTCGACGATGAGGAAAAAAGAAAAAGAAAAAATATATTGCCTGTATTACCATTATTAGGGTTTATAAAACCGAAAATTTGGATTTAAGATATATATATATATATATATATATATATATATATATATATATATATATATATATATATATATACTTCAAAAACATACTTACATACTCATACACGTACACTTTCACATACATGACCCTATAAAACAACCATACACACGTAAATTCACATACTAGTGTTAAAACAGCAAAATATTAATACTCCACATGGTCATATATAAAACCCGGTGTCTTCCTAGGCTGTCCGTGCCAAAAAGATGAAAAGATACTGTGGCTCTGGGGGATCAACCGCAAACATAGAATCACTATTGTTAGTATACAACAGTATCTGAGAAGCTCCATAAACCTTACAATGATATCAGAACACCAAGAGACACGCGCTAGCTAAATGACGTCCATCACACAGACAGGATAGAAATACAAAGCTTGTCACGGAGATAGCCCAAAGAGTTCGAAAAAGCACTCCCAGACTTGAAAAAATAGGAATCTTGAAGAGTAGGAAAGACACAAACGTGACATTTACTTTGAGATCTTCAAGGATAAAACGATAAGGAAAGTTCCTTGAATTAGATACACATAGGAATCCTCGCTATAATCAGGTGATGCTCATAATAGTCGCCTAAGACCAGGGCCTGATGAGAAATGGATTTTAAAATATCAGAGCTCAGTAATTACAATAAGTGCAGGTTTTGCCACACTGAAGTCAAAAGTATGAACCACCTCATATCAACCTGTAAAATTATGTTGACAGGTCGCGCTGCTACACAACGCGATACGAGGGTAGTGGAAATAAATCAATTAGACCATTTTTTTAAAGTGAAAATCTAAACACCCAGTGTATCAGGAAAACCTATAAACATATGCTAGCGAAACAGTCTGTATGTGGATGACTATATATATATATATATATATATATATATATATATATATATATATATATATATATATATAACAAGTAAAGGATGAGAATAAAAATTGTACAAAATATATCTATTAAGCCATCAGTTGTTCAAAGAGAGGGATTTTAAATTAAATAAATTGTATTATTCTTTCCTTGAAAAGTCATGGCTTAAAGAAGGAATAATAACATTTATTTTATTTAGAACTCCTTGTCTTCAACAACTGATGATTTTCTATTTTGTACAATTGTTATTCTCATCCTTTACTTGTGTATATAATTGCTCTATCTCTTATATCGAACATCAATTTTTCATGATAGGTTCTAATTTAAAGGTATACATCATATCTTTACTCTCCTGTTCCTTATATATATATATATATATATATATATATATATATATATATATATATATATGGGAAGAGAAGGATGAAAGTAATCCGACGTGATGGGAAAATGAAAAAGGAAAACCAAAAAAATGGATGTTTTTTATGTGTACATCAACGTTTCGTCTTTATTTATAAGACTTCATCAGGATGATAAAATAGAGAAAAAATGTCATGCAAGTGCAGATACATGTAGGGTAGACATATTGGGAGGAAAAATAGAATGAAATAGTGGCCACTGCTGGGTGGACGTCCGTATTTGTTTCATTTCTATTTCTCCAACAAATACGGACGTCCACCCAGCAGTGGCCACTATTTCATTCTATTTTTCCTCCCAATATGTCTACCCTACATGTATCTGCACTTGCATGATATTTTTTCTCTATTTTATCATCCTGATGAAGTCTTATAAATAAAGACGAAACGTTGATGTACACATAAAAAACATCCATTTTTTTGGTTTTCCTTTTTCATTTTCCCATATATATATATATATATATATATATATATATATATATATATATATATATATATATATATATATATGAAGAAAAAATTCACACGCATATTGTAGCTGTCGACACTATAACTTATTTCGACCTCCTGGCCTCTTCAGAATTCTAACGGGACAACTACATATTGGAAATGACGGAAAAAGAAACATTCACCAGTCAAAAAAAGAAATGTAATATGCAGATAGAGGGTGGACAAAAAATGTGGAAGAACCACATACTAAAGTTAAAATCATCCAAAGGAAGGGGGGATATAAAGAGGTCAGATAATGTATATCTCAAGTTGGGACGATAAAGTAAAATAAAAACCTATTTATTAAAATACGTCGATGATTAACTCGAAAATCATCTCTGTCATATGATAAGCTAAACTTCCGAATCAGATCGCCAGACTCGGTGGTGTCGTAAGGGGGCGAAAAAAGTCGGAAAGAATTAAGGGAAGGTGGGGGTGGGATCCGAATAACAATACAAACAAGAATACAAATAAAGAATTTTAAAAAAAATTTAAAAAAATAATTAAAATAATTAAAATAAAATAAGTAAAAGAAAGGAAGAAGAAAAGAAAGAAATTCACAAGTTGAAAAGGAAAACGAAAACAATGTGAGAAATAAGATAACATAAAATAAAGCCTAAAAAGAAAGAAAGAAAGACCTAACTATAGCGTTTAATGTATTTGTATCAATTTGAGACAAAAGAAGTTAATTTAGTGAATAAATGAGGCAATAAAGTAGTAGTAGTTATAATAATAATAATAATAATAATAGTAATAATAATAATAATAATAATAATAGTAATAATAATAGTAATAATAATAATAATAATAATAATAATGATAATAATAATAATAATAATAATAATAATAATAATAATAATAATAATAATAATAATAATAATAATAATGAAGAGAGTGAACCAGATGAGATAGAACTCAACGAAAAAGAAGCAAGTGACGTGGAGAACATTAGATGATACATGTTAGAAAACAAAGCAAAACTCCCATCTCTTAGGAACGAAGTAGCGAAGAAGTTAAAAGCAGAAACAGAAAGAGTAAACAGACTCCTCACACACATCCCAACAGAAACTATTACGGACCTAAACAACCTGATATATGCAGGGGAAAAATCGGTAAGTATGAAACTAAGAAACGAAGAGAATGGACAAAAGAGAGGACCGACAAAACCTGGATGGGAAATCAGACTGGAAACCCGGATCACCAAACTTCGGAAAGAAGCTAAAACCGTGAACCGAAGGAAGGAGGACATGAAACGATTAAGAAGCAAAAATCAGAAACACAAAGAAAAAACTAAATGGGAAACAGGAAGAAATAAAACAAAAGATAGCAGCAATAGAAGGAAGACTGAGACGATACAGGTACAAATCAGAACAGAGCAAACAGAACAGGACCTTTGAAAACAATGAAAGGCAGTTTTACAAAAACGTAAATTGAGAAAAAACAACAACAGAGCAACCGAACCCAACAGAAACAAAACAATTCTGGAGCAAGATATGGGAAGTACCAAAAAAGCACAACAAGAATGCCCAATGGTTGAAAAACATGAAAGATGAACTGCAGGAAATCGAACAAGGAACCGAAACAGAAATCAACAAAGAAACGATCAAGAAAACCCTAAGAAAAATGGCAAACTGGAGAGCACCAGGCCACGATGGAATACATGCATACTGGTTTTAAAAATTCACGACCCTGCATGAAAGACTAACGCAGAAACTGAGTGGATTTATCCGCAAAACAGACGTACCAGAATGGATAACGGAAGGAAGAACAACATTAATACAAAAAGACCCCAAAAAGGGAACGACCCCCAGCAACTACAGACCGATAACATGTCTACCAATAATGTGGAAAATTCTCACAGCACAACTGAGAGAACAAATCTACCAATCCCTGGACAAACGTGGACTGCTCCCCGAGGAACAAAAAGGATGCCGGAAAGGACAAAGAGGGGCACATGATCTACTATACATTGATCAAAAGACCCTGAAGGAGGTGAAGAGCAGACAAAAGAACATAGCCATGGCATGGATTGACTACAAGAAAGCCTACGACAGAATCGCCCAAACATGGATAATTGAATGCTTAAAAATATACAAGATACCAGACAGGATTATTAATCTCATCCAGAAAGCGATGGAAACATGGAGACTAAAACTGACAGCCGGAGAACAACACCTGTCTGAGATAAAAATACAGAGGGGCATTTTTCAAGGAGACTCTCTATCACCACTATTGTTTATAATAGCCATGATGCCACTCAACTACATACTCAGAAAGTGTGATGCCGGATACAGGTTTACGGATACAGAACAAAGAATAAACCACCTGATGTACATGGATGACCTTAAACTGTTTGCAAAAAACAAAAAAGAACTGGAAAAGCTGATAAATACAACCAGGATATTCAGCCAGGATATCCAAATGGAGTTTGGAATAGAAAAATATGCACTACTAGAGATTAAAAGAGGAAAACTGGAGACGACAGAAGGTATAGAACTTCCCAACCAAGAGGAGATACGGGCGCTAGGAGAACAAGATAGTTATAAATACCTGGGAGTTCTGGAAGCAGACACAATCAAATATACAGAAATGAAAGAGAAGATTGGAAAAAAATATCTACGAAGAACAAGGAAACTCTTAGAAAATAAACTATATAGCAGAAACCTAGTAAAAGGGATAAACACATGGGCTGTATCACTAATAAGATACTCTGGACCATTGATAGGCTGGACCAAAGAAGAACTCAGGCACCTTGACCAGAGGACTAGAAAACTAATGACTATGAACAATGCATTGCACCCAAAAGACGATACGGACAGACTCTACATGAAAAGAAATGAAGGAGGTAGAGGACTGGTAAGTATAGAAGACTGTGTGGAAGACACCAAAAAAGAGCTGAAGAAATATGTAACCCAGAACACGGAAAAACTGATCACCACAGCAAGAGACACTAGCCCAACAAACAACTCCGGAAGCACTGAAACCAGAAACAAAAAGACAAGAAGGGAAAAGTAGGAAGAAAAACAACTACATGGACGCTTTATAAGACTCACAAACGATGAAGCCAATGAAAACAGCTGGGCATGGCTAAGAAAAGGACACTTGAACAGAGAAACGGAATCTCTGCTGGCGGCCGCACAAAACAATGCGATTAGGACAAACTTTATTAAAGCAAAGATAGATAAAACCCAGGAAAACAACAAATGCCGATTGTGTGGGCAAAGAGACGAAACGATAAATCATATAATAAGTGAATGCAGCAAGCTAGCCCAAAAGGAATACAAGAACAGACATGACAGCGTGTGGAAAAGAAGTACACCGGGAAATGTGCAAACAACTGAATTTCGAATATGCAAAAAAACGGTACAAACACAAACCAGAAACTGTACTAGAAAACGAAAAACACAAAATCATATGGGATATGAATGTACAAACAGATAAACTCATAACAGCAAGGAGACCGGATATGATAATAATCAACAAGAAAGAAAAATCAGCAGAACATTGTTTTTTTTAGTGTTACATAGACCTAAAAAGAAGATAGAGGGGCATCGAGAGGAAGAGTGTCCCACAAATTACGGGCGCCCAACCCGCTCGTTTAGCCGAACTGCACTAATTATGGTCAGTTCAGACATGAGAGTCGATGGTGCACAAGAGCAAGGGATCGGAGGTTAGAGATTATAACGCCGAACATTTGCGTACCACCTGACGCTGAGGTAAGGAACCAGGGAAACGCCCAGAGGCAACCCTGTTGGAAGTAAAAGTCAGGGTGGCCCCAGGAATGACAAGTTTAGTGAAGGGTAGTGAATCTGAATGGGAAGAAGACGGGCTTAGGTTTTGCTCACCAGTTTATGAGAGACCGCAAGGGGCAATGACTCCCGTGGAAAGAAGGATGGAATTAAACCCGATAGCCGAGTCGGTTGATGAGTCTAGTGAGTGGAATGAGGAGGATGAAATACCCCTGGCCCAACTCCATAAAAGGCTGAGAAAGAATAAGTTAACTAAAAATAAGGAAGAATTGCCCTTGAAGTTACGATTGAGGGCAGCAAAACGCCCCACAACAGAATAGTAAGAAGGCCAAGTAAAGTATAGTCGGGAATCTGGGGAACAGCCGGAGTTTGGCTGTATTGCATCTGTTGGCTCCGCCGTGTGCAGGGAGGGTTCCATGCATATGTGGTGCTGGTGGTTGTGACGTAGACCGTTCTCTTGGATATTAACCTGGAGATAAACGGATAGATAAGGATAGAGACAGATGCATAACTGGGACCGATTGGGATCGTCGTGGTTAGATCAAAATGGCGGATAACGTTAGTGTTAGATCTACAGGTTGTTGCTTAAACGATTGAACGGGGAAATAACTGGGTAAGTGAGAGTTGAATGGCAGATAATCGATAAATATTCGCACAACCAGGAATATGTTCGATTGTGGTGCTCCTTCCGAAAGGGCATAGAGGTAATGATAAACGAATGGAGATATATGAGATCCTATCTAAGAGGGATAGGGTTAATACAGGCGAGGCAGAAGAGATCGGTGTGACCAATAGTGAGACACTCGGTGTGTTGTTTGGGACGATGTCGGAAAGCGATGTGAGAATAATCACGAAGAAATTTGAAGCGATAGAGAAGAACCAAAAGGGTTACTGTCGCATGCAGCCAGAGAAGGCGTATCGATATCGAACGTCACCAGGCTAGAGTTAGCCAAGAATAGGGCTAGTCCGAGGGAATTGTTTTCCTATGTACGGGTATTTATAGAAGAGGTGACTAATATGACCGACGCATTGACAGTAGAGGTACGTGAACTAGACGGGTTCGTACAGAGATAATTTCAGTTGTTGACATTGACGAATAGGTGCACATGACATGGCCCTCGTTGATGAGGCTGTTGTAGCATGTGCGTGCACAGTTTGATATTTTGTCGCTGGAACACTTGTCGTTGGAACACTTGTCGCCGACTATAGTAACCCCGGGAGGCTTGAGAGAAGTGCTTTTAAGGACAGACTGAGTTACCCCCATCCTTTAAGATTGCCTGTCGACCTCACTAAACTGTTATGGGATAATTATAATGCGTTAGGATGTGTTACATAATTGGAAGGTAAAAAGCTATTAGCTTTTGGAAAATTGAAATAAATGAATGCAGCAAACTAGCCCAAAAAGAATACAAGAATAGACATGACTGCGTGGGGAAAGCAGTACACTGGGAACTGAGCAAACGATTGCATTTCGAACATGCAGACAAATGGTACAAACATAAACAAGAGACAGTACTGGAAACACGAAAAACACAAAATCCTCTAGGATATAGATGTACAAACAGATAAACTCATACAAGCAAGGAGACCGGATACCATAATAATAGGCAAGATGGAAAAATCCTGCCAAATTGTAGACTTTGCCCTTCCAGCAGACCATAGAGTGAAGATCAAGGAGACGGAAAAACGAAACAAATACACAGAGCTTGCCAGAGAACTGAAAGGGATATGAAGCATGAAGAAAGTCAATATAATACCAATAAACAGACCTAAAAAAAACTTGAGAAAAGACGGGGAGAAATTAGAATCAAAGAAATCACTGAGACCATAAAAAGGACGGCAATGATCAAAACAGCTGCAATATTAAGGAACATCATCGAATGCGGAAACCAACCCACATAAACTACGAATAGTAACCAATCACATGAAAGTTACAATAGGAAGAAAACAAAACCACAGGAAGAACACCACCGCACGAACCAAGAAGCAGAAACTGCCAGAAATATCATAAGCTTCCACCCCCCCCCTAAGAAAAATGATGGCACCAGCATCGGCTGACACGACACAGAATAGTCGGAGAGGCTCAAGAAGGATGGGAAGACCGGGATGGGACAGCACTAACCAGACCTCCACTGGAAGAGTGCAGAGAGTGCTGGGACATTAGGGAGGCTTATTGCCACCCAAATCCCAGGGAAAACCAATTGTCGTTGCCAGCGATAAATCAATGGTAAACGGCTGTTGCGATACCGCAAGGTCATTTGCGGTGGTGATCGAAAAGAGATGGAGAGTACTGGAAAACTGGAAAGGCTTGTTGTCACTCAGCCTCCAGGGAACACCGCCTGTTGTTATCGGTGGGAAATCACTGACGATGACTTGTGTGAGAACTCTTAGTGAGTACAAATAATAATAATAATAATAATAATAATAATAATAATAATAATAATAATAATAATAATAATAATAATAAAAGAAGGAATAATCACGTATGAAAATGTAATAATTATGAGCAAAAAAGAGGAGGCTTAATCTTTATAACTGATAATAAAAGATATAAGAGAGAATAATCATGTAAGCAAATTTAATTTTCATGAACAAAGAAGAGGCTTAATCTTAACTGATAATCTATATAATAAAAATGAACGTACGTGTGTCGGGCGCGCTCCGCAGTATTGAAAGAGAAAGAGAGAGCTGAAATTTGAGGTAGCAATAGCATTAATTTGATCTTTTCTAATCGATTAGTTTCGTTTTAAAGATTGTAAGTATTGAATATGACTTAAATTCTGAAGCGATAGCGAGCAGGCAAAGCCATCAAGTTTCTAAATCATTTGAATTGATGGAAAGGCATGAATTTAAAATGAAATCACTTTGATTTACAAAAAGGGTCAAGTGGTCAAAGGGTTTCCTATCGACGTGAAATTTACTTTGCAAACGTCCACTTCACTCTAAACATTAAAAATTCATGCTCTTCAAATTCTTTTGATAATCTAAAAATGTGGTGTTTACGTGATTCCGTAGAATAAAAAAATGAATTCAGTAATTAGAGGGGCGAGATGGGTTTCGTGTCAGTGTCGTTACACGTCAGGTAAAAGATTTAATTATTTTCACAGATTTTGTTCAACTGTTTTTATGTAAATATATTTTTTAATTAATCTTGATATCATTTCATCTATATCTATAAATGATAAATTTTCGGAATATGTACACATTGATGTGTAATCAAAACGGGCATGAATTAATCTACAATTAATTAGAATATCGCTTAAAATTAAATTGAAATATCGCTTAAAATTAAATTGAAATATCGCTTAAAAATAAATTGAAATATCGCTTACATATAAAAAAAAAACTCTCGTGCAAGATTCATTTCACGTCTAATTTGTATAAAATATTTTAAAAGACTGATGTAATAAATCACCGTTTTTCTTTTAATTCTATCATTTAACAACATATAATAAATAATGTTATTCATATAACAAAGTAATATCAAATGTAAAAACGGTTCTGGAGTCATTCCTAAACTAATTAACCGATCATTATGAATTTCGTAACACAGCTGCTAAGCGTAATGAACCGTAATTTAGGCTGTATTTAGTTTTATGCAAAAGGAGTAAAATGGGGGTGGAAGCCGTTTGTAAAAGTATTAGACATCAATTCATGCATATTCTGCAAATTTCAGTTTTATTGAAGTATTTGAAAGGATTTTAAGGGAGGGGCATAATATGGGCACAACTTTCAATTTGAAAATTAAAAAATATTAGATTGAAACAAAATTCTCTGAATTTAAATTTCTTCCTTAAGCTCTTAACTTTCAATTTAAGACATAATCTAGAATCAAAATCACAGCTTTTGATCAAAATAAGAATACGGATTCTAGACATAAGGTTTAGTATCATTTTATTTTTATTTCAATCTTTGTATGAGGATATAAAAGTAGTGCAAAACTGTTCTGTTTGGAGAATTTGTTTCACCCATTTTTGGACGGGTGTATTTCTAGCTTTATATATTCTTTTGAATTTAAGATTTTCATAAATATCAGTACTAATAATGTTAGAGAGCGCCTCTTAAATGTGTATTATTGATATTTTTGTTTTTATTCTTTGGAATACAATTGAGCACATCATTTTCAGAGTATGATTAAAAAAACATTCGTTTATAATGTTAGTATGTTTTCAAAAGGAAAAATTTTTATAATCAATTGTATTATAAATATTATATCAAAAAATTATATCAAACTAGTTGAAATACGTAATATTCGATATATCGAATATTACGTATTTCAACTAGTTTGATATAATTTTTCATTTCATTTAAGCAAAAAATATACATTCACAACAAGGTTTCTTTTTTAAACAAAATCAATAATCATAAAGTTCATCATTTCCCTTAGCAATAAAGCCCGAATCGTTTTGGATCAGAGGAGGAGGTCGATGGTCATCCAATTTTATCAAAAGCCGTTACTTCGGTGACATATTCCCAGAGTCGCCGAAGTTTGCTACGAGTGAAAAAGGCGTGTCCGGTTGTTTCTCTTTTGTTACTCTCGCAGTGTGGGCAGTAAGGATCCGTCCTCACTCTGTCTCTCGTCAGGTTGTCATGAAGGTTCAGCGCGTTCCGGACCAATCGCCAGGTCAGATAGTACTTAATGTTGTTGAGGTAACTTTAGCCTGACGCCCAATTCCACTGAGAGCGGACCTGTCCTTCGATCATCCCAGTCGCTCCTGAAGAGGTTCCAAAGCGGTACTAGTCTCTTCCTATGCCGTACAAGAGCCCTGGTCCCAGCAGCGCTTTAAGCATTCGGTGTCGAACTTTCGTCCCCTCCTCGGTCTACGACAGGATTCGACCGGTAGGTTGGGTATGGGGTTGGGAAAGGCTCTCTAAGCCGCATGAACTCGAGGAACATCATCTGTCGACACAGAAAAGCCAATCTTTCGGCAGAGCCTCCCTCGTTAAGTACAGACCTGTCTACGGACATACGGTGTCCCTTTCGAAGCGAGAGTAGCAAAAGGTAGTCCGCAGGCAGAGCTAGTACAGCGAATCGGTAAATGATGATAGGAAAGGCGTAAGTGGCACACGCCTCAACTCTACCCTTTAAGAAAAGTTTTCATTCGAATCCAAATCGTGGCCGACTATACTTCCGACCAATTCTTTTCCAGCTGGAAGCCCGATCTAAACCAAATGTCAATGATCACACCCGGGCCATCAAACCAGCTGAAAATACCTGGAAGTGCGGCACCTAACAACAGGCCGTTCGTGTGGCTGCAGTTGATTAACGCCCCCTGTAATATCTTCGTATCGAGCAAGTAATTGTTATGTTCAGTTTGCAAATTATTGAATTTCCTTTGAAGAAGTTCAAATACAGCCTTAACGAATGGTTGTCTGGCGAGATCAGAATTTTACTTGATGTATGAATGGAAAACCTTGCAGTAATAAAATGTGAATCACATGGGGAGTGCCGTCATCGATAAAGTGACACAAGGTTGTTTAAGATAAAAAGCGACTAAGTGCATGTCTAAGTACAAGTATAAAAATGATGTATTAAAAATGAGTAGTTTAAACAAACTGGTATAGTCACTCTTCCCCCACATCTTGCCAATGTATGACATATGAACTCGAATAAAAGAATTTCAATTTAAAAATCATTTCCGAATTATTCTATTAATTTTTATTCAGAACGATCCCTTTGTTTCGTTTTGCACGAAGAAGCCGTCATTTCTTTTATTATTTAAGCACTAACAGATTCCCTGCGAGAAAGTCCCCAATATTATATTTTGACACTTTGGTGGTTGTCTTATCAGTAGGAGGTGTGATCTTGAATGGGTTACATACTCCCCAAACCTTAGCCCCACAAGGTTTTATCTGTGTGGTACTAAAACAATCGACGGACAATTCCTTAAGTGTAGAAGACCATCGCTGTGTCAGAGTTATTGACAATTTTGCCCACCGTATCCATGTGTGCTTTTCTTATCAGAGTTCACCCCAAATAAGATCAGGCCCATACGCTTTGGAGGTGTCAAGGGTTTTTATGATGTCCTTGAGATGGGGTGATAACCAGGTTTTTAAGTGTGACTTCGGTCTACAATGGAAATTAAGGGGGGTTGCTGAGTTTAAAGTTGAGTTTAAGGCGAAATGCTGGCAAGCAGTTCAGCCTTTTCAGTTGCCGTGCAAACGACATCATTGTGGTTTGATAACGGGGGAATTGTTGATTGTCCATTGTTCACCACACTATTGTAGACTTTACAGAAATCGCGAGTACCTCGTTTCTGTGACTGAATGCGTTTTTTGGTTATCTCTGTATACCTTCTCTTTGCTTCAACTATCATTACTTTACAATTATTTGTTGACTCTATACATTTCAGCCTATTCGCAGTTGACTTATGGCGGCACAATTGTCGGAATGATTGCTGCCTGAGTGCAATAGCAGCTGCACATTCCGAGGTAAATCATTGAAGAATTTACGCATGGGGACATATGCTTCAATGCCTGCTTTGACTCATTCAGTTAACGCATTTGCGCACTAATCAGCAGGGAGGGAGAAGGTTTCACTTCATGGGGCGTCGCTGATGTGATCTCTGATGGAATCAAAATCAGCCTGCTCGTAGTATCCTGTCGTTTTGAGCAACGGCTCATCAGCTTTTGGACGAGTTTTTAGAGTGATATCAATCATTACAACAATGTGATCAGCGTTCCCGGGCGGGCTATAGGGATTCGTCACACAAGCCTCGGGTAGTGAAATCAAGAACAGGTCGAGAAGTGAGGCTTGCTGGTCGACACGATCAGGGAGGCGGGTCAGGAAAGTGACAGTCTGTGAGAGGGAGGGAGCTAAAGAGAAATTATATGTAGAGTTTCCAGCTGCGTCAATAAAACTGGAGAATCCCAGCCAGTCACGGTGGTGCTCATTAAAATCCCCAAATACATGTATTTGGAGATTAGAATCGAGTAAAAGTGCTCTATCTATGCTTTCGGGACAAGAGCGACCCAGACTAGTCATGTGAGACTTAGTGACAAAAAAACTTTCCCCAAGTTTCCCAAATAGAGAGAAAGAGAAACGGCGTTCATTGTCTTAGTAAGGAAATAAGACCAAGCACTGGGTGTTTTTGGCTATTAGACAGAGAAAGATTTCGAAAGCCGGGCGATAGGCAGAGCCTATCTACTCTTTAAACAATTTAAGGTTTGATCGAGACTCCAGCTCTAGAAAGGTTGTCAATCTAGACTAGGAAGCCAAGACGTGAGGGGTCAGTGACACGGTTTTTTATCAGAGTTTTCCTTCTCATAGATAGATGACCTGACATGGTCTACGGGTCCATCTCACCGAGAGGAGATAGCATGCGCCCGTTTACTAGTCTTCCATATATATATATATATATATATATATATATATATATATATAGAGAGAGAGAGAGAGAGAGAGAGAGAGAGAGAGAGAGAGAGTGAGAGAGAGGGGGGAGAGAGAATAGGTTTACATGACTCTTCCCAGAGTTTGTAGAACATTAAAGATAGATTTCCCTCTCATAATTAAGAATAAGCACTGAGCCAGGAAATTAATGGCTTCTTGTGCACATTTTTGTCGTTTTTAATGACAATTTAAACAAGTAAAAAGCAGTTAATAAACCTGTTTTTTTTAACTTCGGCTTTAGACAAGCAAGACAGAGAAATGTAAAAAAAAAATAAAGAAATAAATCATCGTGTTATGAATTAGTAATGTGAACGCCATTAAAGGAATCAAAATTGAAGTACTTATCATTTTGGAACGGCCTGTTTTCCTTCATGCTTGTACGTTGAGTGACCTCTGGGACAGTTGATGAAGATAGTATATATTTCTCCCCCCCCCCGCCATACACATGCATATATATATATATATATATATATATATATATATATATATATATATATATATACCCATACACACACATATATATATATATAGAGAGAGAGAGAGAGAGAGAGAGAGAAGGAGAGAGAACGCCTATAGAGTTGATGAATTTAGAGGGGGGGGGTAATTTCCTCGTGTATTTATAGCGTTTCTCCCCATTTCATGGATTAGAACCAGAGAGAAAATAACAATTTACCGACAATTTAAGCAAGAAAGAAGCAGTTAATAAACCTGTTTTTTTAACTTAGGCTTAAGACAAGCAAGAAAGAGAAAAGTAAAAACAAATAAACATGGGAAGAATATATCGTGTTATCAATTAGTAATATGAACGCCATTAAAGGAATTAAAATTGAAGTGCTTATCATTGAACGACGATAAAACAAAAACTGTTTAACCTTTATGACTGAAACTTGGTGGGCAAGTCAGACATATACTGAAGTTTATTTGTACTAAAAATGGTTCGCTTGCAAAGAGGATTGTGACTTTTACTAACGATTCCGTGTGTAGTATTTTTGCTTAACAGTTGGTGTCTGTTGCAGTGAAGACTGGAGCAACAAGTGTGTCGAGAATCACAGCTAAAGGGTCAGCAAAATTCAACGCGCTGAGCCCGAGGTGAACGTTGATGTACTGTATGAATATATGATCCAGCAGATATGACGTAATATGGAGTGTGAGAGATAGGGTAAGAGAGATTTTACTTAGTCTGGATTGGAAGCTTGACGAAGCCAGGCACTATAAGGAATGACTTAAGGTTCCCCGATAAACGCAGTGCGGACAAGGTCTCCTAAAATCTGAAGGCCAGCATATTTCCCCCACGTATTGTAGGCCAGAATCGAGGGAACATCATATGCCAAATAAAAGTGGTATTTCTATAAATTCACGACGAGGTAGGTGTCCTTCTTTTGGTTGATGTGCCGATTTTTAATTCGATTTAAGAGATGATCAAGAATGGAGTGTACTCAGTCATCGAAAGATCTGCTGGAATCATGACCCCCACCCCCACCCCCAGACGTGAAGAGAACTAAGGGTATGGTTTGATTGAACTGTTTGTGATGAATGTACATGTACAGAAAAATATTACAATAAAATTAAAAACGAATGACATAGAATAGAACAAGTGTTTTGATGAGATAAACAGAGTGTAAGAGTGATTTAAGAGAATCCGTGACGTTTTGATGTTGAGATGGCGATGTAGATATCCGGATAATTTTGATGTTTCTATGCTTTTGTAGATATCCGGAAAATTTTTATGTGTACTTTTGATTTCACATGGCTGTGTAGTTATCCAGATGATTTTGATGTTCACATAACTGTGTAGATATCCAGCTAATTTTGATCTCCAAATGACTGCGCAGATATCCGAATGCTTTTGATGTTCCCATGACCGTGTAATTATCCGGATACTTTTGATGTTCACATGGCTGTTTAGATATACGGATAACTTTGATTTCCACATAGATGTGTAGTTATCCGGATAATTTTGATGTTCACATGGGTGTGTGGATATCAGGATACTTTTGATGTTCACATGACTGTGTAGATATCCGGATCATTTTGATGTTAACATGACTGTGTTACTTTTAACGTTTACATAGCTGTGTAGATATCCGGATATTTTTGATGTTCACATGGCTATGTTGTTATCCGGATAATGTTGATGTCCACATGGCCGTGCAGATATCTAGATAAGTTTGATTTCCACAGGATACTTTTGATGTACACACGGCTATGTATATATCCGGATAACTTTGATTTACACATGGCTGTGTAGATATTCGGATAGTTTTGATGTTTACGTGGCTGTGTGGATATCCGGATAATTTTGATGTTCACATGGCTATGTAGATATCTGGATAAAATTGATTAACACATGACTGTGTTGATATCTGGATATCTTTGATGCTTACATGGCTGTGTAGATATTCGTATAATTTTGATGTTCACTTGGCTGTGTAGATATCCGTATCATTTTGATGTTAACGTGGCTGTGTTGATATCCGGATAAGTTTGATGTTCAGATGGCTTTTTAGATATACAGATAACTTTGATGTTTACATGGCTCTGTAGTTATCCGGATCATTTTGTTGTTCACATTGATGTGTAGATATCCGGATAATTTTCATGTTCACATAGCTATGTATATATCCGGATAATTTTTATTCCCACATGACTGTGTAAATATTCGTAAAATGTTGATGTTCACATGACTGTGTAGATATCCGGATAATTTTACATTTTTCTTTTCGACGTAATAATATATATTAGAGTGCACGTTTATTTTCTGAACCTTTTATGTGCGTTTATTGCACAGTCCGTGATCGTCCGACCATTGTCTTCGTTCGAAATCGGTTCTTGATTTCAACACTAACCGTAGTTTCAATCACGTGGTCTTGGGCACTGCTCTCACAAAAGGTTACTTATTTCCAAACAACATCACAACTCATGTTTCAAAAATAAGTAACAATGTTTTATTTTGAGAGGTTACACTAATACTTGCTTTCAGTTGTTGATTGGGTTACGAAATGACTTGATTCTTTTAACCCTGATAAGACTAACTCGTGTCTTTCAATCGTAGGCGTGTCTCTTTTCTTCCTGAAAAAAAGGTAAGAGATTGTTAAGTCAATTTTGTACTCTGTCAAAGCAAGAAATAATGCTCTAAGCGGCACCTCTATCTTAAGACGTTTCTGTCTATTATATGTTTTACCGACCGACCGAATTCGGGTGACTTTTGTCAGGAAAACAGTCGAAACATGTAAATAATGTCAATACTAAAACCTCATCTGAGAAATATCGTATAAGTACATATTAAACAAGAACATAAATCAGTCGTGAGACCTCATAACTCCTCCTAACAACGTGGGAAAAAAGTCTTATCTTTTACTGTATAAAGTATTTCCGAAGTTATGTCATGGAAATGTTGATAACTCTAAAAAGATTAATTTGATCAGACTGGAATTCTGCATGGTGGCTACTGTTATTAAGGTGCTTCAGATCCATGCATTAAATTTGGACCAATCAGAAGTTGAAATTCCGTCAATTTCTACCTTGACCGAATTTTTTACGGTCAACGTCATGGTGAACGTCATACAAGATTCGGGACCTCATTCGCTATATTATGGATCAAGTAGTGAGTCTCCACAATGGACAGCACTGAAGTTATCGCTAAATATGTGACTTTCACCATTCCGTGCCCTTGACCTTAAATTTTGACCTGTATATCACAAGTTTGGTGACAATTAGTCAGGCGATGTGGACGCGATGTGGCTATAGGTAATAGGAAAACAATCAGCAGGAATAGAGTTCCACAAGCCTGCAGTTCTTGGAAAAAAGTAACAGTAATAGGAAGCTGTATTACAATGAGGTATCAAAACAGCGTATTGATGAAGACCACTAGACCAAAGAGTCAAACGAGCTGGAACAAAAGAAGCAAATAAATAAACATAGAGACAAACCAACAAATAAACTTGACCCAAAACATAACCTCATTGGCGGATGTAATAATGGCCAAGAATATGGTAATAATTCTAGTTTCAAAGAATAAGCTGAGTGAAGAAAGCATTGATATTAACCGTTAAAATTATGACGTCCACAAAATCTGATGATGTAAATAGCAATATTCGGATCAAATAATTATTATGCCACGAATGGACACTCTTCGAAGAAAAGAAATTATGCTTCGCTATTGTTCGCACTAATATTTATATTCATATAAAATAACGTCTCAATCGGTTACGTTAGAAAAAGATTTTTAATAGAAATTGCTCCAGACAAGGCATGAAGCCACTTGATGTTAGGAGCAAACAACAACGAAATATGATTATCGCAAAGACAGGAGATGCCTATTGGCTTTAGTCTTGAAAATACCAAGGCTATAGGTAGGAGGAAAACAATCAGCAGGAATAGAGTTCCATAAGCCTGCAGTTCTTGGAAAGAAGCTACAGTAATAGGAAGCTGTATTACAATGAGGTATCAAAGCAGCGTATTGATGAAGACCACTAGACCAAAGAGTCAAACGAGCTGGAACAAAAGAAGCGGGGAATATATCACACAATTCTGAAGAACACATGCTATAATAGTATTTATGGAAAAGACTGAAACTAGCAAAACCACGTATGTAAGAGAGAGGGTGCAGTGAAGAAGAAAGGGTGAGGCCAATGAAATTACGTATACCTTCCCCAACCTCATCAAGAACCCTCAAATGTGACAGAGATTCCCCAGCCCAAATATGCTAACAGTACTCTATACATGGTCTGATAGTAGATTTGTAGAGATAAAGAATAGCCTCAGGTGTGAGAAAGTGTTTCGAAGTGATAGAGAGAACCGACTTTACGAGAAGCAGAAAGAGCAATGTATGAACTCCAAGAAAGATTTGATGAATGAGAAAGACACAGAAGTTTCAGAGTCGATTTCTTCTCAAGAGCAGAGTCATCTATGAGAATCTCAGGAAGAAAAGAGACACGCCTACGATTGAAAGACATGAGGGTTAAACGAAACAAGCCATTTCGTACCCCCAATTCACAACTGACCCCAGATCAACTGATCCGAGGGAGATGGGCGAGAAGCAACACCAGAATAGAGAGTGGTATCATCGGCATAGACGTTAATTTTCTGAATAATATTCTCTGGAAGATCATTTATATAGAGAAGAAGAAACAGTGCCCTGAGGAACACCAACATTGATAGGAAAAGAGAATGAAGCTACACCGTCCAAAGTTACTCGCAAGCTTCGGTCAGAAAGAAAAGACATAATAATGTCAAGAACTTCACCACCAATACTGTAACCCTGCAATTTGTGTAGAATATCAGAATGCCACACTCTGTAGAACGCCTTCGAAATGTCAAGAACAATGGCTCTACTCTCTCCTAAATTATCCATAAACCGACAGATCCGCTCAGTTACAACAGTTAACAGATCAGCAGTTGGACGAAAACCACGAAATTCATACTGAACATCACTAAAGAGGCCCAGACTTTACAGAAAATGAACAAGCTTGCTGTTGATCAACATTTCAAAAACTTTGTAAATAACAGTAAGGGGACTAACAGGACGGTATTTAGTTGGGTCAGACAGATCACCAGCATTTTTAAAGATAGAGACAACAGGGGATTCCTTTGAACAAGAATGGAAACAGGACTTAGACAAACAGTGATTAAATAATTTAGAGAGGGTAGAAAAAGTTCAGGAGCACAATGCTTGAGAACGATAACAGGAATTAAATCAGGACCGGAAGCCTTAGACTGGTCAAGATTAGAAATAACCCTAGCAACCATTTGTGCAGTGATAATGACAAAATCAAGAAACTGATCAGTTTTCTAAAGGAAAATAAGGAAGAACAGCACCAGAATCATCACGAGAAGATTTGTCATCAAAAAGACTAGCAAAGAGATTAGCCTTATCCTTAGAAGATGAAATAAGATGAAGACCATTAAAAATAATAGGAATGACAGACTTGCCACTATTAATAACACTATTGTAGATTCGCCAAAAATCACGAGATACAACCCTTTGAGATGAGATAGAGTCGCGAATCCTTTGAGAATATCTAGATACTGATTAAAGTAATGGTTACGATTGGCAATGGCAGAAGCACAAACAGATGAAAACTATGGAGGAGAATGAGATTTGGCTTAAAATTTACGATGAGGAATGAAGGGGTCAATTCGAACAAGAAGTCAGTCAGTAACCTCTATAGTAGCATCATTCAGAGACATACTAAAGATAGAACGCAATGGAGCGTCACATAGGTAGCTGTGAAAGCCATCGCAATCAGCCTTCCTGTAGTTAAACGTCTTCCTATTGAAGGGGCGATCAATAGAAGACTTCACCGAAAAATCAACCTCAACATCAACAACAGCATGATCAGAAGAACCCAATGGAGGAGAAAAGTAAATAGAACATGAGTCAGGAGCAAAAGTGAGAAAAAGATCAAATAAGGATAGTTGATGAATATCATTATCAGGAAAACGTGTGGTGAAGGTGACAATTTTGGACAAGTCATGAGACAGAAAAAGTTTAAACAGATTACACCAGCTAGATCTGTGTGGTTAGAGTGAGGTAGCCAGTCAGAATAGTGAGCATTGAAGTCACAATAAACAAAGATAGAGCTTGATGGATGAATTTGCAATGCTTCATCAATACCGCTGGATATAGCATCAACAACAAAGCAGTCACTGTCAGAAGGGTAACGGTACAAAAAGAGCAAATATGAAGTGGGGTGCAGCAAAGATTACCTCAGACAGATAAAAGGACACCCATGAGATTCAAGGCTGAGGACACGTGCAACGGGGAGATCTTTGTGAAGAAAAAGAGCCAGTCATTGCAAATGCGTGGACGACTCTAAGCGGACAAGAGGGGAATAACCATCCACATGTAGATCGTTGCTAGTAATAAAAGCATCGAGATTAGTCTCACAAAGAGCAAAGATGTGAGGAGATTTGCCCAAGAGAAAGAACTGAACATCAGGAAAGTTTGACCTGAGACCCCAGATGTTACTATAGGAAATAATAAGATGTTTGTTGTGTGGATTTGTAGAATGCATAATAATAAAAAGGGAGAGAAAAGTAGGGTCCCTTCAAGACAAACTAAGCCTATAAGAGACCCAACCACCAGCATTCAATCCCCTGGACTCTAAAGAGGCTAGCTAAAAAAAATAAACCTTTCAAGAGCCCAATAGGGAGAAAATGGGGTTACTAGGCTGGCTAACAATAAGGTTTACCCCTAAACTGGTTACATGGCTAACCAGAAATCGTCATCAGGAATAGAGTTCCACAAACCTGCAGTTCTTAGAAAGAGACTACGTGAATAGGAAGCTGTATTACAATGAGGTATCAAAACAGCGAATTGATGAAGTCCACTAGACCAACGAATCAAACGAGCTAGAACAAAAGAAGCAGGAATAGATCACACAATTCCGAAGAACACATACCATAATAGTATTTACAGAAAAGACTGAGACTAGTAACATCCCGTCTGAGAGAGGATGTAGAGAAGAAAGGGTGGGGCCAATCAAATTACAGATACGTTTCTGCACCTCATCAAGAACCCTCAAATGGGACAGAAATGTGATAAAATGACATTTTTCACCTTTCAAACGATGGCCTATATTGTTATAATCGCCTTCTATCTAAAAAGAACTCCTGTACTGAGAGAAATTCATGGTGAAACAAGGTTCGCGCAAACCTCAACCGTACATCTCCTGACCCGATAGTTCTTAAGTCTAGAGGCAGGAAGAGTTTGTTAGACAAGCGAGATAGAATTGGTTTTAATTTGGAGTCTCCTTTTTTCTAATCTAACAAAGACCCTTTTCGCAACGGATATATGCTAAGTAACAATTAGTTCTAAATTCTCAATACGTGCGATACTAAGATTACAATTACAAATTACTTAAGACTTCTACCCGGTCATGGCTGACAGAACAAGAGCAGACAACCCCCTGTAGATTAAATAAACGGTTCCATTTGAAATTCCGTATAGACCGAAAGGTTGTGCGGATATACTCCAAAGTGAGAACAGTAGTCCGATAGAACTTGTACACGTCACGCCAAATCAACAGTCCGCGTCGATAACCGGTGCTTAAGCCCCACCACCTATCCTTCTACTATTGTGGTCAATATGAAAACATATATCTTACATGGCTTGCCATCGTGACCACCATGCTATAATTTGCGATAACGATACAACACTAAAACATTTCTTTAATATGAAATTTGTTTTAAAATACTTCAAACAATGGGCAGACACGTGCGCGCGAACGAACGAAACTTTTTCAAAACAAATGACTAAGTTTGAGTGTTTCTTTCTTTGATGCATATTCGGTCTGAAATCATTTCTGTCCTTCACAAGATTCTCACCCTCTTTTACTCTTTCTCTCTCTCTCTCTCTCTCTCTCTCTCTCTCTCTCTCTCTCTCTCTTACTTTCTCTCTCGCTTTCTTTTTTAATCTCTTTGTCTATCTCTCTTTCTCACTCTCTTTCTTTTTCTCTCTCTCTTTCTCTCTCTCTATCTTTATTTTTGTTTGTTTCTTTCTCTTTCTCTCTCTCTTTTTCTTTCTCGCTCTCTTTCTCTCTCTTTCTCTCTCTCTCTCTCTCTCTGTCTCTTTCTTTCTCGCTCTCTTTCTCTCTCTTTCTCTCTCTATCTATCTATCCCTCTATTTCTTTCTATCTATCTATCTATTTATCTATTGTTCTATTTCTCTCTCTCTCTCTCTCTCTCTATCTATCTATCTATCTATCTATCTATCTATCTATTCTTCTATTTCTCTCTTTCTTTCTATCTCTATCTATCTATCCCTATATTTATTTCTCCCTTTCTGTTTTCCCCCTCTTTCTCTCCCTCTCTCTCTCTCTTTCTCTCTCTTTTTCTTTATATCTCTCTCTCTTTCTTCTCTTTCGTTCTCTCTCTTTCTCGCTATTTCTTTTCTATCTATCTCTCTTTTTGTTCCTATCTCCCTTCTGTTCTCCCTCACCCTTTTTCTCTTCATATCTCTCTTCTTTATTTTTTCGCTCTATCCCCCTCTCCCTCTCTCTCACTCTCTATTTCCTTTTCTCCCCGTCTCTCTCCCTATCTCTCCCTCTCATCTCCCTATTTCTCTCACCTTCTATTTTCCTTTCTCTCTCCCCCTATCTTTCTCTCTATATCCCTCTCTCTCTCTTTCCCTTTATTTCCCTATATGTCTCCGTCTCTCTTTCTCTCCATGCCCCTCTCTCTCTCCCTCTTTTCCCTCTCTCTTTTTCTCTATCTCTCTCCGTCTTCATCTCTTCCTCTTCATCTCTATCGTGTTATCAATCTCTCTATCACTCTCTCCCTCTTTACTCCTTCATATCTCTTTTTATATGCCTCTCTTCATTTCCCTATCTCTCTCTCCCTCCCTATCTCTCTCTCCAACTTGAATCCACACAACTCGAAAGATATCGCTCAGTACAATCGCTATGGACGATCATCTTACAAGAAAATCTTTTTAAAGCCTGGAGCAAAATGAATTTTTCTTCTTTTTTTTTTCTTAGCCGGGTAAAAAATATTGAGAAATTTTTCCTTTTCTTTTTTTTTTTCAAAAAAGAAACATCAACAATTAAAACAAAACGAATAGAAAAATAAATCAAAAAATCTGATCTGTTTAAACATATTTACACGATTTTTTCGGTCCATCTCAATTTTCATGAATTTTCGATGTAATTGAATCGGAAGAAAAACTATACCCCCCGAGCCACACACGACGATTTTTCTTCTTTTTTTTTGTCAAAAAGTTCCCAACTATTGCAAATATCGCAAATCCATGTTACACAGCCCTGATTCAAATTCATAAACAATCAATCAGTGCATCGTGTAGGAGAAAACACGCACTCTCATATTAGGTTACGCGGTCGATGGTGATGCATCATTAATTAATCTTGTGTACCATGTTATCATTTTAAAATTAATATAAATCAGATTTTTAATTGTGCCTCAGAAAATATTCTTTAAAAATTTGTTGTTTTTTTTTGTTTTCGTTTTTTTTTGTATCGCTTTTGTTGTTTCTTGAGGATGAGTCCATGAAAAAAACAAAAAGAATTGCTTTATTTGTTTTATATCATTTTTTTCTGTTTTCTCCGTAAATCTATATCATGCATTGATGTTGGTGAGTGGCATCATATTCAGTAGTGGGAATAGGAAGTCTCCTTGGAAAATGACTCTCTCTATTCTTATATCTCATCGTAAGTTCAAGTCTCAATTTTCCTCTACTTTCTTTATAAAGTTGACAATTTTGTCTGCTATTTTGTACATTCAATTATCCATGCTTGGGGATTATTCCGTATGCTTTTTATAGTCGATCCATTCCATGGCTACGTTCTTGGTTCTGAGTTTTACTTCCCTCACTGTCTTCTGGTCCGTGTATAGCTTAATTTCCATAGAAATGTCCATGTGTTTTTGTGCGCAATTTCATTAGTAAGTCTTATAAATTGTCCATGTATCAGCTTCTTTTCCCATTTTGTGTTTCTCGTCTTTTTTGTTTCCCATTTCGTTGTTCTTTCCATTTCTTACATTGGCGGTGATCTGAGCGGTGGTAATTGGGCTCTCTGTATTTTGGGTTGTATATTTTCTTGTCATTTTCTCGCATCGTCTTCAATACTAACTAGTCAGTTTCTGCCTTCTTTCCATTCTTACAGAATCGGCCAATATCATCTTTCGAGTGAAATGCGTGTTACATATTTATTAATTTCCTGGTTATGTGATCCAGGTTTCTAAGTTTTTCTTTTTTTTCTCAGTTTATTAAGGGTCAAAAGTATATTACTAGGGTACTGTCCAAATATTTATTTATTTCATTAGTTTTTTTGCCATATAATTTAGTTTCAAAGAGCTTTTTTATTATTCTCATGTATTGTTTTCTAGTCATCTGTTTATGGTGTCCGCTTCAAGAATACTCAGGTATGTGTAGTTTCACGTTCATCAAGTATTCTCACCACCTCTCGACTGTTCTATGCCTTCCGTTTTGGGGATTTTTCTATTTTTCATCTCAACTAGTACACACTTTTCCATCACGAATTCCATTTCTAAAAGATGCTGACAAAGATGCTGGTTGTGCTTATAAGTGGTTCTAGCTCCTTTTTGTTTGGGGGCAAATAGTTTCAGAGTATTCATCGCATGAGATGGTTTATTTTTCTATCGTGTCAAATTTATGTCCAACATTGCATCTAATGAGTATGTTATTGAGCGGCATCATGGATATTGTAAAAGTAGTGGAGATAGTGAGTCTCCCTGGAGAATGTATCTCTGTATATTTTTTATCCCTGTCAGTTGTTGTGCTCCAGTTGTCAGTCCCATTCTCCATGTTTCCAATGTTTTCTTTACATGAATTGATTATTATAGTGTCAGATATTTTGTACATCCTTAAGCATTCAATTATCCATGCTTGGGGGCTCGTGTCGTAGGCTTTCTTGTAGTCGATCCATGCCATAGCTATGTTCTTTTTCTATGCTTACTTCTTTCGATATATTCGGTTGATGTACAGCCGATTCTTTGTGCCTTTTGTCGTTTTCCGACATTCTTTCTATTGAATCGTCCCCGGTGATGAAAGAATTGGTAAATCTCTTCACTAAATTGTGCCGTTAAGATTTTCCAGAATTGAAGAAGAAATAGAAACCGAAATTAATAAAGCAACACGAAAAACGACCTTTTAAAAAATGGCAAACTCGAAAGCACCTGCCAACGATGGAATACAAAGGAAGAGAAATGGTTCCGTAAAGCGACATACGGATCAAATGACCTGCTATATATCTAACAGAAGATAGTAAATGAATTAAACACCAGTAAAAAGAACGTTGCGATAGCATGGATCGACTACAAGAAAGCATACTGCACCATCCCAAAACATGTATAATTTAATCCTTAAATATATTTAAAATACCAGACAACATTGTCAACTTCCTTGAGAAAGCAATGCAGAAATGAAGGTGGAGATGACAGCTAAAGGACAACAAGATACTGTAAATGTATGCGCGTTATTCCCCTTTACTTGTTTGACCGGTATGAATCTACGAAAGGTACATTCAACTTCTGCATCGCCCTTTTTCGGTACTAATTAACGAGATGAATTTTCAACTCCGACACTGTCTTTTTGAAACGACCAGCATGCCGACAGTCACGTAATATTTGCATCCGGGCTTAAATCTGGGGCGAAAAAGGAGTAAGCACACATAAATTCTCTTTAATTAATCCTAATTCAACTCAAATTATCATTGGTTTGTTTAAAATGTTTATAGAAGTTTATTTATGGTTGTTTTAAGTTTCCACGTTCAAAAATATTTTGCGTTGAATTTTGCGACGATCATGTGCGTTCAACTAAATATTCTTCATCAGTAAAACTCGTATTCCCCAACTTTTATCCCCAGTGCTACTGTTGCAGATACAGAGAGACATTTTCAGGAAGGTTATCTATTTCCACTACTATTTGTCATAGCTATAATGACACTCACCAACGTACACATATACAGAAAGAAAGAAAAAATAAATCACCTCATATATATTGATAAATGAAATTACTAGCAAAAACTAGAAGGAGTTTAAAAACATGCGAAACTGCTGAATATATAGAGTAACTCAATCGATAAGTACTAGGAGCAGTTAAAGAACGCGTTAATTATAAATACCTGGGTATTCTTGAAGCAGACATCACCAATAAACAGAGATACCATTATAATTAAAAGAACATACCGACGAGAACACTCATTTGAAATAGACCATATATACACAGAACACTTCATACACTGAATAAAGGACCACGTAACTTTTTCTTTCTTGTGCCAGCTCCCTCAAAGCTGCAGCTTGGTCTTGGCAAGCCAGGTTTTCGTCTCGTCATCAAGGTCCGCTATGCCCTGCTCGCCATTGGGTGGTTTGAACAGCGGACATTCCTCAATGACGTGCGTAACTGACTGTTCTGGGTGGCCACATTCACAGGCAGCACTCTCTCTCAGGCCCCAGTCTCTCATTGTGGCAGGAAAACGGCCCACACCAGTTCTCAGGCGGTTCGGATTGGTCCATTGCCTTCGTGGCAGCTCAGCCCCTGGTATGTCGTCTGGGTCGGTGATGAACCTGTGCAGTCGGTGTTGGTCAGCCTGTTGCCATTCTTCCCTCCAGCGGTTCTTGGTCCACATCTGCTTTGAGGTGGTGTCTGGGACGGTTTCCAGAAGCTGATGCGCGTGCTGGGAGAGTGCGTGGCGTGATTTGAGGCGTACTGGTGGAGGGGGTTTGCTCATGATATCGTGGAGCAGATGTCTCTTGTCAATCTTGGCCTTGCCTGACAGTTCCAGGACAGTCGCTTCTCGTTGGATAGCGGGTGGGGCAATACCGGAAAGGATCAGTAGTTGGTTCACCGGCGTGGCGCGGAGTGTCTCAGAGACTGGGCGCATGGCGGTGTTTAGAGCTGCGTCCACTTTTTTGGTGTGGGTACTTCGGCACCAAACCGGGGCGCAGTACTCAGCTGCTGAGAAAACCAGTGCTTGGGTGGATATCCGCAGGGTCTTGGTTGCGGCTCCCCATGTGGTACCGGCCAGACGGCGAATCAGTGCGGCACGTGATGTCACCTTTGCCGTCACCTTTTCGATGTGTTGACGGTATGTCAGTGGGCGGTCGAGTTTCACGCCAAGGTACGTCGGGGTGGCGTCGAACAGGAGAGTGGTGTTGTTGACCATCACTTTAAGCTTGCGTTTTTCCTCGCGGTTGTTGAGGTGGAATACCGCGGACATGGCTTTGCCCACACTGAGTTTCAGGCGCCAGTTCTTGAGGTACCTGGACAAGGTCGTCATGTCCGCAGTGAGCCCAGCCTCGATAGTCTCCCATTTTCTGCCCGTCTGTAGGATGGGCAGGTCGTCGGCGTACCCGTATCTTTTTGCTGTTGTTGTCGGTATGTCGTAGATGTATATGTTGACGAGCATCGGGGACAAAACCGAGCCTTGCGGGACGCCGTTCTTTAGTCGCCGTAGTCTGCTGCGTTGGCCGTCGCTGGTGTGGAGGGAGAAGCTACGATTACTCAGCATCTCCATGGTGAAACTCACCAGGTGTCGATCTGGAATGGTTTGCAGCAGCTTAACATGGAGTCCACGTAACCAGATGGTGTCGTATGCAGCCGTGAGGTCAAGTAGAACAGTGCCGGCTTTTTCTCCTCTCTGGAAGGCGCTCTCGATGTCCTGGGTTAGCAAGGCGACTTGGTCTGTTGTTGACTTGCCACGATGAAAGCCGGCTTGTTCCTTAGGTAGTATGGTTTCCCCGGCCGGTTCGAGGCGCGCATAGAGTAGCCGTTCCAGGAGTTTGTATGGGATACAGAGAAGCGAGATCGGGCGGTAGCTTTTGGAGTCATCGAGCGGCTTGTTTGGCTTGGCCAGAGCGATGATCTTTGTTCGGCGCCAGATCTTTGGCAGCCGCGATGTTCTGTAGCACACGGTGTAGAGTAGGCGTAGCCATTATGTTGCTTTCTGTCCTTGGTGGATGACAAACTCCGGGTGGATGTTATCAGGTCCCGGAGCTTTATTCGACTTCAGGCGTTTGATGGCTACTTCCATCTCTTTCATCGTAAACTCACCCGAGAGGTCAGTGTCGGCACTCAGTGAGGTGTGGAGATCCCTCAGTTTGGTTGTGGTGTCTCTTGTGAAGTACTTGTCCGCATCCGTGCTGCGATGGAATTGGCAGTGATGGGGCAAGGAGATGGTTTACTTGAACGACCGGTGAGTTTCTTGATGGTCTGCCAGGCTCTCCGGCTCGAGTGAGTGAAGTCGATCGTCTTCACGGTTTCTTCCCATCTCTCTTGGCGCTTGGTGTTTAGTCTATCCAGAAGACTGGTAGCTGCTGCTGCTCTCTCCTCACTATTTGTGGAGTCAGAGTGGCGGCGCAATAGATCTTCGCATTCCTCATCCCAGCAAGGGATATAGTTGGTATGTCGTCCGCGGGGAATGTGTTTCTTCGCAGCCTTTAGCAACATCTCTGTATAGGCTTCATAAGCATCGTCGGTGTTGTCGGCTCGAGGTGTTGGTAGAGCCTTAACTGATGTTTCGACCTCCTTCTTGTAGCCTTGCCAATCCGCTTTGCGGAAGTTCCATCTCTGGACTGATCTTCCCCCTGTTGGCTGGATCAAGGATGGTGTTGTGATCAGCGATGGGCGATGTTGTG
Source organism: Sepiola atlantica (assembly GCA_963556195.1). Lineage (NCBI taxonomy): Eukaryota > Metazoa > Mollusca > Cephalopoda > Sepiida > Sepiolidae > Sepiola > Sepiola atlantica. The sequence goes on along the minus strand of OY744521.1, from coordinate 129,280,040 downwards.
AGTGAGGGAACCGGCCCAGGATGCATCTCTCCGGCACTGTTTGGTGCGGGAGGTTCTTAAAGAAGGCCAAGTCGGGATTGGTCTCAGTGTTCCATCGTCCCGAGGTGAACGACGAACGCTCCTTCGGGTCGTAGAGGAGTGTGGCATCTACAGCAGATGCCCATTCAGATAGCGTGATGCCGTCCTGGTTGGTGATGTTGTATCCCCAGTCGGTGTGGCGACTATTGAAATCACCAGCATAAATTGCAGGTGCCGGCACATCCGGGATGGTGGCCGGCTCCAAACAGGGTGGTGGTGGCTTGTAAATGTTGACTATGGTATTTTCGGCCACCATCGTACTGATCTACTCAACTGTGGCATCATTGGTCGACTGACTAGCAGGCGACCATGGTACATTGTTCTTCACGAACGTCGCGAAGCCATGATGTTTACTGCTGGTGTAGCCATCCCCCTCCGCAACAGTACACCACGTAACTAATAAGTATGCACAAAGAACTACACCCGAATGATAATGATGATCGATTCTATGTAAAACGGAAATAAGAGAAATATAACTAGTAAGTGTAGATGCCGCAATAAAGAAATACATAACAAAAAATACAGAAAGGCTGATTACGTCGCCAAAACAATGCCAATGTGAACACTACGAATGAAGAGAAGTGGGGAAACAAAATTGCAAGAAAAGAAAATGAGAAGAGAAACAACTACATAGACTATTTATAAGACAGAGCAAAGAAATTGCGAACGAGCAAACAAGGACACTTGAAATAGAATTTTTACTGACAACCGCACAAAACAACGCGATCAGAACAAACTACATAAAATTCAAGATAAACAAGACCCAGACAAACACCAAACGTTTCAAATATAAAACCAGAGTATTTGAAAAAAGGCGAAAATTCTCTGGGGCATTTAAATATAAGCCGACAAACTCGTCTAAGCTACACGACCGGACATGATAATAGTCAACAAGGCGTAAAAATACATATCATAGTATATATTGCCGTCCCAGCTTATCATAGTGTAAAACTAAAGGAGTCAGAAAGACTAACTAAATATATAGAACTTGCCAGAAATATAAAGAGAACATGAAAACTAAGATAATATCAATAATTACTGGAGTATTAATAACATTTCTGAAACCTAGAAAAAAGACTAGACAAAAGCAATTAACGGATTGACACATCATAGCGTGTCGGAACACATAACCCACATAAGCTGGTTGAACTACTAAACAACCGTGAGTTCCTTGAAATAAAATGGTACTCTATCCAAACACAACTTGTACATATAGCGAATATTTACACGAACCAAAGAGAGTTTAGATTACATCCGTTGGTTCTACAGAGAGTTGCTGTGAAGGATGGAAAGTTCGAGGACGGATATCACCATCCTTAATGGTAAGAATACTTATGGTGTAAATGGCTAACTCACAAACAAGAGAAAAAGAAGTGAGAGAAGGATAAAGGAAAGTAAAACTAGTAAGATAAAATAAGAAAAAAGCCTGCTTAGGAAACTGGTAGGAAAGAAAGTTAGAAACTATTACCGACGAAAATAAAATTTTCGCGGGGAGCTTGTTTAGCAAGAATGGAAATAATTTGGAAGAAACTAAGTCTTCGTTAATTCTTGCTGTTAGAGTATGCGATGAAGGCGTCTACGTTGATTTGTGCTATTTTGTTATCTCGACCTTCGAAAAATGGATTTTGTGGTTGTAATCAAGCATATGCTAGAAAAACGTAGCGCTCCCTTGACAACTAGATGTAAGAAACATAAAAGAAAAAAGTATTATTAAACTTTGTGACAACGAAAATGCTACTTGTCTCGCACATGCTTGATTACAACCACAAACTCGATTGTGAAAGTCCAAGATAAAAATTCTCAACGTAGATACCTCCCTGAAGCAGCTATGAAAACAGATCCGGCGCATTGAGCTAGGAAAATCGCTGCAGTCTTGTCATCGCTCAATGATAAGACTGTAGTGAGTTTCTTCACCTAACACACCGAATCTTCTGCATCGTTTGAAACCGCCGGTATCAATACGAGTAATCCAATTATCACTATATAGTATTATTTATAATGAATATAAATATATCGTATCTGAACCTCACTCTTTGAAACAGTACTTATATATTTACTTTTTTAAATGTGATTAAAATACTCTAGTAGCAGTAGTAGCAGTAGTAGTAGCAGTAGTAGTAGCAGTAGTAGTAGTAGTAGTAGTAGTAGTAGTAGTAGTAGTAGTAGTAGTAGTAGTAGTAGTGTCGTCTTCTACGTAGTTTGTAGGTTCGAATCTCGAAAAGAGCAATATACTCGAAACATTTGTAGACGCGTAATGACTGTTTATTATCTGTGGACCTAACAGAAACAAACAACCTATGGACAGTTTAGTAACGACGAACGACATTTAGAAGCAGTGATATGAATGGAGATTGTGTTGAAGGAGAAATCATTTGGAGATTAAAATGATAAGCAGGAAAGATGGGTAACTTACAATATTTATTTCGCGTGTGGTATGTAAGAGAATGGGTTTATATGTGCTGTTTAAGTACTTAAAAGTATTCGTTTGAGCCGGGGAGATATTAAAAGCTTCCCGAGGATAGTGCCGAAAAGACGTCACAGCGCCTCGAGGGTTTCTATAAAAGAGAATGAAAGACTGGCGTCACGCATTCAGAGCTAGATGCTATATTCGTATTCAAATAGCTACATATTTGTAAGTCAATCAATGCGTGACATAGATAGGGGTATATCCGTATTAAGGTAGCTACATAGTTATTAGTTAAACAATGCGTGATGTAGATAGGGTGCGTGTAGGGATATTTGTTTTACCGGATATAACCCCGATAGATTAATTTGTACCAAAAATTAATTTAATTAAGTTTAAATTTAATGATAGTTAAACAATAAGGTCTGAGTTCGTGATTAATATTCCTGATGTTTTCCAGACATGATATGGTTTTGGGATCTTTTGGTATTTGGAATATTACTTATATGTTGTTTTTTTGTTGTTGTTGTTTCTTTTGCAGAAGTTGAAAGTTTTTTAGTCTATTTTTTATAAAAATCGCTCCACTTGATGTAAGGATCTAACAAAAACGAAAACTCTTTATCACAAAGACAGGGGATGCCTATTGGCCTTTGTCTTGAAAAGTCCAAGGCTATATGTAGGAGGAAAGCAGTTAGTAGGAAGAGAGTTCCACAAGTCTGCAGTTCTTAGAAAGAAGCTACTGGAATAGTAAGCTGTATTACAATGATGTATCAAAACAGCGAATAAACGGAGAACACTGGACTAATAGGCCAAACGAGATAGAACAAAGAAATCAGCGATTAGATCAGGAAACTGTGAAGAACACATGTTATAATAGTATTTAGAGAAAAGACAGGTACTAGTAATATCACGTCGGTGAGAGAGAGGGTGCAGAGATTAAGAAAGAGTGAGGGTCAATCAAATTACAGATACAATTCTGCACCTTATCAAGAACCCTCAAACTTTAAGAGGTTTGAACATTTCATAACAGCATAGCATGGTGAGGTTTCTACGTGGTAGTACTTTTCGTGGGTATTCCTATATGCTTTACAGTCAATGAGAATACCATTGGCTCTGAGCAGGTGATCGCAGGTGCACCAGTGTACAGCTTATAGTTTGACTAAGTATGTGTGTGTTTGATATGCATGTTCGATTCTTACTTTCTTTATTTATTTCTATTTACATTTTACATAATTTATTAACTTTTTCCTGTTTATTAATCTTCTATATAAAGTAAAGACGATTTTCCTCTCCCAAATCAGTTCGAAATAGAATAGTAAACCAATGCATCGTACGCATCGAAACACATCACTTCAGTCGTGTAGTACCTTCGTCTGTTCTTCCAGAAAATTTTAAATATTTTTACACCATAAACCAAAAACATTAGCTTTTGCCCCCCCCCCTCAAAGCCTCTCCCAAGTAAGTCAGTCAAAGAGATGGTAACAAAGTGTATCCCCGCTAAGAAAAATTCCCTCACCAACTTCATGAACACCGGCTAGCATAGAACTCCTATTATTTCGCAAGGAACTACAAAAAACACCGGTTTCAGAATTCGGTAACCATCCAATAATCTATGACTAAGCAACATCCATTACTCTTACAACGCCTCGTGACCTAAATACTATTTTACGAACTACTACTAATCAAAACATACAGGTAATTGTGCTTTTCATTTATTTATAATAAATAAAATGTTCTTCGTATTTCTACATATTTTTGACCAATTCCAAACATTAAAATACTTTTGCGTTTCATTTTTTCGTCATCAAAAGTTATTCTTTGATGTACTACAGATTTGGAACATTGCTATTCCCTTCTTGAATTTTTATAACAATTAGATTACAACCTAAAAACAAACTGAACCAAAATATACAAATAATTATACGTTTTATTTATTTTCAAACATAAAAACTACATCTTAGTACTTCAACAGAATTTGCCACGGCCGGATTTTTTATTGGAGAGGGGAAATATAATACTGCTAAAAAAATAATTTATTTAGAACAAAAAATATTAATACTTCTACAGAATTTGAACCTTACTTTTCTTTTTTTTAATTAATAACAATTCGATTAAAAACTAAACAAAAACATAATCAACATATAACAAAACTTAAACGTTTTATTTATTTATTTATTAAAAAAAAATCAAAAATTGGTACTTCTACACATTTTGAACCGACCTTTTTTACTTTGGGGGACATTTCTATGTAAGATTATTCTAATCCTACAATTATCCTGATATATAGGTTTTAACTTTCGTTCGCCAAAATTCTGTTTGGTTGGATTTCAATCCGACAATTCTTTCTTTACATTGACACTACCTGTTGTGACCTATTTGCGTGCCGTCACATGTCGACATATTTCATTTCATTTTTTACATTTCTTGCGTGCAAAGCCAGACGCTGAATACACGCTGGTTATTAATATAATTGTCATGCTTTTTAAACGATTCTGGTGCAATCCAAAACATAATTAATTTTATTATTTTGAAGCACAATGGACAAATAAATGTTTAGTTTTTTTGTTTAGTGGTTTTTTTCATCAAGACTTAAGCGTTGGGAGATTACGTGATAATGGGCATGACTTTGCCTTGAATGATAGCTTAATACCAGAGCTTTATCCAATCCACAAATTTGGGAGCCGCTCCTGCTCCCCCAAAAAAAGGAGCCGCTTCTTTCCGCGCTCCATCTGCACCTTAAAATGATCTGTTAAAAAAATTAACATATTTCCAACACTATTTTCAAATAAGTCCTTATTTACTTGACTCTCAACTGCTGGATAAAATAGTAGTCCTCTGCTCCTCGGTTGCAGTAAAAAGGAGCGCGCTCCGTTCTGTAAAGCCCTGCTGATACTGTGACGTATTTTTAGTCAGCTCCAAATTTCGTGTTTTTTGTCCACGATGATGTAGGTATAACTTTTTTGTTTAGAAACGTATCCCATAATGTTCGCCATTTTCTTTTCATGTGCCATCTTAGTTTTGAAACGTAAATGAGAACAAAAGTATACATAAATATATTTCCAGGAACGTAACAACTATTGTACGAAAAAAGAACGGGTAACGATTTCTATTAATCTAGATACTCAAATAAACTTAATAACAACAGAATCGTGCCGGTTCTCGTCTTGATAAACTCTTTCATTCACAATTGTATCTAATGTAACATTGTTCGACAAATTTGATTTCATAAAAGGTCATCAACAAATTAGTGTTCAAAAGTTACATTTCTGACACGCATTATTTTTTAGCCGCAACACGATTAATAAATTCAAAAACTACTTGCTCTTCTATATCAATATTCAGTTTATGAATTATTTATTTTTATAATTTACATATATACTCATCTATAAGTTCGTGTCTAGATTGGTGAATATATATGCATGCATGTGTATAGATATATATGTTTAAAATATACGGATGTACGCCCAGAGATTCGTGTATATACATACACCCGACACATATGCATATATATATATATATATATATATATTAATATATATATATATATATATATATATATATATATATATATATATATATATATATATATATATACCGTAACATATATTTTCCAGGCAATTATTATATATATTATAGCATGTATGTGTGTATTTTATATATATATATATATATATATATATATATATATATATATATATATATATATATATATATATATATATACATACATATATGCGTACAAATATTTCTAGCGTTAAATATATATGCAGAATGTCAAATGAAAGTTATATATATATATATACATTTATATACTTGTGTGTGTGTGTGGGGGGGGTGTGTGGGGGGGGGGGTTCATAGAATATACATATGAGATATCGAAAGATACTTCTAAGGTGGATTAGCCCGGGGAGAATCATTATTTTCTAGTCACGTAATTATTGCTTGGAATTCATGAAGTAGACAAGAATCTGAAAATAATTTTGAAACCGTCGTGAATTTGAGCCGATAGTGAAGTAAGTTTGACTAAAAGTCGAAACCAAAAAAAAAGACGCTCAAGTGATTCGATTAAATTCGATATGAAAATTGAACCATCAAACAAAAACAAAAGAAGAAAAACCGATTTTCTTTAGATGCACGATTCAATAGAAACGTTTAGTGATAAACATGCTGTTTGAAACTAACGTGTGACAGACCAACGAAAATTATATTTCAAAATTAGCTTGATATACTGACCAACGGACAGATCTTCTCATAAAAAGTATTGGAAGTATCTAATAAGACGCGTTTTTCATTCTGCACCTTCCGCGATGAAAATGCTATTTTAAACTTAAGCCTGACAGACCATCGAAAAATGCTATTTGACACATAAGCGTGACAGACCGACGATAATTATATTTTAAACTTCAATATTACAGATTGGCTGATCCTCTTATAGAGATGGTTAGGCGTATCTAATACGATGCGTCTATTCAAGCTGCACCTTAAGCGATAAAAATGCTATTTACAAATTAGGCGTGACAGACCAACGTAAATGCTATTTAAATCTTAAACGTGTCAGACCGGCCGACCGACTGAGCCATTCACGTAGATGCTTAGATGCATCTAAATTGAGATTCGTCCATTCTATATCCGCTTTTTGCGTAGATAATTTTAAGCTGAGGCGTGACAACCCGATAGACCGATCGACGGACAGTTTTTATTATCTCTCTTCATATCGCAAATGTATTAGCATCAAACACAATTCGATTTTTTAATGGAATAGGAAATATAGTTGGAACAAATTATCTAATTAATTCAAGCTATTAATGTAAAAAGTGTAAAAGAATCAATTTACAATGATATTTTGGGGTCTATCTTATGAGATATTTAAGACAATTGTATCTGAATATTCTTAATATATATTCACTGAGATTATATATATATATATATATATATATATATATATATATATATATATATATATATATATATATATATATATATATATGGAAAAATGAAAAACGGAAAAACCGTAATTTTTTTATATATTCATCAACGTTTCGCCCTTATTTCAAGACCTTCTCCAGATAAATAGTTTGTAGAAAAACATAAATGTCAATGTTTGCAAATTCGTGGTGCGTCTGTGACGTGAAAAGAATATTTTTGTTCTTTGGTTTTGAACGAAACATAGACGTTAGAATTCAAAATATGTGGTGTGTTTATGAAGTGGAATGAATCTGTTTTGTTTTTTGTTTTGTTTTTTTATTAATATCGATGTTGTGTACAAAGGGTAATAATAACTATACAGTACGGTTAATATACAATAGGAGTGAATAAGGGATCGGGTAAGAAACAAGAATAATGATTAAAATAAAGTTATTAGGAATTCCGTCAAAACAAGCAACTCCTGTACTCCACCCGTGAAATATAATCTCAAGTTACGCCCCTTGAAGAGAATGTGCTGCGTAAAATATGTTAGTTACAAGGCTTAATTAAGCCAATCATACCTTTTTTTGTTTTACTGTAATTCACACCAAACAAAGCACATGGCAACTGAGACTACTGTTAATTTGGAGCCATACCAATAGAGGAACCCTAAGTGGAGAGTTTGCAGCGATATGTTTGTTCACATTACATTTTCATTTGTTGGTACAGTCAATGAAACAATGAACAGGGAGGGATTTCCAAAGGCTAACAGTCAAGTAAAGAAGCTATTAGAGTAGAAAGCACATCGGAATCTGGGGTTCTCAACGGTGAAGACGTAGGGTTTAGCTGATTGTCGGGTTGGTCAGGAGTATTTACGTCGAAGGGGGCACCAGAGCGGCAAGTTCATCAGAGGACATTCCATTGAAGCACTTTTCAAACAAGCACAGTGATAAAACATTACATCGATAGGACAGGGGCTGGAGTTTGAAAGACAGTGTTTCTTTTTTAACCATGCCTAAGAGGGCGAGACTAGTGACTAGTGCACAAGCCCAGATGAGACAACAGTATTCTATGTATGTGGTAATGGTGGCTTTGTAGAGATATAGGACACTGGCAGGTGTGATAGATTTTCTATAACAGTAGAGGGGCCCACTTTCCTTGCAGCAGACTTTGCAGTATCTTCTATGTATTTGTTCCAGTTAATGTTACACGTGAATATTAGGCCGAGGAGCTTGAATGTTTTGACGCTCGAGTAGGGTACTATTAGCTATGGAAATTGGTGGTTAGAAAGGGTTTATTATAATTTCTAAAAGAAAGGGAGCATTGTCCGAGTAGCATTAAATGTTACCATACATTTGTCTTCATTCAACTACAGACTGGGTGTCATTTCCTCATTATTCATCGATTGCCTTAGATCTGTGCGCGTTCGTTTATCCGCATGTCGAGAATAACGCGTGGTATCATTCGGAAATATACTCATCCCGGACGCAATGGCATCAGGGAGGTTGTTTATGAAGATCAGGAATAATAAAAGGTCAAGGATCGATCCCTGGGGTACACTCGCATTAATCTCATGTTGTTTGACAACCTGGATCTTTCTTTTGGTTAGGAAGGATCTGATTATATTAAATATTGAGCCAGTAATATCGTACGAATTATTTTTTATTGGAAGGCCTTCATGTCAGACCGTGCTAAAGGCTTTAGGTATATCAAATGCTACCGTCTTAGCTTCACCTGCTTTGTCCAGTGTATGGTATATCCGTTCAAAGATGACCGTTAAGATATCCGCAGTACAACGGGCTTGCCTAAATTGATACTGATGGTCATAAAGAAGTTTAGCATTAACTAGATGGTGGAAAAACGCTAGATTGATTAGTGACTCAGGGATTTTAGCAGTGAGCGGGAGGACACTGATTGGGCGATAATTTTGAGGGTCAGTTCTCTCATCAGAATTTTTTACACTGTTACCACAGAGTCAATTTTCCAGCTATAAGGAAAGCAAAGCATTCATTGTAAAGTTTAGAGACGACAGGGGTCAGCTCAGCAAAGCATTACTTTAGTACTATAGCATGAATAAGATCAGGCCCACATTCTTTGGTGGTATCAAGTTTATTTATGATATCTTGGGCATGGGAAGAAGTTATCATCAGATATTTAAGTGTGGCTTAATGGAAAATTAAGGAGAGTATGGTTTGCGGAGTTAAAGGTAGAGTTAAGACGAACCGCTGGGCAAGTAGTTTAGCCTCATCAGTTGCCGTGCAAAGGACATCATGGTGTTTGGATAGCGGGCGAATTATTGATTGCCTATTATTAACCACATTATTATAGATTTTCCAGAAATCGCGAATTCTAAATTTCTGCGACTCAATGCTGGTCATCTCGCTACATGTAACCTTAGACGCGGCTATTACATTTTATCATAATTTCACAGGGCTGCTTCCCAGCTGACTACAACACGATCGTTTTCAAGTCCAATCTAAACAAATTCTTGTTAAGTCGTCCTTTAAAATAATCAAATTCTGCCCAGGTTCAACCATTGTTACCAATCCTCAGGGCGTTGTCTCACCGTCCACCTAACAAACTCATTAACCCTTATCCTCGAATGGTCTTTGGGTCTTGGTAAGCGGTGACTCATTTGTAAATAAAAAAGCTTATATTCAATATTTTACTTGTTTTCTCACTTTTTAATATATAATTTTTTTTAATTTTCAAAATGTTTACTTAATCCTAATTCAACTTTATTTTACCCTTGTTATATTATCATTTATAAATTTTTCATGCCCCTTATTTAACCATTCTTGCTATCATGCATCCGTGCTTAGCTGTTATTCATCAACTCCCATACATCAGTTCTTGTGGACCATCAGTACATTCACATTGACAATTTAATTTTTATAAAGATTTGCATATCTCCCATACTTCGCCATTAGTTTGCTAACTGAGGATGAAGCTGTAGTGATTTTTATAGCCTCACACATTTTAAAACCGCCGGCATCAATATGACAAATCAAATTATCACTGTATAGTAGTACCCATAATAAATATATTATGTTCTTATAAACGTAATTGAACCATTGGGTGTGTATTCCGTCTAAACTCTCTCTCTCTCTCTCTCTCTCTCTATATATATATATATATATATATATATATATATATATATATATATATATATATATATATATATATATATGCCCACCTTCTTCGGTTGAGCACTGTAGTAAGTGATATCGCCAATTACCACTAGCAGTAATGCAAACTTTTTTGTAAGCATAAATGGAGCATTTTCCGGTAGTTGTGGATGTTTATATAAGCATTTAGATTTCACTTGATAATGGCTCCTTCCTGACGGCCGAATGCTTAGAATCGCCGACTCTCAACTAGACGGTTGTTAGTTTAATCTCAGCTTGAAGCAGTTGCCTATCTAGCCACACTGAAAATCTGTGATACAGCGAAACTGCCTATGGATTACATTGAACCTTACTGCGTTTATATAATAGTGACTAATAATAAAGAACAGTTTGGTATAAAACATTTTATTTATATAAACATTTTTGGCTACACATTTGCAGACATCTTTCAGTTCTAGCTAGAAACTAACTAAACTTCACCAGATCAAGTTCTTATCATGAAGGAAGAGATGAAAATGAAATGAGCATTCGTTTCAAGAGTTTACACTCAGCGGAGGTCACTTATGCTTCAAGAATTCTTTTTATATTTATCTATGTTTCAAATGTAATTCTAGTCACCATTTTTATGTGTTAAATACAATTTAAAGCTTTATATTAAGGGCCTTAAGAAGGAAATAAAATTCAGAGAATCTTGCTTAATTAGTGTCTAATAAATATGAATCAAATTTAATGCAATTCTGAAATATTTGAATGTTTAAATGGGAGGTTGTGTTTATATTATCCCCTCTAAAAACCTTTAGAGATACTCAAAGGAAACTAAAGTGTGTGGAATACTTATTAATTAATGTCTAATATATATTGTTAGAATTTCACAAAAATTGGGGATATCTGAATTTCACGAATGGTTTTCACTCTCTCTTTGCTCCCTTTGCATAAAAAATAAATTAAACTAAACCTACATTACTCACCATGACGCCGCGCAGATGTTTTCCAAAATCGATTATGATCTTTTAATTAGTTTAGGAGTGAATTCTATACATAGAAATATATAAACATAAACACATATCTAACTTTATATAAATAGGTGTGTGTTTAAATAAATTCATGAAAAATCAAAATAAAATTATAAGAGAAAGCGATATAGGATATTCTACAAGTGTATACAATGGCCCCAAATAATCAAGTGTCATCGTGCATTTCACCAACGGAAGCTTTGTTCGCAAGAAAGATCAAGACGATATTCAACATACTGTTACCAACTCATAAGAAACCGGAACGAAAAATAAATGTTAAAAAAGGACGTTGTGATATGTGTGTAAAACGTGTGTTTCATTGACTCGATGTTTTCCCCATTATTTTAAAAATGCTGTTTCCTTTGGTCTATCTCGCTTCAGTTTGAAATAGCGTGTTATCGCTAAACGAATGGCCGTTTCGAAGAATGGATTCGTTCTTGTATTTTAAGGTAATGATGGGTCAACCTTTTGTAGAAGAGCCCCACTAATAATGGAAAAAATGAGGGGTTTTTTTTAAGAAACAGCCCCACCAATCACGCTCATGGCGCACACACGCCCTTGACTTAATTGCGCGTTTTTTGTCTAAATATGGATTAGGTTTAGGGTTAGGCTTAGGGTCCAGGTATCCACGTTGAGATCGATGAAACCCTCATTTTTCAGCGTATAAAATGCTGAATAAAATCTACTGTGATCGTGGAATCGTGGACCGGTATTACACGTGTTAAATGGCTGTTTGGTAAATTATATTCTTAACTCCTCTCGCTGGATGAACTATTCTGTCAGACTTACTTTCGTTAGGTCCAAGACTATTTAAGTGCCATGATAAATCTTGGTGGTGTAGGGACTTTTATTAACGGCAATAATGCAAATAAAATGAACTTTAAAAGTATTCTGAAACAAAAAGCAATAGTACACGCTCTCAAAAATGTATTTGTTGACATTATCATGAGGAAAGACATTCTATGGTAAGATAACCTTCAAATTTGATTGACCGGAGGACGAACTTATTATCGGAGCAGTCACCAAAAATAATCGCTTTCCATCCATAAACGTTTCTCCTCTCCCATTCGCTGATTCATAAAAAATAGAGACTGTAAAATTGTTGGCTGAAATAATAGAACCCTCAATTCCATCTTGGCGAACGCAGGTTCTAGTAACATCAAATGAAAACCAGAAAAAAGAATGTTGATCCATTATAGCAACACCATCAACAGATTCACGGAACTGGATGCTTACACCATGCCGAATATAGCTAAAATGGTCGCAGAAATAGCACGGTATGATATTTTCACTACCCTTAATCTTAAATCAGCCTACCATCAAATCTTTATCAGTGACGAGGATCGTAAATTTACACCCTTCGAGGTCGCTGGTAAATTCTACCAGTTTACTTGCCTACCATTCGTTTCTGTCTTTCACATAGCGAGCTTGAACTCAACAACATATTTGCTATAATAAACAGCAATGTGTATTTATTTATAAATAAATATCCGTCCTGCCACACAGAATTTGGCGAGTAAAAAGCTGTCGAATGAATCCATTTAAAGTATTTTAGGGAATTGTGAAAGCAAATCAATCTATTGTCATAATAAGATGTTTTCTTTCTTTTTTTCTCTGCTTTCTATACCGATTTGTACGTTTTTCTTTCGTTTATCTTTCTTTTAAACTTTCGAGTTTCGGGCGTTTTCTTTCTTCTTGTTTAACTTCACCGATTCAAACGTTATTTTAGCTAAATATGAATACTAGTGTGAACACTCGTGAGGAATACTTTTCCTCTCATTTATTACGAGGTGTGTACCCTCGTCTGTACTAAGAAACACTCTAAATTTGTACCATGTTTCGATCTAGAAAAAAAGTTCAACTTCATTCTCGCTTTTAGCCGTTTTTATATTTGAACCAAAGATTGTTTCTTTTTATTATGTTTTGTCATTTTCTAAATTTGTCGCATACTTATCTACTTTGTATGGAAATTAAGACAGGGATCTGAATGAGTTATTTTATTTCCATAAGAAGTGGAAGTGTATTGCCACCAGAAAAAAAATGTTCAGCAACCACTTTATTGGTGAGGCTTAGAACTTTTTGAACAACCCTTTTTGATACGTTTTGTTAATACATTTCTTCGGGTGGATACAACTTTAAACAAGCATTTTTTTATTCTAATCTATAACAACGCTAAATGTGCATAGTGATTTATTTAGATGAGTTTAGCTAACCCTATTTTGCATGAACAAATAAAAATTTATATATATATATATATATATATATATATATATATATATATATATATATATATATATATATATAGTCTCGGAAGTTTCTCAACCATTAAAACTATATAAAAAAATATATATATATAAAAAAAAAAAAAATTTTAATTTTTAAAAAAACTTATAGTCTCAAGTCTTCCAGTGGAAAATCACTCATGTAAGTCAATTTATTTTTTACAGTTATTATATTAGTTAGTTTCTAACACTATTTTAAGGGATCATCAGTTGTTTACCATGAAAAACTGTTTCGGGAATTTAATATATATATAATTTTTTTACAGAACAGTTATGTTATACTCTGATTTATTGTCAGTTTCGAAACAAAGAAAAGCTAAGACGTGTTTATATATATATATATGGGAGTCCACCACACACACATACTAGTGTATAAGAAGATTCCACGTTGTACTCCACCGACTAAAAATATCTGTGTGATTCAAACAACTGCAAAACAAAAAACACTTACAAACAGTATATATTGTATTATACATAATTACATAATGTTTACACATATGCACGTAAACATAAATACATATACACATATATGTGTGTGTTTATTTGAATATCATACTTTATTGTATAATTGTACCTGCCATACTCATCTGGTGTGTGTTAAGTTTCGTTATTGTTTTATTCTTACATATTTGCTCCGTACATAATTGAGCTGTCAAATCGAAACCATGACTAATATATATATATATATATATATATATATATATATATATATATATATATGTGGGGGGGGGTGTATGTGTGTGTGTGTGTGGCTCCATATAATATGATATTAAACCGAATTTCTCCATTCAGATTGAATCTGTAACTAAGCTTTCACGGAATATATATATATATATATATATATATATATATATATATATATATATATATATATATATATGATATGAGGTTCATGCAGTTTGCTTGAAACATTGTTTAATGTGTATGTATAAAGGTGATTTGTAGAAGGCAATACAATACAGACACTGAAGCAAATCAAGACATATAATGATGGAACGAGTAATGTAGTTTTACCATTTTTCATTAACACAATGTATATATATATATATATATGTGTGTGTGTGTGGGTGTGTGTGTGTGTGTATTTTTTACTAATATCTATTTACATTATATTATGTACTACCTGCATCAGCATGGCCTGATGGAAGCTCCGTACAGTATGATATATAGTGAACACTTCCTTCCTCATGTATGTTCAACTGAAGTTCAAACGCATATATATATATATATATGTATATATGTATGTATATATGTATATATATGTATATATGTATGCATATATGTATATATATGTGTATATATATCTATATATATATGTATATATATGTATATATATGTGTGTTTATATATATATATATGTATATATATTTATATGTATATATATATGTATATATATGTATATATCTATGTATATATATATATGTATATATATGTATATATCTATGTATATATATATATATGTATATATATATGTATATATATATGTATATATATATATATGTATATATATATGTATATATATATGTATATATATATATATATATATATATATATATATATATATATATATATATATATATATAATGTGTGTGTATGTATGTATACTTAGGCAGCAAGTCATTATCTTATCCAAGCAAACGTTATTGAACGTCACGAACCTTTTTCATATGTTAATTTTCTCGTGAGGTTCTCAAACCGTCGAGCAATCCTTCTGGATTCAGGTGGCAATTCATAGAGTATTTCTCCGATTGTTCTTAATTCGGCCATTTTTTTCGAGCACTTTCGACTTTCTTAGTCGTCTTCAGGATTAGGGTTGTTTTTAAATAAGAAGACTTGAGTTAATATTTTATAGGTATCATACTTTCTCTTCTCTTCTCTTTCATTCGCCCTGAACGATACCTATAAAACATTAACATATTATTTTTTTAATTCTAGTCATGTATAGACTACTGATCTATAAACCAAACTTTGTGGCAATTTAAAAGAATTTACATAACAATAATAATAATAATAAGAAGAAGAAGAAGAAGAAGAAGAAGAAGATATATATATATATATATATATATATATATATATATATATATATATATATATATATATATATATATGGTGGTTCTAGACGTCGAGATTTGAGTTGCAAAATACTCAGAATCCGGGGTTTCGAATCGCATAACCAGTAGTGAATAGTCATATCTCTATGCTGATGAGTCCCGATTATAAAGGACGAAACGTAATCGTACATAGATAATAAACAAAACAAATATTTATTCTTTGTAGCTCCTAGAAACCCCGTCTAGATGAGCACTGTAAGTTATAGTATTAACACAGCATGACATCGCTAGCTATATGTGTATCGTTCCTTTCATTAAGTAGAACGCTCTTATGAGGCCAAGCCGCCGGATAAAGTATTAAAATTATCACTGTTTATTCGCTATTCAGCATTGGCCGAGTGGTTCTAGACGTCGGGATTTGAGTTGTAAATAATCCCTTGATTTGAACTATTGATGATTTACTAGATATTGTATTCTACACATTTTTTATTCTCATCATTTACTTATTTATATTATTGCTCTATCTCGTATATCGAGCATTGACTTTTCATGATAGTTTATATTTTTACGATGTTCTTTATATCTTGATTTTCCTTTTTCACTATATATATATATATATATATATATATATATATATATATATATATATGTGTGTGTGTGTGTGTGTGTGTGTGTGTGTGTGTGTGTGTGTGTAAACTGTTTTAGGAGTATGAAACCGTCCCGGTACGGATATTCATGCTTGTACATAGATATTCAATTGTTCACAATCTGTATGTGTGCGTTCATGTATGTGTGGTGTGTTGTTGTTGTATGTGTGTGTGTGTGTGTGATTACTTGAATCGTTCCTTCTTTTCTGTTGTTGAAACGGAAAAGAAAAACTAAAAGAAAAACGAAATTTCTAGCGAACTTAAATGTCGAAATTAATTAATTTTAAAACCATACAAAAATAAGAATGCTTTTATCCTGCTCCTGTCGCCATCCATCTGTAGAAATGCTTCCAATAAGCCTTAAACAAAACATAAGAAAATGTAAAAGTGAATATTCATTCGTCATTTTCTGAATAAATTAGGCAGAATTATATTTTCGTCAAAAGATTAACCGTCGAAGCAAAAACTTGTAAAACTCGCAAATGAGTAAATTAACATCACGTGGCGGCCATTGAAGATGCTTCAATGGACTCATGCTGAACTTGACATCTTAAATTATAATCTCTGTGGAATTAATTCAAGCAACAGGCTTTTATCAATAAAAAGAGGAAATAGTTATCAAATATCGCGGGAGTAACTGACGTTCCCGGAAAAAAAATAGATTCAAATTTTGCGTTGGCAATTAAGTTTTTTTTTCTGCCGATATCTTTTTTTAATTTTGAAATCTATTGTGTTTTCAAATTTTGGAATCTATTTTTTTTTTCGAATATTCTATTTTGTAATGATTTTTTATCCACTTTTGTTTTTGTTTTTATTTTTGTTTTTGTTTTTTCGAGTTAATTTAAGTTAATTTCTGTTTATTTTTGAATGTCAAGTTCAGAAAAATTAACATTTTTGATACCTCTTTCTTTTTGCTTTTATTTTTCTATTTAACTCTTTCCTACATGTCATACTCATGAAACGTCTGCGTTGGCTAGATCATGCCCTCCGCCGTAAACCAGGAGAGTTTATCTACAAAGCCCCTACAGGGTTAGAAACAGCGATGTAGTGGACAACAACAAAACACTTGCTGATGACGATTAAAGGTGACCTGGAACCCAACTCCCATTGGGTACGTCACTAGAACAGCTCGTGTCTAGAGATCACCCAATCGTTTACTTCAAATCGTCAGACTTGGTTGGTATTCGTGAGGAGCGCAGTGGCGAGGATGAATGAATCCAGCTCAACCCACCTTGAATGAATGCTGTTTCAAGTACAAGTTAAGTTACCTGCATGCACCGCTAATTTCTATCCTGTTAAATCGATCTCTACCAAACAACAGAATGGAAATAATCTCTCTATCAAATGACATTACCGAAACCCAATCCGAAAAAGAAAACGTGTAGCAGAATCTGAAGCCCGAGTGGCGGGAAAGAAGATTAGTGAAAGAATGAATATGTCCAGAAAAATGGTTAAAGTTATTGCAAAATAGAGCAAAGATGTCTGTTCCTCCCATAAATTGAGAACGCTCTGTTAGACAGCACTAACAACTATAAGTTACTCCAAATATGTACAAATGCAATTAAAATGACCCCTCCAGTGTCCACTCTACAGATTCCTGTAAGCTGTACGGTCCACGTGGACGCTATCACCCTTCCGCCAGATTCCCAGGACGAAGAGAAACTCGAGATGTGCAACTCTTCGATGCCTCTAACTAACACCTCACTTATGAGTGTGGCGTATTTATTGGAACTTCGAGTCAAGCTGTTTCCAAATTTAACCCCAAAAATCTAAAATTTAAATGACCAAAAGAACACTCTAATAAACTGAACACCATTGGAAAAATAGATGTCGCAGTATGAACCCCAAAATAGGTATTTACACAATGAATTTGCGCAGATGTGTTGGGAATTCTGAGATAATGACACTAAACAAGAAGTTGAAATGGTATCAGTGTATGAGGAAACAGCAATCAGGGGAAACCGCTACAATCACTCCCATTGAAGATATTATCTGACGAATGAACTTTAAAACAAGAACTGTTTTATGTCAAAGAAAAAAAGAAAATTTGTTAAAATGTGAAATTTTACGTTTCAGGAGAAAGTACAAGCATGTGATTGGACATTAAGATGTTATGTATACCTTATGCATGTACTTTGACAAATTTCGTCATTTATCCATAAGGTATAAGAGAGGATAGGTGTGGGAAAGGACGTGTCACGATGAGGAGTGTTATTGGAATAATATTAACTGATTCTGTTTAATTAATTATTCCATAATTAATTAAAAGGAATAATTAATTAAAAGGAATACGGTTCAACACACCTTTCGGGCGTCGGGCATCGCCAAAATCTTGTTAAATGAACTATTTAATTCAAAAGGTCATATTCTTTGTTTTTAGTGACAACCAGAAAAGACATAAGTTTTTGATTATGAATAACGAAATTTGAAAAAGCATAACTCCCTACTTCGGATGTCCCTATAAATTTTTCCCCCTAATCCATAGTAGTCACTTACGTCTCAGTGACAATGTGTCGTATTTATGGTGAATAAAAGTATATATATATATATATAAATTTCAACTGCTGTATGTGTCGATTTCTCGCGGCCGCGTGGTTCTGGGCGTTTGCCTCGTAATTCTAGCCTACGAACGGCGTTCGAGCCTATAAGACCGCTTGCAACCGTCACTACACTGATAAGGGTAAGAGATTATGAAACGACGTCGTCTGTAGATGAAAAGCACTTTAATATTAGATAAATATAAATAGTATATATATATATATATATATATATATATATATATATATATATATATGAAATAAATATTTTTAATTATTACTTACATATACCAATGTTCCATGTTTATGCAAGCTTCGGTGTAGCAGGTGTAAATTTCTGTCGGTCGAAGGGATCGAACCCTGTCTACAAAGTCACCCTTGATGTTGCGGTCTGGTATTTTACCCCTAGACCAGCATGAATTAGCACGGGAAAGGAAGACCCACTTCCAGTTGTCTGATGTAGATGAAATTTTGCATGTGTAATAATTTATATCTGTATGGGTTATGTTGCAAAGAACAGCTTTGAACCAATTGTGGTGTCTGATTTACAAGTGTTTTAACTGAGTCAGGTGTGAAATGGAGCCAGTTGAGTATCCCGCAGTGATCTGAGTTTTGTATTTGAAAGGACGCACACCAAAGGAGACGTTTGATGAAATAAAAGAAACTTATGGTGATGATGCCCCATCATATGACCTTGTAAAACGCTGGCATCGTGAATTCAAACATTACCGGAAGTCTGTGGAAACAGCTCCCAGACCTGTTCTTCCTTCTTCTACCATTGGTGAGGCATCTGTCCGTATAGTTGAGGCTGCCATTTTGGAAGATTGACACATTACTATTCGCCAAATAGCCCAAGAGGTCAAGATTAGTACAGGGTCTGTGGAAACTATCATTCATGAGCATTTGCATACGCATAAGGTGTCTGCCAGATAAAGCCACAGGTTGCTCACACCTTTTAAGAAGCAAGAACGCGTCGAGTGCTCGAGGATGAATTTGGAGATGTGCCAAGAAGATGAGTCAAAGTTTTTCAAAAGACTGATTACACAGGATGAAACTTGAGTTCATCACTATGATCCAGAGACCAAAGCCCAGTCAATGCAGTGGAAGTACTTGGACTCACCACCTCCAAAGAAGGCAAATGTGCAGCCCTCCGCTGGCAAGGTCATGCTCACAGTCTTCTGGGACCAGGACGGAGTAATGATGACAGATTTCCTGGCAAAGGGTACCACAATTACAGGAGTCTATTACGCTTCACATGATGAAATTAAGAGAAGCTATCAAAATCAAGAGGCGGGGCAAGATCAGCAAAGTTATCCCCTCATGCAGGACAACGCTCAGGTCCACAACTCGCATGTCGCCAGATCAGATGCACGGGCGTGTGGCTATGAAATCCTCCCCCACCCTGCTTACTCTCCTGACCTTGCACCCTCTGACTTTCATATCTTCCCAGCCATGAAGTTGTTTTTGAAAGGAAAGCGTTTCTCAGATGATGCAGTCTTGATTTGTGAAGTTATGACGTGGTTGGAGGACCAACCTGGGGTGTTCTACAAAAACGGTGTCCAGAGCTGCATCAAACGATGGAAGAAATGCATAACTCTGGGTGGTTCTTATGTAGAGAAAGACTAATAACTGTGCCAATTTTCATTAATCTACTATATGGGAAATGAGTCAGGAGCATTACTTATTGAACGCTATATATATATATATATATATATATATATATATATATATATATATATATATATATATATTCCAATATATATTTTATATATATATATATAATTGTTGTGGTTGCAAGGTTGAACCATAATTAGTGAGGAATACAATGAAGACGCAAACAACAAGGAGAATGCAATAATAAGTGTATTAAAGAAAAGGTATATTTACAGTATGTACAAATGAAGGTGTCGAGTCAGAGAGTCTTGGTGGGAGGACACGTACGCTCTTCGGCGTCACTTCCGGTGGCATTTAGGTAACACAATATTTATTTATATAAATTTACATCCGTAAAAGTATATAAAATGTGGCACAAGGCCAAAAAGGGGGAGGGGCGGATAGGTCAACTCTAACTTAAAAACGGTCTCAACTTAGCTAGTTTCACTCGCGACCATCATTTACCAAAATACTACATTCATGCTATACATCCATCGCTATCACCATAAGAGTCCATACTATGAAAACCTACTTAAAACCCATATGAGAATATGCAACGGGGGAGGGACTAAAAATATATATATACAAAAATAAAATGAGAATATTTACATGAAAAGAATAATTTGTTAGTAAAAAAGCCCCCCGCTATCACAATGTGGCAGAGGTGCCGGTTTGCCGGTCGAAATCGAAAATTCGAAAAATAAAGATTTGATGCGGGGCCCCAACGCTTTATTTATACACACCTCCTTCGAAAATATCGAAGGGTGACCCGCATCCCGACAAATCGACAATCTGTCACCTAATTGGGGAGGGAAGGGGGATTTGATAAGGGGTAGAAAATAAAAAAGGGGTTGGGAAGAGGACAAAATAAAAGGGGGGAGTAATGAAAACAATCACACCCTAGCTAAGTTGTTGAACTTAAAATTCAACAAAAGAATCTAACAATGAATAAATAAAAATATACAGCTTAATCCTAACTTAATTGAAATTTACGTTCGTTTTTCGAACCCAATATTCTGCCTAAGGCACGTCTAAGTACCACTCTAATCTAGCCCCAGCCGTTCTACACAGTCGCGCACCAGTCACCCACCTTTCACCAAAATCTGCCGAAGAGGGTCTCACCCTCTCGGCCCTAATGCGAGCTTTCAGATAATATTTGAAAATCGCAATAAGGTCGAGAGTAGTGTAGGTCTCAGCTCCGTAGACTGTCTTGCATCTCGTCTTCCAAATCGCAACTCTCATAACGGCTAGCAAGCTTAAAAAAGTTAAACGTTTTTGACTATCCATTGTCGGAGCCCAGTTGCTACACACATTAATGGGTTCCAGTTCAAAAGACGACACATTAAGTATACGAACCATGAAGCCTGAAACAAGCCTAATCAGCGGCACGACAATGCGACAATAAACGAAGGCGTGACTTACTGTCTCGTCCTCGTCGCCGCATCTAACACAAGTCGGAGAATTACTCAAGCGCGCTGAATGAAGCCTCTTACCGACCCAGAGTGCATTTCGAATCGTCAGCCAGGTCAGCGATGCCTCGTCGTTATCAAGACACCTTAACCCAGGCGCCCAAGGCCAGATTGAGCGAAGCTCCCTCTTCGTCAAATCGAGCCCCTCAATCCTATCTTCACGAACGGTCCCCCTCACCATTACCCGATATAATGCCTTGCGGGACAACAGCAGAGTGTCAGAGAGGCCATCTGTCACTCTTAAAAGAAATTTCAATGCGCGTCTACATTCGCGATAGAAGGAGCACTCACCTCGGGGTAACCTATGTGCCTCCCCCTCGTCCAAGTGCACACTTCTCAAAGCCGGGAAGGCTTTCTTAGCGTCTTCCTTCCAGAAGACACCGTTTCCCTCACATTGTGTACTCATTCGGATTAGATAAAAGAGCCGAAGTGTGTGACATCGAATATCGATGCTCGGCATACCCAAACCGCCCTCAGAAGGATGAAGGTAACAAATCTCGCGACGGACCATATGGGCCCTTCCAATCCATGAAAAATTGAAAAGAGCCCTCTGCAACTCAAGCAGAGTATCCGACGGGAGTGGAAGTACTGAAAGACGATATAGGATAATCGGGTAAATGTGAGAAGCACATACGTCCGATCTCCCCTTTAATGAAAGATTTCTACGGGTCCACAGGCCAGCTGTAGCCCTTATCGATTTCTAGACTTCCGACCAATTTTTCTCCAGCTGAAGATCAGGACCAAACCAGACGCCGAGTAGCTTGCAAGGTCCATCTGTCCAGCCAAAGGGTCCCTGCAAGGAAACACCCTTCCAGGCACCGATGCGCAAGCCAACAGACTTAACGCAGTTGATTTTGGCCCCTGTCACCGTTTCATATGTTCTGATTTCTCTGCCGACGACAATAATCTCGGCATTGCTCGTTCCAAGCACTGTTACATCGTCGGCATAGGCAGAATACTTCAACGTAGTGCAAGCACCCGGCAAAGTAATTCCACGTAGGACCGGATTCACCCTTAGCCTGTTAAGGAAGGGTTCCAAAACAAGCACATAAAGCATCGGTGAAAGAGGGCACCCTTGACGAAGAGATCTGGATAATCTGAAAGCCTCCGACCTCACCCCATTCACTTCTACCCTAACACCGGGGTTCGCATACAAGAGGCGAATCCAAGAGCGGAACTGAGGACCAAAGCCGGCCGCCGACAAAACAGCCTCCAAATACCGATGATCCACCCTATCAAATGCTTTGGACTGATCTAAATTGATCAGCGCGGCTTCAGTGTCGACTTTATCAATGATCAAGCGTATCGAATGCAAGTTATCCTGAATGGTCCGACCCTTTACAGCACAAGTCTGTTCAGGGCTAATAAGACCAGGCAAAACAAGTTGCAGACGATTAGCTAAGATCTTGGCCAAAATCTTTAACTCCGCATTAAGCATTGTTAAGGGCCGAAAGTTATCTAACCCATCCCCACCATTTTTGCTTTTGCGTATCAGCTTCACTAAACCCATGGTCAAGTACTGGGGAATATTCCCGTTCCTAAACCATGAATTAAACAAAACTGTCAGCAAGGGAACAAAAATGGGCGACATCCTCAAATACACTTCATAGGGCAAACCATCAATCCCAGGAGACTTGTTAAGGCCGACCCGCTTTAACGCTTCCTGAACTTCATCCTCTGTTATGCAACCTTCGCACCTAGCCGCTTCGGTCGCCTCAAGGTGAGAAAAGTCAGCCAAATAGGGGTCGAATTGTGCTAAAGACAGACCAGGTTCCCGAGTAAAAAGCTTCTGAAAATGAGAGCAAAAAGCCTCCAGAATACCTTCGTTTGTAGTCACGAGCCGCCCATCCGGTAATGAGACACGAGCGATATGACGATCAGCTGCATGGCGAAACTCCTCTGCACGCAGTTCAGCGGCCATGTTTGTTGCTTCCGCAGACATTCTTTTTAACCTATTCCTAATTACTAAAGCCTGATGTTCTTTGAAAGCCAAAGAATTCAGCTTAGCCATAATTATAGTAACACTAGAGCGATCCCCCACCTCAATCGCCCGATCTAATCTAGACTCTAGTGCCACTTTAACTGCCCTAGTTGATAGGTTGAGCCGTCTGCTAAAATCGGCAGTAAAGGACCTAATCACTTTCTTAAAATGGCCCCACTTCCTATTCCCAATTACAGCCCCCGTCAATTCCCGCTGTAAGGTTAGTAGAAGCTGGTCCTGGAAGCCCTTCACGTCGAACAACGAAGTGTTGAGTTTCCAGTAACCATCTAATCTAGGCTTAGGTCTATCTAAGTTCACACGGACCCGAACAAGTCTATGGTCCGAGTAAACTATATTATGAAGACTTGGACATTCAATTACCCCTACGTCGACTCCCCTAATTAAGAACCGATCGATATAACTCGAGAGTTGTCTCAAATCGGAACCGCGTCTAGATGTCCAAGTCCATACCCTATCACGGGGCTTTTCATTCCGGAACTTGTCGATAAGATCAAACTTATCGAGAAAGTCCCGAAATATTATAGCATCCCGATCAGTGTTAGTACCCCTAGGCCGATTACGATCTAAATCGGGATCCAGGACCGCGTTCCAGTCTCCCGCTAAAATGACCGTCCGAGTAGTATTCAAGAACTGCTCGATTCGCCGAAAAAAGGAACGAAGCTCAGAATGGCTATTGGGAGCATAAACCCCAACGAGTCGAAATGCTTTCCCCTTTATGGTAATATCCAAAACACATAGTCTCCCTTCCGGATCCATGTAGCAAGGGTCACACGACGCATCTAAAGTCTTGCTTACCAGCCAAGAAACCCCCCTTGCGGAAGAATTAAAGTACGCTGAATAAACGTGAAAACGCTTAGCCAACGCACCCAAATGGTCCCCTGAAATCAGGTGGGTCTCTTGCAAGCAACATACATCCACTCCGAGGCGCTGAAGGTCAGTAGCGACACGAAACTTGCGATCATTTGCCCTCAGGCCCCGCACATTTAGACTTGCTAGATAGAGAGCCATAAAGATGCCTTAGGGTTGAGTTTGAGAAACGAACATAAAAGAGGTCAGGATACCGACGGCTCTCCCAAATGACTGTTTACCCATTTGGTCGTTAATTAGACCATCATAGGAGATGCCGCCAATATCCTGAGGATATGTTAGTTTAGCTATCCTATACAGGGAAGGGTGAATTTTGATAGGTAGCCTTCCAAAACAATCGTTTCTCATCTCCATCAATTCGCTAGATTTGAAAATGGCAAGAGGGAGGGCAAAATTGAAGGCCGAGTTCGCCTCCTCCAACATCTCCCATAAAGCCTTTGCTTCAGATCTTTTTCTTATGACAGTTACCACTCTTGTTGCGCTGGGGAAGTTTTCGGGGTCTTCGATAGATAAGCCACCAACCTCATCGAATTTTAATAGTCCGATGAGGTTGCTGCTACGCATATTCTTAGCTGTGTCGATTTGGACCTGGGTACATTTACATATATCTCTTCCCGAGAGAAAAGTAGATTTTTTAAATCTCCTTTTCTCTAGGGAAGGACTCCCATGTCTTTTAGGAGTCGGAGGGGGCATGTCTTCCATGGGGGAAGGGGAGGGGAGCTAGGCTCTATGGGAGACGCCGGAGAAGGTGCAGGGGAGGGATGCTTTGAGGGGGATGCAGGTGGGGAGCTTCTGGGGGTATTAGCAGGGGACACAAAAGGCGAAGGTCTGGGGGGTTTTTTAGGGACTTTTTGGGGACTCAGGGGGATTAATTTGTACGGTTTATCGATTATAGGTCCAGTTATCGGAGGGGGCATTGATTTGGGGGTCTGAGGATTAGGGTTTTTTTTAGGGGCAGAGTCAGGAGTGGGCTTAGGGTTATTATTTACTTTTTTCAGCAATTTTTTTGCTTTTACGAAAGAGTCTTTTCCGGGGTCATGCTTCAACATTTCCTTTTCCCTAACTTCCTCCAAGGTTAGACGTCCCGGGGTTTTCTTTCCTGGTATAATGACCCATCCTTCCTTGTCAGTTACTTTATCCTCGCCTTTCTTAGCTGTCGGTAGTGCCGGGAATTCCTCGTCGGAATCTTCGCTTTCGGAGATTATTTGATGTCCAATAACCGACGGTGCATCAATGTGAGCTCCTGCTCTCGATTTTTTACTTGAAGCAGAAGTTGTCTTAATTGTCGCTTCCTTTATTTTGGGACAATCCACCGTTAAGTGTTCCACCTCTTCACAAAACCAACAAATAGGTCTGCGGCCTGTGAGTATTATTGGTAATTTGTCTTCCCCTATGAGTAGATAATAGGGTATTCCATCGTAAGACTTTTTGTCCACAAAGATTTCAAAATTCCACACGCCCGAGAACTCCTCATGATTGACGTCGGTGATTTCGCCAAATTTCAGTAAATATGCGCCTATGTGCTCCCCCTTAACATGGAAGGGCACATTAAAAAAAGATACGGAAGAACGCCTTCTTCCCATGTACTCTGTTCTTAGTACATATTCCGGCGTTATTATCTGAGTTAGCGAAAGTTTGTTGCAGGTGTCTTCGTCTGGGAATAGAGCCGACCAAGTATTAAAACCCTTGGATTTAATAAGTCTTTGAGGTTTAAAATCGACCGCGTTCAACAGTTTGAGAATCAACTCCGGGGTGGCTCTGATGGATTTTTTAATTCTTTTGTCCATAACAAAAAGCGTCACCGTTCTTTTTTGGATTTCCTCCAGTTTCGGCAAATCGACCAGCAATCCAGTCTCTGTGACCATGTGGGTACATTTTTTGGCGTCCTCCACAAATTGTCGGACATCTATTTGAACTTTCGGTGGTTTAGACCACTCAGAACTTTCCGAGTTCGGCGATTCAGTAGCCATCTAGTTTGTAAGCACTAGAGGCTAGAAAAGAGAAAAAAAAAGTGGGGAAAAAAAAACAACAAAAAAAAAGTGGGGAGAAAAAAAAAACTCCGTGATCCAAAAATAACGTAACAAAAAGTTCAACAATAACGAGAAAGTTCAATAACGGTAATATCAACAAGTAACAATATAACGGGAAATCCAACAATAAAAAATAACAGTAATGCACGTAACAAACCAATAATCCGGCGCAAAGTGAATGTGTAGACAGTAACAACTGAAAAGTGAAAATCACGAAGGCATTTAGGTAACACACTCTAAGGCCAACCTAGGCTTGCCATTTATAGTGTAACGTTATTCGTATATGCAAATGAGTGGTTGCCACCACAACAATAATGAAGAAGAATGGAAAAGAATTAGAGAAGCAAAAGTCAAATCATAATTCAATTCAATTGCTCAGAGCAAGGTATATTCCGCAAAAAAGGCAATTTATTCATTTTTTGCGGAATATACCTTGCTCTGAGCAATTGAATTGAATTATGATTTGACTTTTGCTTCTCTAATTCCTTTCCATTCTTCTTCATTCTACCTGCTCTATCCTGGATATTGAGCTATATACTCCTCACAATAGGTTTCACTTTTCCTAAAAGTTCGCTTTTAGTACACCACTTTATATATATATTTATATATATATATATATATATATATATATATATATATATATATATATATATATATATGTGTGTGTTTTTCTGAAAGTTTACCAACACATTTCGTTCACGAAATCATTCATCACCACAAAAGACTTTTTTTCCTTTCAAAGTTTATTTATTTATTAATCAGATTTATCAAAATTAAAGAGTTTTTTTCCCTACACGTGTTTCTCTACGAAGCAGGTCCTTGCTTGGCAGATCATCAGGGGAATTATGTACCTGGAACAAGAATTTCAACAACTGACAATACTCAATGTGGTATTGCCCTAATTGAGGTCATTTAAGAAGAAAACAGAAGAAAAAAAGAAAAGAGAAAAACACCTCTTAAAAAAGTGGCTCACAAGATTTTTGCATTATGGTTGCTGCTATGCAAACCAACAAGAAATTAGCTCCAATGCAGTCAAAAAAAACAGGAACAATGTGCGAGAATACACCTCCTCATCAGGCAGCACAACGATGAAGGCCGTCTGTAGGGAAAAAACTCTTTAATTTTAATAAATCTGATAAATAAATAAATACACTTTGAAAGGAAAAAAGTCTTTTGTGGTGATGAATGATTTCGTGAACGAAATGTATTGGTAAACTTTTTTAAAAAACACATAGAAATGCTCTGTACCCTGTAATCGTGTATCATCGAGCTTATTTTTATTGGCCTAATCCCGGTCATCACTGAATAAAATGTCTACTAAGTGAAAAATCTAAATATATATATATATATATATATATATATATATATATATATATATATATATATAAACTAATGCCATTTTTTATTTAATTAAATTTGAAGCACTAACTGGTCTAGCCGCGCTGAAGAGCTGTGATACAGCGAAAAAGTATGTATGTGGATGACTATATAAAGCTTCGTTTTCTTGGGTATAGCTTATTTGTAAGGATATCGTCAACTTCCTTTAAGGCATAGCTCATTGGGTAAAACTAGTTCGAGCTCCCGGCACTTGACAATTGTTACATTGAGATATCACTTGCATTCAGTCAGTGTCGTATGATAGCGCAGGGGTAGAGGCGCCGACTGTCAGCTCGACGGTTGAGTTTTAATCTAACTGTGTTCTAGCCGCACTGAAGAGTTGTGATACAGCGAAACAGTCTGTATGTGGATGACTATATATATATATATATATATATATATATATATATATATATATATATATATATATATATATATATATATATATAGTCTTGGAAGTTTTTCAACCATTTAAATTATATTTTTTTTAACACTTTCAGTTCCAAGTCGTTTGTTGGAAAACTACTTTGCTTGTAAGTCAATTAACTTTTAACAGTCACTATATTAGTTTGCTTCCAACTGTTTGGGGGATTTAAATACTAAACAGTATTTTTTCTCATGGCTTCTCACCAGAGTTGATCAGACACCACTTCCCTTAAAAAACAAGAACAAAAACGTTCCAGCTATTAGATCTAGCGTTTTGTTTAAAGAATGCTCGCCTTACATGTGTTGTTCGTCTGTGTTTAAGAAAATGTATTGGTTATTTACAAAAGTTTGCCGTATTTTATATTTTGGACGCATCCATTACACTACTTATTTGGCTATTTATTGTTTAATGTATTTATATTATTATTTATATTTATATTTAGTTTCATTTTAAAATATTTTAAAAATTAAATATATATATATATATATATATATATATATATATATTGTTACAAATGTAGGGAGATCTATCGAGATTAAGAATAGGAAACTGCGAAAGACATCGGTGGTATGTATACATATATATATATATATATGTATAGATAGGGTTCATCTTCACATATTTGTACATGACGAGATCCGAGAAACAATTTCAGCAGCCAGGTTGTGGGGTCATGTCTATTTTTAGCCGACACGGCCGAGAAGAAGAAGAGAGGGCGAGGGAGAAGAAAAAGGAATTTAACTGCCCGCGAGGAAGGATGGGCTATCCCGGGTTAAGAGGTTCATTACTTTGAGGACAGTCGCACGAGAGAGAGGAGTGAGTGAACAGCCGTCGACAAGCAAAAATGTGCGACTACAGTGTCGCAAGAAAGGCAGGGACCTTTTGAAAATGGGATTATAGCCCCGTGCGGAGACACCCGAAAGACGGAGAGATGCCTCTTTCGAGATATTGTCAAATACCCATACGAAAGCCGGGAGAAATACAGACTACATAATGAACGACCCGGAATTGCTTTCCCGAAGAAAATGCATGAACCTCAGTGAGAGATAAGACCCGCTGTTGTGAAATCCTTGAAATACACGGTAACGAAAATAACTTGAATATCTCTCCCCGGACATTTTGCCTCTAAGGCTATCTCATATATATGTATGTTTTATGTGAAAGATGAATCCTGTTGCTATAGGACTATAATAGACAAGTCCCCCCCCCCCTTTTATTAATAGAGTTTTTGTTTTCATGTTTTCTTTTGTTTTGTTTTTAGTATATTGTTTCGATTAAATAAATGAGTATAAATTTAACCCTAATGTCTTTTGTCGTTCTTCGCATCTTTTGTTTTGTTTCCTGACGCGGTATCTTACATTGGAGAAATCCCCATCCCATACCATTTAAAACGTTCTCTTTGAACCCTGGGATATTACAAGCCATTCCGGACGATCTTTTTTTATTTTCTTTTTTATCATTGTCACGTATTGTCATTCGGTGGTCCCGACCGGCGGCATTCGTGACAATATATATATATATATATATATATATATATATATATATATATATATATATATATATATATATATATATATATATATATATATATATATATATATATGCATTTTCTATTGAATTTAGATAGTTTTGGATTTGTTCAATCAAGCTAGTTTGATTAATTTGATAGGACTTAAAAGTGTCGGGATGGCGTTTAATTGCCTTATTTGTCTAAATATTTTATTTCTTTAATCATTATTATTATTAATACAAAAATTGAGGGTATAAAATCGATTAATTTTAAGGTAACACAAGCTATTCTCAGAAATTCAGACATAATGCTCCTGTAAAAAAATATACATAGGGCAGGTACAATTCTTATGCAGCATACGAACGATATAAAAGGGGGAAGGAATTTCTTTTATCAAACATCATATAGATAAATATCTTATCCTCAATGTTTTTATATCCAAATCGTGTGGCTTGTGTTCCCGTGCGTTAACAGTTTAATTCTAACTCCTTTGGATATATCAAATGTTTTGTATTTTCAAACTCTTCGTTATTATATATATATATATATATATATATATATATATATATATATATATATATATATATATATATATATATATATATATATATATATATATATATATATATATGGTAACGATGAGTTTGAAAATACAAAACATTCGATATATATATATATATTTTATATTTTATACGTACATGAAAGTAATCCATGGCTCACAGCATAGTTAACTTAGACAAGGATCGAACCTCTGATCTTGATCTCAATAGTCTTGTGTTTTACCTCCGGACTACGGCTCATTGTCTAGAAATATGTACGCTTTCTATCAGCTAAATATGTAATGTATTTTATGCAATTGTTTTTTTGTCTGTGATTATAACGTTTGTCACTTTGCTACGATTCTATTATAATTGTTCACTTCCTAAGTGATACAGATTAATGCAAACATTGCATTATTAGTCACCCATAACTTTATAAGGCGTTTTTGTTAATATATATATATGTTTGTTAATATATATATATATATATATATATATATATATATATATATATATATAAAGTAAAAGAGCAACATAATTTTTTTGTTTTTATTATTCTCCTACACCTGTTTTTTCGGCAGTTTTTTTTTTTCTTGTTTTGGGGTTGCCAACAGGACCGACAACTTACTCAAGTTTTCGAATAATTTGCGTCAACACAGTTATGCGGATCTTCTGAACACAACATCGACGGAAACAATAGATTGAGCAACCAGTCGAGAGAAATGTGATGCTCGCATATCGAACACACTCGTATATATCTATATTTCAATTTCTTATTTGTCAAACATGTGTTCATTTGTTTTTGTTTCTTGTTTATTTTATTATCGTTACCGTTCAACTATCGTTGGTCTGTCACGCTTTTGTTTGAAATAGAATTTTTGTCAGTCTGTCACGATCAATTATGAAATAGTAGTTTTCTTTGTTCAGAAACACTTCAGTTTTAAATAGCATTTTATCGCTAAATGCGCGGATTAAAATGGACGCATCTTATTTAGATACGTCCATCCATCTCTTTTAGATGCGTTTAAAATATTATTTTCGTTGGTCTGTTATGCTTCAGTTTCAAATAATATTTCCGCAATAAACGTGCAGATGAAATGGGAGCATATTGCTTGTTTGTTGGGTTGTTTTTTTTTAATTGATATGTGAACTTTTTGTAGTGAATATTTGTACTTGAAAAATTCGTTTTCCTCTTGAAAGACATTTTGTTTTTGTTTTTTCTGTCACCTTCGACAATAACATCAACCTGATTGTTCTCTTTCAGAGCTGAGGTCACTGTAAGTTTTTCTTTGTGTTACCGTTAGCTTCAGGGTAGGTGTAAAAGGCGTCAGTGTTCGTTTCGCTGATTCTCCGACCGGATGTGTTGGTTCGTAGATGAACTGCGGGTAAAATGTCAAGAAATTGCCTTCCACATTTGGTTGGGTGACGCCTTCAGATTTAGTGTCGTCTTGAAAATTCGGGTTTTATTTTCATTTTAGTTTTGTTTGTTTTTTTCCATGCGAATTCCGACGTGAATAGAATCCAAACGTGTAGAAATGTTGAGTTTCAATGAAAGACAGGAAAAATGCAACAATGACATCGTCTTTAAGAATGGCTTTTGCACATGACAAAGGCCAACACCCCCACCCCGCCAAATAGTTAGAGCCATAATAATAAGAAACCTTACATAACGTCAACTAAACCGGAAGTAATAAAAATCCCATTACAACGAATATTAATAGCATCAATGATAATACTACATTACCAATGCTAACAATACTATCACTACGAATGTTAGCTCCCAATGCTAACAATATTACATCTACCAAAGCTAACACTACCAATACTACCAATAATACTGCTAATAATAGCAATACTACCAATTTCAATGGTGAATGCCATAATTAATAATGTTACTACTACCAATGATACTTACATATTATAACAATACTACCTTTACTAATGCTAACACTACCAATACTACCAATAATATCATTACCTACCAATACTACGGCTACCAATACTACAACTACGGATGGTAGCTGCCAATGCTAACAATACTACGTCATGTGAACACATATGGTAGGGTGCGTCATCGTCATGGCGTCAGATGAGATCCATGATCGTTTTCCGTATCACTACTACAAATGATGCTTATCAATACTTCCAATGCCACCAATGGTAACTACCAATGCCCTTAACAAAAATAGTATCTATTAATGCTATCACTACTACAACAACAAAAAATGTACTTACCAATCTTACTACTATTATCAATGCAACTAATCTACTAACACTGGTATTACTACTACTACCAATGATATCACTAGTACTACTATCAAAAGTATTACTACTTTTACTACTACTAACACTACGACTATCAGAGTTTTACGACTACGATACTGTCTATAACTATCATTATTAGTATTTCTATCAAATTAATGTAATCTCCAGCCTCTGTCCCATCACTCTAATGTGACATCTCTATGCTTGTTTTACAAGCACTTCCACAGAACTTACTGCACTTGTACCCCCCCCCCCAACGTCAATAACCCTAAGCAACCCGACTATCAACAAATTCCCTCTCCTTCACTGTAGTGGTTCCCAAATACCGGAAAGCTTCTAATAGCTTCTTTCCTTGGACCGTTTGCCTTTGGAATTTCTTCCCTGCTCTCTGTTTCCCCAACTGCACCAACATGCATAAATTTAAATGTAATGTGAACAAACATATTGCTACACACCTCCCAACCTCCCAACTTATGATGATCCCTTTAAATCTGGCCCCTAATTACAGTAACCCCTTACCCATCACTGGCAATATGCCTTGTTTGGGGGTGAACAAAAGTACCAAAAAAAATTGTTAAACTATACTTATTGTCAGAAAAAAAATACGAAACTGAAGTGTAACAATACCAACATCTAAACTTCGAACATTCAATCCGTGAAACAAAATATCACGAGGCTGCTTCTCAACCGACTACAACATGTGTAAATTGTCGTCTTCAAGTCTAATGTAAACAAATACTTGTTGAGCTGTCCTCTTTGATAATAAATTACTTGGAATAATAAATTTCTTGGATAATAAATTTCTCTTAAATGATCTTCTGCCCATCCCACCCATTTGATTCCAATCCTTTTGTGGTTAGCATTCATCGTTTAACTGAAAATCTCTTTAACCCTTATCCTTGAGAGACCCCCCCCCCACCCCCGAACTTGATAAATGATGACCCATTGGTAGAAAAAAGGAAAAAAAAGTCCGTGTGCATAACTTCTTTTGTTTGCATAACTTCTTTTGTTTGCATGAATTTTCAAGTTCATGAAATGCGAAGTCGAGAAAGAAGTTGATCAAGAATAGTAAATAAAATTAAAATAAAACACTAAAAAAAATAAGTAAAGAAAACAACAAGGTTTCACGTCTACAATTAGTCCATCTTAAAGTCCATCTAAGATCAAACAAAGCCTGTCCATAGATCAAATTATTATGTAAATGACTAATATCTATGTATATAAAGTTATATATGTGTACATGTTTAGATATTTCCTAAACTAATTAACCGATCATTATGAATTTTGGAACACAGCTGCTAGGCGTAAGGGGTCCAAATGTGGTCTATATTTAGTTTGATTCCTTCATGAAATTTAAGATACCTCCGATTTTTGTGAAATTTTAACAATAAACATTAGACATCAATAATTTAATATCCAAATTTCAGTTTCTTTGGGGTATTTTAAATGGTTTCTCTGGGGTATAATATGGACACAACATCACAATTGAAGATTTGATCCATAGTCATTAGACACTAATTAAAAAAGATTCCCTGTATTACAATTTGTTTCTTAAGACCCCTTAAGCTTAAGACCCCTTAAGCTTAAGCTTTAATTCTTAGACATTTTCTAGGATCAAAATCATGTAATGGATTGTAATCAAAATTAGAATAACGATTCTAGACATAACGTTTAGTATCATTATATCTTGATTTTAATCTTCGTAAAAGTAGTACAAAAGTGTTCTATTTGGGGAATTAATTTCCTCTAATCTAATATGTAAAGTACAGTGGATTTCTCTGTGGATCTGTTTATCTGGCTTCAATAGATAACTTCCTGTGGGAGATTTAGCAACATAAATAATTGTACATTATTTATCTGATAGTGCTAACAATCTTTGGCCTTTTGTCTAGGAGTGTAGTATCTGTTCCGACACTAAACTTTATCTTTTTTGTCCTCGGTGAGTAAAGGAGAAAATCTTCTAGACAGAGGGCAATTTTAATTTTTGCTCCAATCCAGAGTGCCTTATTTGGGGAAGCTGGATTTTTCCCATTTTAAAATCCGACCTTGTGTCTAACTCTACCCACGTGATGAGGCAATTAA
Organism: Sepiola atlantica; assembly: GCA_963556195.1. Taxonomy (NCBI): domain Eukaryota; kingdom Metazoa; phylum Mollusca; class Cephalopoda; order Sepiida; family Sepiolidae; genus Sepiola; species Sepiola atlantica. The sequence goes on along the minus strand of OY744521.1, from coordinate 129,244,774 downwards.
ATAGAACCAGCCTTAACAGTAAATATCGCTTTTTGTGGAAATAAAATGAACCGAAGCAGGGAATGACTTTTAAAGAGGACATATGACGGATCGGGAACGGCAATAGCTGGAAATTGTGCAAACAATTTTAATTAAAATGAAATACTTTACATAAGAATCTGTAAGTTTAGAAACCAGAACAACGCAGAAATATATTTTTTTAATGAATATTTATTTATTTAAAATCAACTTAGTTTCGATGATATAACGTCACCTTCAGGCATAGAATCAGTTTGTGTTTTTATTTTTACTTTGTCTTCCTCGTGGCATGATGTCACGCTTACATCAAGGAAAAAAATTATAATTCATTACACGCGAATCCCCGCGTTCCTCCTGATTAGGAAATTTGAAAAATCACCGTTTAAGATAATACGGACTTTACATTTCTAGTGACGTCATACAACAAGGAAGAAAAAACAAAAAACAAAAACTGATTATATGTCTGAAGATGACGTTATATCGTCGAAACTAGGTTGATTTTAAATAAATAAATATTTATTTTTTAAAAAATATGTAGGCTTCTAAACTTACAGATTCTAATTTTGATTAACATAACGCTTACATCGAGGAAAAAATCTATGAAATACTTTATGTTTAGAGGTGTAGCAATGGGAGAAATCTCACCACCCACGGGCACAAGGGACGTAAAAAATTTATGATCTGTAATGAGAGTTAATTGCTAATTACAAATTGGAGAAACTAAAGCGAGACCATTAATTCTAAGATGACCGTCGTTAAATTTCACGGTGGACATATACAATGCAGTACATTCACCTTTCTCTAAAATGGGTATTATTTGATTGCTTGTTTTTAAATATATAAATTACTACCAATTTAAATTAGAAAACAATGTTTCCCTTTAGACTAACAATTAAGCGTTTAATTCGCTCCGTAAATGTAACGTCAAATTATGCCCCCTGGAGTAGATATTAGTCAAGAAGTTTGCAAACGCTAGGGCAACGTATCTCCTCTATATATGTCCTCATACAGGCTTATTAATGAAACAAAGAAACAAAGTGGAAACGATGATGTTTTGAAAGACATTTATTCATCGCAAACCGAAAAGGGTTCGCTTTCGTCCGTAAAAATGCTTACATAGTTTACAATGTGTACAATAAAGCTTGCAAATGATGTGTACGGGTGGGTAAGTGTGTGTGTGTGAAAGTTCAGGGAAATATGTGTTATATGCGAGGCGAAGCAGGAAGAAAAAGAAAGAAAATTTCCTAATGCGTCTCTTTTTATATCCACCGATTGCAGTGCCACCCACCTTTATAGAGATAATTGGTCTGAAACGCCATCTGGTGAATATATGTTTAAATTAGTGTAAAGAAAATAGGCAATGCTACAGACTTCTTCAGCACTCTAAGTAGTCGTTATTTAATTTATTTAGTCTTTAATCTTCGATATTACTATATGGATTGGACACCAAATGTTCTGCGGATCTTTTAAAAACAGCGTGGACATAGAACGATTTATAAAGCAACCAGTCTGAACGCATCCGATCCTCGTGACATCAGACGGCACTTAACGTTCTTTCGTGAAGAACACATTACAGTAACATTTTTTATTTTGCTTTGTTCTATTTTTAATACCTTAGCTACCCAAACAAATTTTTATGTTTTAGGGGAAATTTAACTTTTTACCCCCCCCCCCCCCAAAAAAAAAAATACGGTAAGTGATGTTCAACTGTTTTAAGCTTTTAAAACAATTTGAGCGAAATAGGTGAGGCATTCCAAGACTTGATCATTCATTGCTCCTGTGTTTGTGCCTGTTTCTCGCTTCTACGTGACTTTCACATTATAATTTTTATTATTTAATATTAATCGATTATTTATTGAATTAAAAAGTGCAATAGCGTAAAATATTCTTTACGAAAAATCGTTAATACATAATTTAGTTAGAAAATTAAATCAACCAGAATGCATTTCGGCTTATTCATAAACAAATGATCCATTTTAATATTTTATTAATATTTGAAAATAAGAACATGATTGAAGTAGTATGCGAGGATTCGAAATTTAAAAGAAATTTCGAAGCCTTTGGGCTGTCGAATAGAAAGTCATTTAAACTAGCTTTAAAATCTTTAGCAATCCATCATGTATTAAAAGATTAAAAGTTTTATAAATAAGGATTATGATAACATTAACTTAACAAACTTTACTTATAGTTTAATAACAATTTGGTCTATTAAGAATTTAATAACAAAAGGATACCAGGAGGTACCAGGCCGTGACCGTCGTAAAGAGAAGGTTATTTCACTGAGTCTCGTTTTACTGCTGACGTCACAGTGGTCGGTGCTTAGAAGATAAACAAGACACTTCGAAGAGAGCGGTTACACACTACATATAGACATATGAAGGTGGTAATTTATTTCTTAAATTATTTTATTTTTGATCTAATAATCGTTTGGTATTCAAAAAAGGATACTGATGGTTTTGTTTATGTCATTTTCAAGATTGAAGTCTGATAGTAATTTGAAGATAAAACTATGCAAAAATTCGTTTAGACTAAAATTTAAGATAGATAACAAACCTTTCTTGATAGAAAAATATTACATACAAAACAAATAATTGATTGTTTTCCTTAAAGTTTGAAATATGTGTTTACACAATAAAAAGTCTGTATAACATAAAGCGTTTTGTTTGTCCTGATAAAAAAATTCCAATTTAATTTTGAACGTATATAAAATTGAACTTTTATGCACGCGTGTCGACATCATTTTCTTTTAACAATTTGTTAGCAATAAAATATTATCGGCTAGGAATTCCGTTAAAACTTCATTCTTTTTGTGTAAAAAGAATGTTTAAAGTTTATATTTTGTGCCAAAAAGTTCTTTGTGTGTAATAAAATTTTAAAACAGTTCAACACATGGACTGGTTATTTCTGTCTGAAATTATTTCATCTTTGATCTAGTAATAGCTTGGTATTTAAAATTGGATACCGATGATTTTATTCGTGTCGTTTTCATGGTTAGAAATCTCATAGTGACTTGAAGGTAAAACTATAAGAAAAAAAACTAATCGACTAAAATGTAAGATGGTTGACAAATCTGTCTTGATAGAAAAGGCTTAAATAAAAAAATACTTGTTTTTCTCTCAAATTTAAAATATTTGTACACAATAACAAGTCTGCGTAACCTAAAATGGTTTGTTTGTCCTGATACAAAATTAACTTTTATGCTTATCCGTCGACTGTCATAAAATAATATCAACTAGAAATTCGGTTCAAACTTGTTTCTAAAGGTATTTTTTTAATTTCTTGTGCAAAACTGTTCTTTATGTGTGTAATAGAATTCTAAAATAGTTTTTTAAAAAAACAATGATTAAAACATTGAATTAAATATGTATATATATATATATATATATATATATATATATATATATATATATATATATATATATATATATATATTATAAATAAAATTTAAATTTTCAACACATTGAGGATTTTGACCCCAAGAGTAAAGGTAGTATCGTAGTGACTAATGATTCTAGCAAAGAGTAGGATAGACAGAAGATGACCCACGACATTCCACCTCCACATGTTTGATGGCCTTGTGCCTAATTTGTTTAAAATTTAAATTGTATTTTTATATTTTTTGCAATAAAATAATTAAAAGGGTAATATTTGTTCCAATACTACACTTCGTCTTTTTTGTCCTCGGTCATTAAAGGTGAATGAGAAATTCTTCTAGACTGAGGCAATTTTAATGTTTGTCCCAATCCAGAGTGTCCCATTAAAAAGCGAACTTCTCCCTAACTCTGTCCTGTCCTCGTGAGGAAGCAAGTACATAGAAATAATAAATAAAAATCAATGAAACAACGTCATGTGTATTTACTTTAACGCAGCAATAACACAAGTTAATTATTTATTTTGAATTCTTGTTTTTTTTATATATTGAATAAAGTTCGCTTTCAGTATAAATCGAATCGCGTTCCTTTCTTTTCTTTTTTTAAGTACAATTTTTTAAGTTTTCTAATGCTTTTTCCGACAGATCTGAGTTGCTACTTACTAGCATGACGTCACTTTTCAGTGAACAGGCCTAGTTTAATTTACGGCGGTCACGACCCGGTGCAACTGTCCCACTGACATTCACCATTATTATTCTATACCCGATACTGAATATCTAGTATGTTTTATTCATATGAATAAAATATTTTCCTTATATAATCTTTATTTTTATTTTTATTTTTATTTTATTTTTATTTTTATTTTTATTTTTATTTTTATTTTTATTTTTATTTTTATTTTTATTTTTATTTTATTTTTATTTTTTATTTTATTGCAAAAAAAAAAGCTTTATGAGTAGAAAATATTCATTTTTTGCGATAGGTATGCCACGAAAATTTAAAGAGCTCAATAGTGTGCCGCCATATAAAAAAGGGTTGGGAACCACGAGATTAACCCTTTGATTCAATGAGATTATATTTTTAGGCAATTACCTGATAACACCCTAATAAACTTGACAGAATGAAGAAAAAACAATTATTTTAAAATTTAGAGTGGGGAATCAGTTTTTCATATAAATTAAAGGTAAAAATGATTCCCCATTTCCGGGCCATTCTAGAGTTTTAGGGTAGTTAAGCAATTTTTTACTACTAATACTAGGTCCGACTGGCAAGGTAGTAAATCCACACGTAATCACTTTAAAAAGTATAACACACCCTCCCCAATAAAATACGCACAGGATGTATCTCCCATGGCACAAAAAAATGGTTCTCTGCCCTAAAACGCTGGAATAGTCCGGAAACAGGATACTTTATATGCAAAACTGATCATCTACTCTAAATTCAAAATCAATTGTTTGTTTGTTTTTTTAGTTTTTTGTAATTTTTTTTTCTTTCCGCCAAATTTTTCAGGGTGTTCACACACAATCACCTAAAAGTATAATCTCATTGGGGATAGGGGATTTACCGGCGGGTATTAATATACAATAGTGCCGTTCTATTTTGCATGTATTTATTTCAGACAGTCTACAAATAAATTGTTTATAATGTATTTGGGTAATTATCAATTGTTTCTGTCGACTGGTTATAAAAATTGTTTACTCTGTCCATGTTCTTGTTGCTACGTGGAGACAACTCAAGAACATGAGTTCTTTCCCTTAGATCAAAACGGACTATGGGAGATAACTTATTAAAAAATAATTTTTAAAGATATATATTTTCTTTATATTTATTAATATGTTATTTATTTGTTCATTCATTTTTTGTTTAAGTTTATATTTTTTGTGAATTTAGAAAAATAGAATCAACTCTAAACAACAAAAAAAAACATGAACTTTCCTCTCAACGAGGCAAACAAAGTGGGATTTTTATGTGAGTAAATCCAGTTCTTTAAAAAGAGGCACTAAATTGAGATAAAATAAAAACTGTCTCAGTCTACAAGGATTTTTCCTCCTCTACCGAGGACAGAACAGATATTATACTTTGATCCTAGCCTGATGGCCGGACAGTGTTCTTACTCATTAGTTTAACAACTCGAAATATTGGAGAAATTGATTCAAGATTTTAAAAATTAAAAATTTAAAAATTAAGTGGTCAGAAGAGTTATTTCCCTTACATTTTATTTCCACTTTTATTTTGTTCTCGTGGAGACGTTATCATTATGCCTGGGGTTGGTTCTGCTTGGCGTAGTGATTCAAGGCACGACTAATGAAGGCGCCGGGTCGAGTTCAAGATCTCGTCTGAACGATTATATTAACTTTCGAGTTAAGACCATTACTGGAAATATAAACGTCTGAATCTTTTTAGCTATGAATTGTTTTACTAACATATGAATTGAATACAAAGCTGAACAAGCACATTCTGTGTATGACAGTACGGCATATTTTCATCGCTAAACGCTCAGATTGAATGGGCGCATCTTATTTTAGATGCGTCCAAGCATCTCTATAAGAAGCTCTGTCCATCCGTCATAATTGTTTGAAATAGCATTTTCGTTGGTCTGCCATGCTCACAATTTGAAATAGAATTTCGTTTATCTGTCACGATTTAGTTTGAAATAGTATTTTTGTCTGTTTGCCACACTTCAATTTGAAATAGCATTTCCATTTAGCTTCAAACGCGCAGATTGAATTGGCGTTATTTAAGAATCCCCGTTTTTGTTTTGAATGATTTTTTGTTGGAATTTCATTTCATGATCTGGACATTAAACGGTTCGGAACAACTGACCCTTTATCCCTTTTGAAAGGGCGAACTAGTGCAATCTCGGAATAATGGGGTAAATTTAATCAATTCTAACGAGGGTAGAACCGTGCACGACTGCATTCAGCCTCGTAACTCTCAACATGGTTTCCCGTCTCGATGGGATATCACGTTCTATGCAGTCTCAAAGTAATGTCTCCTCCAACTATTTTTTTCTGTCTTCCATTTCATATCTGTGCATGGTGCATTGTTGCCATTTGGGCTGCTGCACCAAACACTAGCCTTTTCTCTCTCTCTTTGACAGGGTACGGTACAAAAAAGAATTTCTAGCCTAATAGGTCCCACACTGTATGCCAAATTCCAGCCCTGTCCCATCGCCATAAAGTTGCAGTCCTGTGCTTTTTGTTTTCAAGTACTTCAACGGTATGTACTCTGACGAATTCACTGCACTTGTACTCCAATGTAAATACTCCCAACCCACCCGACTAGCAGAAAAATCCCACCCCTTCACTGTAGAGGTCCCTAGATGCCGGGAGATTTTATACTCTGATAGCTTCTTTCCTTCGACCACTTGTCTTTGGAATTTCCTCCCTGTTCCCTGTTTCCCTAACCGTACAGACATGCAGACATTCAAATGTAATCTGAACAAATATCTTGCTGCCCATCTTCCCACGTTTGGGTTAATAAAAGTTTTTTTAAATGTATTGGGTGTCTTGTTCGATACTGCCTTCCTCAGTGTCGCTTATTTGTGTCTTGTGACGCATCTGAACTACTGGAGTCGAATTGATTAGAATGTCTAATATTGAATTCCGTTTTATTAACAATAAAATATTTTATTAATGACGCAGTGAATGTGGAAGTATTAAAGGATTTACATGTATACCAATCTCATACATGTCTCTATCCATTTTAAACTTCATTACATTTTAATTACCAACGTAGGTCTTTGCTAATTTCAAAGCCGCGACCACCGTGTGTACCCTATTCACGCTAAGATTAACGCTACTACAGTATTACCACCAGTGAGACAAGCGGCAATAGACACTCCGTTGGGCGAGGCTTATACTTTTTAGTGAGACACAATCACATCAATTTTACAAAAGAACATATTGAACAATAGCCAACAACACCAGAAGTCTCCACTGCTGCTGGAGTAAAAATAAATCTGTCCGTAAGAGAAGAACAGATATTTTAATAAATATACATAGGGATGGTTTTGTTATGATGTCACTGCTCTGAGGCACGTACAATTCTGTTACACACACACACACACACACACACACAAACACGTCGTCATCATCGTTTCATAAACTCACACGAACGCCGATTCTTATTTCAAATGGAGGAATAATTAGAAAACGTGACAGTTATAGGAACTAGATAGAGATATACTTTTAAAAGTGAGGAATTGAGTTAATAAAAGAGACAGAGACGGCTTGGGCAGCACACTGTTTAGTTAAGATGATGCACCCACACCCGCACCCGCACCCGCACCCGCACCCACTGGAGTTTCTGGGAATGAGCCATTTTTATTTTTATTTTTTTACATAGTTTTCTTTTTTTAGTATCTGGTGGCAAAGACGTTGAATTCCCTTTCTGCATAACTCACATGATACCCTCAACTTCCACTTACCCACCCTGGTCATTCTTCTAACCCCTGAGTCATCAATCATTCTCTCCACCCAGACTGCTATGTAACACCTTTACGACGTTTTTGTGTTGACAACTGTAAGTACAACACAACCTAATTAGGGGGGGGGGGAATCAATGCTACTAATCTATATTCAGACATTCATGAGACAACTTCACGCGTCCAATACAAAAAATTGTTTACTATCTCTATTTATATAAACGTAGGTGTGTGTATATATTTATATCTACAGAATTCATTCCTAAACTAATTAACCGATCATTATGAATTTTGAAAGATAGCTGCTATGAGTAAGGGTCAATAATGTGGGCTATATTCAGTTAAATTTAGTTTTATGCAAAGGGGACACAGATGAAATACAAGCATTTTATAAAAATTCAGATACCTCCGATTTTTGTGAAATTTTAACAATTGGTATTATACATAAATTAATAGACGTTCCCTAAATTTCAGTTTCTTTGGGGTATTTAAAAGGGTTTTAGAGAGCATAACATTGGACAACCTCTCATTTAAAAATTCAAATATTTCAGATTTGCATTAAATGTGATCCATTGTCATTAGACACCAATTAAGCAAGATTCGCTGAATTTCAATTTCTTCTTGAGACCCATTAAACCTTAAATATTAGATGCAATGGATCTTGTTCAAAATTAGGATAAGAATTCTATATATAAGGTTTATTAGCATTAAATCTTGATTTTAATATTTGTAAGGGCACATAAATGTGGTGCCAAACTGTTCTATTCGAGAATTAATTTTACCCCTCCTGGGTATTATTCTTATAAATCTAAGTGTGAAAAAGGGAGAAATTTGAATGTATTTATGTAATTTAAATTTTAATATTTAGTGCAAAGATTTGAAATGAATAATAATTTTGTGTTTTTCAATTTTTTCGGGCAATGCTACTCATTTATTATGAAAGAAATTAATTCCTCGATATGAAGTATTGAAAATGTCGTTGCATCGGTTAGTTATCTAATTATTATTTTTTTTAATTTTGTAAAAGTCTGGTAATTTTATTACTCTGTTCAATTTGCATGTAACTAAAAATCTCTTTGTCTCGCATTCTACTGATTTGTGCACCGAATTCTGGATTTCGTACTGGATGGTACATGGCATCGTTTTTAGATGTGCTCTCGCATCTTTTGGTGAAGGGTGCATTTATGGGATTTTACATGTATCCCAATTCTCTAATTTTGACTGACCGATGGCGTGGGCGACTGTGGTGAACACCACAATTAAGGTACTCTCTCTTACCCTCTTTCTTTCTTTCTTTGTTTAACCCTTCTTCGCCTCTGAAGTAGATAAACTCGCGAAATCTCGCCTAATCACGTTGGCCGGAGGTTTCTGACCAATGGGCGGCCGACAGGTCAGCTCGGCCGCACGTGATCTTAAATTTATAAAGAAGGGGACGCGTCCCTTTCTTCATTCTCTTTTTCCCTCAGCGTTCTGAGAAGAACGCACAAAGAACTCTCGGCGACATCCCCCCCCCACCCCACCAGCTCGAACGAGCTGTGTGGGGGAGGAAGAGAAAGGTAACCCTTTTCGATTCAAGAAATCTATCTATCTTTCAATTTGATGAACATTCTACAATCTGGTAATCTTTCAATCCAAACGAACTCTTATTTCTTCAACACATTGCATTCTACACACAAAAAGACATTTCAACACGCATCGCATTATACGCCCCAATTGTGAACTTACACTCTCTTTTAAATATTAAATAAATTGTTTTGTTAAAAAAAATGTTATTCCTTTCCTTTTTTATTAACCATTATAAAAGGCCTATTCGTATATGTGTATAGCTTCATAATTCCTTCGCTTTCTTTAAGGTAAGTTTAAATAATATTTTCTTCCTTTCTCTTTGTTGTCTTAAACTGTTTTATTTAATCTCCACGTGGTCAGATGGTGGAATCTAACAGTGAGATGACGTGCCGTTATAAAGGCATCTATCACACTACCTATGGTTGGGGGATTCATTATCGCAAAACCATTTGTCTGGCCTCCTTCGCGACTGTGGTTAAAATCCAAAATCCATTGTTCTCTTTTTAATCTCCCGCCATAAACACACTTCCACCCTCGGCCATACGACAACACAGAAGCAACCCCCCCAAAAAAATTCCATCTAAAACGAAATGAGAGTTTGGGTTAAAAAAAAATCGGCTCCCACAGGCATATTCTGCGAAAAAGCAAAAATGTTATGTGTTTCCACCTACGTCCGCCACATGATGTGATTAAAATCCCGTTTTCGCGGTAAAATAACACCATGCGCTGGGAGCCGATAAAATGTCATTTAAGTTGAGGTTTTCGTAGAGAACAAGGAGTTGAAAAAAATCACCACACGGTCAACAAGAGGACAACGTTACCACCTCCATCGCCCTCTTTGGTTTTGGAGACGCTGCCACTATTCAATTCATCCACACATGCAACACACCCTGCTAACAAACAGCAGCACACACACAAGTTCTCAACTCTTCTCACACATACGTACACCTATGCACCCTGATAAAATCTTAACTCACGCACGAACGCACAAACATGCACACACATTCGTACAACTAAGCACCCTGGCAAAAGGCGACACACCCAGTCATACACTTAGGTTTTCTAACGCAAAGCATCGCGCAAATGTCTACACCGTCACACGCATATACACACTTATAAACTTCTAACTGAACATTTCTTATGAACAATAAATGTCTTGTATTTTGTATAAATGTATATATAAATATTGTTCTTTAAATAAAGTTTCCTTTTTCCATTCCTTCCTTCAATCTATCTTTTATTCAAACATGTTTTGTTTCTGGGTTTTTTTTAAACATTCACCACCAATTTAATGGTCGCTACACATTTTTCTGTTGATGGATGTGTCGGTCTTTTTGTTGGATGGCAGAGTTTAGTCTGTTCGTTTTCTTTCAATACATCTTTATATTTAAAGACTACACGCTCATGCTTTCTGGTGGCACAGACTGAGTAGGTGCTGTTCATACCAGTCAAGGATACGTCCTCGACAATCAGTCTGACACTTGCCTTGCTTCTTTCTAGCCGAGGCATGGTCGTGTTCAGTCTTAAGAGATCCATCCACCCAGGTTTAACCTTCTCTCTTCGAGAAGGGATTAGTTTATTGCTAATCGCCTGAGCCGCTCCTACCGGGTAATACCGATGGGGCTGCTCGGGCATATTTCGTAGGGCAGTGCCCTTTTCTTGACCTTGTGTCTAATTTCATGCTTTCTGATTATTGCTATTTTGATTGCAACAATTATCATAAAATTAAGTCTGTTTTACTCAAGAATGCTGAAGTTATTTAAATGTCAATCTGACTTGCAATCTGCTTCTCACCGGGCTTGTCTGCTTTCTTTTGTATCTCTATTTCCGTTTCCACCTTACTTATTTTTTTAATGAAATTAAAAATGAACGTTTCAATATTTTTTAGCAGTTTATTCGAAGTAAACCATAAAAATTCATTAAGTTAAATTTAAATTAATAACATGAAAAATGAATCATGTTTACTATCGAAAGAGGTTAGCAAAACAATCAACAATGATAAATGTTCTTATTAAAATTATTTTAACTGTAAAGAAGTATTTCAATTTTCTCCTCAATCCTTATTATTTGAGTGTTCTCTTAATGTAGAAATGGGACACATTTATCAAAATATTTTCAATTTAAACTGTTGTCCTATGTAATGTAGCATTTAATGCTACTAAGACAAAGCTTCTTTCCTTTAACATAGGAACTCTTTCAAACCATCGATCGTCATAACCGATAGAATTCTTCTCAAGAGACCAACGTTCAAACTCCTGGGCTTGACATTTTCATGAAACATGAGTTGAAATAACTACATGGAAGATTTTGCCAAGTCTGCTGCCAATAAAGTAGGTTCTCTTTACTGGGCTAGAAAACCTCTCATATGTGCCAGTATCCAATATCTCTATAAAACCACCATTCGCCCATGCATAGAGTATTGTTGCCACATCTGGACTGGTTCACCAATCACTAGCATCTTCCTCTTGGACAAGGTGCAAAAAAAATTATAACCTAATAGGTCCCATACTGTCTGCCAAGCTCCAACCCCTGTCGCATCGCCGCAGAGTTGGATCCCTGTGCTTGTTTTACAAGTAGTTCCACAGAATGTGCCTCGATGAACTTACTGCACTTGTAACTCCTCAACGAAAATACCTCGGACCCACATGACTAGCAGTAAAATCACACCCCTTCACTGTTGATGTCCCCAGATGCCGGAGGATTTTCTACTCCAATAGCTTCTTACCTCAGACCGCTTGCTTCTGGAATTCCCTTCATGTTACCAGCTTTTTCTGACCGTACAACATGCAGAAATGTGAACAAAAATCTTACTGCTCAACTCCCCACTTACGTTGTCTCCCCACCTATAAATCTGGCCCCTATTACAATAGCCGCTTATGAAAAACAAATGAATAAATCAAAGCGTAAAAAGTACAGTTCTTAAGATGCAGGATTTGGAAATTACGTAATCTTAGAAAAAGTCAGATTCGGGTCAAAACAGGATAACAATTAACGCATAAAATCGCTACAGCAACTGAAATGAACGGGTTTAGTATGCCATTGTATTTAACGTCACTCCAACACTGTTACATAATGAGGGCCGTTGTTTGAATGGAAATTTTTGAGTGACGCTTTTAAAGGTCAGAGGTGACCCCAGAACAGAATCCGACGAAACCATGTGACTTCTTGGCAGAGATTTTCTGTCTCTTGGCTGGCGAGACTTCAAGCAGGAAAAACATGTCGGGGTGTCTTCCCAATCGAAGGGAGCGGGCGCATACAATGTTATTAGGTGTAGCGGGACGAGCTATCCGGCTGTCTGTCTGTATGTCTGTCTGTCTGTCTCTCTCTCTCTCTCTCTCCCACGCGTATGAAAGTAACCTGTCTCTCTGATGTTTTCAGTGACCGTTTCTTCTCTTTGTAATAAACCTTTATTAACCCTTAAATGTTTTTTGTTTCAAATTCAAACAAAATGCCTATTCAATATAACATTCAACGAAAATGTGTCGAATTGCAACTTGTTTCACATCTGCAACGAGCCTGTTGGCAAGTGTGAGTAGGTATTAGTAGGATGTTGCATCAGCACGCCCTCTAAACATGTAATCAGTATCTTCGATGATAAAACTATATAAAAAAATAAGGCATTTAATGGTTAAAAACTAAACATCAGCGTCCGAGCGATTGTATATCCACAGACAAGCTAATACCTGGGTTTCTGACGACGACAACGGGTGTATAATGGTTTATACACATGTACACATACTTTCGACTTAGCATTAAGGAAAGTGACGGATATGTTACATGTATCATCATCATCATCATCATCATCATCATACTCACCATCATGATATTATTCCCGGATTCATATTGGCAAAATAATTTCAAAAGTCTTCAAATGATAAAAACAAAAAAAGAATTTCAAATGTCTTAATAATTTTTATTCACAAACATATTTTTAAAACATTGCATAATCAGCAAATAATATATTACGATTCATTTCAAGCCGCCATTTTCAGGAATAAAAGGGTATATATATATATATATATATATATATATATATATATATATATATATATATATATAATTAGGCTTCAGCCACCAAAAATTAACATTGTGATAATATCATTTATCAGGATCAAAAGTCTTCAAGATAAAACTGGAACTTTCGGGGAGGGCGGCATAGTTACATGTTCCTCCACCCCTACTCCCAGTGTATAAAATAAAACGTCCTGGGGTATCTATTTCACAGAGTCGTTATTTTCGGTTTAAGCTTGAACATCATTTCAGGAGGATTTGGCATATCGCTGTATTTACTATTTGTGTTTATTGTAAAAGAATTCTTGTAACACACGATACAAACATTTTTAAGATTTAGCAGAAGAAAATTCTGATTGAAAGATTATTATTAGTTATAAGAGTTGCCATTCCGTCGAAGATGACGCTGCAAAATGTTACATTTTTCGAAGAAATCAAGAATTAAAAAATTGATCTCACAACAATAAAAAAACAAAAAAAACATGTATAATTTCAAACAATGAACTGTTGATATCATCAGTTTCTTCTAGGATATTCTTTACTGACATTTATTTTTGAATGTGATTGTAGAGAAACTTAAAATGCAGTCTTGCATACGTATTATTATTATTATTATTATTATTATTATTATTATTATTATTATTATTATTATTATTATTCACTCGGCATTGCCCGTGTGGAGATATTTTCCTGGTCGGAAGGTGTTTTAGGAAAATATAATTTCAAATATAGTCATGTTTACAATTTTTGCTTTGAAAGAAAAGTTAAAAATAACATTTGTAATATAATATCAAGTAATAAAAAAACTGTTAACGCGGTGGTGTTGTTGTTTTTTTAAATTATCTGAAATCTTAAAAATACAAATAAAAATAATTATTTAAATGCTTAAACCCTTCACTGAAATATTTTTTGCTTACTTTTATTTTTGTTTTATGAAACGAAGAAAATCTATTTCAGAAATGTATTTCGTTTCTTTACGTTCTAATAGGTTTTTGTTTTTTCATGGACCTAATAGATAATTGCCCCTAGTGACCCCAGATTGAACCGATGAACATTTCTACTAAAATCTAACCCTTATTGAAACTTATTTGAATCTTATAACTGTTAACATATCGATTTCTATAACTTATTGTGTATCTGTGTCATTACCAATATGATCAAATAGAAACTATTTCAGACCCTTACACTGATGTCCCTACATTGATACCCTTAAACTGATGTCCCTACACTGATACCCTTAAACTGATGTCCTTACACCGATGTCCTTTACATAGATGGCCCCTTAAAATGTTCAGTTTTTATCGATCCATTATTATTTTTAAAAGTTTGGGAGGCGGTTTACAATTCCTTTTGACAACGTTCGTTATGTTAACAAGAGGAATTTGTTTCCCCTAATTCCTTTTACGGAAATTATAAAGATTTGATATCATGTATAATTCTAAATCAAACCTAACGACACTTTTCCTATGAATATTAGTTGAATGAAGATTTTCTTAGAAAACGATTTACTAAAAATGAAACGCCCGAATTTTTTGTCTATTAATAAAATTATTTATTTCTTTATGTTTAAATGCTTATTTTATACTAATGCTTATGTGAAAAATCACATATCCAAATTTTTGGCCGTGACAAGGCGTATTCATTTTAAAAGAAAGTTGTATTTCACTGCTGTATTAATCTTATTGGATATATTTGGCACATTTTATAAATTAAGTTGAAACCCACATCTAGAGGGGAATTTTTCCCGAAATATTATGTCATACAGACATTACATCAAGCCGCATTGAGAGCAAGTAAGATGTGTAATTATAAAAAAAATTATAAATAAAATAAAAGAAATAATAATAAAAGAAACCGAAAAGCTCATTTAACTTTCACTTTTGTATGTCCGTTTTTTTTTTGTTGCTTTCAATCTGCTTATATCCGTTACACCCCGGCATTAGAATCGCCTCCTATAAATCATCTATCTAAAGTTGTATTTGTTGTATCCTTTATTTAGTTGGTTTTACGACATATCAACCCTTTTCGGTTTATTTATCACCGAATCGTCATTTTAGTTACAACTTCTTAAAAATATTTTCCATGGTGTAAATGTCTGTGCAATTCGTCACAGGCAATGATTTGTAATGTTTACTTGGATTTATTTACTTTGATCTTTGTATCTTTTTCATTTGTCAGCTTTTTTTATTTTCCCACAGACCCATTGCTTTTAGAAATGATTGTATGACGTATACTTTAGTTGTTGTTGGGGTTTTTTTTTCAAACATTTTTAATATTTCTTACGCAGTTGGTTCGCTATTTTACGGCACATCAACCCTTTGACAAATTCAGTCATTTTGGTAGAAAGATTATCTAAGTTCTTAATATCTTTGAAAAGTTATCCATGATGAAAACTTATGTTTATACTACAGGTTGTAGTTACATAACCAGGATAGATTCTATCGAACCCATAGACGGGACCCTGACAGGTACTACCACTCCTCCGAGTTAGAGTAGACTTGTGAGTAATGGAAAATGAAGGGTGACTTCTTACTCCATCATCATCATCATCGTCATCGTCATCGTCATCGTCATCGTCATCATCATCATCATCATCATCTTCGGTTTAACATGTGTTTTCTATGATGGCATGCGTTGGACGGCTTTAATAAATTGATTTCCAAACTAACCTATCTTATTTATCTATCTTTCTCTCAAGTCTATCTTTATCACTTCCTCTCATATTTTCCTGTTGCCTTTCCTGCTATCTCAACTGTTCTACATCTAATAACCCAAGAACTCTCATCCATTCTTTCAACGTGGCCATATCATCAAAGTCTTATGTTATGCACACACACACACACACACACACACCTATACTGTCCAGATTTAGTCTTCCTCTGAGGTCATCAGAACTAAGCATATCTTTAAGACTCACATTACACATCCATCGTATCATTCTTATATCATTTCTCTCCATGCAACGCATGTCCTCAACCCTCACTGGCCAGGTTTTATTTTCATAAAGATCCCAAAATTACGGCTGTACCACCGCCTGCATTTTTATGTCATGCCGAGGACCTAATATTTTTGACGGAAATTTCTGCCACTTATTGACGTGTTGCCATTGGTAGCACGAGAAGCAGATGTTCATGATTGGCCTTACAAATACTGCTAATAGGTTATCCTAAGTTGTGGATAAAATACTTGTCTTCAACTAATTGGATACAATTAATCGTTGACAATCGCTAATGCATTTCGGCATTAAATGACTGAAATTGGGTTGGTAGGAGACATACCAAAATAATAAAAATAACTTAAAAAGCAGGAGATTATGACATCATTGGATAGACAAAGAGAGTAAACGTTTAATAACTTGAATGTTTATTGCGACTGAAAAATCTTTAACTTGAATTAAAAAAATTTTAAACTTAACTTTAATTGATAGACCTGCAGAAATGTTCAAAGTATGGCTATATTCAAGTCTTAAGATTTGTTTTTAATCTTTTTAAAAAGATGAGTTTATAAGAAAAGTTGTGATGGCAGTAAAGGTCCTTTTAGAAACATGAAAGATATATATTTTCGTGTCGAATCCTTTAAAATGTGGTGCTGAGTCCGGAGAAAATAGTCATCAAGATGGAAGTTTTCAACACATTTCCTAATACAAAAGAAACAAAAAGAAAAATCCAATGACTTTCATGAAATAAAATTTGTTAATATAAAAATAATTGGTTGTAAACAAAATTGCGAAT
This sequence comes from Sepiola atlantica, assembly GCA_963556195.1. Taxonomy (NCBI): domain Eukaryota; kingdom Metazoa; phylum Mollusca; class Cephalopoda; order Sepiida; family Sepiolidae; genus Sepiola; species Sepiola atlantica. Next base: position 129,227,651 of record OY744521.1, on the reverse strand, counting down.
ATATCTATTAATACTGGAGATTAAGTATCTTTCTATCTGAAGCCGAACCCATACTATTGAAGACTATAGTACTATTGTATTTCGTATCAGATAGTATAGGGGAAAGGTATAGGTATAGGGGAAATTACTCCTTCATACTATGTTCACTGTAATGTATATATGAAAATAGTATCTATTTTATAATAGTAATATAGTGGGAAAAATCCCAGCAGAGTGCTTGATTAATAGAGAATCAAAATTAAGAGCTTAATATTTATTTTTTGGTACAGAAAAATAAGTACAACATTAGTACCGTCGGTTTCAAGTTCAGAAAGGCTTAACCCTCTGGCTCTCTTCAGCTTATGTTGTCATCTGTTTTAGAAATGTGAACCCACGTATCACTCTCGTTTGGATGCGTTGTTTGCTTTAGAGTGTCATGCATATTTGTTTAGAACTTGTGTTAGGAGGAGAGGGAAGTGGAACTATAAAGTTTAATAAAGTTCGAAAAAAAGGGTGGGGGGGTAACAGTTAAGATTTAAAATAGGAAAAAAAATGTTTTTTAAATCTCAAAACGAGTCCCGTGAATCAATATTTATTAGGAGCATATACTAGGCCGTTAACTTGGTGTCGTCTGGAAAATGCTAAGGAGTGGATATGGGTTTAAGGGTTTAACTTTCGAGAGAGAAAAGGAAAGAAGGTTAAAAACCCATCAATTTCAGTATCAGGGCCTGGATTAAAAGACTTTAAATCAATCCAAAAAGTATTCGTAGCGATTAATCGGTCTAAGGGGAGTAACTCTGCAAGTGATACGTGGGTTCACATTTCTAAAACAGATGACAACATAAGCTGAAGAGAGCCGGAGGGTTAAGCCCTTCTGAGCTTGAAACCGACGGTACGAATTTTATACTAATTTTTCTGTGCCAAAAAATAAATATATATAGAGAGAGAAAGATGCACATACATGGCCATATCCTAAAAGTTACCAGAATATGTATCATGCAGAAGAAAGTAACACGAAGAGAAACAGCGTCCATACTAGTAGGTAAGAAAAAACCTTGTTTAGTGTTATAAATAAATAAAATTGTTATGAATAGTTCATAGTTATTAATAATATTTTGTCTCGTTTAAGAGTTTTACAGATGCAGGGAGGTATGCAAATTACTAAGTAACTTATTATGACTACAATTAATCGAGGTTTGCAATTTTGAGTCAATAAAATTGATTGATTGTTTGATTTAATAGTTAATAAATTGTATCTCGAAACGTACGTAAATTCAGAAAATGAAAAGGAAAAACCAAAAAGGATGTTTTTTTATATATTCATCAACGTTTCGTCTTTATTTGTAAGACTTTCTCAGATGATAATTTTAAGAAAAATGTCATGAAAGTACGTGAAAATATTGGGTTGAAATGATGGGTTGATTAGAAAAAGTAGTAGCCACTACTGGGTGCGCAGGACCGAGGTCCGGGCTTATTGAAGTCAGTAGCATGACATTTTTCTTTAAATTATCATCCTGAGGGAGTCTTACAAATAAAGACGAAACGTTGATGAATATATAAAAAAACATGCTTTTTGGTTTTTCCTTTTCATTTCCCATTACGTCGGATTACCTTCATCCTTCCTTTCTCATTACTTATATATATATATTTAAATTATATTTTTTTAATTATATATTTTAAAATAATATATATATATTAATTATATATATATATATATATATTAATTATATATATTTAAACTATATATTTTTAATTATATATATTTTTTAATCATATATTTTTAAATTATATATATATTAATTATATATATTTTAATTATATATATTTTAATCATATATTTTTAAATTATATATATTTTAATTATATATTTTTTAATTATATATATTTTTTAATTATATATTTTTAATTTTATTTTTTGAAATTTTATATTTTTAATTATATATATATATATATATATATATATATATATATATATATATATAATTATTTTTATTTACACAGACATGTACAAAATCTGCGACACTGGCATGTCGATGTTATCAATCAACAGCTATTATAAACTGAGATCTCATCAGGCAGACTTAAAATCCTATCTTAACCTTAGATAATATTTGGAAGGAATATATATATATATATAGTTCAACCCAAACAATGCAGGCCGCCACTGTAGACGTAAGGGGCTACTGAGAAGAAAAAAAAGGGAGAAGGTTGGGGGTCAACCTAAATTGTGATCTGCGCAACGAGCTGTCTGTTTACATTAGTTTTAAATTTCTGCATCTCAGTACTGTCGGGAAAACAGGGGGCAAGGAGGGAGTTCCAGAGGCCAGCAGCACGAGGAAAGAAGCTATTTGAGTAGAAAACTCTCCAGCATCTGGGAACCTCCACAGTGAATGAATGGGATTTAGTTGATTGTCGAGTTGGTCTAGTGAATTTACGCCGAGTGGGCACCAGAGTAGCCAATTCATCGGAGCACAATCCATTGAAGTATTTGTAAAACAAGCACAAGGATGCTACATTGCGTCGATGGGACAGGGACTGGAGCTTGGTTGACAGTGAGGGACGTATTAAATTGGCGACTCTTTTTTGGACCATGCATGGGCGGATGGTGGCTTTGTAGAGATACAGGATAATGTCAGGTGTGAGGAGTTTACTAGAACGGTAAAGGGAGCCCACCTTCTTTGCAACAGCCTTGGCAATGTCTTCATAGTATGTGTTCCAATGTTCATCTAAGCAACATGACATAAATGCTGGTGTACCCCAGGGATCTATCCTTGGACCTTTCTTGTTTCTGATGTCATGTTGCTTAGATGAACGGCCATCGAGGACAACCTGAATTTTTCTTTTGGTTAGGAAGGATCTATATTAAGTAATTGCCCAGTATTACCGTATGAGCATATTTTCAAGAGAAGCCCTTTATGCCATACCTTGTCAAAGGCCTTGGATATATCAAGCGCTGCTGCCTTAGCTTCTCCTTCCTTTTCGAGTGTATGATACATGCGTTCAGAGATGACCATTAGGATGTCTGCAGTAGATCGTGCTTGTCTAAATCCATACTGGCAGTCAGAAAGAAGTTTAGCATTAATTAAGTGCCGTACTATCGTTAGATTGATTAAGGATTCAAAGATTTTAGCAAAGATCGGCAGTAGACCGATTTGGCGGTAGTTCTGAGGATCGATTCTATTCCCAGAACTCTTGTAGACTGGTACCACAGAGGCAATTTTCCAGCTATCGGGAAGCAAGATTCAGCTAGGCATTTATTGTAGAGTTTCAGCAGAGCATTTCTTTATTACTATTACAGGTATAAGATCAGGCCCACAAGCTTTGGAGGTGTCAAGGTTTTTTATGATGTCTCTGACCTGGGATGGGGTGATGACCAGGTTATCAAGTGTGGCTTCGGTCCGCAATGGGAATTTGGGGAGGGGGTGGTTATCTGAGTCCAAAGTGGAGTTAGAAGCGAAACGCTGGGCAAGTAGTTCAGCCTTATCAGTCGCCGTGCAAACGACATCATTGTGGTTTGATAGTGGGGGGATCGTTGATTGACCATTGTTCACTACACTATTGTAATATTTTCCAGAAATCGCGAGTACCTAGTTTCTGTGACTGAATGCGTTTTGTTTTTTTTGTTAACTCATTATACCTTCTCTTTGCTTCGCCTATCACGGTCTTACAATTATTTCTTGATTCTATAAATGTATGCCTATTAGTAGCTGACTTATGGCGGCCCAATTTACGGAATGCTTGTTGCCTCTCAGAAATGGCAGCTGCACATTCCTCGGTGAACCATTGGGGAGAATGGGGCTTGCTAAATAATTTTCGCATGGGGACATAGGCTTCAATGCCTACTTTAACCCATTCAGTTAATTGATTTTCACACTGGTCAGCAGGGAGTGAGAAGGTTTCCCTTCATGGGGCGTCGCTGATGTGATCTCTGATTGACTCAAAATCAGCCTGCTCGTAGTATCTCGTTATTTTGAGCAACGGTTTATCAGTTTTGGGACGACTTTTTAGGGTGATATGAATCATTAGCACAATGAATGGACTATGAGCTTTCGTCACACAAGCTTCGGGCATTGAGGTCAAGAAAAGGTCTAGAAGTGAGACTTGTTGGTCTACTCGATCGGGGATGCAGGTCGGGAAATCGACAGTCTGAGAGAGGGGGTGAGCTAAGGAGAAATTATATGTAGAGTTGCCGGCTGCGTCAGTAAGGCTGGAGAATCCCAACCAGTCACGATGGTGGGCATTAAAATCCTCAAATACATGTATCTGGGCATTCGAGTCAATTGAAAGTGCTCTATCTATGCTTTCAGAGACAGAGTTTAGCAGAGTAGTCCTGGGTCGAAGGGGAACGGTATAAGAAATATAAGTAACTGACGCTGTGATGTAAA